>CM055908.1:56931196-58131196 GCA_029582155.1 Panopea generosa | reverse complement strand
TCTACTGTCATCTATAACATGTTTACAGCTAAGATACAATAGCTATACTCTACTGTCATCTATAACATGTTTACAGCTAAGATACAATAGCTATACTCTACTGTCATCTATAACTTGTTTATAGCTAAGAAACAAAAGCTATACTCTACTGTCATCTATAACTTGTTTATAGCTAAGATACAATAGCTTTACTCTACTGTCATCTATAACTTGTTTATAGCTAAGATACGAATGCTTTACTCTACTGTCATCTATAACTTGTTTATAGCTAAGATACAATAGCTTTACTCTACTGTCATCTATAACTTGTTTATAGCTAAGATACAATAGCTGTACTCTACTGTCATCTATAACATGTTTATAGCTAAGATACGATAGCTGTACTCTACTGTCATCTATAACATGTTTATAGCTAAGATACGATAGCTGTACTCTATTGTCATCTATAACTTGTTTATAGCTAAGATATGATAGCTATACTCTACTGTCATCTATAACATGTCATAAGCTGCTGTCATCTACAAACTGTATCTAGTCACAGTCACATAGCCATAATCTGCTGTCATCCATCTATAAACAGTATATAACCACAGTAACATAGACATAATTTGCTGTCTAATTATATATATATTTAGCAACAGAAACATAGCCATAATCTGCTGTCATCTATTATCTGTACATAACCACAGTAACATAGACATAATCTGCTATCATCTATTATCTGTATAAAGCCACAGTAACATAGACATAATCTGCTGTCATCTATTATCTGTATATAGCCACAGTAACATACACTTAATCTGCTGTCATCTGTATTCTGTATATAGCCACAGTAACATACACATAATCTGCTGTCATCTGTTATCTGTATATAGCCACAGTAACATAGTCATAATCTGCTGTCATCTATTATCTGTTTATAGCCACAGTAACAAAGTCATAATCTGCTGTCATCTATTATCTGTTTATAGCCACAGTAACATAGTCATAATCTGCTGTCATCTTTTATCTGTATATAACCACCATAACATAGTCATAAACTGCTGTCATCTATTATCTGTATATAGCCACAGTAACATAGTCATAATCTGCTGTCATCTATTTTCTGTTTATAGCCACAGTAACATAGTCATAATCTGCTGTCATCTATTATCTGTTTATAGCCACAGTAACATAGTCATAATCTGCTGTCATCTTTTATCTGTATATAACCACAGTAACATAGTCATAAACTGCTGTCATCTATTATCTGTATATAGCCACAGTAACATAGACATAATCTGCTGTCATCTATAATCTGTATCAAGCCACAGTAACATAGTCATAATCTGCTGTCATCTATTATCTGTACATAACCACAGTAACATAGACATAATCTGCTTTCATCTATTATCTGTGCATAGCCACAGTAACATAAACATAATCTGCTGTCATCTATTATCTGTATATCGCCACAGTAACATAGTCATAATCTGCTATCATCTGTATTCTGTATATAGCCACAGCAACATACACATAGTCTGCTGTCATCTGTTATCTGTATATAGCCACAGTAACATAGTCATAATCTGCTGTCATCTATTATCTGTATATAGCCACAGTAACATAGTCATAAGCTGCTGTCTTCTTTTATCTGTATATAGCCACAGTAACATAGTCACAATATGCTGTCATCTATTATCTGTATATAGCCACAGTAACATAGTCATAAGCTGCTGTCTTCTTTTATCTGTATATAACCACAGTAACATAGTCATAATTTGCTGTCATCTTTTATCTGTATTTAACCATAGTAACATAGCTGTAATGTTCTTTTATCCATAAACAATATAAAACTATAGTAACATAACCATATTCTGCTTTCACAAACTTACATGTATTTAGAAGCAGTAACATAGTCACAGTTGTCTGTCATCTATAACCTATTTATAGACACAGTCATATAACTAAATTGGCAGTCACCGATTGCCTTTTTACGGCAGTAATAACACCACCACAAGCTGCTGTCACTTATAACGTTTATATAGTCACAATGACATAGCCACACATTTTCTGTATTTATCAGCAGTAGCATATCTCCTGCTATTGATGATCTACTCTGTATAAAATCACAGCGAAACAGCTACATAAATAGCCCTGTATATATATATGTAGCTACAAAATATATGTAAAGCTATGTCACCTGTTGCCTTTATATAACAACAGTAACATAGCCACATAATCTGGTGTCATCTATAACTTGTTAATAGCTAAGATACAATAGCTACACTATACTGTCATCTATAACTTGTTTATAGCTAAGATACAATAGCTATACTATACTGTCATCTATAACTTGTTTATAGCTAAGATATGATAGCTTTACTCTACTGTCATCTATAACTTGTTTATAGCCAAGATACAATAGCTTTACTCTACTGTCATCTATAACATGTTTATAGCTAAGATATGATAGCTTTACTCTACAGTCATCTATAACTTGTTTATAACTAAGATACAATAGCTGTACTCTACTGTCATCTATAACTTGTTTATAGCTAAGATACAATAGCTGTACTCTACTGTCATCTATAACTTGTTTATAGCTAAGATACAATAGCTGTACTCTACTGTCATCTATAACTTGTTTATAGCTAAGATACAATTGCTGTACTCTACTGTCATCTATAACATGTTTATAGCTAAGATACAATAGCTATACTCTACTGTCATCTATAACATGTTTATAGCTAAGATACGATAGCTATACTCTACTGTCATCTATAACTTGTTTATAGCTAAGATACGATAGCTATACTCTACTGTCATCTATAACTTGTTTATAGCTAAGATACGATAGCTATACTCTACTGTCATCTATAACTTGTTTATAGCTAAGATACGGTAGCTATACTCTACTGTCATCTATAACTTGTTTATAGCTAAGATACGATAGCTATACTCTACTGTCATCTATAACATGTTTACAGCTAAGATACAATAGCTATACTCTACTGTCATCTATAACATGTTTACAGCTAAGATACAATAGCTATACTCTACTGTCATCTATAACTTGTTTATAGCTAAGAAACAAAAGCTATACTCTACTGTCATCTATAACTTGTTTATAGCTAAGATACAATAGCTTTACTCTACTGTCATCTATAACTTGTTTATAGCTAAGATACGAATGCTTTACTCTACTGTCATCTATAACTTGTTTATAGCTAAGATACAATAGCTTTACTCTACTGTCATCTATAACTTGTTTATAGCTAAGATACAATAGCTGTACTCTACTGTCATCTATAACATGTTTATAGCTAAGATACGATAGCTGTACTCTACTGTCATCTATAACATGTTTATAGCTAAGATACGATAGCTGTACTCTATTGTCATCTATAACTTGTTTATAGCTAAGATATGATAGCTATACTCTACTGTCATCTATAACATGTCATAAGCTGCTGTCATCTACAAACTGTATCTAGTCACAGTCACATAGCCATAATCTGCTGTCATCCATCTATAAACAGTATATAACCACAGTAACATAGACATAATTTGCTGTCTAATTATATATATATTTAGCAACAGAAACATAGCCATAATCTGCTGTCATCTATTATCTGTACATAACCACAGTAACATAGACATAATCTGCTATCATCTATTATCTGTATAAAGCCACAGTAACATAGACATAATCTGCTGTCATCTATTATCTGTATATAGCCACAGTAACATACACTTAATCTGCTGTCATCTGTATTCTGTATATAGCCACAGTAACATACACATAATCTGCTGTCATCTGTTATCTGTATATAGCCACAGTAACATAGTCATAATCTGCTGTCATCTATTATCTGTTTATAGCCACAGTAACAAAGTCATAATCTGCTGTCATCTATTATCTGTTTATAGCCACAGTAACATAGTCATAATCTGCTGTCATCTTTTATCTGTATATAACCACCATAACATAGTCATAAACTGCTGTCATCTATTATCTGTATATAGCCACAGTAACATAGTCATAATCTGCTGTCATCTATTTTCTGTTTATAGCCACAGTAACATAGTCATAATCTGCTGTCATCTATTATCTGTTTATAGCCACAGTAACATAGTCATAATCTGCTGTCATCTTTTATCTGTATATAACCACAGTAACATAGTCATAAACTGCTGTCATCTATTATCTGTATATAGCCACAGTAACATAGACATAATCTGCTGTCATCTATAATCTGTATCAAGCCACAGTAACATAGTCATAATCTGCTGTCATCTATTATCTGTACATAACCACAGTAACATAGACATAATCTGCTTTCATCTATTATCTGTGCATAGCCACAGTAACACAAACATAATCTGCTGTCATCTATTATCTGTATATCGCCACAGTAACATAGTCATAATCTGCTATCATCTGTATTCTGTATATAGCCACAGCAACATACACATAGTCTGCTGTCATCTGTTATCTGTATATAGCCACAGTAACATAGTCATAATCTGCTGTCATCTATTATCTGTATATAGCCACAGTAACATAGTCATAAGCTGCTGTCTTCTTTTATCTGTATATAGCCACAGTAACATAGTCACAATATGCTGTCATCTATTATCTGTATATAGCCACAGTAACATAGTCATAAGCTGCTGTCTTCTTTTATCTGTATATAACCACAGTAACATAGTCATAATTTGCTGTCATCTTTTATCTGTATTTAACCATAGTAACATAGCTGTAATGTTCTTTTATCCATAAACAATATAAAACTATAGTAACATAACCATATTCTGCTTTCACAAACTTACATGTATTTAGAAGCAGTAACATAGTCACAGTTGTCTGTCATCTATAACCTATTTATAGACACAGTCATATAACTAAATTGGCAGTCACCGATTGCCTTTTTACGGCAGTAATAACACCACCACAAGCTGCTGTCACTTATAACGTTTATATAGTCACAATGACATAGCCACACATTTTCTGTATTTATCAGCAGTAGCATATCTCCTGCTATTGATGATCTACTCTGTATAAAATCACAGCGAAACAGCTACATAAATAGCCCTGTATATATATATGTAGCTACAAAATATATGTAAAGCTATGTCACCTGTTGCCTTTATATAACAACAGTAACATAGCCACATAATCTGGTGTCATCTATAACTTGTTAATAGCTAAGATACAATAGCTACACTATACTGTCATCTATAACTTGTTTATAGCTAAGATACAATAGCTATACTATACTGTCATCTATAACTTGTTTATAGCTAAGATATGATAGCTTTACTCTACTGTCATCTATAACTTGTTTATAGCCAAGATACAATAGCTTTACTCTACTGTCATCTATAACATGTTTATAGCTAAGATATGATAGCTTTACTCTACAGTCATCTATAACTTGTTTATAACTAAGATACAATAGCTGTACTCTACTGTCATCTATAACTTGTTTATAGCTAAGATACAATAGCTGTACTCTACTGTCATCTATAACTTGTTTATAGCTAAGATACAATAGCTGTACTCTACTGTCATCTATAACTTGTTTATAGCTAAGATACAATTGCTGTACTCTACTGTCATCTATAACATGTTTATAGCTAAGATACAATAGCTATACTCTACTGTCATCTATAACATGTTTATAGCTAAGATACGATAGCTATACTCTACTGTCATCTATAACTTGTTTATAGCTAAGATACGATAGCTATACTCTACTGTCATCTATAACTTGTTTATAGCTAAGATACGATAGCTATACTCTACTGTCATCTATAACTTGTTTATAGCTAAGATACGGTAGCTATACTCTACTGTCATCTATAACTTGTTTATAGCTAAGATACGATAGCTATACTCTACTGTCATCTATAACATGTTTACAGCTAAGATACAATAGCTATACTCTACTGTCATCTATAACATGTTTACAGCTAAGATACAATAGCTATACTCTACTGTCATCTATAACTTGTTTATAGCTAAGAAACAAAAGCTATACTCTACTGTCATCTATAACTTGTTTATAGCTAAGATACAATAGCTTTACTCTACTGTCATCTATAACTTGTTTATAGCTAAGATACGAATGCTTTACTCTACTGTCATCTATAACTTGTTTATAGCTAAGATACAATAGCTTTACTCTACTGTCATCTATAACTTGTTTATAGCTAAGATACAATAGCTGTACTCTACTGTCATCTATAACATGTTTATAGCTAAGATACGATAGCTGTACTCTACTGTCATCTATAACATGTTTATAGCTAAGATACGATAGCTGTACTCTATTGTCATCTATAACTTGTTTATAGCTAAGATATGATAGCTATACTCTACTGTCATCTATAACATGTTTATAGCTAAGATACGATAGCTTTACTCTACTGTCATCTATAACATGTTTATAGCTAAGATACGATAGCTATACTCTACTGTCATCTATAACTTGTTTATAGCTAAGATACGATAGCTATTCTCTACTGTCATCTATAACTTGTTTATAGCTAAGATACGATAGCTACACTTTACTGTCATCTATAACTTGTTTATAGCTGAGATACGATAGCTTTACTCTGCTGTCATCTATAACATGTTTATAGCTAAGATGTGATATATGTACTCTACTGTCATCTATAACATGTTTATAGCTAAGATACAATAGCTATGCTCTACTGTCATCTATAACTTGTTTATAGCCAAGATACAATAGCTATACTCTACTGTCATCTATAACATGTTTATAGCCAAGATATGATAGCTGTACTCTACTGTCATCTATAACATGTTTATAGCCAAGATACGATAGCTATGCTCTACTGTCATCTATAACTTGTTTATAGCTAAGATACAATAGCTATACTCTACTGTCATCTATAACTTGTTTATAGCTAAGATACGATAGCTTTACTCTACTGTCATCTATAACTTGTTTATAGCTAAGATACAATTGCTGTACTCTACTGTCATCTATAACATGTTTATAGCTAAGATACAATAGCTATACTCTACTGTCATCTATAACATGTTCATAGCTAAGATACGATAGCTATACTCTACTGTCATCTATAACTTGTTTATAGCTAAGATACGATAGCTATAATCTACTGTCATCTATAACTTGTTTATAGCTAAGATACGATAGCTATACTCTACTGTCATCTATAACTTGTTTATAGCTAAGATACGATAGCTATACTCTACTGTCATCTATAACTTGTTTATAGCTAAGATACGATAGCTATACTCTACTGTCATCTATAACATGTTTACAGCTAAGATACAATAGCTATACTCTACTGTCATCTATAACATGTTTATAGATAAGATACAATAGCTATACTCTACTGTCATCTATAACTTGTTTATAGCTAAGAAACAAAAGCTATATTCTACTGTCATCTATAACTTGTTTATAGCTAAGATACAATAGCTTTACTCTACTGTCATCTATAACTTGTTTATAGCTAAGATACGAATGCTTTACTCTACTGTCATCTATAACTTGTTTATAGCCAATATACAATAGCTTTACTCTACTGTCATCTATAACTTGTTTATAGCTAAGATACAATAGCTGTACTCTACTGTCATCTATAACATGTTTATAGCTTAGATACGATAGCTGTACTCTACTGTCATCTATAACATGTTTATAGCCAAGATACGATAGCTGTACTCTATTGTCATCTATAACTTGTTTATAGCTAAAATACGATAGCTATACTCTACTGTCATCTATAACATGTTTATAGCTAAGATACGATAGCTTTACTCTACTGTCATCTATAACATGTTTATAGCTAAGATACGATAGCTATACTCTACTGTCATCTATAACTTGTTTATAGCTAAGATACGATAGCTATACTCTACTGTCATCTATAACTTGTTTATAGCTGAGATGCAATAGCTTTACTCTACTGTCATCTATAACATGTTTATAGCTAAGATGTGATATATGTACTCTACTGTCATCTATAACATGTTTATAGCTAAGATATGATAGCTATACTCTACTGTCATCTATAACATGTTTATAGCTAAGATACAATAGCTATGCTCTACTGTCATCTATAACTTGTTTATAGCCAAGATACAATAGCTCTACTCTACTGTCATCTATAACATGTTTATAGCCAAGATATGATAGCTGTACTCTACTGTCATCTATAACATGTTTATAGCCAAGATACGATAGCTATGCTCTACTGTCATCTATAACTTGTTTATAGCTAAGATACCATAGCTATACTCTACTGTCATCTATAACTTGTTTATAGCTAAGATACGATAGCTTTACTCTACTGTCATCTATAACTTGTTTATAGCTAAGATACGATAGCTTTACTCTACTGTCATCTATAACATGTTTATAGCTAAGATGTGATAGCTGTACTCTACTGTCATCTATAACTTGTTTATAGCTAAGATATAATAGCTATACTCTACTGTCATCTATAACATGTTTATAGCTAAGATACGATAGCTGTACTCTACTGTCATCTATAACATGTTTATAGCTAAGATACAATAGCTATACTCTACTGTCATCTATAACTTGTTTATAGCTAAGATACAATAGCTTTACTCTACTGTCATCTATAACTTGTTTATAGCTAAGATACAATAGCTGTACTCTACTGTCATCTATAACTTGTTTATAGCTAAGATACAATAGCTGTACTCTACTGTCATCTATAACTTGTTTATAGCTAAGATACAATAGCTGTACTCTACTGTCATCTATAACATGTTTATAGCTAAGATACAATAGTTATACTCTACTGTCATCTATAACTTGTTTATAGCTAAGATACAATAGCTGTACTCTACTGTCATCTATAACTTGTTTATAGCTAAGATACAATAGCTATACTCTACTGTCATCTATAACTTGTTTATAGCTAAAATACAATAGCTGTACTCTACTGTCATCTATAACTTGTTTATAGCTAAGATACGATAGCTATACTCTACTGTCATCTATAACTTGTTTATAACACCATAAGCGGTCACCTATTACATATGTAAAGCTGCAGTAACATAGCTAAAATCTGCTGTCAACTGTTACATAACCTATGTAGCAGATCCACAATTAGCTATCAGTAATTATCTTATATATAACCAAAGTAACATAGCAATAAAAATCTGTGGTCACATTTAATCTAGCCACAAATGTTCTATCATAGCTACAACTATTCTTTATCATTAATATATAATCTGTATACAGCCATAAAATCAGTTGTTATCTATTACCGGTATGTAGGCATAGTACCATTGCCACAAAAAGCTAGCTGCAGTAATATCAATACAACCTGTCACTTATTACCTGTATATAGATGCAGCGATTTAATTATAACATGTTGTCACTTATTACATACAAATAATTGCACTACAATCTGCTGTCATTTATCACTCATTTATAGACTTATTGCCTGTATATAGATGCAGTAATATCACATTTTGCTGTCACTGATTACCTGTATAAAGATACAGTAATATCACTACATTCTGCTGTTACTTATTACCTGTATATAGACGTAGTAACATAACTACAATCTGCTGTCACTTATTACCTGTATCTAGATGCAGTAATATCACTACAATTTGCTGTCATTCATTACCTGTATATAGATGCAGTAATATCCCAACAATCTTATGTCACTTATTACCTGTATCTAGATGCAGTAATATCCCAACAATTTGATGTCACTTATTACCTGTATCTAGATGCAGTAATATCCCAACAATTTGATGTCACTTATTACCTGTATCTAGATGCAGTAATATCCCAACAATCTGAAGTCACTTATTACCTGTATCTAGATGCAGTAATATCCCAACAATTTGATGTCACTTATTACCTGTATCTAGATGCAGTAATATCCCAACAATCTGAAGTCACTTATTACCTGTATATATAAGGTTGTCACTATAACGTTATATATATTAAGGAGCCGTAACTTCAACATTTACTATCTAATTTGTCTGTGTTACTAGGATTATAAGTTTGATTAAGTTTAAATTGAAAGTGTAAGTGCTAAAGTACATACAAAGTTAAATAACTAAAGCTTTGTTAGATCACACACAAGATCAATTATTGCAATATTCGACAATTCAAGGGCTTTAACTTTAACAATAATCATCCATATTGGCCAGTTCAAAAACTCATCGAGTTAATATGGTTGTATAACTAATGTATAAGTTTGGTGGGAATCCAATAAATATTACTGGTGCTTTTTACTCACATATATTAGATAATGCAATTATGTGATGATTCAACCCTGTCTTTAATAATCAGCTTTAGCCAGTTCGAGAAGATGAATGAATGAATAAATAGGGTTTTACGGTTTACCGACACATTATAGGGTTATTCTTTGCCAACAGGAAGGAACATTCCAGGTTCACTCTATATGTACAAAAACAAATTAACATACAGATTAAAAACAAGAAATGTCACTGGTAAGTGTCACATGCCCCCAAATGGTTTGTGAAAATAACAATATAGATTATAATTAGTAGCTATGTATCTATGAATATCAAGAGTAATGGACTGACATTTCAGACTAGAAATGCAATTTCATGTTTTTTTTACATTAAAGCATGACTTTGACCTTTGTGTAACCTTGACCTTAACATCTGATATAATGATTGGGGTATTCCAACAGGTAAATGCAGCTGACACATCATCATGACATGCTGATCACTTGTGTCCAGAAACTTTAAAATTCCTTCATGTAAGACAAAGTTACAGATCGGACGTGAAATATCAAACAATCTAAAAGTGTGACCTTGAAGTAAGGTTAGGGGTCAAGTTATGTTGATCAATTGATCAATTGAGCCAAGCATTTTTGAAATCCATCAATGTTTCATAAAATTACAGGAGGGACTTGAAATCTCAAACAGACTCAAAGTGTTGTCATACAAACTCAAAAAGTGAACTTGACCTTTGAGTTACAGGTCTTGTGGCACGTCGTCATGTCATCTTGATCATTTGATCCTAGTTAAAGACAAAGTTACATACATGCAAAATCAAACAAATTGAAAGGTTGACCTTGACCTTTGAGGAAAGATTATTGGTCATACATGCGACACTTAATTATGTCATGTTGATCAACTGAGCCAAGTGTTTTTAAAATGTATCCATAGGTGACAAAGTTACACACTGGACACTAAATCTCAAATGGACTGAAAGTGTTGTCAAACAAAGTTAAATTGTCACCTTGACCTTTAAAGTGGGAGTCTGGGTTTAAGTGCCACACCTCATCATGTTATGTTGATCATTTGTAGCAAATATCTATAAAATCCATCTATGCATGACAAAGTAACAGGCCGGACACGAAATCTCACACAGACTCAAAGTGTAATCAAACAAACTCGAAGTGTGACCTTGACCTTTGAGGTATGCATGTGGGTCTTACCCATGATACTTCATCATGCCGTGCTGATGAATTGAGTCAAGTGTTTTTGAAATAAATCCATAGATGATGAAGTTGTCAAACAAACTCAGTGTCACCTTGACCTTTGAGGTATGGGTATCGGTCTTACTTATGACACGTTGTCATGTTATGTTGATCATTTGTAGCAAGTATTAACAAAATCCATTTATGCATGACAAAGATACAGGTCGTACATGAAATCTCACACAGACTCATAGTGTTGTCAAACAAACTCAAAGTGTGACCTTGACCTTTGAGGTATGGGTCTTACTGGCAACAAGTCATCATGTTATGTTAATCATTTGTAGCAAGTATTTATAAAATCCATTTATGCATGACAAAGTTACAGGTCAGACACGAAATCTCACCCAGATGCAAAAAGTGTTGTCAAACAAACTCAAAATGTGTTCTTGACCTTCGGGGTATGGGTCTTACTCGCGATACATCGTCATGTTATCTAGATCATTTGTAGCAAGTATTAACAAAATCTATCGTCATGTTATCTTGATCATTTATAGCAAGTATCTATAAAATCCATCTATGCATGACAAAGTTACAGGCCAGACACGAAATCTCACACAGACACGAAATACCGGTCGGAACGAACGACGGATGGACAGACGCTGCGATTACTATATGGGGTGGGGGTGGGGGGGGGGGGGGGGGGGGCATAAAAATTCATCAACAAATAGATATACAGAATGAACCTAGAACCTTGATACCTGAAGAACTGCAGAGTTTCAGCAAATTCTATCGTATTACTCAAATTGTCACTTACTACGACATGCATGAGCCTTAGTGATCCCATTCTTGCCATTACTCATATGAATCCCTGGAACCATTGTTTAAGATATATGCTATATGACTTCTGTGTAAGTTTGGTTCGGGTTGAATTGAAAATGCAGGTGCTGAAGTAAAACAAAAGCACAATTTTGACGATTTAAGGGTCACAACTCAGGCATTATGTATCCGATTTATAGGCCAGTTCAAAAACTTGACCAAGATATGGTTAAAAACAGCAGGTAAAATTGTGCAATTTTTGCAATTTAAGGTCTCACCTGCCAATTACCTCCCTTTGGTGACAGTAGCAAGATTATTACGCCCAAGAAATTATAGGTGTGTAAATCGGTTGGGCATTAGTTTTGTTGAAAATGCTTAAAATAGTCATATTTCTTTGTACATAATAATGATAACATTGGAATATTTTCATGAGTTCTGCTAAGTTTGGATGACATTAGGTACTGTTGGATGAAGACATAACAGATTAAAGATGTGTAGTGATACACTGCCAAAAAATGGGCAGAATTGTCAAAAATGAAGGGGTGTCATCAAAATTGAAAAAGCAACCTGTTCAACCCCATGCTTTTTCCAATGTATTTGGACTAACAGAGGACAATCTGTGGAAACAAGACACTTTTAGAACCATTGGCAATGTGTTCAGTGTTCCAGAAGTGCATGTCACTATATGTAAAACAATACAAAATTAACTGATGTGTGAGACATTAAGGTCAATATTTATCTGATTTTGCCAGTTCAAGGATTTTTCCGAGATGTAAATTTAGAGAAGATCCAATATAAAATGCAGGCGAGAGTGTATACGACCAAATGTTTACAGACAGAAAGACAACAGACAGTTCAAGGAACCCATCCAAGATATTATGATTATATAACTAATGTATAAGATTGGTTGGAATCAAATAAATATTGCTGGTGCTATAGTGCCCACAAGCTTTAGAAAATGCAATTGTGATGATTCAACCCTGTCTTTAATTATCAACTTTAGCCAGTTCAAGAACTTGCTGGAAAAATTATTTCACTTCTGTGCAAATTTGATTTGGGTTGAATGGAAAATGCATGTGCTAGAGTAAATGTCTGATCAAAAGCACAATTTTGACAATTTAAGGGTCACAACTCTTGCAGGCAAGTTCAATAACTTGTCGAAGATGTGGTTGAAAACAGCAGGTAAAATTGTGCAATTTTTGCAATTCAAGGGCCATAATCAGTGGCATAGCTGCCTTTAGGCTATAACGCCCGGGCTTGCACATATTTTTGCGTATGCATCATTTTATCCTGAAAATACCCTTCATAACGCAGGAAATGCAATCTGAAAGTTTTTTTTCTGCTGGGACATGCCCCCAGACCCCGCTAGAACCTGTTAGGCTTGCACATCATTTTAGGGTCAGCTACGCCACTAATAATTATCTGATTTTGCCAATTCAAAGATTTGTCTGAAATGCAAGCTTAGTGAAGATACAAATAAAATGTAGGTGAGAGTGTACATAACCAAATGTTGACGGACAGACAGATGATGGCACTTAGTAATGAGAATAGGTCATCTTCAGCTTTGTATGCTCCTGTGAGCTAAAAGTATACTAGTAAAAGGGCACCCATGTACAATGCTGCCCATTTTATTTTTTTTTCAGATTTAGAATACCATAGTTGTCATTTCCCTATACGAGATCTTCTCACAGTCAACGTCATAGGTACGACCCAAAATCTTTACGCCATAAATATGCCAGCTATCTGCAGATATATGGCCGCAGGTTTTTCTACTCAGAATTATCCCCAACCATTAAAATTAGTTTCTTTATACAATGTACACAATCTGTACTGTGTTGGAAATAGGGCTGAATAACAATCAACTTTTTTTCTGCAAAATTATATATTTCTCACATGCAATCGTAGAATCATATAATTGTGTACATATAAAGTTTGACTCATATACAAGTAATTAACTACTGATTTCAAAGAAGATATATTTTAAAGTATCCTTAATAGATGATATCCAAACCGGGTCTGATTTGTTTTTTTCAATGTGTGCCACATAAATCATTGAAAATAAACTGTATTGTCCAAACTAACTGAATCAACTATAACACAGTAACTACTAGAGAAAATTAATGGAAAAAACCAAACCCAATTTTGGACAAAGTCTATAAAGTATACTTTTTACCACAGTACTGAAATAAGGGCAGCATTAAAAAACCATATAACTGAATGAAGATTTGAGTAGAGGTGATTTTTATACTTATTCCTATAAATAAATACATGAAATACTAGCAAGGACTAATGTATAGAAGGATAGGATACTAGCATCTCCTGACTTAAAGTTGATGAAACAGCAAACGAAGGGTTCATAATTTACAAATGAATCATTCATAATTCACAGCCAATTGATTTCTTGTACATGATCTGTAAGTTCTATGTAATCTTAGATGTTTAAACATGTTTCGATCACGCAAAATGCTCTTGAATTAGATATTGAGATTTTACAGAAAATTTATTGTAATTTGTTGTTATTTTAGCTGCAGTATATGCATTTTGTAATCACAAGTACTTCAACAAATTTATGGCAAGGGTATTGTTTTGATGACAATTTCATTTTGCAGTGTAAGAATTTTGATTTGTGTTCCTGAGATGAAGTGAAGAAAATTGAAAACGAGATATTGCGAGATTTTGCGTGAATATGCGAGTGTTCACAAAATCTCAATTAGTTGCCTTTCCTTCTCCATATAATTCCTTGACCCAAGGTGACATCTGCATAGATGAGCTCAAAAACAAATATCAGGCAAAATTTAACAAACCTACCCCTATAACTAGAAAGTCTGCTGATACAAATTCCCTCGCTAATGATCAGTAACCAAATTTCTTTACCAAAATTTAAGTCAAAAAGGGGCCATAACTCTTTTATCTCCATAACTGACGTTGATAAATATCAAACTTGCCCTGGGTTTTATTATTATACAGCTACACATTTTATGCAATGGTAACAATTAATGGCCCTTGATCAGTCTTCAAATGGGTGTAGCATGATAAATGTACTCTGAACTCATGAGGTGGCCATCACAATAAAACACATTATTGAGAGAAACCGAATGAAGAATATGCACATGAAATTACTTCCAGAGGCCTAGCTTGACTGAAATTGATGTGTAGGCACAGTTGTAGGGAGTCTGGGACCATGCTTCCTGTTTTTTTTGTTCCAACTAGACAGTCGTAGGTGCGTTTTGACGTATATTTCTGATGTTTTAGGGGCCTTCTTATCATTACTATTAACCTTGAATTCACTGTTTTATAACCACATATTTAAATAAAATGATGTTAAATATCTGGATCATATTCAATGAATTTTTATTACCCCCCTCCCCCCCCCCCCATTACACCTCCCGCACCACCGGTATTTCCATTTTTAAATTATTTTTTTTTTTTTTTTTATGAAAACAAGAGGTTGCCACTAACGCGGTCATAACCCCGCCACCTCATTAACCCTTAGAGGCATTGCCAGAGAAGTGGATTTAAATTATGCAAAATGATAAAGTCGCCGAGCACGGAAATCACATGTAAATGCTGCAAACTGAAATATGTAGCTGACTGTTATACGGCACATTGTCTTGTCCAAGTGAGCACTGGTGTGATGTAATCTCACCATAAATATCTTAGTTATAACCCCAAAACAAAAACTATCTTTGACGAAAAGACCCAATTCATCCGCATGACACATTGTCTTGGGCTGGTTAACATTGTGCCAATTAATTTAAAAATCCAATCACAACTAAAGAAGATACGGTCTGAACAGCAGTGAACGGACGGAGCTGTGACCTTGACCTTTGAAGAACAGACCCAAGTCATTCACATGACACATCATCTTGTCCTAGTTTAACATTTGTGCCGGGTTATTTAAAAATCCAATAACAACTAAAGAAGATAAGGTCCGGACAGCAGCGGACGGACAGAGCTGTGACCTTGACCTTTGACAAACAGATCCAAGTCAGTCACATGACACATGATCTGTATGAGCGGTAGCGGGGGATAATAAAAAGGGTCACGGCGGCATAAACTTAGGGGGCAGGCGGGGATGATAATCTAGCAATTAATTTAAAATGGCCTTATATTAGCCTTTGTAAAAATTGGTGGAGCCCGATGGCCATCTTCTTTAAAAAAACACATAATTTTGCTAGAGGGTCATCAGGATTATAAGCATTTCAGAGAAAATGATTTAGTGGTTTCAGAGTTGTTTAAAAATTCAATATCTAAACCTTGAATGCACATGGCTGATATATGGATAATGGATGACGAAAAGAAACAAATACATAATTCTGAAATGGCTCTAATGTAAAAGTTTTAATTATATTCGAGTATGTGGTTTCCGTATAAAAATGGCCCAAGCCCGGTTGCCAGCTCGGTTGATGCTCAGGCACAAAAAAAAGAGTCACTAGGACAACAATGCAGCAAAATGTCAATGAAATGGGGAAATCATTTGAAGTTTCAAAATAAAAAAAATATTTATGGCACTGGTGGCCATTTTAGAGGACTATTATGGATTTTTTTTTACAAAAGTGCACCACCCAAGGTACATTATGGCGGAGGGGTTTCATAGACAAGTTTTAAATTTTTAGTATATGAACCTTATTTGTAAAGTTATTTGTAAAGTTAAACATTGGTTGAACACTGCTGGCCATCTTGTATAGCATTTAGGACCAAACATCATAGTTTTGGCAGAGTAACTTTTATGAAAATGAAACAGTGATTGTCATTAAAAATAAGTTTTCTCTATATCAACCACTATGTTTAAAGCTCGATTACAAAAAACTAATTTTTGGTGGAGTCACCAAAATAATAATTCCAGCAAAATTTCATAGAAAAGAAACAGACATAAATTTTCAAAATAAACAAGTTGTCGGAGCTCGACTATTCAAATATTTGTCACAAAAGTACAAATTTGATTTTGAGACTGATGACAAATCTAAGAAAATAAGAGTTATCAAACTTACAAAATAAACAAAATTGAGTAGCTTATAACTGCAATACCTTGTATGAAGTTTCACAGTGACTGCCGAGTTAAAAAATTTCAGTCAAAGGCCTTAATTTGTAAAAATATCTGGCAAGAGTTATCCCACTTGATAATTTTAGTTGGTTTCATGACTACAAAGCCATATGTATAATTTCAATCAAATACATTGAGTGGTTGGTGTGATATGGACTTGACAGTACTTGCAAGCAAAACTTTAACCAAAAATTCTAAGTCAAAGAATGGCAATGATTTGTATTATATTCATCCAAGAGTTATCTAACTTAGTTATTGAAGTAGGGTTAATGACTTGTAGTAGGGTTGATGACTGGGAAGGCTTGTGTAAAGTTTCAATCAAATACATTGAGTGGTTGGTGAGATATGGACTTGATGGTTCTTGCATGCGAAACTTTAACCAGCATTTCTAAGTCAAACAAGGGCAACACTTTGCATTATATTCATCCAAGAGTTATCTAACTTAGTTATTGAAGTAGGGTTGATGACTGGGAAGGATTGTTTAAATCAAATACATTGAGTGGTCAGTGAGATATGGACTTGATAGTACTTGCACACAAAACTTTAACCAGAATTATTAAGTCAAACAAGGGCAATAATTTGCAATATATTCATCCAAGAGTTATCTAACTTATTTATTGTAGTAGGGTTGATAACTGGGAAGGCTTGTGTAAAGTTTCAATCAAATTCATTAAGTGGTTGGTGAGATATGGACTTGATGGTTCTTGCACGCAAAACTTTAACCAGAATTTCCAAGTCAAACAAGCGCAATAGTTGCATTATATTCAAGCAAGAGTTTTTCTCACTTAGTTATTGAAGTAGGGTTGATGACTGGGAAGGATTGTTTAAATCAAATACATTGAGTGGTCAGTGAGATATGGACTTGATAGTACTTGCACACAAAACTTTAACCAGAATTATTAAGTCAAACAAGGGCAATAATTTGCAATATATTCATCCAAGAGTTATCTAACTTATTTATTGTAGTAGGGTTGATAACTGGGAAGGCTTGTGTAAAGTTTCAATCAAATTCATTAAGTGGTTGGTGAGATATGGACTTGATGGTACTTGCACGCAAAACTTTAACCAGAATTTCCAAGTCAAACAAGCGCAATAGTTGCATTATATTCAAGCAAGAGTTTTTCTCACTTAGTTATTATAGTTGGGTTGATGACTAGGAAGACTTGTGTAAAGTTTCAATCAAATACATCGAGTAGTTGGTGAGATATGGACTTGATGGTTCTTGCACGCAAAACTTTAACCAAGGTGTGACGACGCCGCCAACACTTGGGTGAGTAGAATGGCTTTGTATTCTACAAATAGTCAAGCTAAAAATGGGCATCTTGGAAAACAAAAACACACCATCATTAGGATGCCACACAAAGCACACTTTACCCATTGGTTTAAGAATATTTAAAAAAAAATAATGCCGGCACCAAGGCAAAAAGAGATCAGAAAAAGATCACTTGAACTGATGGTTCACTTGATCTAAAAAAAAACTCTTACGCAGATCAAAACGATTTTAATTCCTTTTTTTAATATTTGTTCACATCTTTTATGAAACAACAAAGTTTTAAGAAGACTGCCCTTATGGGTAAATGGTCGCATGCATTTGTAGTGTATTTAGTTAATTTTTAGCTAGCAATATTACCGTAGGTTTCTCAGTCTGTCTGCAGTATCGTAAGTCAGTCAGTCATTTCACTTTTGTAAAGATAGAAAATTGTTTTGTTTTTTTGTCCTCTGATGAAGGTGTGAAGCTGAAAGCTAGCTCAGGATATTTTTTTGGTGTTTTAGCACTGTAAAATGGTAATTCTTTCTACTGTATTTACTATTTTTATCATCTATGCATCCTTCAAGGATCCTGTGCTGAAAGGCATTTTGTTAGATGTATAATTCTCCCCATCATATATATATAGGTATATACCAGTATATATATATAGGTATATACCAGTATATATATATATATATATATAGGGAGATAATTAAATTCACAACAATGGAATTTTATGATTTTTGGGATCTTTTCAGATGCTCATTCACAATGCATGATATATATATGGAGATAATCGTTTGTAAATTACAAAGACAAAAATGTACAGACCAGAGTATGGCGAGTGCGCCTAGCTACAATGCAAACCAAAGATACAATATCAAGGCCTCTGCCAAACCAATAAATTTGGTGCCGACCACAACTTATATACTATGGAATTACATGCAACACATCTGGACAGCGTGTACAAATTTACATACATGAATTGATAGCTTTATATGAGCAGGATCCAATAAGGACTACTGCGAGTGCAAAAAGGTACTATGCAAACCAAAGACACAAGACCGTATCATTAACCAACTCGTATGTATTGTGGTAGTAGTGTAGTGGACAGTGTTGGCCTCTCATGCCAGAGGTTGCAAGTTCAATCCCAAGCTTGACCCAATGCCTCTAAAAAAAACACTCAGTACTGGTTCTACCCAGGAAGCAGACTTGACAACAGTTCAAATAAATGTAAGCTCACAATTAAGCTAAAAACAAGAAATGTGTCCAATTAGTACCAGGATGCCCCCCAGTGACAATATGCACTTGTTCAGGTGGTGATGGTGTACAGCAAGTTTCTGTATATGAAATATTTTTAAGTCAGAGAAAGGAGGGCAGAACTCTTTCAATAATAATGTGGGAAAAAAATCCCTACTACCGGTATATACACTTGTTCAGATGTATAGCAAGTTTGATTAGAATCAGATGAAAACTGTATGAGGAGTTAAGGCCACAATGCACAAATGTATATGAAATATCTTACAAGTCCAAAAAAAAGGGCATACCTGTAGCTCCTTAGATAATAGTCTGGATGAAACTCCTTATGATATGTGCTTGTTCAGATGATGGTGATGATGTATAGAACATTTTGATTAGAATCGGATGAAAACTGTAGAAGGAGTTGAGGCTACAAAGTACACTTGAACGGATGGACAGAAAGTTCAAACACTGTATGGGGCTAAAAAATTAGTACAAGGCTAAATTACCATTCAAATATTTCTTAAAAATGGGGAGGGCGGGAGGATTTTATTTTTTATTTTTAAAATTTTAATGTTTTTTTTATGAAAATAAAAAGGGTCGTAGCAGCATAATAATAAGGGGGCGGGTGGGGATAATAATCTAGCAATTAATTTATTATGGCCTTAACTATTTATATTTTAATAATTATGACACATCCAGGACAGGGTCTTTAATAGCCAACTTCAACACATTTTAATTTGTATTTTACATTTTTTATTTATGTAAATAAATGACAAAGGTCGTAAACACCATCATTTCTAATCACAAAATATCTTGCAAAAAATCATTTTTACTAATTCAACATTCAGACTGTCCAAATGCTGACCTGAAATATGTTAAACAGTTCATTGTACAATTCTTTATCCAGTTGGGATTTATAACAAAGTTCACACATGTAGTTCTGCTATGTCACCCTCTATTTACCAATTTCTGCCTTCAATGTATTCATTTCAGCTGAAAAGTACAAAAAAATTACATTGTGTAAAACACTGATATACTTAAACTATTATATACTATACTTATCCCTTATTTTACTTTCGTATGATATCAATGCATTATTGTGAACTCATTTCAAACTGTTTCCATGTCAAGAAAGAGACCATCATAAATTGGTGTAAATAAGAACTGCATAATTTTTTCTTGCAACCTTTAGGCATATGTTTATATCATATTTAACATGTGTAGCAACGCCTTGAAAATTGCAACAGGTGGTGTGGAGGCAAAAAACCCACCAGTGAAGTAAGTTTCAAGGCAACACCTTGAAAACTGAGGACACAAACCCAACTGATTCCCTAATTCCTGCACAAAATGAACAAGGCCTAAAGAAAACCCATAATTTTACTGCCAACTTAAAGTATAAAAGTGTTTAAATAAATAAAACAGTTGTCAAAAGACAACAAATCTCGCCTATGGGATAAAACCCACCAACCATGCATAGATTGGAGGCAAACACCAAAACTTAAAACGCAACTAAACGCAAAAGTTTAACCTGTGTGTCTATAGACAATGCCAACGACGAAAGAAGTATCAAAATCCCAGAACATTAAGGCCTGTGTTAGAATCATGTATAAGTTGAGTAGTATGTTTTAAGCCAGTACCTTGAAAATTATATAGGAGTTGTGCAGACGTAATAAATCATCAGGCAACTCCTTCAATTTTTATGGCATTTAAAGTCGTATCTTATATTTCTTAACATTTTCAGGACATTGATTTTTTATTGTGGAGTGCTCATGAGATATTAACTTACATGTCACATGTGCAAGATTTTCTGTGACCCTCAAACTTTGCATGTTTGTCCCACTATTTAATCAAATGACCCTTAAAATTCTACAATCTGTCTATAAAGTCTCGGCATAATCATGGGGGACAAATGACCACCCAATTTCAAAGTGTGAGAGAAAACACCTCAAATTTAAAAGAAATGCATCCCTTTACCCCAAAACGGTTCATGTTTCCTTTCCTTTTACAAGTAAGACCATATCTCATGAATGGCTAACAAATAAAGTTTAGTTTTTATATTTCATTAACACGATTGTGCCTCGTTTTTCATTCACATAGCACCAATATACCAGTAAAAATGTATCAATTTCTTAAATTGAAAATTGATAAATGAATAGTGAAAGTAATACTCAGAAATGGGTTTAACACCACTTTCAACATATTTGATGGTCATATATCATGGTACATCCAATTTTATTGCTAGAGGAAGATCTCAGAATGAATCTGAGTAGAACCACCATCCTTTCGCAAATAACTGGCAAACTGTCTCACATAAAGTTTTTGGAGCGAGCGGGACTTGAACCTACAATCTTAGCGGTAAGAGGTAAGTGATTTTGAGATGGCGCCTTAGACCACTTGTCCAAGGAGGACCTCCTACATCAGAAACAAAATATGCAAATCTTGACAATACTAATGTCCTTGTTCAGCGTTCATAAATAATGAACAACAAACTTCCATACATGTTCAATGGTAGACCTATTTCACGAATGTAAATATTGTCAATATAATAGAAAACATTACTGGAGTACAGAACATGATTTTAAGAATGAGAATTGGTTTGTTTAATGTATGCATACCTTCTGCATTATCATTTCTTATTTTCAGCTTCTTGGCAGCAATAAATTCCTTAATCCTATTTTCTTCTGGTTGTACTCTGGCCTCATATTTTGTCAGATAAGCTAAAAAAAGGTTAAAATAAATCATAAAAATTACTAAATCAAAGTAATGTATACATTTTAAGTCACAATGATCATAAACTTCATTATTAGAAATAATGTAACAAGAGCACTGCAAGCAGATGCAGACACTCATCTTTTTGGAAGTCCATTAAGTAATTAAGGTCAGTGATCAATTGTTACAGAAAAACAAACAGATTTAAAAAACAAACCCCAAACTGAACAAAAAAAAAAATAGTCTAAACACCTAAAACATACAATCAAACTATTCAAAGGTTAACTTTTTTTTAACTTAAGTTGGTTTTAAGTATGGAAACTTAGGTGGCCTAGCTATATAAATTGTTTTCATAACATGATAAGAAGGTTTTTTATAAAGTTTCGTTTTATTTTGTTCTGAAACAGTGAAAACCCTGAGCTAACATAAAACTGTAACTGGACATTGACAGCTACGCCAGGGTGATGACAATAGTTCGGTAGCTTTTTTCCTAGATATTGGGAACAGGCCTAATCCTTTGAGATTGGGGGAAATACTGTGGAAGGAAAATTGGTTTTTAGAGGGTGTACAAAAATGGAAGAAAAATAAAGCATTTAACAATGTTCTTACCATCATCAATTATCAGATATTACAGTAATACTTCATATCAAATGGAGTTTTATCCCCTGAATGTAATAAAAATTCTCATTTTTTTTTTTCATTTTGGGAATCTTTTTTTTGTCTCAATTGGGAATTAACACGACTTTTCAATGGGGAAGTAGCCAAATATTGGCCTCTGTTAAATAAGGTAAAAATCTATGAGCTCTTCGATTTTTTCAAAAATATGACCTTATAAGTTATCAAAATTATAATTATGAATTATAAATATGCAACCTACACATTCTCCAAGAACCATACAAAACTCCAAGTAACAAGGCTGACCATCTTGCAGTCTGAAAATATAACAAATAAAAGTTATAATATAGAATGCACCAAAAGTAACAAGTTTGCATTGCCAGTAAAAGCCAATTACATTTCTATTTAATCACGGCCAGTAATATTTTTCACTTTCTCATGACAAAAAACTGCAATATTGGTCTGGTTATTTGTTCATTTAAATGGCACGTCTTTAATAAAAAAACAAAATCTATTTCAGTATACTGGTGGACTGCCAAATGAGAGTCACATCTCTGATTTATCATGGTTTTGTTATGTTCATTTTTATAACATGTTCAGGGTTCTTCACAGGAAGGAATGCAAGCGCTGGGGTTAAGAGCGAGTAAACACCTTCAACACATTTTCAAGCGCTGTGTAAGCCACTCATTGAAATACATTTCACTAGTAAAACTTGTATTAATCAGTTGAAGTTATCATATTTAGTATGTTTCATTTCAGGCATTAAAATGAGAAAAGATATGCCAAGAAAAATAATGATTTAGAGCAAAGAAACCTTCGCAAAATTTTGTTAAAGAATTCAAGCGCTTGGGGAATACCATTTCTGACAATCAAGCGCTGGGGTGCCCCTGTGATTAGAAAATGGCCTGTGGAGAAGCCTGGTGATGTGATGAGTGCTACTCAACTAATGGCAACACTAGGATCATTGCGACCCAGTCTGCAAAAAACAGATGTACTAAGTTTGAGACTCGTGCTATAACATTTTTTAATGGACTACATAAATTGTCCAAATGTATATTATAGTCTGATTGGACTATTTATGCAACATCAGACCAAAGTCTGGAAATGTTTGGTCTCTTAATACATATACCGGTAAGAGTTTGTTTCACATTTGATATAAAATAGATAACAATTATTCGGTTCTTCCCATTTTACGAACTATGAGAATTCAGTTTGGACTAAACTCTTTGGAAAGCTTTAGTCTGAAGGATTAGAGTCCTTAAAATGTTCACACATTCTGATTCATAAAGAGGTATTAGATATAATTGACCAATATTCCACAGTTCAACAAGTTAATATTCCATGGTTCAAGGTTCATTATTATGCTTATATGCAGTTCTTGATTTTTTATATTTCTCAATGTAAAATGCTATCTTTGTACACATAGAGCGAGCCTCGAATCATTCTACCCGTTTGGGTCATAATCAATCCCAATTAAATGTTCATTGCCTACAAAAGAAATCAGCTTAGTTAATCATTTTTTAAATTTTGTAAAAGAAACAAGTTCAGAGTAATGTAAACCTATCTTAAATACTACTGTGACATATACCAGTAGCTATAGCTGACAGAAGTAGAAAACAATGTTTTCTTAATTTTAAAAGCAAACAATGTTTTTAATTTGTGTGAAGACCCATTGAAAAATGAGATTACTATCTCCAAGGACTTATATAGAAGGATAGGAAGCTTGCATCTCTATACAAAATGTTGATAAAATAGCATGCGAAGAACTAATAATTTGGCAAATTAATGATCCAAATTTTGCAGGCAATTGATTTCTTTTACATAGAATGGGTGTGTAACCTAAGATGTTTTATAATGTTTTTAACACACAAAATTATCTTGAAATTAAAATATTGCAGTTTGAAGTAAAAGTATTTTACTTGATTTTTTAGTTACTGTATACACATTTTTAATCATTAGTACTTCAACAATTGTAAACACAATTTGCTGGGAATAGTCTCGTTTTGTTGATAATTTCATTGTGCAAAGAAAGAATTTTGATTTGTATTTCTGAGATGAATGCAAGTTAGATTTGAAAAACGATATTTCACAAGATTTTGTTAAATGTGTTAGAATGTTTCAATTCATTCTTTTCCGAGACTGCAAATTTGTTTTGGTAAATTTTGATTTCACATTCGGATACTTTCAGTTTAAAATTGAAGGCGGTGCTAAACTGTATTGGAAATCATACTCAGGTGAAAAATGACTATGCAAGTTAGGATCTGTTTTAAATCTGTCCTTAAGAAATATTATTTTAATATAACATCATCAGAAGAGGAAAAGCAGGAAATTTACGTAATCTAGAAAAGATGTTTTTTGATTTTCATTGATACACATAACCACAGTAAACAATTATGATATGGGGAACATTCTTATCTCGAAATTCATTTACAATTACATCTACATCGACGCAGTCACACTGGACTATTACATGCCGGGTGATGCTAGGTCAAGAAAAGATAATGAAGAGGTTGGATAGTTAAAAGGTAGAAATAAAAATAAAGTGTGTCCGGCTACGTTTTCGCCTCTTCAACCCAATTCTCTTCAGTGGCCGCGATCGGCACAGCAATTGGAATCACTTGAAACTACTTGTTGTTGCTGCATCCCTACAGACTAGAATGAGCGTGTTGACAGCCACTGCTTGAAGGATATCAAGTCCTGGGCTTCTGAAACACCGACAGACAGGTTGTTCCATACTAAAGTTTTCGTAAAAAGAATGAATTTCTATAGTATGATGTGGATTAAGCAGCTGGTGGAATTTCCTGGAGTGGGAGGATCTTGTTTGGCCCTAGGTTGGGGTGAAATACTGGCTGACTGGGATGTCCACAAGGTCATTGGTGATCTTAAACATCATGGTCAGCTGAGCTTTGGTCTGACAGGATTATGTCTCCCATCCCAGGTGGTCTAACAAGGAGGAGACACTGCTGGTGTCACAAATCTGGCAGCACTCCTTTGTACCATCTCCAGTTTGTGTCTGGTCCTTAGAGTATTAGTTCCTGACTGTGGAACAGTATTCCAGGTTTGGTTGTACAAGTGTTTTGTAGGTCGTACCCTTTACCTCTTCATGGCTGATTCATAACTTGCATTGAAGGAAGCTGAACGTGCTATTACTCTTCTCTGCATTCTTGTCAATGTGGCAGTTCCATGAGAGGTTCTGGGATATGTGGACACTAAGGTACTTTAGTGTTTTTTCTAGACCAGGAAAAGGGACAGGGAGCAAGAAAAAGGGGCAGGGAGCAAAGTTTGCATGCAATTGGCATATTCACCGTTAAACTTTTTCTTTGGTGGTCTCTTTTAATGTAGGGTTGTCTCCCCTTTGCATTGTGCATGTGTAAATCACAACTATTAGAGTTTGAATAAGATAGGTAGAAGTGAGAGAAATTCAGGGAGAAGTGAATATTTCTCTATCAGTATGAACAATTTATAATGTTGTATTTAGTCTTTGTTCTTTATTGAATAACTATCATTTCAGTTCTATCTAGACTCAGTGGCAATGTGGGAGCAGGAGTTAGTTTAAAACATTATTTTAAACATCACCCATTTCTTTTTTAATGATTGCTAACTGCCATAACACACTATAATGACAATGTCAAGCCTCCAAAGCTATTCAATCCATCCAAGAGAACTTTGCAATATGATAAATAAATGCAATCTATGATAGCCCTCAAATACCTAGAAAATTGTAACTAGTCAACTATATTTCAAATAATTAAAAAAGGCCACATAATTTATGTTAATTGTTGTTTTCAATACTGTATGTAAATCATGATATGACTGTCAAAAGAAAATTTTACGCTGAATATACACAACCAATAAACAATAAGTTTATTAAATTACTATAGTACCCCACCCACATTTTCTTTACCTCGATTTTAATATCAACGTCCACTTTATCACAGAAGAAAATTTACATACATGCAGTTCCAATTATTGTAAATCTACAAAATATTCATAAAATTACCGGTACCTAATGCTGACATTATACAAATCGCGAATTCTCTGCAGAAACATAATCAGATTTTAGAAATTGCAACCATTTTGGCAAGGGAGATAATATTTTATTGCTCTTCGTATTGGAGGAAACACAGTAAGTTATTTCCCTTTTGAATTTTGAGGGATACCCGTGAATCACCTATTTTTACATCAAATCTCCGCTGATTTTGACCAGAGGGAAAACAGCTTGATGCCGATTAATTCGATAATAGATGTGTTAGTTGATTGTTTATAAGGATAAGGATTAAATTGGCAAGCCAATACAGTGTGACCTTTAGCGACTTATGTAAACAGTATACTGAAAATACATAGCTTTTCCAGACTGTCAGAGCGAAGTCTAAAAGTAGAATATAGAAGTAGACATTTTCGCTAGCTTGGACCCTGAATTCCTCTGCAATTTACCTTTCAAAGTCATACAGTAAGCACAAACGCTAATTCTCAGTAAACAGATCTGTAACAACTTGCGAAAAATAATTAATAATTCAGTTAGTTGCCACAATATTCGCATCAGAAAAAACATGAAATGATATTTGACCCTTTACTAACTTCAAAAGTGACTGGAGTGAGGTCATTTGCTGTATCCACACACGACAAGGACCTGATCAGCTGATTGTTACATATTTAGCAAGAGAAGGACTGGTGAATACCTTTGTATTTGGGCCAAGCGTGTCATATCAGTAAACTATCGGCAAAAGTTTAACACATGTATGTGATTGACAGCTGATTTGTTTATATATGACTTGTAATTGGGGAAGCAGGGCCCATTTAAACAAAGAAGGGTGGCGTTTTTAGGGCAGAAGGGCAGAGCCTAAAAGGGACAGGGCACTGCGTCCTTTCATTCCGCTCTAGAAAAAAACCTAAACTTTGTGGTTGAATCAGTATGGAGTGTGTGGTTCTTCAAGGATTACTCATATGTGATTGGGGTCCTCTTGCAGTGGACACGAAGGATGCTGCACTTCTCTGGATGGAGGCTCATTTCTCCCATTCTGCTAGCTTATCCAGGTCATCCTGTTCAGTGTGGATCTCCCTGTATACAGCACAGTCGTCTGCAAATAGTCTTGATTTGGATGAGACCTGTAGTGCTAAGTCGTTGATGAAGATGACAAAAAGAATAGGTATGAGGACACTTCCCTGGGGGACACCACTTAAAATAGACGCCGGCTTGGATGTTGCCCAATCAACTACCATAAGCTGTGTGTGACCTGAAGCTTGGTGAGCAGGTAACTGTGTGCTACACAGTTAAGCGCTTTACTGAAATCCAGAACGCAAAGGTCGTGCTGTCTCCTTCAGTCCAGTGATCTGACGAGCTCGTCAGTCAGTATACGAAGCTGAGTTTCGCAGCTCCGTTGTCTTTTAAAACCATGCTGGCAGTCAGTGAGAATGGTGTGTTCGTCAATGTGTCGCATAATGTTGCTGATGATGTTGTGTTCCAATATCTTGCAAGGTATGAAGGTGAGCAATACAGGTCTATAGTTGCTGGCCTTGAACTTCTCCCATTTTTTGAAGATGGCCGTCTTCCAAACATCTGATAAACTGCCACTGGATAGGCATTACCTGTAGATGATGCACAGGTAAGGTGCACACTGCTGACATCTCTCCGAGGATGCGTGCAGGGATCATATCTGGTCAAGTTGCCTTCTTCATGGAAATAGCTTATCATTGGTGCAAAAATCATTCCATAAATTCATGAATATAGCATATTTTTGGTGCAGCAATCATACCATAAATTCATGGAAATGGCTCGTCTTTGATACCTCAATTTCTCTATAATTTCATCGAAATATTTTTTCTTTGATACAACAACCTCTATTAATTTATGGAAATAACTTAATTTATCCTTGATACAATAATTTCATTTCCTTTTTCAACTCAACTACAAATTTAAAAGCTTAAACACACGTACAACATTGTTTAATACTGTGTTTCTGCACTTCTTGAATGTCATTGATCAGTCAGCGTGCCTTCTTACTGGGTTTCTTTAATAAGGTAAGTAGTCCTTCAGTGGTGATATCTATGTTGCCCTCAGGTGTTGGGATGGTGGATTTGAAAATATTTATGTTTCAAAATGGCTGTTAATAGAAATTAGTTCTGACATGGTAAAAATTAAATGGGTTGATTTTTTTAAGCTTTTCACGAATTTTTAGTCTAGCTCCCACTTAATATGAACATTGGATTAAAACGTAAATGCGAATGAATTGGGAATTTGCCTTTATATATTGGAAATAGGGAACGAAACTAGTGTTACCCCACCCATTATCAGAAGAAGACGAGTGCAGAACGGCATTTTGCTTCAAGACCGATGATAACCTTTTCCCGAAAATTTGCGTTCAACAATTTATTTTCAAAATTCACCTTTATCAAAGCAGAAGGTGCCTTAGGAGCCATCTGTGTCATTGTATTTGGCTTGGAGAACGGCATGATTACTGTTATTGAAGGTCACGCCGGTGAAACAGTAAAATCCAACTCCAATAGGTGTCTCGTGCGAATTACACTATCGAGTTTTAACGTATATCGTGCGAATTACACTATCGTGTTTCAACAGTTTGCCAAAAAAAAATTTCTGTTTTATTTTACATCAATTGTGAAACAAGCTCCTAAAACTTAGAAAAAATCTAGTTCAAAATCTTCCAATCAATTTTGCCTAGGTTAGGTCCCAATGGATCTTTGACCTAACTGCTAAAGGACTCAGTCTCAGTTACCCAACAACCAACCTAAATGATTCATTTGCATACAAGTTTTACAAACATCTCTTGTTAAATGGTGTCTTAGTAGATTCTGTTATGATGTGTCCACCAGGTTCTTGGAAGCACCATCTCATGCTGACTGGAACCTAATTTGCTTCCATTTTTTTTCCTGAAATGTGTTGTAGTTGTGCATGATGGGGCTATATTAATGCAATCAAGGAATTATATAGAGAAGGAAAGGCAACCGATTAATATTTTGTGAACGCTCCTGTATTCACGCAAAACCTTGCAATATCTTGTTTTCAATTATCTTAACTCCCATTCATCTCAGAAACTCAAATCAATTTTTTTTTATCTATTCCCAATTTACCATTCCCAACAATTTGTTGTTGTTGAAGTGAATTTGATTACAAAATTTGTATACTGCAGCTAAGATAAGAACAAATTACGAGAAGTTTTCCTTCAAACCTCAATATCTTTAATTCAAGATCATTTTGCATGATCAAACCATGTTTAAACATCAAAGATTACATACAACTGAAAGTTTATGTTAAGAAATCAGTTGCCTGCGAGTTATGAATGATTTATGTGCCAAATTATGAATCGTTTGTGTGCTGTTTTATCAACATTTAGTCAGGAGATGCAAGTTTCCTATCCTTCTATATACGTCCTTGATGCAATTAATCACTGGTGTGGAATAACGCTTGAATGTAGTGGATGCTTCAGGACTCACACCACTATTATCTCCCTTGAGTACTCCGGACCTACAGATGAAGGAGGTAGAACTAAAACTTTAGTTATCTTTTTCTTCTTTTTTCAGGGCTTTGTACTGCAATGGTTTGTTTTTTGCTAGCATGGGTTAAATGGTCTGTAGTGATCGCTACTGACAATTTAATGCTGATACCAGCTTTCTGGACAATTCTGTGTCTTTCAGAATCGTTGGTTCGAACCGTATCTAGGGCGAATAGTTGACTGAAGAAATTGATAGGTCTCACAAAAGCATTGAATTTAAAAAAAAAAAAAACCTGGTCAATGTATGCTTTTTTCCTTTGTAATTGTATATCTTGAACCAGTGAAAAATTTGAACCCAGACACATGCTGCAGAATTTGATTTTTCACTCTGTTTTGGACATAAATGTTACAATGGAGCCATATGGAAAATGTAATAGTGGTGTGAGACGTTAATACTATTCAAAGTCCCATTACAATTTAATAATTCTTTAATTTCTCATCAACTACAAGAGTTCCACCACTTTGATGTTCTCTCCTAGTGAAATCCAACAGTTTGTAATTGCCAGACATAAATAAACAAAAGATAATTGTTTATCATTGTCAGTAAATGGTCTCAAAAGCAATAACAGATTTCCTTTTGAAATAAGCAATATTCCTACAGTATAAAATCATATTAGAATATAGTCCACATCTGACTATTAACCAGGGGTCTTGAGTGCAATTTTCTGTCCTGCCATTTTCACATTTCTATTGAGGTGGTGGATTCTATTGTGTTCTGGTTTGTAGATTTGTGACTGGCTCACAAATAATTATAACTTTTTTTATTTCAATGACACAAATATAATTTTTTTAATAATTTTATTTATTTTTTAATTTTTAAATATAACTCATCTCCTCTTGTTATAGATAGATCATGGAGTATTTAAAAATAAAGGACACATTTTATTTTGCTACAAATATTTTATTATTAAAACAAGAGGCACAAGAGGGCCTGAAGACACTTTTTTGAAATTTCACAATATCAACCCTCTTCGGGGGTCATCTTAATTCCTTATGGATAAATACACCCACCACATCCTTACTGAACAAAAAGTTAATTGCTATGAAAAGGAAATACTTTTAAATTCCCATACCATTCTCTGTAAAAGAAAATACAGTCCCCACAAAGGACCCTTATACATCCAAGCCCCTTGATTTGTCAAACTTCAATCACCCACTCAAAGGGATTTTCTATGAGCAGAAATACTTTTGTACACATGGATGTAAACAATTTCAGTTTTCCCCATAATACTACTATGTTAAAGTAAAAATCACCTTACATACCCCACATACCCAGCCCCTTGATTTGTAGAATCTTCAATCCATTGCTGATGTAAGGATAATTTATATAAAATATGAACAAGTTTGACAGAAAGGTTAATGAGAGGAAGATTTATAAAAATTCAAAATTTTAACCATATTGCCCCCCACCCCCTTGCCCTTTATGGAAATTCAATCCTCTTTACTGAAAAAATCAAATTTACTGTTACTAGAAAATGCTTTAGATCTCAAATTGAACAAAATATTCACACAAATGGATGAAAAAATGGCCTCTATACAATCTAGTGCCCCTTGATTTGTACAAACTTGGAACTCTTAATCATAGGGTTAACTTATATTAAATATGCAAAATATGACTGGCCGGTTGGCGAGAAGAAGATTTTTGAAAATGTTCCATTTTAATCATTTTGAGACTCCACCCAGCCCCTTTTGGAAAATCAATCCTTCTTATTGAAATATATCTTATTTGTTATGATAGAAGATGCTTCAGAACTCAAACTGAATAAAAAAATGAGAAACCCCAAATGGTCAGTGAAAATAACGATATATTTTATAATGGGTAGGGATTTAAATGTATCCATCAATATCAAGAACAATAGACTGATGTTTCAGACTATAAACACAATTTCATTTGTTTTTTACAAGTGTGACCTTGACATTTGTGTGACATTGACCTTGACATCCTTTGTAAAGGGCTGGGTATTTCTACAGGTAAATGCAGGTGACACATCAAGACATGCTGATCACTTGTGCCAAGATTTTTAAAATCCATCCATGTAAGACAAAGTTACAGACCAGACATAAATATCAAACAAAGTGTGGCCTTGACCTTTGAGGTAAGGTTCTGGGTCTTACATGTGACACATCGTCATGTCATGTTGATCAATATCAAATATGAACAAATTTGACAGGTTGTTAAGAAGAAGATTTTTGAAAATTTTCTATTTTAACCCTTTTTATAAACCATTCTGGCCTCTTTTGGACAGTTAATATTCCTAAATGAACCAAGTCTTATTTTCTATGACTTGATGATGCTTCAGAACTCATATTGAATAATAACATAACTATAAGCCCTTTAGATCTTATCTTCATTAAACACCTACACATAGGAATAATTTATGCCAAATATGAACAAATTTGACTAACTGGTTCTTAAGAAAACGATTTTTGTAATTTTTACCCCCTTTCCTGACCCCTCAAGACAGCGGAAACTGGTCATTTATACAAATCTAACTCTCCTTGACCAAAAAATGCTTCTGTGAAAATATAGGCAAAATAAGTTTGTTTTTTGTTTATTAAAAATTAATGTTTATTATAGTGACATGTGTCCCCTAAGTGAACCCTTGCGGCGGGTCATTTTTTTCACCTCAGGTGCACCATTTGAACTAAGCTAATAGAACTATAGTTGGTTATCATTACCACATAAATATTTTCAAAATCTGTAGGCCGGTTCCTGAGAAGAAGATTTTTTAAGGTTGTGTTCTATTTTTAGTAATGGCAGCCATCTTGAATTTCAGATAATAAAAATCTTCTATATAGGCACATATGCCATCTTGAATTTTAGATAAAACTAGAGCTATCACTGAAGGTGATGAATAACCCCGAACGCCGCCATGACAGATAATGGTTTACCATTGTATGAAGTTTTATTAAATTATATCCAATAGTTTTAAAGTTATGCTCCGGACAAGGGAAATATATCAAAGGGCAATTACTCTGTAATTAGCAAGAACAGAGTTATGTTTCTTGTACACTGCACTTCCTCTCATTATATTCTACCATTGTATGAAGCTTGATGAAATTCCATCCGGTACTTTTCAAGTTATGCTCCGGACAAGAAAAAATATCAAAGGGCAATAACTCTGTAATTAGCAAGAATAGAGTTATGTTTCTTGTACACTGCACTTCCTCTCATTATATTCTACCATTGTATGACGTTTGATGAAATTCCATCCAGTACTTTTCAAGTGATGCTCTGGACAAGGAAAATTGCAACGGACAGACCGACCGACAGACCGACCACAGGGTGACTCCAATATACCCCCTCAAACTTCGTTTGTCGGGGGTATAAAATTTTCTTCTATATAGTCTCCTTTGCAATAGAAACATTCATGTGAAGTCTGAGTTTAATTGGCACAGTGATTTCAGAGAAAGTGCTGCTAACAGACGACGTACAATGGACGACAGACGACAGACAATACGCCATCTTATAAGCCCTTCTTGCCTGTGGCCATTAGAGCTACAAAATCATAAACAATGCAAGTAACATTGAACACAGTAACAAAAAATAAACATAAATTTATTTCAAATATCAAGTAAATCACAATGTTTCTTTGAAAGACATCCAGCATCTCCAACATCATAACGTCATAATATATTCAAGCCAATGTTCTCTGAGGAACAGAGGATCATCATACAGAGACAGACACACAGACAGACTTGGGACTGCACCTCAGACAACCTGACCACAAAGAAATCCTAATCAGAGCATTACAATACCATAGTGACTAACCGAAACTACTCCTCGCTGCAAAATTTACGCTGCCAACCCACTCATTGCTCTCAAAACAGCTTCTCGAAGCTGAAAACAATGGAAGAACTAATTGTACAGAGGTGTAGTGACTAGAGTGTTGCTTGCTCTCCAGCTCCAGGTTGGATCGCAGACTCGACTTGAAACACTGAGTGCCGGTTCTACCCGGGAAACAACTCTGAGTGCCGGTTCTACCCGGGAAACAACACTGAGTACCCGTTCTACCCGGGAAATTACACTGAGCGCAGGTTCTACCCAGGAAACAACACTGAGTGCCGGTTTTACCTGGGAAACAACTCTGAGTGCTGGTTCTACCGCTGGAATTAACACTGAGTGCCGGTTCTACCTGAGAAAGAACACTGAGTGCTGGTTCTACCTGGGAAAGAACACTGAGTGCTGGTTCTACCCAGGAAACAACACTGAGTGCTGGTTCTACCTGGGAAAGAACACTGAGTGTCGGTTCTACCCAGGAAACTACACTGAGTGCTGGTTCTACCTGAGAAAGAACACTGAGTGCTGGTTCTACCCAGGAAAGAACACTGAGTGCTGGTTCTACCTGGGAAAGAACACCGAGTGCCGGTTCTACCCAGGAAACAACACTGAGTGCCGGTCGAGTCTGCGATCCAACCTGGAGCTGGGGAGCAAGCAACACCCTCTGTACAATTAACATTGTTTTGATCAGAAGTTATGATTAACATTCCTTCCGATATAATGAATGAATAGGGTTTTACGGCGTACCAACACATTATAGGTTATTCGACGCCAACAGGAAGGAAGATTCCAGGTTCACTCTACATGTACAAAAACAACAAATTAACATACAGATTAAAAAAAAAGACATTAACAAATGAATATGCAGAATGAACCTAGAACCTTGATACCTGCAGAACGGCAGAGTTTCAGCAAATTCTATCGTATTACTCAATTTGTCACTTCTTACGACATGCATAAGCCACAGTGATCCTATTCTTGCCATCACTCATGGCTCCCTGGAACCACACAGGGGTTGATAATTTAACCACAATAGTGAACATGACAAAAAATGATAAAATGAACATGACACCCATTCAGAGGATTCCTACCCCTCTGCAGAGATCGACAGTGATTCTATTCTTAGCCGGAACCACACAGGCTCCTTTCGATATAAATTCCGCAAACTAAGGCTTAACCATTTTAGTACAGATATCTTAAGCATAAACAAATAGCTTACAGCACATTATTCAATAAATTACATTCATAAAATTTAAAAAACATTTATTCAAACAATATTACACTAATTTATATAGAATGGGTCCGTCCATGTACCATGTAGTGGCGTCATCTAGAAGGCGCAGTTTTCTTTTTCCCCCAAGAGCATTTCTCTTCTGGGTCAAAGCTAGACCCATTTTAGAGAAATGTTATCTTAAAAAAAATAATATAAAATACATTTTAATGGTAACATAACAAAAAATAATTAAATTAAGTAATCATTTTTCAAAATGAATATCATTTCAAGTTAATTTCTTTTTTCAACAACCTTTTAATAGTCTGTTAAAGAAACATAAACGGCGCTGGGAATATCGCCCTAAATTTTTGACCGGCCGATGTTTAAACTGGTATTAAAATGTCGCGCATGTGCATCTCGATACCTTATAGAAAACAAAATAAAAAGTTTTTCAGATAGAGTATCGTCTGTACATTTAAAACAACTTTTTTGAAAAGTGTCAAGCTTTCCACATAAATTTTCATCTTTATATACAAACAACCTAAAACTTGGTATATATCAGTGCTATTGTTACAGCGTAATTTTGTATTGACAGATGTTGTCTTCAAACTTCACTATTGCTTTGCAGAAAATTATATATGTGATCATAATCGTTAATGAGATTGCATCAATAAACGTTCATAACCAATTAAAGCATTTCTTTAACTTGGTAGAATTGTGTGACCGGGATTGTCCTGAATCAGACCACGTGATCTGTCAAATCAGCTGGCATTGTAAAAATAACTCTGAAACCAGCTTGCCGAAACATATATGCGTAATTTGAATTTCTATATTTTTAAGGTTGAGTCAAAGTGGACACACTGAACAAAGTTGATTGCTTTAGATGAGAATTTATTGCGTCAAAGACGCAAGAAACGTGCTCTGGAGAAAACACTGGTTTGTGTCATTGCTGACCTTACAACAGGCATTGGAAATGTGTGGAATAACATACCTCAATAATTTTTACATTACTCATAAATTCCATACAACAACACGGTTCAGCTCTTGTCAGCACAAATAGTGTTCAAACCCGATATTGACTTTTCTTAATTCTGAAATTACTGGTGTCAGTGAAATTTGATATTTTGCTTACTTGTGCATGTAGAACAATATTCATTATGTTTTTTCAATTCTACGTATTTAATTTTTCAGGGACAAATAGGAAAATAACAAGTAATTAGTTAGCAATTTTGACCAGTAACCGATAATTTTCCCAATTGAATCAGCGATAAGAGATGCAACCACATTGAAATTTCTGATGTAAAAAGTCAGTCCACACTGATTCATTTTCAAGCAAATTCTTACAACTTGTACAGCTCCAGTTTGATCTATTGTTTGATGCAACCACAAAGTGAACAACATGGTTCTGATGAGAGATGACACAACCCAAATTCTTGGTTCCTGTATTCCAATCCACAATGTCACAACAGTTTTTAGGGTTGACTTGATATTGCAAATTTTTTTGAAACTGAAAGTCTTGTCAAACAAAACTCAAATTGTGACCTTGACCTTTGAGGTATGTGTGTGGGTCTTACTTGCAACATGTCGTCATATTATGTTGATCATTTGTAGCAAGTATCAACAAAATCCATCTATGCATGACAAAGTTACAGGCCGGAAATGAAATACCGGATGGACAGATGGTTGGACCCTGCGATTACTATATGCCACCTAAAAATTTTGGGGGGGGCATAAAAATAAAACCTTCTGTATAGTCTCCTATGTGATAGAAGTATCCCTGTGAAGTTTCAGTTTAACTGGCCTAGTGGTTTCAGAGAAAGTTCTGCCAACAGACGACGGACAACGCGCCATTGCATAAGCACTTCTAGCCCTTGGCCAGCTGAGCTAAAAAATGAAAGAAAATGTAATTTTTTTGTTCGTTTTCAGGAAAAGAGACGAGTGATCTCAATGACCTTGACTTTTGAAATAACTGGCCCTGAACAAATAACAGTTATTATTTCCTGAAGAATAGTTACACCATTAAACACTCGAAATTGGGCTGTTCCCATTCGATGCTGCAGTCTCATCATCAGATCTTCTGTTATTGATTGTACATGTCACATGTTTACCATTCACGATGGTAACTTCACTGTCATGGTACTTGTTTATTGTTTCTACAACAAAGAAAAACACTTTGTATTATGTTTAATCTCTTTTATAAATAAGAGAGCCATGTTGACCCTAATTTGTTCATCTATAGCAGAGGAGGCAATGTCAAAGAAAGATATTTTGATACTGCAAAGGCCATACCTCAGACATTACATGTTAGTCAGTTAAGAAATTATAGATATATAACTACTATGCAAGTTTGGTGAAGATTGAATGAAAAGTGTGGGCGCTAGAGTGCACATAACATCAAATAACACATTTTTTTATGATTAAAGGGCCATAATTCCAATATTAGTAATATCTAATTTGGTCAGTTCAGTAACGTGTTGAGTGCCCAAAAGGTCAAACAACTCAATATTTGATAATTCAAGGACAATAACTCTCACATTGATTACCTGATTTGAATTTGTCTGAGATATTATGGTTACTACTGTGTGAGTTTATACAGAATCAACCTCAATTATTTTGTACAGGGAAAAGTGCTGGCCATGGCTGGTATTATAAAAGAGATGGCAATATCTCTTTAATTGAACAAAACTACAAGCATGACAAGTTGAGGGCCTTAATGTGGTTTCAGGGAATAAAGACTTCATGGTGGTGCTTACGTCTTCTTACTGAACAATTTTGATATAAAATAGTTCTAATGAAAACAAATCCCAGATTTCATAATTATGTTGTGACACAGCTTAATGTGTAACCCACCTACTGGTAGTAGTAACACACTGGAACCAGATACATGAATGCTGAAAAATGGCAGCACATGTAGATGAAGACTGCCGACCACACATTTAGAATTGAAGAAATAAATGTTTGTTGTCATGTTGGAAAACACCTTGAATTGTGTAACATTGACGATAGATCTATCTTGATGGTTACATTTTTCACATAATGCCCTCTATCCATGTTCGAAATTATGTTGGATTTCCTTCCATCATTTTGAACATACCGGTATGCTCTGGACAAGCAGAAATAACCAAAAATAAAGTGCAAAAGAGGGAGATAATTCTGTCATTATTCAAGATTGAAGGTGTTTACGTGCTCTAACCCTAGCACTTGCATTCCGTCCTGTGGAGAACCCTGCAAGTGTATACTCTAATACGAAAAAATAAACTGTGAATAAATTACCTACTGACAAAATGCCAAGCAAACTTCTCATTTTCTGTCAAAGTTGTTTATTGAAAAAAATAGACAACCATTAATTTATAAACAAACAGCTATTCACAATTGTTAAAAATAATGCACATTATATTTATTTTTTCATTTTCATACTTTCTCAGTGGTCAAATTAACATAAAATCTCGAAGAGTAAAACGGACTCAAAAATATAACTAAACAAGAGTTGTCAGAAGACAACAAAGCTCGCCGATGGGATAAAACTAACCACCCATTCAAAGATTGAGACTGGAGGCAAACACTAAAACTGAAACGCAACTAAACACAAAAGTTTAACCTGGGTGTCTACAGACAAAAAATTAAGTCCAAAAGAGCCATAACTCTGCCAAAATGCAACCCCGAGTTATGGTTCTTGTCTCTGTGTGTTCCAATGATGATGGTGAACACACATGCGAAGTTTCATTCACATCCAATGAGTGGTTGCATAGATATCTGAAACTTAAACGCAAAAGTTTAACCTGGGTGTCTACAGACACCGCCACCGACAACTCCGACACCACCGACAACTCTGACGCGGCCGGGGTCATGGCAATAGCTCTCCTTGGACTTCGTCCCAGTGAGCTAAAAATGACAGTTTCATAAGCCTTTTAAATGAAAATACTGTACTTGCATTATTGGAATATAGTGAGGAAAACTGAAATGAAAAATTATTAAAAGGATCGATACAATATAATAGCAATTGTTTACAATTGTATAAAGAACTGCAGAATAAATATAAAATCCTATGCGTCTAATGTTTCTTTTTTATTGCCTCTTCACACTGGTGGTATTGGGAGTATCACATGCATAGGTGTCCAAATAAACATGTTGTGTACAGAGCAGAGTTGATATGTATCATAATTATTATTATGCCACACATACATGTACATGGAATGATGCCCCATCTAGGCATACGATACTGACTGGGAGTCAGATATCTATATAATAAATATGTGTAGATTCACAGTATTGATTCAAAAGTAATGTCTAAAAACCAACAATTAACCATTATTTATTTATCATTATTGTCAACAGGGCAAAAGTGTTGACATAATATAATAATACACACCTGATTTACAGAGGCTACTCCTCCGTTCACATGCCTTACTGACCTTGATGGCTAGAACTGAAAAAGAACAGAAATACAGATATCAAAGCACTGAGCACTGATGATGAGTGATAAATACAAAGATGTGCTCATGTTAGAGTAGCTTTATGTGACTTACACTCGTCAGTTTCAATGAAGACATTTGATTAAGCTCTTCATATTTACACCCTTATATGGTGGCAAAGTGACTTTTATAGCATTTTAACAAATTCAACTGGGTAGGGAGACCTTTAACTCTTAATACACTAATGTATCACAAAACCCACAGAAGGAGGCTTTATTCGATATATTTTATTAACTACATTTTTGTACAAGCTTCCTCTTTTGAGTCTAAATCTAAATTAAATCTAAGAGACAAATATTGTTTAAACAAAATCTCCCCTTTTTTAATATTCAACAAAGAGAACATTAACCCTTTACTCCATAGATACGCGTTTGCCCCGCACCAATCACAGAAGGCCTTTGAAAACAGTGCAGGAAGAGTTCAGATTGCTCGTAACAAGCAATCTGAACACTTCCTGCACTGTTTTCCACTCTGTCAGTTAATATAAACATAATACACCTATTGCTGATATGTGGTGAATTAATGCTTTCAATTTGGAAGAGTCCAAGAAAATGCTTATAGAGCAAAGTGTTAAAGGGATTATATTGGCATATTACCGTCAATTCCCTGTCCTAAATACACACGCTCAGCATGAAGATACACTTATAACTTAGAGATATACGCGTCTAAAGTGTCTAATTGCATAACCTCTTTATTACAAACATCAGGTTTCTGAAGCCACGTTTTTGTTTTTGTTTACATTTGCCATTTTCAATGTAAACATTGCACAATACTTTATTGCGGGACGTATTAAAGTTTTGGCCAATATTAAATAACTGTTAATTTGATAACTTTCAAGTAAAAAAAGGTTATACGTCAATACATAAGCATTATTTTGTGCACACTGCATACATGAAAAGTCTGGATTAACAGCGTGTTTGTGTTACTTGCCAATATAATCCCTTTACACAAAATCTCCCATTTTCAATATTCAGCAAAGAGTACATTAATAAACCTGTCTTGTGTTTATAGCATTTCCTGGCCATTTATTAGGACCATCTCATTAAGTAAACGATATATTCTTGTTAGAATATGTGAACATTAATATGCGACTCTAAATGTAGGCATATTCTTTATTTGAAGATGTTCACAGTATGTATACTTTATTATCTATCTATATAGGTTAATAAGATTTGCAACTGTCAAACAAGAAAGGACCTTACAATAATAATTATATATATGCATGTTATCATTTCCGCACAAGCGTATAGCTAGACTAATTATTCATTTATAAGCTTACTTAAGTATAATCATGGTTCCAATATTAGGCTATTAAACCAATTTTATAAAAACAATAATTAATGAGTGACTTTGAAACACTTGTTCTTCTTTTTCTTCTTCTTTCAAGACAAATTTTTAACTTCCTTATTTCATAAACATTTACAGAACATAGTCTTGATCTTTTAAATGTTGGCGTAACATAATAGTTTTATACTTATACAATTATAACAGAACAATTTTATGTTATATGACCTATAAGAATATGATGAAAAAAGTTGAACATCATGAATTAACTTTTTAGTCATAACTAAATATACTACATGTATATCTGTGTTATACTGTGTTGTGACTATGTTTTTGCTAGATCATGATTATCTATGAAATAAAATATTTAAAGAAAAACAACTTTGATCCCCACAATGAGTTTGGGATGGTTGGGGTTGTTTGTGACGCATCGTGCACTGAACATTCCTGTCTAATATTGTTACAATCAGATAATCCACTGAAGATTAAGTCTGTTTGGGAAAATATAGCCATATAATCTCTGATCCCCACAACTTCGACATTGGCGTGTTGGGAGTTGTTTGTGACACATCGTGCACTGAACATTCTTGTCTAATACTGATATGATCAGATAATCCACTGAAGAGTAAGTCTGTTTGGGAAAATATAGCCATATAATCTCTGATCCCCACGACTTCGACATTGGGATGTTGGGAGTTGTTTGTGACACATGGATTTCATGTACTGAACATTTCTGCTTAATATTGTTACACTGTAAAGTTACAGCCTGTTATAGAGAATACAGCCATAAACTTCAACTCCTGGAGTGATTTTATCTTAGGATTGTGGGAGTTGCTGGTGACACACCATTGTCTCATGGTGAATATTTCTGCCTACAACATTTAAAATCGAACCATAAACACAGATTTTCAGACCGGGCGAGACATTGTGGATAGACAAGTACTTGATGACAATAGCCAATGTAGACACTGCAGAACTACAGCCTGTGTGTGTGAGAGATGGGGGGTGGGGGGTGGTGCATAAACAGTTACAGACTTACCTAAACCAATTAATACTGCTATACCAATTATTGATAATAAAATGATTATTGCCATGATAAAATCATTTATTCCTCCTGATGAGTTCTTATCTGGTTCTTTAGTCATCTCGTTGCTCTTGGTGCTCACTTCACCTAGAAATACAAATTACATCAATTATGTAAACAATTTAAAAATATTCTTTTTGTTTGATTACGGTAATTATTCATTATTAAAATTACCATTTAACATTCTTATAAATGCTCTGTAAAGAATATTGTTGCCAACAATGAATATTTCATTATATACTAAAAAGAAAGATAAACATATGTTGTATATTATATATGGTTATTCATACTTATTTTCATACTAATTTATTTAAAATCATGAACTTTACCCCACACCTACCCCATGAATTAAAAAATTGCAATTCTGGATGCAGGGCAAAGCAAGCATTTATTACTATTTTTAAAGTTTTATAGAATGAACCAGTCTGAAATATCATGTTACTATCTCAGTGTCAGTATTTGGACAATATATTGGTCTCCATTACATACTGTAAGTATGCACTGAGTAAATCACAACTTGCATCAAAACTTAACACAGAGTTTAAAGACAGAATATGATGTTTTCATCCCGATATAACATTGACCTTCAAGTTAGGAGTCCAATATGTTACATAATGCCTCAGAGGATAAGCATGCACACTTATGCTAAGTTTCGTACATATAACTGTAAGCTATGCATACTTATGCTAAGTTTCGTGCATATAACTGTAAGCTATGCACACTTATGCTAAGTTTTGTGCATATAACTGTAAGCCATGCACACTTATAAACAACTTGCACCAAAATTTTAAAACACGTGGGACACAGATGCTGACGTGAGTACAAAACCCGGCCTATTCGAAGAACAGTCAAGTTTAAAAAACAAATGCTGAGGCCTGGGTGAGCACAAAACAGTGCTCCCTTTTTCTTCATAAGTGGAAATAAAATTTCTAAAATACATAAATATTTAAGAAAGGAATAAATGATGGAGCTCATCAAATAATAAGCAGATTTGGCTGAATCGAAAACAATTTTGTATGCACATTTATCAAAAGTAAATATCAGAATTTATAATGTCATTAAACAATTGGATGATTAACAGTGACTGAGAAACAATAGAACCACAAGTAAAAGGCATGCTTGAAGTGGCATAGTCAGTATATAAAGTTATTTATTTTATAAAGAAAAAACAAAACTTGTTTATGAATGACAAACATTTTCATGAATCTCAATTTCTCATGGCCTTTGATGCATTAATAAAAGCCGATACCTCTCTTGTGCCTGAATAAACTATATTACTTATCAGTTATTACGCTGTTTCGTTGACAGAAATATCAAAAAATTTCCGATTCAATTGCATAATATATTCGGTCAATTCCAACATCTTTCAGTATTAGAATGCTCGCTAGATATTGTGCAAAGATAAAAATACATATTATGGACAAATATTTCTTTTTCATTTTGTTGGAACTTATTTTTTTAAGATATGAGAAGCTGTTTATGGAGCACTGTAGAAAATAAATGGCGATGCTCAGGAAATTAACAAAAAAAACACAACAAAATTCTTGTCACCAGATCTAAACTCAAATAATTAAACACAACTGTAGAAAAACAGGGACAATTAAACACCAAAATTGCAGAAGACCTTCTTAAATTTTATTGATGTACAGGTGATCATTGTGGAAGGAAGAAAATACAAATTAAACACTAAATACTTGTACATTAAAACCTCTGTTAAGCAAACACTTGTCTAAAATCAGCCACATTTTTGCTTACCACTTTTATAATTTTAGTTTAGATCAATTTGTATTAAGCAGCCACCTGCCTTTCCCATAAGTGGCTGCTTAAGTAAGGTTTGACTGAACATGAACGCAAAAAGGCTGGGGATGAATAATACAGCAATTTTTGTAGACAGGCAAGGGACAATTTTAAACACCACTTTTCAGCCATATTCCCAAAATTCACTCATATTTGGAAAATCCCTGTCCCCAGTGTTTGCAATGCAATTTTGGATAAACATCTTTAAGAGTATCACAAAATGCAGTTAAATGCCTTAAGACAAGTCTTGGTAAATATTATGTAGGGATTTTATTACTGGAAAATTTATTTCTGTCTGAGTACAAGTGTTTAATAATGGCCGAGTATGCATGTGATTTTCCATTATAAATCTTAAACACCACTGCACATTTTAAAGCGTTCTTATATTGGCTCCTTTTCTAGTCTGATACAAAAATCGCAACTGAAACCAAGGATATTTCATGCATTCTTAGATTTATAATACATTTCATTTTAAAAAACAACTAATTTATGCATGTTGCCAAAAACGATCTATGGTACTGTAACAATTTTGAAAGTGGCATTAATTATTTATATTCTGTTGATATTCCATTAAAATTAAGTCTTGTGAATCGGTGATACATTATAATACAAGAACAAAATCACACTTCAATGTTTATATATAATGGTAAGGGTGTAATTTTGAATTGAAGGCGCCATTATCATTTTCCACATATCAAAAGCAATGTTTCAGTAACTGCTAGTATGTGAATACAGCTGCATCTTGAGGGAATTTCGATTAACTGAAGAAAAATATGGGTATTCTCCAACACTTCAAGCAAAAATACATGTGTATAATACACCATCGCTTGGTACCGGAAATAAGGTACGTTTCCGTAACTGCTATTTTCTGTAACAATGCATTTTTTTATGCCAAGAAACTACTTTTTTTAAATATCATAATATTATATAGCACTTATAGCTACATGTTTGAAGAGAAAAATTTAGAGATACATGCTGAATTATGGTAAAAAATCATTACAGACGCATAGGTATTACGTGTTAATTTGAACCTCATTTCTCTAGAACATTTCGGACTAAGAACTTCACCATCTTCTGCATAATAAGACAATACAATAGACTTGCTATAGAATATAAACTGAAATTTGGTTTGGTACAATTTAACCATATTAAAATTCCTTAAACTTCGTTACGAAACATCGCAAAAACTGTGCAGCGTTCTTAAAATTCACCAAAACAATAAATATGTAAAAAAGGCTCATGGTCCTTAACAGTCACCTGATTATCCTTGATGACTGCATCAACCAATCACATCATTTTCTCTTATATAGATTAAGTAAAATAGTACCCACACCAAGGGCCAAACTGTGAGACGCAAAGGCATAAAATCAATAATTTTTATGACGGACTCATAGGCCTTATTAATTATGTTCAAAACTTGTTTTCCAGTGCTTCCTATACTAAGAAGATGATTTTTTAAAGTTTACTTTAAATCTGACATTTTTGGCCCAGGCCAAATGTTACATAGTGGGGGGCACTCAATAAAATATAAGCATTAACCATCATGTCAGCAATAACAAATCACATAAAAAAACATTCAAATGAGTTTATACACTCATCAGAAATTACGTTTTTTGTCATTTTTTCTTATATAGATTTAGTAAAGTAGGCCCCACCCCGGGGTCAAATCGTGAGACTCGGGGGACATGAAATTCACATTTTTTTAAAGGACCAATAGATGTCAATAATCATGCTCACCAACTGTTTCTGAATGCTTCTTATAATAAGAAGATTTTTTTTTAAAATTTACCTTGAATTTGACTGTTTTGGCCCCGCCCCTGAGACCTCATTTCACAAAGGTACACAAATTTTTATAAAAGACCCATAGACGTCAATAATCATGCTCACAATTTGTTTGTGAGTGCTTCCTATAATAAGAAGAATTTTAAAGTTTATCTTTATTTTTATTTAAAGGCCCCACCCGAGGGCCAAACTGTGAGACCCAGGGACATGCAATTCACAATTTTTGTAAGGACCCAGATAGATCCATAATCATGCTCATTGCTATTTTCAGCGAACCACTTTTGGGTTTCCGATCAATCATCGGATAACATTGTGAAGACTCGTTCCCGATCTCGTTTTCGAGGCTATGTTTGGGAAGTTTACGGTGTTCAATGTAAACATTGCGCAATACTTTATTGCGGGACGTAATAAAGTTTTGGCCAATATTCAATTACTGTGAGTTTGGTAACTTTCAAGTAAAAAAAGGTTATACGTCAATACATAAGCATTATTTTGTGCATACTGCATACAGGAAAAGTCTGGATTAACAGCGTGTTTGTGTTACTTGCCAATATAATCCCTCTAAGATATATTACAAGTTTAAAGATCAACTTTTAGTGTCAAAATTTGACATAAGTAATCTCAAATATGAGTCAATTTTTGGAATATGGCTGTTTTACAGGTATACAAGGGATAATTAAACAACACATTTGTAAAAACAAAAGATACTTAATCACAACTGTAGAAACACACAGGATAATTAATCAACATTAATTATGTAGAAAGACAGGGGATTGTTAAACACCACATTAGAGTAAAGACGGGATATTTATATTAAACAGTTTTAATAATTAATGCTGTTATTCATGATTCTCAGGGTCCGCCGTGGCAGAGAGGTCTATGTCGCTGTCGTCTAATAACCATTATCTCTAACTGCTGACATTGTTTGTTAGAGTAAAGCTGAACCTTAATACATTATGTGAGAAGGTTTGCCAGTTACATGCGCAAGGACAGTGGTTCTACTCAGGATTCATTGTGAGGTCTTCCTCCACCGATAAAACTGGATATGCCATGTATAACCTACTATGTGTTGAAAATGGCATTGAACCCCATCCATGCTTCTCAAAAAAATGTTATCGTAAAACTGAAAATGTATTAATTAAAAAAAATAAATTGTTATACCAAATTCCAACAGCCGTAATGTTAAAGAAAAAAGTGTTTAAAACAGTTACCAGGAACCAATATAATTGTTTGGGTATTACCAGGAACCAATATAATTGTTTGGGTATTACCAGGAACCAATATAATTGTTTAGGTAGTTATTTATCACAAGCTCTCATAGAAGAGCGCGACGACGATATACTCAACAGGACATCATTCTGATACTTCTCGGCAAATTTCACCATAATCGGTTGAGATATTAAATAGGAGTAGCGGTCACTTTTTTGCATTATACAGATCTTTTGTTTGACTGTCGAGTGTTCAAGTGTCTTCAAATGCCAGAAATACCAATGTCAGGTAAAAAACCACTGCCTCATGACATGATGATCAGCCAACGAAAAATTTGCATTATATGAAAGTGAAAGTTCTCACTGGTAATCAGTCGGTTGTCATTGACTGATGACCTGATTACATAAATAATTTCACATATTCAGTTTGATTTCCAGCATTTTAATTCATATGCCTAATAATTAATTTCATCCACATCTTTTCTGCAAACAGCATGCCTCCTCCCCTCCCCCTCAAACACACTGTAGTAATATACCAAACGTTTTTATATTGGTTGAGATCTAACAGCTGTATAGTGAGTGGCTTAACAAGTGAATTGGCCGGTCACCTTAGAGGATTATGTAAAAACAAAGAGTGATTAGAGTTTGGTCACATACACCACATGCCAAGTTCATATCACCACCAGCATTGTTTAAAATGATGTAGAGCAGTGTTTTTCTTGGTAGAAACGGTGAAGTATAATAAGCTATGGAAAAACTGGACTTTAAATTGCTTAAGTCTACAACTGGTTGTATTTTGCAAGAAATTCCCTCTAAGGAAACATACGCTAAGACAGTATTAGTTTGGGAAAGTATGGGAAAGAATTTACAGGTGGATAGGAATAAAACATAATCACATGGATGGGTTATCACATGGATGGGTTATAAACACTTTTTCCCCTTAATATACTCACAGTCTCACGAAACTCCCAACATAAATCTAAGTGAGATGTCCCTGCATAAAGACACAATGTGTTATGTTCTGGTATTTCTTACCTCTGGCTGATTGAGATGTATTGTGCCATTTCTGTTTCCAGCGCGGAAATAAAAATTACGGGAGTCCACACACCTTACTATCAGATAGTATCAATTAGCCATTCAAAATAAAGCTTATAAAATGGTATCATTATAGATGTAAAAAAACAATTCTGTGTCTAAATCTTTACTAACAGCAAAGTGATAACAATATTATAAGAATCTTACATGGGTTTGCCGTTCGAATAGAAAATTTGAGGGATAACTGTTTTGACAGTAACTCGCTCCTGCAATAACAGTTATCCCAATGGAGAGAATTTTCTATCCAAACTGAAAAAGTCATGAATAATTCTTTATCTTGCATTATTATTTTATTATTTTAACTAATTCATCATTATATTTTTTATGATTGCCTTTAAGATGTAAAATTATATGATTTATGCCATATATCTTATGTTACATCATAGATGGTTCCAACGTCACAGCGCAAGAATTGGTAAATAATGTAAATAAAGTTATAGCATTTCAAAACATTGAATTGAAAAAAATCTCAAGTTGAGATGTTTAGTAAAATTTAGGCCAGACACTACTATCGTATAAATATCTTTTATGTTTGCCCTCAAAGTGTGTTCTTGACCTATAAGCTACAGGCTGGGGTCTTTTGCACAATAGTCATTTCATGGTTTTCATTTTTGTAATTTCAATCCCCCCCAGACACACAAATACCCCTTTTTCAATTTTATATTCACCCTAAATAAATGAAGGTCATTAAATTTGACATACCATTGCCTGAACTTTCTGTTGTATTGATCTCAGGAATGTAGCCAGGACTGAAATGCAAAACAAAAAAATGTATTTTCTTTCATATTTTAAGAAAAAGTTATTTAATATTGTTCCTATGAGTGATTAATAGTTCAAGATTAAATTGGTTTATTAAACAATCTATTCAATGCAACTGGTTGTTCATATTTCATTTGAAACAGTATATTATTAAAAACTAACACATGTGCATGTCATGCTTTCAATGCAATGCTACATGTAAAATATATAAGGTCTAGGCCTTGAACTTTCAGAGAAACTGTTTTTTAACGTTTCGCTTAAAATGTGCTTATAAGCCCTGTGGCGGGGGCATTTGGGGGACGAATGATGCTCGTTCAAGAACTCGTCTGACATCTTATGGTTATATAGCTGCTGTGCAGATTTGGTTAGGATTCAATGAAAAATTAAGGTGCTATCACGTCTACATGTAAAAGGTTAAAGGACAGACGACAACAGACTATTTACCATGACATAAGCAAGCTTGCTTTTGGCCAGTAGAGCTAAAAATTTAACCTATGGTTTTAAAGCCTAAAGTACATGGAAACTTTGGTACCTAGACTATATACATTGTTTGCATAACATAATATTTATGAATGTGTTGTACAGTCACTATAACATACCAATTAAGCAGTTATATTTCAGAAACAGATAAAATGCTGAGCTAAATACAAAACTTGACCTGTTTAAAACGACAACACCGATGTCAGGGTCATGACAAAAGTTAAGATTTTTGCTTTTTAAAAAAATAAAAGAGCTAAAATGGGAATATAGAAATATTGATTTACCATGCAGCTTCTTACCTGGAATGATTTCCTGTGTAATTGCAATGAAAATACCTATCCTCATCTACATGGAAACTCCCTAACGCGCATGGTGTTAAGCACGACATGTCTGAAATAGAATGTTGTGTACTGGTTGGTTACTACATGTATGTTTTATATTTAATGTGTAAAAAGAATGCTGTCTGATCTCTACAATTTAGTTTGAACTTATTCCTTTTATGTACTGGTACATCACAATACAAGCTCTGACAACATAGATGAATTACGCTTGAAGTATCGCACCGGTAGTACCAGTAATTATCATATACAGTCAAACCTGTCTTAAGCAGCCAATTAAAAGGAATCAGTAAAAGTGGCATTTTATGATAGGTTTTTGCTTAATACAGGTTAACTTGTTCTCAAAGCATAGAAATGAAAAAATGTAAATATGACTGCTTAAGACAAGCGGCTGCTTAAAAGAGGTGACAGCTTACCCAACTTTGACTGTTCGTGGATAATGCATCTTGCTCAAGGTCACCAAAAGAAGGCAAACAAATTAGGTTCCAACATAATAAAGACAATTATTTGTCCATACATGCATTTATAACTTTGCATCTGGCGACTGTTCTTTGATATCATTAATATGCCATATCACCGTATTTAATACATACCGGTATGTATCATTTTCAAATTATTCAATGTGTCATGGTGATCTATTTTGAACAAAAATCCATGAACAATGAGAATAAGACATAAAGGTTTTGGTTAATCTGGCGGAAAAAACGAATTACTCTTCCATTTTGGCGTATGTTTGGACTAACCTGCAAAACCTAATACTGAAGAATGACAGGTCTGGCTGAGTATGTACAAATGAATGTGCGAATTTCATCAGAAATTTTATGATAGCGAAGCATATTGGAACTACTGATCACTCAGTTTATATATATACTTAACAAACTTTAAACAATTGATTCATGTGTAAGAGAGACAATGGCTGTAACAAATCCATGGAAGGTGATGAAAATTCGCAAATATGTTTTTCATTCATAAACAAGTTTAAAAATAACTTTAGTTACTGGTTATGCTACTTTTACAACACCAAACAAAAAAAAAAGCACATATATATCAAATTGAGGGTTACTCACTATTAAAGATTATTTCATTTGGATTACACAAATAGGTATGTTCACTAGCTGGATAACAATGAAATGGTTGGCTGAGATTGAAGAAAGTCAATCCCTTGTGTAGAGATATAAAACCATTCTGAAAATCACAGTAACCCTCTGCAGGTGCAGTTGAGGTTTGTTGTTTGTAGATGATCACATTAGGTGGTTTATGACTGTGAGGTATTTGGCAAGAATCCAAACATTCTTCAGGTACAGGTTGGTAGTAACTGTGAGGACACTCATCTTTTACTAATGACACGGTATCAGTCTTGTTGTCGTAAACCACTCTCTTCATTGTCCCTGTTGTTGGAATTTGACATAATTTAATTATAAAACATGATGATGAACCAATGAACCAACAAATTAATATTAAATTAACAAAAAGGTTGTTTTCCTTCAATGCTTTCTTAGACTCCATGACATTGTACAAAGACAACATCCCTTATAATTAAAGATGTTTTTTATTTGGTGAAAAAATATGAAAGTTACCAGTACAGCTCATTTTAAATTGTTTCTGTTGATCTTATTGAACTTTGAACTACTAAACTAAAAATAATGACAGATTTCTTTTTTCACATGGTCACGGTCAGGGAACTCCGTCACAACATGGTGTGATTCACGTCAACAGTTTGTCACAGATTCGCGTCGATCTTATGCGAGAAAACACGGCATACTTTGATGTATAATGTCAATTATTTACTGGATACAGCTATAAGTTTTAAACTTTTTACATGATTGAGTTTCACCTAATATTAATTAGTATTTTCAATGTTCCACTCAATCATGTGTGAATAAGTAAATGTGTAAAACACAAGAATTAATAAATCCTCGCTCAATATGTATGTAAAACGAAAGTAGAGATGAATTTGTCAGTAAAAACATTAATCAGTGCAGAATATCATTTATAACTTTTGTTTACATAATTTTGTTTAAAAGAGTAATAACTAATTGATTTTTTACATCTATCATGTGAGAAATTCCATTTGAAAAAAGCTTCATGTGTCATAGGTTTGTGTCAATGTTGATTTAAATGTCACGGATTCTTCTCTACAAGGTCACAAATTCTAATCGACACTATTGGCAGGAATGGAAATATCTTTTGTTGAAGATTTTTCACTATATTGTGACCTGGATGAAGGCCTATCACTGATTAGATGTCCTTTCTCAATCACCAATGAAACAGCTCAGATTTTTGAAAATAAAACATTTCATTACATTGAATGTCATGACTGTCAATAGATGTTGACTTGTTTGCTCTGCCGATGACATCGTTCCAGGAATGAGAAAGTAGATCGACTAAGCCGGTGAGAAGTTACATGGAATTTTCTACTAGTCAAATAATGTCTTACCTATGCATGTGTCTTTGCATGAAAATGAAAATCAGGCATGTACCAAAACCATTCATTCATATGCGGATTGATATCATTTTGCTAAATCTGGCTAGCACAAACATTTTCAAAGTGATACCAGGGGGTCAAAATAAAAAAATCACAAACTATCAGACACTCGTTATGTAACGTTTAGGTCATCAAGTTTGAGTAAGAATTTGTCAATCTACCATTTGCTGGTATGTAAATTCCTCAATTCCCGTAGCAACGTCTGAGCCAAATCACAGAGATTATCAATTTGGTGGTTTTATGACCCAGATATTCTCAATTTTTGCAAGGATCAAGGGAAACTTCCGGCCATGTGAAAACATTGACCTGGGTCAAGTATTGCCTGGTGAACATGGGCTGCTATTTAGCTCCAGTTCAGATGACATCGCACACATAAAAGCATGGCAGCGAGGCAACGCTGGGTCATTATTTGACCAGTACTAGTGAATGGGCGCTGCACTACTCTGATAAGTTAGAAGTTACGACGTAAATGGTAACGAATAGTCTGTACTGAGACGCCATGCTGCCCAGCAGTTAAGGTAGCTGGCAACAGATGCTGATATAAGTATGTCAATGTGATGTAACGTTCGATTCCGGTCTTTGTCTCTCTAGGTTTACCGTTAACCAGGTCGCTGCAGACTGTAAACAGTTCATGTAACCGAAATGTGCGTCAAGTCGCTCAATCTATTTGCGACAGCACCAGAACTTGAATGCGACCACCATGGCCTTTACCCCACCCACTATCATTTTATTGCATCCGTTTCTCAGAAATCTGTAGCATGTTGGAAACTGTGAAAAACTATAAAAAAAATCAAATCAACTTCTATTGCATGAATCGTATGACGTGGCGGAAAAACCTGCCAACTGCATGTGTACGTGGAAAAGAATGTTCTGGGCACTAAGTGCTTTGTACACGGTGCATATGAGATAAACTCCACATGATCTTATTCTAAACATCGCCAAGGTATAAAATACATGTACACTTATCAAAAGTGACAATTTTTCCCTAAAATGATTCGTTATATATATGTAGAGTTTTAAACTACCAGCGAAGGCCTCATAAAACATGACTATTGTTTTGGGGTTGTAAGTACCAATGTATTGTTTTGCTTCCGTGTGTCGGTTCTAACTTTCACATACCGTATATCGTCGGCCATAAGGCGAGTCGGGCCATAAGTCGAGGGGACTTTTTGACCTTCAGATCTCAGTTTTTTGCATTGACCCTTCCTTAAGTCGACCCAGAATTTTTGAAAAGGAAGTGAGTGAGATTTGGGTCACCTAAATATTAAAATTCCTACAGTAGCGATTGCCTGCACTCACAACTGACCTTACGCCAGTATACGTTCATGTACCGTTATCGAATCAACGGCAAATATGATGCCGACAAACAAATGCAGTCTTCTGTTGAATATTTGGTATATTCTGTAATCCGTGGATAAGTGTCACCACATATGTGGGAATGCAAATTGCAATAATCGGTTACTTCTGACCTAAATATCCCAAGGCAATTTTCGGCATATATGTTTACACCCCATGCCAACATCGTATAGGTTGCTAGGCAACGCAATCGTTCGGCTGACCAAGATCAAGGTTTCCCTTGCATAGAGTTAAAACATCAAGCGTCTAATTGAAACCGATCATTTTTTTCAACTGTCAATCAGAGTTTTCCATGAACAAAGTAACTTTCCACGTATGACGTAATCATCCTTTGTGTTTGCGAGATGCATAGTTGATTGACAAGCGTGTAATTCAATTCTGCACTTTGGTGTCATTATTCATATAGACTGTTGCTGAAACTGAAATTCGACGTTCAAAACTTCAGTAGGAGCTGACCGTTTGTAAAAAAAATCATCACTCGGGGCTAGGACGGGGCCATAAGTCGAGTAGGGATTCAGAGAGTGACTTTGGAGTCTGAAAAATTCGACTTATGGCCGACGATATACGGTACATAATCTGTAACATAACGACAATGCTCTAAAACTATATGCCGGACAGCCTCTGTACGAGACTCGAAGTGTAAATGGCAGTTTTTTCATAAGGTTGCACTATTCAAAAATGTTAAAACTGTCAACACTGAATTCATGACAATAAAATAAGGATTGGCACGCCTCCGTTACCTTGTCGTCACAAACCTGTGTGACATTTTAAAAAAATTAAACTTTCCATATTCATAATCAGATGTTCAATTTGATAACATTTTACTTATAATGTACTACATTCCCACGAATGTCAAATATATACTTCATATGTTTGATTATATTAACATATCAGTGATTATGTCCCCGCTATCGACTAGCAACTGTGACAAAATTTACAAAACAATAATACTGTTGACATGAATCTGTGATGAACTGTCGACGCAAATCACTCTACATTGTGTACAGAGTTCCCCCGACCATGATGGAAGGGAGTCAATGTATAGACTCAAGGCTGAAAATTGTGCTTTTGGACTTGCAGTGTGACACAAAGCAGTAAAAAAACATCATTTTTTCAGGATGGAAACTCAAATAAGAGACATTACGCCAAACATGAGATAGCTTTTGATATCACTCAGTAAAAGGTCAACATGACATTAACAAATACACATATAGCATCATGGTGTATACATACCTGCATCACATTCCTCATATGGAGCACAAAACTTCATCTGTACATCATACTCCTCATTCTCCATACAAACGAGACGTGTTCCCTCTGGACAAAAGAAGCATAATTTTCCTATATTCAAGTAACTACCCGTATAATAATCACATCGTACCTCACATATATCAGCCATCTTATAATTATGGAGGTTTGTGATCTGTGTCAGTGTCTGCAATCTTGGCTGTATCCATATCATGACAGCTGCCAAAAATATGCCAAGTCTGATTATCAAATCCATCTGTAAAGACAAAAATATACTTTATATAATTAATGATAATTTATTAAAACTACTCGAAAAAGCTTAGATTAATCAAATGCAGAGACACACTGATTCTTCTTTTACAATAATGGCTAAATATTTGGTCATAATAGATGACAACAAGCAATTAAAGATTGAAGTTAATCCTTGTTTTAATTTCTGACCATTTTCACACCTATTGATTGAGTAAAGTTTATTATCAGGGGACATGTCAGTGTTCACATAAACAAGACTAAAATTAAGCTCTTTGTACATTTTATTCCAATTTCCAACATTTTCAGAATATGTATAGCTCTCTAATATATACTTTATTCTTTGCCGATATCCAGAGTACTTAAAAAACACACAAATGCTAAAATGTTTTCTGGGACAGTTTTGACTCCAGAACAATATATCAAGAAACTATAGAAGAGTTCCTTGAATACATGGAGACGTTTTGGTCTGGGTCCATTTTTTTCAATGATTTATATAGATGGATAGGAAACTTGCATCTCCTGAGTAAATGTTGATAAAACAGTACACAGGATTATATATTTGGTAAATTAATCATTTATAATTCACAGGCAACTGATTTCTTGTGTATAAAAGGTAAGTGTATGTCATTTTAGATGTTTTAAATGTTTCAATCATGCAATATGATGATGAATTAAAGATACTGATGTTTAAAGTAAAATTTCTTGTAATTTGTTGTTATTTTAGTTGCTGTATACAAATTTTGTAATCAGAAGTACTTAAACAATTTAAAACACAAAATGTTGGGAATGGTATTTTTTTGATGAGAATTTCATTCTGCAATGTATGAATTTTGATTTGTGTTCCTGATATGAATGGAAGATAAGATGATTGAAAATGAGATCTTGCGAGATTTTGCTTGAATACGCGAGCGTTCACAAAGTATCAATCAGTTGCCTTTCCTTCTCTATACCAAGCCCATTGATCGCGATATGCACATACACCCGTGCCTATCATATGAAATCCGTACAGCAAAAAAGGGAAAAACTTGAAATACGCAATAAAAGTTGATGTTTAAGGGGGTTAGGTCCTTAGATGTTTATTAAATATAGACCAAGCAAAAAATTATTTTTTTCTCTTTTAGATCTAGATAATCATGTACAAACGATGAGGGTCTTTCTGTATACCATTATTTCACGTTATAGACAGACCGAACATTTTCGCACGCTTTGTATAAGTTTGTATGCGCGGAAAATTTAAACATGGCAGATTGTTTATATTCTTTCAATCCACTGTATATCGATGTATTTGATGACAAATCTGTAGATCGAGTATTTGACAATGAACACGTTTGTTTGTTAAAATCAAAGTGGGAGAGTATACACAATTTCAATGTCTTTAGACTTAAATCCTTATCAAAAGTTTACTGCAAGGCACACTGTCTTAAACTCACGATCGTTCATGACAATATGTACAAAACATGATGGACAAAGTCCAGGAGATCGCTGCAATACAGGTACTAAAATTTCACAAAATCTTAATAGAGACCCTGTAAGTCGTGAAGAAATGGACAAACACGTGAAAATGCAGTCACTTTGTGAGACAAGAATTAAAGAAAGCTAGAGCGGATGCTCTATTTGCTTCAGGGTCACAAGTGGCATCTGCCTTTGATGATTTATCCTATCACAGAGACTCTACAGAGGCAAACTACAGAGTTTTCATTTTGAAGTTTGATTTCATCGGGGCCGGGCCTGATTAGCTCAGTTGGTTACGCGTCTGACTATCAATCCAGGGGTCGTGAGTTCGAATCCCCCGCCCGGTAACAGTCTCCATGATGATTGATTATGAAAGATCTAGCTGTTCCTGGGTCGCGAACACCATATGACGCGCAGTACCAACGAACACATCCACCACAAGGAATTCAGGACACTTCAAGAAATCCATATTTACTTCAAAGTTCAGGTCTGTTGGAGGTGGGGGTCTGAGCTTCTCTCTGGGGCGGTTTGCCTTCCTGGCCAGACTGTTGGCAACCGGAATGGCTGGTTGGTTTGACGCCATGTATTTCCGCCTGGCTTCAACACCGATCACTGTTGAGCTCTTATAAGGTTGATCCCGCGCTTCCTGCTTGACCTGCATACTGATACGTACTTTGATGGCTAGAGCTGGCTCTGGTTGGTGTGTGTGCCTGTTCAGTCCACGACGAACACATTTTCTTTCTGAACTAAAGATGCATAGCATCTACACTTAGCACTTGACCTTGAACAATACCACAACACTGATTTTTGGAGTTTCTTTTTCACGTAATATCTGAAACCGTCACTACAGACTAACAACGGTTTTCCCTTCTTTGTACCTTCGTTAAACACTTCAAACTGTATCTCAGTCTCTTCTATAATAGTAGTAGACAATGGTTCCGGCTGGATGTTGTCTTCCCGCGTCTCCGGTTCCTGTACGATTGTCCCGTCAACATTGAATGGCGTCATCAATGCGTTGTTGTTCTCTGTATTGCCCATCTCAGTGATGTTCTCTGTATCATCCATCTCGGTGGTGTTGTTGGATAGCAGAGACGTCTGTACAACAAACGTTGCTCCATGTTCGTCTGTGATCGGGTTTTGTCTCTGACACGGCGCACACGTGAAAGGTATGTCGTCGCCATTCTGTAGAGCAGTTCTGTACTGGTGTATGGAGATGCCTGTAAGACAGAATTTTTACCTATATTGATTTAATCTATCGTACTTTTACCCTTTTGAAAGCCAAACTGACAATCTGTTGTCTTATCATTATTTTGTGTCCAGATCGATAATCTATTAAATAATAATCTTGGCTAATACGTTATTTAAAGTTATTCCTCTATAGTATGATGCTTCAGTTCGATCACCACTTTTAAATATTGGTACTATGTAACCTAGAGACCAATTGTCAGGGTATATACTGTTTGTAAATAGATAATTAAATAAATTTAAGAGGTGCTCTTTGATGACATTATAAGATGTTTTTATTATTTCAGCCGAGATTTATAGAAAATCAGAAATTTGCTTATTATTCCCATACTTATTTTCATTGTTTTATTTCTACTTACAAATAAATAAAATAAAACAAGATTCAGTGATGTAATTAAATAAAAAATAAAGTGAGTTGATTATTTCATCCTTTAATACCAATATTTAAAGCACCCATAACTGACTTATCATAAAATAAAATATAAAAAAATCTCTTACCTGTTCCACAGGTTCTATGTTGCCAAAGTTGGCAAGAATCACACATGATTCCATGTTGCCTTGGACGTACGTCCTCAGCACACACAATACACTGATCTGGCATTTATAAATAGTATATCTAAATAGTATATCCAAGTAATCACAAATGAACAACAAAGTCAATATAATCCAGCCAAAATGTATATGAAATTTATGAAACTCTATTTTAACAGCAATTAATTCATGAAAGCATAGAATAAAACTGCATTAATTTCTTTGGTTTATATACTTTATTACATATTACTCAAAACAACTATTATCCCAATTAAAATATTTATATCTAAATGAAAACAAAACAACAAAGTTACAGACTACAATTAATAATAGCAGTCCCCAGTTCAGAGAACATCAAAGAAAATAAAAGAAAATATTGAACCTAAATTACGTAAATACACATCTAAATCTTCATCATATGTCGATTACAGACACTGGACAGTTCGTAGTTTCTGCCTATCCTTAAATGCCTGAGGATTGACAGGGATCCTATTTATAGCATTGAGTATTTATAGCAGACACATGTAATTACCCGACTAAAAATACATTATCAACATTTCTATCATTGACTGCAAATATTTTTATTTAAACTGTGATCTGATTAAAAAAAAAAACAATTAAAAATCATTGTCACTAGACTAAACTATATGGTTCCGTTATATTCTCCATTACGATAAAGGAAACCAGGCTATTTCAAGGGGGGTATGACTAAACTGTACTTAAAATGTGTGTTTTCCGTTTAGAAAAGCCCTTTCCGCAGAGCCGTTTTTGGGTCATAATTCGTTTTATTGTTATAAAATCTTTAAAATACAATTTAAATTTATAAAACTCCCACATATATCGTAAAACGTGTTTATAAACAATTAAAAGTCTATTTTATGAGATTTGCACTAAAAATGTGTGTTTTGCAGGCCCTTTCCGTGCAGAAAAACCCTTTCCGCAGAGCCGTTTTTTGGGTCATAATTCGTTTTATTGTTATAAAATCTTTAAAATACAATTAAATTTATAAAACTCCCAGATATATCGTAAAACATGTTTATAAATGAATAAAAGACGATTTTATGAGAATTGTACTTAAAATGTGTGTTTTCCGTTTAGAAAAGCCCTTTCCGAAGAGCCGTTTTTGGGTCATAATTCGTTTTATTGTTATAAAATCTTTAAAATACAACTTAAATTTATAAAACTCCCACATATATCGTAAAACGTGTTTATAAACAATTAAAAGTCTATTTTATGAGATTTGCACTAAAAATGTGTGTTTTGTAGGCCCTTTCCGTGCAGAAAAACCCTTTCCGCAGAGCCGTTTTTGGGTCATAATTCGTTTTATTGTTATAAAATCTTTAAAATACAATTAAATTTATAAAACTCCCAGATATATCGTAAAACATGTTTATAAACGATTAAAAGTCGATTTTATATGATTTGCACCAAAAATGTGTGTTTTGTAGGCCCTTTCCGTGTAGAAAAGCCCTTTCCGCGGAAAGAGCCCCTTTCCGGTATTTAGTCATACCGTTTCAAGGGTATTACTAAACCCGGTATGACTTAAATACGCAATGTCGATTTTTCGTCGCAATGGGCGCAATGTCGATTAAAAATCAAAATAACGTGAAAAGTGATGATTTAAAATATTTACTTATTTCATTAATAATTATACCTTGTTATTCAAATAAATGAGTTTAAAAAATAATATTTTAAGTTATTATAAATTTTTATATTTATAACCCACGGCGCAATGACGATTTGTTGAGCGCAATGTCGATGAAAAATTAAAATTGTTTAAAGATTACAAATTTAATTCGATTAAAAGCACAGTACGGTAAAAAAAATACTTGTTTTATTAATATTGATAGTTTTTAATTAAAATAAATGATTTTAAACCATCACTTTTCACGTTATTTTGATTTTTAATCGACATTGCGCCGAAAAATCGACATTGCGTATTTTAGTCATCTAAAACCCGGTCAAATTCCGGCTGATCCGGTACAATTTAATTTCTTTAATTGTCAAAAGGAGACTACGCCAATTGGAATTGATTATCTACGGTGTCCCATTGGGGCCATCGCGGCATATTTTATTAAATTAATTAAAGTAGAAATAAGGAAACAACGATGGTGAAAACTCGCAACTACGATGGTGAAAAGTAGAAACTGGGATGGTGAAAAGTCAAAAGAAACTACGATGGTGAAAAGTCGAAACAACAAAACTACGATGGTGAAAAGTCGAAATCATCAAACTACGATGGTGAAAAGTCGAAACAACAAAACAACGATGGTGAAAAGTTGAAACAACAAAACAACGATGGTGAAAAGTTGAAACTAGGATGGTGAAAAGTCAAACGAAACTATTTACGAAAATCATTTCGACTTTTCACCATCGTAGTTTTGTCGTTTCATTGTTTTGACTTTTCACCATTGTAGTTTCCCGTTTTCACCATCGTTGTTTGGACTTTTCACCATCGTAGTTGCGACTTTTCACCATCGTTGTTTCGCGTTTTCACCATCATAGTTTCGCGTTTTCACCAATCGTAGTTTCTCGTTTTCACCATCGTAGTTGCGCATTTTCACCATCGTTGTTTTGCGTTTTATTTGCAGTAACCTTAATTATGATTTATTTGTTAACAAATCAAAATTGTATTCAACTTGTGAAAAATGTGGACATGAAAGAGAGGATGCCAAACACTATTTCATGCAATGTCCTTCTTTTTTAAACGATCCATTTTGTCTCTTTCATGCTACATGTCACATTCATCCTTTAAGTGTTAAAAACCCTGTTACACGTGAGAGATGTTATTTCAGTAGTGCGACAAACTGCACGTTTCTAAGGAGCCTTTGGATATTTTTTTATTTTTGCGTCTCCTAAGAAGGACAGCAGATCAGATATCAAAATAATAAAAAAGCTGTCTATCCACGCCTTATCATATCAGGCTAATATTTCAGACGATGAAAATATTGCTGTATTTAACAATGTCCAAACTTATATTAAAGATACTAAACGTTTTGATAAAGAATAGATCTTATTAAGTTTAAGTAATTACCTCACAATGGAGCCCCTCATTTAAGGTCAGCATCGGAAGCATATATTTAAACAATGTATCCTTTTTATTTTTTTCTTCTTGCGTCATATATGAATATGTTTTATGATCAGAAGGTCGTGGGTTCGATCCTCCGCTACGTCTATGTGTAGTGTCCATGAGCAAGACACTTTTTCCGCATATGCGTAGTACTGGTTCTACCCAGGAAGACTTCGAGCTTGATTTGTCTATGTTGTAAGAACTTGTTTCACAATCGAAGTAAAATAAATAAGTTTAAACTAATGATTTATTGCCATCTTGATTGTTTTTTTGTGTAAATAAATTGTTGTTTGGAAGGGCCGATTTTAATGTTGGATAACTTGTGGCCCAACCCTTTTGCTACTACATGTATATAGAAAGCAATAAAATATGCTTAAAGTTAAAGTACATATCGTCAGCGTTTTCCTTCTTTACCTATATTGTCAGCAATCGTGAAACATCGGGTATTTCCGTATCCTCCGTCTATTGCGTAGCATAAAGGCCGAGGTGATCAGATTGATATTGTCAGCTTAAGCGTCAGGGTTTTACACCGACCCATATTTATCGCGCACTTCCTGTTGTCAAAATGAACGAGTTGTTTAATTATTCATTTACAGCTACATCATACGCCGACACAGTCACACTTGACTATTCCGCGACGGTAGTGCTATATCAAGAAATGATGATGAAAAAATAGAAAATAAGAAGAAGTTGGATAGTTAAAAGGTAAAAATGCATCCAGCAAATTACGGTGGTTTCGTCAACATACCGATTCGTCTACCTTAATTTATATACATATATAGTGAGACTTGAGTGGTTTCGTCTACCTTATTTTATATAGTGGGGGTATATACATTATTATGATTGTCACATCTGGTGAATCAAAACATATTGTACTGTAAATCAATTAATTGGCCGCTTTGGTTCACATGGATTGGCTTTTAAAAAAGTTTGGTAATAAAATCAACAATCATATATCATTTGGAAAAATTAAAAAACCTTTAGTTTCGAAGGCAAAAATATACCAAAACACTAAATATGGCGGACTTGGTATGATTAATCTTAATAATGTAATTCGATGTATGCAAATTAAGACCATATATAAGATTTTAAATACGGAACTTGACCACTGGAATGCTATTGGAAAATATAATCTGAAATCTGCAGACACACAATTTGCACAAGACTACTTCTTATGTCAATGCTCCTGTATTGAAGGACTTCAATATCCAAATCAAAACCGAGTATCCGAATTTTACAAAAAAGCAATCTCTGCATGGTTATCATTTCATAAATTATTTACAGTCACAAACATTGATCAGATCCGTAATCTTGCACTTTTTGGAAATCATGAGATTATTTTTTCAAATAAACCTCTCTTTCTAAAATCATTTTCAAAAAGCAACATTAAAACGCTATCCGATATATGGGACACAAACGCAAAAACCTTTATTTCTGAAAACACGCTCCTTGGCAAGCTACAATTCGCCCAAAACTGGATTGCCCAATGGTCAGTACTTAAAAAATCAATTCCGCAAAAATTCATTAACGCCTTAAAGACAAATGATTATCGAATAAAACAAAACTTAACTTCTAATTTACTTATGAAATACACATTCTAAATTTCAAGAAAGAACTTATTTCATCAAATAAATTCAAGACGAAACAAATACTTGTCTTTACAAATTCGCATAGCAATAAAAACCCGTCACGAAATACAGAAATACAATGGGAAGAGCAACTTTTAGCAAATAATGTCGAGTGGAAGCATATATGGATGAATATTAAAAGCTCGTACAGTTCCAACAAAGCCAAGCAGTTCCAATGGAAATTTCTTCATAATGCAATTTTTACGGAACACAGATTGAATATAATGCGATTATCAAATGGATTATGTAACATGTGCAAAAAGGAAAGAGAAACTTTAATCCATCTATTCTTTAGATGCGATAATATAAAACCTGTCATAAAACATCTAGAAGTCGTAATTAATGATCTTATAGATATACTCGACATCGAACCGCGCAATTTGAATTACGATTCAATAGCACTTGGCTTTTACAAGCCTCCTATGAAATGCAATATTTTAAATACTGTAATATTTGAAGCCAAGTGGCATATATGGAAATAAAGGAACAGCTTTAAATTTGACAAAAAGTCATTCAACTCTGATACAATTCATCAATTATTATTCGCTCAATAAAAGACCAACTAAAATGGCTAAATCCCAGGCGAGAAAATAAAACCGCGATTAAGTATTTATCAGACTTGCAGACGACAAATGCATAATCTGACGATAACTACACCTGCATAATAATGTTTTCTTTACCGATATAAATCGAGTAAGAAGTGCTCAATTAAAAAAAAGTTATGTATGTAGATAAAGCTATGATACATCCACGATTTTTTCATGCAACGTACACTATTTTACTTGAATATTAGTGAATGTATTTTAATGTTCGTACTAGACATTACCTACATAACCTCCTTGGCTTTCGTTTCGACAAGGACAATGAATGGGTAACCGGTTGTATACAAACTGGCTTCACTGTACATCGTCTAATTTTCTTAAGCCACCCCTCATCATCTAATTATACATATTCTTATTAGTAAGACAATATGCAGATGAGAGGAAGGCGATACATAGACAAATATGTCATATACCCAGTAGAAGTGAATGAGTGCATGAACAAATGTGTAATTCACTCACTAAACGAATATACGGACGAATAAAAGAATGAAAAACGAATGAATGAGCTGACGAATGAATGACAGAACATATGAGTGAATGAATGTGAACAAATGAATGAATGAATGAATGAATGAAGGAACAAACAAAGATTTATAGAACTTAATTTATTAATGAAAAATGCATGATTGATAATTGAATGAAAAATATATGCTAATTCAAATCGAACTGTTATGTTGTCATGTTATGTTTGTATGTACGTATAAATAATAAACGGGTCACAATATGGCTAAAAAAAACAAAAAAAAAAACAATCATATATTTATCATTAGCAGTTTAGTGCAAACTTTATTTAAAGGCCAGTTTGTTTGAATAGACAATGTTGATGATAATGATAAGTGTTTTGCCTAAAATTGTTTTAATAAACTAATATATATTATAGATCTATTACTTGAATTGTTATTTTTCAATGACATACTTGACTACAATTAACTATAGTCCCAGATCGTTCAACAGAACATAACTGGTTCTCACTGATCCACCATTGTCAGTTTTCTTGCTGTATATTGGATTATCACACCTGGTAAATTGGCATGCCACATAACATTATACTAAACAAGGTTGATGAAACCACTACCTGTTTTCAACACAAAATTAAAGTAGATTAGTTAAAGAACCACTGTCATCATGTCCAGCTACATTTTCGCCTCTTCAAAGGAAATATTTGCTTTTTCCTGATATGTGTGTTTGTTCTACATTTGCTTTTCCGTACTAAAGGATTAGTCCATGAATTCTGGAGAGATTCATGTATTCACACAGAGCCACAGATAATTCTTTGAGCCAATGAGTAATTACTCAAAATCAGAGTAGATGAGTATTCTTGAGTTTTTCAGAATAGTGATGAGTATTGCGTATGTTATATACAACCAGTGCAGAGTTGACACTTCAGTGTTAAGTTATTATTAAATTATTGTTTTTATCAATGGCTTGCCAGGGAAACTGCAATTGTCATTGCTTAATGGTTTTGTCATTTATTTTAGAACCATCGTGGGTCTTTTTTGTTTGAATGCATGTTACATACCAATTCCTTTAGTATACTCCTTACCTAACCTGATTAAATAAAGTGTGAATGGACAGCTTGTTAGATCACCGGGACAAAGTCCAGGGAGAGCTATTGTCATGACCCCATCGGCGTCGTCTGTAAAGACCCAGGTTAAACTTTTGCGTTTAAGTTTAAGATATCTATGCAAGCACTCATTGGATGTGAATTAAACTTCGCATGTGTGTTCACCATCATCAATGGAACACACGGAGACAAGAACCATAACTCGGGGTTGCATTTTGGAAGAGTTATTGCCCTTTTTGGACTTAATTTTTCAGGTTAAATTCTTTTATCAGGTCAGATTTCTATGCAACCACTCATTGGATATGAATGAAACTTCCCGTGGTGTGTTCACTATCATCAATGGAACACACACAGACAAGATCCATAACTCTGGATTGCATTTTGGCTGAGTTATGGCCCTTTTGGACTTAATTTTTCGTCTGTAGACACCCAGGTTAAAGTTTTAGTTGCGTTTAAGTTTTGGTGTTTGCCTCCAATTTCAATCTTTGCATGGGTGGCGAGTTTTATCCCATCAGCAAGCTTTTTTGACAACTCTCGTTTATTATATAGATATCCGATCTGCAAAATAAATATCTTTAAAAGACTCCTTGGACGTGCAATATGTCACACCAACTCCTGACCTTAAAAATTTAGTTTGCTTTTTATTTTTTTGTGTCATTTACAGTTAACTTGTTGACAATTCCATGTCAGTTTATAGATGCTTTCATTTTGAGGCAAAATAAAGTTGGGGTGATACTAAAACTCAACCATGTTCTGACTTCGGCTGCAAGTAAAAGACAAATTCCAGCTGAGTTTGACTGGTAAATTTCAATACCTTATTTCACATATTATTAATTACACAGACTGGATTACCATTATAACTTGAACTAAATAAACATCATTGAAGCAAGTTGAATTGAAACCATTCAGCAATATTTATTTATGCAGATAAGTCAATTGATTCACACGTAAAACAAATTTTATGCATATCCACCAATTTTTAATGCATCATATATGCAGATACGCAACTAATATGGGGCTCTGTAATCACATATACGATCTAGTCCATATAAGCAAGAAATTGCTTCTGTAGGTAATTTTTATTCCCCCTCAAAATTTTTGGGGTGGCATATATATATATATAGTAATTGCAGCGTCCGTCCTTTCTTCTATCCGGTATTTCATGTCTGGCCTGTAATTTTGTCATGCAGAGATGGATTTTGTTAATACTTGCTACAAATGATCATGACATGACGGCTTGTCGTGAGTAAGACTCACATCCGTACCGCAAAGGTCAAGGTCAAACTTTGAGTTTGTTTGACAACACTTTGAGTCTGTGTGAGATTTCGTGTCCAGCCTGTAAATTTGTCATGCATATATGTATTTTATAAACACCTGCTACAAATGATCAACATAACATGATGATGTGTCACACATAACACCCAGACTCCCACTTCAAAGGTCAAGGTCACAATTTAACTTTGTCTGACAACACTTTCAGTCTGTTTGAGATTTGGTGTCCGGTCTGTAATTTTGTCACCTATGGATAAATTTAAAAAATACTTGGCTCAATTCATTAGCATGACATGATGACCACGTGTAAGACCCGCATCTCTACTTTATGCATAGATGAATTTTTATAAATACTTGCTACAAATGATCAACATAACATGACAACGTGTCGCGTGTAACACCCATACTCCTACTTCAAAGGTCAAGGTCACAATTTAACTTTGTTTGACAACACTTTGCTTGAGATTTCGTGTCCGGTCTGTTACTTTGTCACCAAGTGTTTTTGAAAAATGAACATTCTAATTAAATTGCTATTAAAATTAAACCAATCAACACTGAAATTGACAGTATCCAATGCTTATTTAACACCTTGATTGATATTTCAATGCTTTTTTCAGAATGTTCAAAGCCTAAATACCCCCCAAATAGTTGTTATCCAGTGCACTGTTAAATATGATCCATAATTGTGTTATTGATAGTAACATTGTAGCACTAATTTTTGTTGACCTTGACCTACATTAAGTTATATTTTGCACTGAATTCCATTTCTTAAAAACTATTTGGCATTGAGAAAATGGTTCGAAGCAGCATTAGTACTCAAAAACCATGCCGATTTTTTTCAGATGATCTCGGCCTCTACAAATAATTAACTTACAAAATGTTAAGTTTATGCATTTATATATGTTCATCAGAAACTGTTTTTTTATTTTAGTTTTACCATATTTGGTTCAAAGTTGTCCTATTAGAAATACTACTTAAAATAATGCACTTTTATTCCGGATGACCTTCACTTATGAATAATTAACATGTATAGCCTACAAAATGGTCTGTTATTTGTGTTAAGCTTTATTTTTTATTAAACTTGGTCCATAGTTGTGTTATAGTTAGTACTACCCAAAACCATGCAGTATTTTTTTAGATGAATTTGACTAAGCTTTAAATTATGTAACCTGGCCTTGAGCTTTTGTGTTTATTATTGAGCTATGTTTGTTTGTAACTGTTTGCCCACGAGTCACCAAAATGTTTTTCATAGCTGTGTAATTGTAAACGCCATGTACCAGATTTGTTTCAAGCCTTATTCGCATTTTAATTAGGCAATATAAATGAGAAATTTAAAGCCACAGATTTCTTTGTTAATGAGTTGTGGTGGTCTAGTTGTTAGCATGCTTGTTCCAAGACCCAGTGGTCCCCTGGTCAATTCCCGGTGGGGTTTCGTTTGGCTTTTTTCCAAACACACTCCCACGGTGCCTTAAATTTGTCTGGCAAGGTACTGTATGCAAATCCTTTGGAGGGGATTTAAAGCATTCTGTCCTGTATACAGAGAGAACGTCAAAGCCAGTGCATGTAAAATATCTCACTGATCTTCTGTGTTATTAAGTGATTCACATGACCGCAAACCTGTGCATTTTGTGCCTGCAGTATCAAAAGATATATAGATAGTTATAAATTACTTGTATAGTAGGTTCAGTGTTGGGAGTTTATCTAAACATTAACATTTCTTTGATGGTTAAGGGCATAATTGTTACTTTTGTCTTTTTTTTTTTCAATCGTTTTACAAGGTATATCTTTAACAAATAAAGTGACTATTTAGCATAATTTTTTATTCCTTTTCATCCATAAAGTTAATCTATGGAGGTGACATCAGCCAAAGTCTGTATTACATGAACATAATTATGTTTTTGGGAAGACCATCTTTAATGTTAATCCTTGTCTATCTTGTCTTTGTTGCAGAAAGAATTTCTCCCACCTCAACAATGTTTCCCAAGTTTCTAGAACGATTCAGTATTCCTCGGGATTACCTAGAGACGGCAGTGAGTGTCATACTGCGTCTTCCGGCTCTCTTTATTTTGGAGGCATGGTACAAGTCTGACCCAAGCAACGCACTTCAGGATACCACGGAGGATGTCCAGATTATAGCCAGCATGGCTTACTATTGTGGTAATGAAAATGTTCTACTCATGTATAGAGAAGAATTGTCTTTACAGTGAAAAAATATGCCAGTTTCAGTGCTTACAAGTGAAATTTAATTGATATTGAACTTAACAGTTTTTTTTTCATTAAAGTTTAAAAAATGGATAATCTCACTGCTGTGGTTGTAGGTTCGAGTCCAACTCGATCCAAACACTTTATGTGAGAAAGTTTGCCAGTTACCTGTGGAAGGACGGGGTTCTACCCAGATTCCTTTAAAGGTCTTATCCCGCCAATAAAACTGGTTATGCTATATGTAACTTTTTGGGTCTTTAAACCCATAAAAAATATCACAAACAAATATTTTTACGGATAATAAATATATTACGATAAGTATAAAATAAACATCAGAAAATCATAAAAAAAATTGTTTGTTATTAAACACAAACATAAAATCATAAAAAATTGTTTGTGCTTTGTGATCATCCTACAGGATTACTTGTACAGTATGCGTTCATGTTAAAATACATGTAATGTCTGAACCAGAGAACAAGATTGAGTCATGTCTTGTGTCCTATCTGTGTTTGAGGCAATGTAGTTCAATTACAGTCAAACATGTCTTAAGCAGCAAGTCAAAGGAAGGAGAAAAAGTGGCTTTTAAGTTTTAAGACAGGGTGTTGCTTAATACAGGTTATTTTGCTCTGAAAACAAAGAAATGGGAAATAGCAAATGCGGCTGCTTAAGACAAGTGGCTGCTTAATACAGGTGACTGCTTTCACAGGTTTGACTGTATATTAGTATGTTTTGCTGATTGGATGACGCTCATACCTGTCACATTTTTTTTAGAGGAGCTTGTGATTGTGTATATTAATTATGTGTTTTATATTTCAGTGGTGCTGGTAGCCATTGTTCTGGCAACCTTTCCTCTAGAGAAGCTTGTGATGCTGTACATGTACATGGTCAGCCTGGCACTAGTTACTGGATTGTATTACCTGTCCGAGATGTATGTCAAGGCTGAGGAAAACAGTGGTACCGAAGTTGACGATGCTTTGTTTTCTGCATTGAGAGATTACGATATTGCAACCAGAATGCTTTCACACATTTGTGCGCAATGTTTTATTGCTACTATCATTAGTTACTTGATTGATATCAGAGATTGGACGAGGTATACGCTTCTGGTTTTCACTCTGCCGATTATTGCTCGACTGTCTGGCTTGCCAGTGAGGGACCTGCAAGCAGTACAAAACTTCTCTACAATATTTACTATAGTGATGGCAATGTTTTACATCTTCAACAATCTCAGATATGGGCTAACTGTCCTGAAAGAAGGATTCTCCCAATTTCGCGAGGCTGTCACAGAGGTTGGTTACATACCAGTTGCGATCACATACTGGCACTCAGTGATGTTGCCTGTACAGCTCCTTATATTCTGGCTGAGCCTGTTTGCATCACAGCTTTTCGTGTTTTACCAATCGCAGAACGTTCCCGTAGATGGTAAACTACTCGTTCTTTTGGCGGCAATGGGCGAGTGTTGTGCAACTCCATTCAGTCTGTTTGCCTTGTGTATTACGATATCATATTTATCGTATTATATTCTGACTCTGACAAAAGTTTTTCTTCTGGGCTGGGAGGGACTGGTTCAAGACAATGATTTACTACGAGGATGGACAGAAGGGTTCACAATGTTACTCATAGCATTCCAGACTGGTATACTGGAATTAAAACCTCTTGAGAGAGCATTTTTGATGAGCATATTACTGTTTATAGTTGTATCATCACTGATACAGTCCATGTATGAAATAACTGACCCAATCTTACTTGGGGTAAGTGCGTCTCATAGCAGAAGTTTAAGCAAACATTTACGAGTGATAGCTCTGTGTACAGTGTTATGGACGATGCCACTGTATATGACATTCATGATTTGTCAATATTTCGATTTAGACTTTTGGTTAATGATCATAATATCTAGTTGTATTCTCACATCTGTACAAGTGATCGGATCATTGCTTGTTTATTGGTTATTCTTATATGACACTCTGAGGACGGAGCCGTGGGAAAGATTGGATGATGTCGTTTATTACATTCGATCATCAGTACGAGTTCTCGAATTCGTTGTGGCAGTTTTTGTTGTCTGCTTCGGCGTTAAAGAGTCAGTTTTCTCAGAGGCAGGATGGAGCTGGGTAAACTCTGGCATACTGATCATCCACTGCTATTTTAATGTTTGGCAACGATTGCAGAGTGGGTGGAGAACTTTCCTACTGCGCAGAGAGGCAGTGAAAAAAATCGAGTCTCTGCCAGAGTCTACGCAAGAACAGTTATCGCAGCACAATGATGTCTGTGCGATATGCTTTCAAGAAATGAAAGTGGCAAGAATTACTAAATGTGGTCATTATTTTCACGGATGTTGCTTAAGAAAATGGCTTTATGTTAAAGACGCCTGCCCGCTGTGTCATCAGGCAATCACTGAAAAGTCAGAAAACCCGTCGTCAGCGGCTCAGAATATAAATCTGGCTCATATAAATGACATCATTGATGGCGATGACTTTGTTGACTATGATTTTGATGATGATCATGACACTGATCAAGATGACTCTGACGATTGCAGTGATGAAGAAGATGAGACTGTTACGGACGAAAGTGTCGGATTTTGAAATATTGCATTAACATGTATGCAAGAACTGAAGATGATACCAAAAAATACATGGATTCTGACAGATATATTGTATTAATTCTGTATATGCCAAACTTGATGGTTAAAATATTGAAAAATATGATATTTTTATTTGAATGCATTCTCCATTTTTTTGCCAATATAAATGATATATTGACTACCATTATTATTTAGAGGACTTGCTTACTGCTCTGTTTTTTTGACTCCTTACATTAAAGGAATACATGGCAATTTTGATAATTTTTCACAAATATAGTTTTTTTGAAAATCATAATTTATTCAACAATCATGATGTAAATAAAAATGACCCAGTCTGCATGTAGAACTTTTATATGAATCTTCGCCTGTACATGGTTTTTGGAAAGGGGACATAACTTGGGTAATTGGTTTCACACATTTCGGCTCAGTGATGGCAAAAAACCAAAGCTTAATTTTTTCAGATTTTATTGATATGATTGGAAAAATTCTGTGAAAATACAAAGTTGTATTTTGAGAGGTTTCTTTTACTAATACTGTTTAAACTAGCATAACACCACTTCCAGAATTTTGCAAAAAACTAATTGAAATATGACCTATCAGATATATGGTGGAGTTGATAACTTCGCATGTTGTATATCCAGTCTTATTCAAAGTTGAACATATGTTAAATCAATGCAATGTGTCATTTTAAAAATTTGTCTCTGTATTTTATATAATTTTCACTTTTTACAACAGGTATGTTTTTAGCTCACCTGAGCATTTAGCTCATGATGAGCTATTTTGATCGTCCTGTGACTGTCATCCATCATCTGTATATTCAACGTTGTTTTTTTGGTGTGTGCACTACATCACCTGCATTTATCATTGCTAATTGTCAAACTTACATAGTAGTTATATATATAACAATATCCCAGACAAATTCTTGAGCTGGCCAAATCTGATAATTAATGTCAGAATTATGGCCCTTGAAACGTAAAAAATTGCATAATTTGACCTTGTGTACTCTAGCACACAAATTTTTCTATTGATCCTCACCAAACTTTAACATCATTAATAATCATAACATCTTGAACAAGCTTTTGAACTTGCCAAATCAAGTAATTAACATTAAAGTTGTCAAAAATTGCATTATTTGGCATTGTGTGCACTCTAGTACTTGCAATTTTCATTTGAGCTCAACCAAACACAGACAGTAGTTATAAAACCAAAATATCTTGAACAAGTTGTGTACCTGGCCAAATTGATAAATATGGTCAGAGTTTTGGCCCTCAGATCATCAAAATTGTGTGTGTTTGATGTTGTATGCACCCTAGCACACAAATCGCATAATGAGTGTCAAGAGTTATTGTCAAAATTATGTTCTCGTCCTTGTGTGCACTGTAGCACTCGTAATAATTTTCATATGATTTTTATGACAGAGAGGTTGTATAAATATAATAATTACCCGCATATCTTTTATTTAATGCTATGTGCACAGTAGTTATATATTCATGATGAATATCTCATCTTACCAAATTTAAATGTCAGAGGTAAGGCCTTCGCATTATCAAAAAATGCTTTCTTTCGTTTCATCTGCCACAGTTGAGTGATTTTGGACCAATGTGACTCTAAATGTCTGTATATCGTACCAATAATCTTGTTTCTGTCTTCAGGGTTTTTTACCTAATTACAGAGGCCAATATTTGTCTATTTCCCAAATAAAAAATACCTTTTTATCACGTTTTAGGCCAAAAAAGTGTCCAATTTTTTTTGTGTGTAAATCTTCCTTACATAAGGGGATAAAAAACACTGGATATGAAATATTATTGTAATATCTGATAATTAATGGAATGAACATGATCATAACAGTGTGACGCTTTATTTTCCAGTTTGCTGAAGCTTTAAAAATTCTTAATTCCCCCTCAATCATGCTGTTTTTTCCCAATCTTGAAGGCTTGGGGCCTCTTCCCAATTTATAGGATAAAAGCCCTGGTCTCTGTGGAGATTTACATCAAGTCAGGAGAGGGGAGTTATTTAATTAAGGCATCTCCATATGTCATTTAAACACAGAGCCCCCCCCCCCACCCCCACCACAATATTTGAATATCAGAAATGGTATGCCCCTAGTGTTTTAAATTCTGAAGCAATATCTCACTAAAGCCTCTTTTGTAAATAATTATATATATATATTCTCATTTTCGATGCATAAAATATATTGTATTAAATCTCTTTATTTTTAAAAAATGCTGCTTAATACCAAGTTTTACCAATGTAATAGACATGTTGTTCTGTCCACATATATGCAAACTAAGTCAATATTTTTATTTGTACTTGAATGTTCGAAAAGAAAAAATGTAAAATAATTATTTTTTTTTATATATATTTTTTAAAGCTCATTAGCTTATGCTCACTAGTCAGGCTTCGCCACAGGCCATTTAAGTACAGGAACACCCCAGCACTTAACTAAGAGAAATGGTATCCCCTAGCTAGAATTCTTTAACAAAATTTTACAAATTTCTTTGCATATCTTTCCTCATTTTAATGCCTAAATGTGTTGACTTTAACTGATTAGTACAAGTTTTACTAGTGAAATACATTTCTTACACAGCGCTGGAAATGTGTTGAAGGTCTTTATGCACTCTTACCCCAGTGCTTGCATTCCTTCCTATGGTGAACCCTGCCAGTCCATGACAAATATCTGTGTTTCTGCTACGTTAATTCACCCGCTGACACATGTCAATATTTGCTATGACTTTTTTTTGAATGGGGTTCAACTACATTTTCAACACATTTCAGGATATATATGGCATATCTTCTTTTATTGGTAGAGGAAGACCTCAGAATGAATCTGAGTAGAACCACCGTGCTCCTGCAAGTAACTTTCTCACAAAGTTTCAGGACAATATGGACTCAAACCTATGACCTTAGCGGTGAGAGGCAAGTGATCTTGAGATTTTGCCTTAGACCACTGGGCCATGTAGGACCCCCACAATGATCTATAATGAACATCTGATTGTCTATTTTCAGTCACAACTCTAGGGCTGCTTCTTGGGGTTTAATCCCTCAACTTAAAAATGTCTGTGGAGATTTTCAGGAGTCTTCCTTTCCTTGCAAAATGGCTGCATTTTTTTGTTTCATCTTGTTGAATTGAATTTAAAAAATACATTTGTCATTGTTGAGAGTGAAATGAACTATAAAAGTATATATTTCATGATGCTTACAAATTTATTGTAGTAAAAATATGAAAATACAAAAAAAAAGTGTCTTCTTTTTGTTAATATTTTGTTTGCCCATTGCTGGTATGTATCATGGGAAATTGGATTTTGATTCTAAGTTTTACTGGCTAAAAGCCAGAAGGGCTTATATGATGGCATGTTGTCCGTCGCCCATCATCTGTCATCTGTTAGCGGCACTTTCTCTGAAACCTCATGGCCAGTTAAACTTAAACTTCACAAAGATATTTTTATTAAAAAGAAGACTATACACAAGATTGTAGTAATCACAGCGTGTGTCTGGCCTTCCATCCATCTGTCCGAGATTTCTTGTCCATCCTGTAACTTTGACATGAAATAAAACTTGCCACAAATGATTAATATGACATGACATTCGTGTGTAAAACCCAGAACCATACCTTCAAAGTCAAGGTCACACTTTTAGTTTAACAAAACTTTGAGTCTGTTTGAGATATCGTGTCTGGTTTGTACTTTTTTCATACATAGGTAGATTGACTGAACTGTAATACTTAGACCCTTTTCCCAAAAGTCAACGTCACACTTTAAGTTTGTTTGACAACATTTGAGTGTGTTTGAGACTCTGTGTCTGATCTGTAACTTCGTCATACAGGAATGGATTTCAAAAACACTAGGTTCAATTAATTGATACTATGAAGTGTTGCATGTAAGACTCAGACCTTTACTCCAATAGTCAAGGTCGCCTCAAAGGTTAAGGTCACACTTTTATTCTGTTCGACATTTTGTGTCTGGTCTTGTTGTTTGTTGTTGTATTGTGTTTAGTGTTGCTTTCAACATTTTTAGCTTTATTCAGAGAATAAAGAGAGCTATTCTACTCACCAAAGCCTTCCCAGTTATCAACCCTACTACAATAAAAAAGTTAGATTACAAATTATTACCCTTGATTGACTTAGAAATTCTGGTTAAAGTGTTGCATGCAAGTACCATCAAGTCTATATCTCACCAACCACTCAATGTATTTGATTGAATCATAATACAAGCATTCCCAGTCATCAACCCTACTACAATAACTAAGTAAGATAACTCTTGCTTGAATATAATAAAAATATTTATTGCCTTTGTTTGACTTTGCAATTCTAGTTAAAGTTTTGCGTGCAAGTACCATCAAGTCCATATCGCCAGCCGCTCTATGCATTTGATTGAAACATTATACAAGCCTTCCCAGTCATCAACTCTACTACACTTACTAAGTTAGATAACTCTTGCATGAATATAATGCAAATTATTGCCCTTGTTTGACAAAGAAAGTCTGATTAAAGATTTGCGTGCAAGTACCATCAAGTCCATATCACACCAACCCCTCAATGTATTCGACTGAAACTTTACATATGGCTTTGTAGTCATGAAACCAACTAGATTAATTAATGGGATAACTCTTGCCAGATCTTTTTGCAAATTATTGCCTTTGTTTGACTTAGAAATTTTATAACTCAGCAGTCACTGCATGTGTTGCAAAGTATTGCAGTTATAAGACCTACTCAGTTTTGTTGATTTGTAAGTTAGATAACTCTTATCTGCTTGGATTTGTCATCAGTCTCAATCAAATTTGTACTTTTGTGACAAATATTCAAATACTGTAGTCGAGTGTGCTGTCCCTCCAGCAGCTCCTGTTCAATCATATGCAATGATTTCTACTTAAGACAGTTTTCTGAGTGCTGCCATACTGGAGTATCAGATACATGGTATAATATCTGAATGCCCAGTATAATTAGACCACTTTGGGGGCATGTAACACTTACCAGTGACATTTCTTGTTTTAATCTTAATTTCAAGATGGCCCCTGTCTTATCGGGTCAGAAGGGACTGAAAAAGGGAATTTCAAAAATTGTTTTCTTTAGAACTTATCAGTCAAATTTGTTCATATTTGACATAAATTATTCCTATTGGTAGGGGTTTGAATAAATATAAGAATGAAGGTGCTAGTATTTCTAGATGCGTGTAAGGTGACTTAGATTCTTACATTTAGATTTTTTTATCCGTTTGTGCAAGCATATTATTCTGTTTGAGATCTGGAGCATCATCTAGTCATAACAAATAAGACTTGGTTCAATTGGGAGGATTGACTTTCAGTAAGGGACAAGGTGGGATCACAAAAGCGTAAAAAATGAAATTGATTTTTACTTTTACATGTAACTATTATTGGGAAAATGGAAAAATATTTAATTTTCACACATGTGTACCAAAAATACTTCAACTTAAAATCTAATGCATTGTCTGGTCATGGGTGTGCAATAGAAATATTCTGGTTGAATATTTATAACACTGGTTAACAAGAATGTTAGTTACGACTCACGGGCATTTTTGCCATAACTTAAATATTATGTAAGGGCAATAACTCAATTTTATTTTAAGGTAATAATCTAACGGATTTGTTTCCCTTCGTAAAACTGGTTCCTGATGCACATTGCTTTGCGACCACTGTTACTAAACTCGAGGAATTATATAGTTCCTTGCTAAACTTGAATAGAAGAAAAAATGGTTTCTGTATAATTTTAATTTCCTTTATTTCTTTTCAAAAATAATTTCAGTTGCCTTTATTCCTATTTAATAATTTTTAGTTCCCTTTATTTCTGTTTAATAATTTCAGTTGCCTTTATTTCTGTTTAAAATTTTAGCTCCCCTTTATTCCTGTTTAATAATTTTAGTTCCCTTTAAGATATCCATTTGCCAACACATATTCTGTCAAGAGAGCATATCATGGTCGTGGACATATTGTCCATTAATATGCATTAGTTATCATTCATGTTGCGTGATATTATCTAAGATACTAGACTACGTTACTGGATGAATGGAAAGATGATATAAATTTATTACTTATAATATATCAAGGAGTTCTTTCTATACAGTCATTGGGTACATGAATAGATTGATTGAATATTAAGCATAATTTTTATGCCATCGAGGTCTAACAGACGGTCAGTTAACCTAACCATGTTGCCGGGCGGGGATTCGAACTCACGACCCCTTGATTGATAGTGAGACGAGTAACCGACTGAGCTTATCGGGCCTGGCACACATGAATGGAAAAATCCCATATAAATTAATTAATTATTAAATAAATAAATAATTAAATGCATATGAATTATAACTATTAGAACGGAGTACACCCCAGAAATATCGCGTCTATTAATTTTTGGAAATTATTACCGTATTTGGGCATAGGGACAATGCAAGTTTATTCACAAGACCGGGAAATATTCCGATGTTTAAACCGGAGTCATGCACGTTCGAGCCGACACAAGAACCAAATGATGGCTGATATCTAGTCGTTAAATTGTGTCCAGCGATCATAGCTTCAAAAATGTCAAAGCAATTTATTTTAGTCCGATTGCGATGGAAGCTAGGAGCTTATATGAATCTCCCGAGTCGACTTCCTGGGTAGAACCAGAACTGAGCATAGGATCGAACCAGCAAACTCAAGCGTGAACGGCCAACACCAATCTGATCACCTCGGCCCTTGTGCTACGCAATAGACGAAACAGTGTATTATACGGAGGATACGGAAATACCCGATGTTTCACGATTGCGACCAACACTTTACCTATTCACTACCACCCCGCTTGAAAGAAATGGTCAATTTTGACCTTTGGTAATGATACCTTTTATATGGGAATATCCAAGTTAAACTCTATCAGATAAGAAACAAATTAAAAGATTTTCTAACACTACATACCAAAGATTCGATATATTCGAGTGATCCGATTTTAACAGGAGTTTAAAGAATCTTTTTGTATTGTTTTTTCACTGTTTAAATGGTAGTTTTTAATATAACATATAAACACAGGATTCGTTATCAATTATAAATTTTATTCAAATAAATTACCGTACATAATGAATTGTTTATAGAAAATAACGGATAAAGTGTTATCTTACACACACACGTACGCACAAACACACCATTAAATGTCAATTTTGCCTCTATTGAGAATCACGTTCTCTTAAATATAGAAGACTATAGATTAACATTTTATCTCGGGCAAAGATTGACAAGGGAATAGGTAGGTGGTGTTCGTATAAATGTTAAACGCCGCAGAGAGATTTTTTCTCATACTTCCTAGGCTACCAACATCTACCAGAGTTATTGTTCCTTGCAGCCGACACAGCCAGAGTTATCGTTCCTTACAGTCGATGCGTACCTCTGCCGCCATCACCTCGGATGATTTTGCAAAGCCAATACAACCAACATCGGATGGTCAGATCCAAGATTTCGCTTAAATATGTTGGCATTTTGGGCATAATGCAACTTGAACCAGTTGACTCTGTATATTGTTTTCGGATATTTTATTCCAACTATTTAACATTGCAGATGTTCATACTTTAAGACAGATGACAAGTTCGCGTATAGACCTTGACTTGAAAAGACAGTTTAGAGAATTATAGGAGAACTAGATTTAACGCCATTTCAACACAATTAATTTACATGTTATGTATGCCATCCGGTGTTATTTACAGACAAATATTTCAGAATGTATCCGAACAGAACCACTGTCCTTCCACAAGTATAATACAATAGTAAACCTTTTTTTATATAAAGTCCATGGACTGAGTAGGACTCAAACATAGACCGCTTCAGTCAGAAGAACCAAATTTCGAGACTGCAATTTAAACAACGCGGCCAAGGAGGAACTCGGGGGAGATTGACTTTCTACTACATGTTCTACATATCGTTTCTTTTTTACTTATTCATTGTTTTGCAAAGGCTAACTTGTTTATCATCGATGAATACCTCATTTTGTGAAAAAATAACTACACACCGCTTTCAACATAAGTTTCCCATTAATACACAAACAGCCAATCCCCAATTATCAATTATTGCTGTTTTTAAGTATTGTACCAAAGACTTTGAAAGATGTTGTAATACTTATGAATTGGATCAGATTTTTGCAGGGGCATAGTAGAATTTGATATCGGTGCGGATTGATATTTTACAAATTAAGATGAATCATATAACAAGAAAAAAAAATAAATGTAAAAAATGTTTGGAAATTAGATCTAGCTAAAAATGTAGAAACTTTTAAAATTAATGGTTCGGCATGACTCACCATGCCGTATCTGTGTATACGCCTATGTTACGACCAATTCGTTTATTAGAAAGGTAATTCAGCAAGCAGTTACACCTTTTCGAGTTGACCTGCAACTAATGTTGTAATGACTTTAGTTCAGGCGTAAGCCTACCATTGATTTTTTCTTTATTCCATAGTAAATTAAAAAAAGTTGGCATGCTTGTCATTCATAGACTCAAATGAAAGAAGTGAAACTTACATTTGTATTATTTGTCAACCTCTGCACTACCAAAATATGATGAGAATGCGTACACTTTTCACAACGCGATACTTGACGTCAGAAATCATGCATTCGTACCGCAATTTCCAAGTTTTTTTGTTTTTTTTTTTTGTTCTAAATTCACAATTCAAATATGATAATGCTTTCAAAACTTCAAAATACAGAAATAATGCCATTCAAATGAAAATGAGCATTAAAATAAGGAAAATACATTTTTAAAGAAGAAGAAACACAGAAGCATTCCCTTTTCCTGCCTTTAATCCAAATTATCAAAGGGAGACAACTCAATTTATGATATATTAGTTAGGCTTTCTAGAGTTGTTTTTCCTTAATGAATAATATGTATATGAGTAAAATATAGACTAAATCTTGATATTACCAGCTAATAACAGTAAAACACAGCCCATTTTCTAACAATCCTTACGACTGCAAATGTTTAACAAATCTATTGATAATACTTTAACGGTAACCATGGCGATAATAACTGTTTAACCCATAGACTGGCAGAATTTGGCAGACGTCAGTTGGATATTCATCATGGAACTAACCCGCTTACTCGACAGTAACATTTTCAGTCGCCAATATTGAAGAGATACACACTAGAATATCGAACCCGGCAACAAATATCAAACTTACGTTCTTACTACTGGGAAGCTTAACTACATTTGTGATTATATGACCATGATCGTTATTAAAAAGAGAATCGGTATTTACTCAATTTTAAAAAAAAATCCAAACCCTTTGTAGTATTGAGAAGCCATTGTAGTTTGCATGAACGTGTATACGTAGCTGCCTTGGACATACATGGAGTGTTTCTAGAAATTCGAGCCCAACTCGGGAGGGGGTGGGGGGAGGATAGGAGCTAATACAGAACTTGATTTAGTGGGCAGTTACCAATTGAATATATTTTGCAAAAAAATCGGAGTGATTCGGTCAAATACTTTACGATAACACATGTTCAGAGTTCATATTTATCGTCTGCTTCCATACTATTTACGACCAGTACGCTATATCATAAGACAGTTTATATTTATCGTCTGCTTCCGTACTATTTACGACCAGTACGATGTATCATAAGACGGTTCATATTTATCGTCTGCTTCCGTACTATATACGACCAGTACGATGTATCATAAGACGGTTCATATTTATCGTCTGCTTCCATACTATTTACGACCAGTACGATGTATCATAAGACAGTTCATATTTATCGTCTGCTTCCGTACTATTTACGACCAGTACGATGTATCATAAGACGCTAACACGAAGTATAAGTATATAATTGTTAGATTTTTATAGTGCTATACGCATGCTCAAGATTTAGAGTCTAACTTAATTTAATGACTTTTCCAAAATCAAAGCAGGTGATCTATTCATAAACTGGATTTACACAAAAACCACACAACAACACTTGTATAAATGAAATAAATGAAAAGTTCTAAAGTTAACTAGAAGTTTATTTAATGTATTGTTTTTCAACCATAACATAAACGAAACGCATCGCCTGCGAGAACGCCGTCTGCTATAGTTTCACTTTATTCCAGATCTCTGGTTTGAAGAATCCTGTTTAACAATGACAGCAGTTGGACACTGTTTCCACCATGTTCACGCTCGCATTTCTGGTTTAGGGAACAGGCAGCTGTAAAAGAAATGCATCTCATGTTAAATGATATGGCATGTTAAAGTGTTGTTTTTAAATCGGCATGGCGTCCGATTTGCAATACATTACAGGCTACAAATGGAGTCTAGTTTTATCGGTAGAGAAATACTCCAGTTGCACATTCATGTATCTGAGTATATATGTTTCTATTATACGTAATGTAATACCATCCAATCTGATGCCACCTACGGTATCGTCCGGATTTCTTTATATAAATACAGTATTAATGGGAAAAACAACAAAACAATTGTGACACTTACTTGAATCACAGCAAATACCGTCTGACACGCAATATCCCTGACCATGTGCACCGCAGCGTTCTCCACTGACCAAGCACGGTTTTGTACTATCGTTCTCCTTGGCACAAACACTGGACTCGGGCGTGCCGATATAACAACCGAAGTCTCCGCAGCACGTGCTGGGCCCTATGCACTGGCCGCTATTGTCTGGCCCACACGATAGACACTGAAAAAATATTAGAATTAAAATACAATTAATACATTGTATTATACTGTTTGACAGAAATTTTTTTAAATGGGGTTTCACTACATGATATGTTATATATTATGGTATAATCAGTATTTGTTGGTTGAGGAAACCCTCAGATTGAATCGGAGTAAAACAGCCGTTCTTCTGTAAGTTACTGATTATGTTTTTGGAACCGAACTGGGCTCGAACCAAAGTCCACATTATCTTATTTTTAAAAATGGGATTTGTATTGTGTGTTTCTTATTGTATAAACGGGCTTTGTATTATGTCAACAACATGCAAAATACTTCAAATTAGTCATTTTTTTGTGATAAAAATTCCATAATACTTTTATTTCGAAATTGTATTACTGTATATTTACATTGTCTCGACTAGTATAGCAATGAAATAGGGTTTCACGTCAATTGAGTTTAAAAGTGTATGTCTCGACAGTTATATTGATTCACCACTTTACATTGTCTTGACAGTTCTATTGATGTACTTCTTTACAATGTTTCGACAGTTATATTGATACACTACTTTACATTGTCTTGACAGTTCTATTGATGTACTTCTTTACAATGTTTCGACAGTTATATTGATTCACTACTTTACATTGTCTTGACAGTTCTATTGATGTACTTCTTTACAATGTTTCGACAGTAATACAGATACACTACTATACAAGGTCTCGACAGTTATACTGATACACTACTGTACAGTGCCTCGGCAGTTATACTGATACACTATTATACAATGTCTCGTCAGTTATACTGATACACTGCTATACAATGTCTCGACAGTTATACTGATACACTATTATATAATGTCTCGTCAGTTATACTGATACACTGCTATACAATGTCTCGACAGTTATACTGATACACTGCTATACAATGTCTCGACAGTTATACTGATACACTGCTATACAATGTCTCGACAGTTATACTGATACACTATTATACAATGTCTCGACAGTTATACTGATACACTGCTATACAATGTCTCGGCAGCTATACTGATACACTGATATACAATGTCTCGACAGTTATACTGATACACTGCTATACAATGTCTCGACAGTTATACTGATACACTATTATACAATGTCTTGTCAGTTATACTGATACACTGCAATACAATGTCTCGACAGTTATACTGATACACTATTATACAATGTCTCGACAGTTATACTGATACACTGCTATACAATGTCTCGACAGTTATACTGATTCACTGCTATACAATGTCTCGACAGTTATACTGATACACTGCTATACAAAGTCTCGACAGTTATACTGATACACTGCTATACAATGTCTCGACAGTTATACTGATTCACTGCTATACAATGTCTCGACAGTTATACTGATACACTGCCATACAAGGTCTCGACAGTTATACTGATACACTGCCATACAATGTCTCGGCAGTTATACTGATACACTGCCATACAATGTCTCGACAGTTATACTGATTCACTGCTATACAATGTCTCGACAGTTATACTGATTCACTGCTATACAATGTCTCGACAGTTATACTGATTCACTGCTATACAATGTCTCGACAGTTATACTGATACACTGCTATACAAGGTCTCGACAGTTATACTGATACACTGCCATACAATATCTCGGCAGTTATAATGATACACTGCTATATAATGTCTCGACAGTTATACTGATACACTGCAATACAATATCTCGACAGTTATACTGATGCACTGCTATACAATGTCTTGACAGTTATACTGATACATTACTATACAGTGTCTCGGCAGTTATACTGATACACTACTATACAATGTTTCGACAGTTATACTGATACACTGCTATACAATGTCTCAACAGTTATACTGATACACTGCTATACAGTGTCTCAGTTATACTGATACACTGCTATACAGTGTCTCGACAGTTATACTGATACACTGCTATACTGTGTCTCGGCAGCTATACTGATACACTGCTATACAAGGTCTCGACAGTTATACTGATACACTGCTATACAATGTATCGGCAGCTATACTGATACACTGCTATACAATGTCTCGACAGCTATACTGATACACTGCTATACAGTGTCTCGACAGTTATACTGATTCACAGCGATACAATGTCTCGACAGTTATTCTGATACACTGCTATACAATGTCTCGACAGTTATACTGATGCACTGCTATGCAAGGTCTCGACAGTTATACTGATACACTACTATACAATGTCTCGACAGTTATACTGATACACTACTATGCAGTTCTCGACAGTCATACTGATACACTACTCTACAGTTCTCGACAGTCAGTGATATTGATACACTGCTTGGCATTGTATCGACTGATATGTCCCGACTGTTATACTGATGCACTTCTATACATTATCTCAACTTTTGTATAGATTTCTTTGATACCGGGTTCTTAGAAAAGATGTAACAATTCAGTTTTTAATCCTGATGATATGCATTGCATACTCAGTTTCCCCATTACAAGTGTAACACAGTCACCGCACCATTCCTGAGTTTGAAGGCAACCTCTACAATACCCTTTCAGATGAACACAAAAAAATGCAAAAGCAAAACGACGATTTTACTTTATCAACTTAAAGGAAATCGTGATATTCATTAACTTGGATTACAGAATCATTACCATTGGTAAATTAATTAACATTGATTGCGTTACAAAGCATCTAAAAACAGTGTGGCTCCATTCAAATAATTATGATAGTCTGTATAAATACGCGGGATTTTTCGCCATTGTTATTGCATTGAAAGGAAAAACATCGTACGTGTATGAAGAAATGAGGATTGTATTATTATTGTATTCTTAACACTTTTTTTTAAATTTGAACATTTGTCAAATTAAACAAATTTTACAGCAACGTATGGTTTGAAATAGGCAGATTCAATGCAAATTTGGTGTTGAAATATCTTTTGACATGCGTAGAATATTGTGATAAATGTTTCAGAATTTTGATCCATCAAAATTATGCATAAAAATATTCTAATGATTTTGTAAATTGAAGTATTTTTATTAACCATTAAAAAGATTGTTCTATTGATATACATTTGATATTTTTCTTCAATAAATATTCAGTGGAAGCATTCGATTCAAACAGTAAGATTTCAAATTCGATTAAACTACTTGTATATATAGTATTTGTCGAAATATAAATCTAAACTATATCTGAATGCATCACATATTTAAGCGATATTTAAGGATAAATAAGGCCACCATTGTTATGATTCGTGTTCCTTTTCAGTCTGTAAAATATGAAATGTTGTTGTTTCCACATTGAACGTTACTTTATCGCCCCAAGTTATATAACAACCATGCGTATTTATCCGAACAGTCTCCAATGAATACATAATTACCAACGTTCGGAGTTTTAGTTTAAACATATTTTATTGACATATAAACACATTACAATATATAGTGTAAATAAAGCCAATACATTTTTTAAGCAAAAGGGCATGGAATCAGTTCAGATTGCCAGCAATAATCAATCACTGAAGCTCATCAAGACCAGGCTCCTGTTTCACCAACATATACTTAAATACTTAAAAACTTAAATCTAAGAAAAGCAGCCATGTGATCATGATTTTAGACTGGTTCCAATAAAACTGCATATTGTGTCAATGATTTTGATTATATAATAGATAAATAACCAGTCAAAACTTAGTTAAGTTTTTAAGTATTTAAGTTAAATGTTGGTGAAACAGAAGCCTGGTAACACACGAACTTCTTTCGTATGCTCCCGTTTTCTCTAAACAGAAACGATTGATTGATTGATTGAATATTTAGCGGCATTTTTATGCCATCGAGGGCTAACAGACGACCAGTTAACCTAACCACTGTTTCCTGTTATTAACCAGTACTCGAGCACACACCATCATCGCAAGTAACTGATAACTTTCCCACTTGAATCAGCGGTGAGAGACGAATGATAATGAGACACAATGCCGTATATCAAACAGAAACGAATACAATCATTTGTAATTTTTTTCCTCTTCCATGTAAGGTACTTCACCACTAAGTGTATACTCGTACCGCCATGTGTAGTGCAAAGACGACTGTGTATTTATTAACGGATGTTCTAAAATAATTTAATACAGTGAAGTTAAAAGTTAAGACTGACGAGTTTTGTAAATTAAACAATCTTGAAAGTACTGATTATTGCTGTAGATTACAGTTACATTGTTTTATACCAGATCTCATTACGTGAACATACATGTGTAGATCGGACCTCTAGAACAGTACATTGAAGGTCTCACTGCGCAGTTGCATCCCTGATTCTTACGCTTAATAACGTCCAATGTAATTTGGTTTGAAATATTTTGAAAAATGGTTCACAGTGGCTGTGATTTCTTGCTGCGGATGAGTAAAGAAAAAGCTGGCATAGCATATACTGCAATAAGACGCCAATGGTGTTAGGACAGTAACTTGTATAGGATTTTAACATACGCATGTATTTATGAGCATTTTAAGACTTCTTTTTTTTAAAAAAATCTTAGGGTGTCGCTGCACTGTCTTTGAAAAAAAAAACAAAGCGGGTCAACCTACCAGTTATTGTGCATTTTATGTGCGGATACATTCGTGCTTTGAAAAAATAAAAAGATTGTATGTGGAGTTTTTTTTACCTTGGATCTCATAGACCTTATGTTATATAGAACAAAGAACAAAATTCAACTGTGGCCTGTGGGACAATCACCACTTCCACTTTTATTATACATAATATGCATACAGAACAAATGCATTTACTAGATCTGTTATTCCCGTTATGTCAACAACATGTCTCTTAATTCTTATAAGCTATTTATACAAGCAACACGTGTGTCCCTAATTAAATCTTTGGCAAGCTATTGAGTGAAGCTTACCGTAAAGGACTTTTGAAGCGCATAGTCAAAGCGGTGGACAGTATTAATCCGAAAAGAGAAGTCATTAATACATCACTATTGCATTTATTTTGTAAGATTTGTACACAAAACCAGCGGGGAGCCTTTGTTTAATTAGTCCGACTTCCGACATGCTTATCGATCCTCTTTGTCAATTCAGGACACATTTAACATACATCCATTCACATCATTCAGTTATTGTTCTCCCTCATGTCACAGTATTCAAAAAATGGAATTGTTAACAGTGTTCTTAATCTGAAGGGAATAATTTGCAAATGGTATACAACGTTAAAAAAACAAGGAACGTTTTAAACTAAATTATATTTGAATTAATATTTCTGTATTTTAATTTTTTACTTCAGGAACATTTGCCTTTCTGTTATGTTGGTGGCTCTAAGTTAATACAATATTTAATGTATGAGAAACGAATCCTTTGGCAGCACCGATCGTTTACACGAAACTAAAATACTAGCACACTCGGTCTTATACAGTCTGTTCATAAGGTGTACATTATGCTTCATGGTCTAAATGTAATTTACTTGTTTTAAAATTAAACCTTGAAAGATACAGGTTTCTTGATGAAATTTAATATGGATGAAGCCAAATCGTTTGCGTTGGCAATTGTTTTCAATATTTACATGTTTCTATTTTTTTCTGAATATATATATATATATATATATATATATATATATATATATATATATATATATATATATATATACTGAGCCAAACAGTAACATAATAAAATATAATAAATGACAAAGCTACATTACTGTAATTTCAATTTACATGCATGATTTTCATAAAACAATCACGATTCTTTTTTAATTAAATGTAGTATTCAAAACAATAACACACACATACACACACACACACAGACACACACACACACACACACACACACACACACACATATATATATATATATATTTGTCACAATTTCCAGAAAAGATATTCTAAGAAATTGAAGTGACCAATTAGAAAATTGGTGAAGTGCACATATATATATATCCCTCTGAAAAGTATATATAAATAATGTGCCTTTAAGTGGTGAACCTTCAATCTTTCTTTTAAAATGTGATGTTTAGCAAATATCGATAATTCCAAACAAACTATTCCCGGTATCATGAAATTGACATTCTCAAGATACTTTACTGGATAAACCAATTAACAGTTCTATAATTATTTCAGCAATTTGCCACCTTTCTATAATATTGTTAACACATTACCCTGACTTTTAAACTTAGTACACATGTTTACAATGTCATTTAAAATGAATGTCTAAAAGGTATGTATTTTCTTATGTTTACACAAGGCCATCGAGATGAAATTGTTCACAAAAGTAAGACAAGTCCATAATCATGTTAGCATTATTTAAAAAGAAAACACAGCAACCGCAATGGCACAAACTACTACAAACAAAACGTTTATCACTGGAATGGTCAATGTGGAAACTGTTTTGCGTTTGGGCAATACTATATATAACACAAGTTAAGTAGTGGCTCTGGACCAAATTTTTAAAAGAAACGGAGCTAAACACAAAACAAAACATATCATTTTTTAATAAAGGTCAATGTCATCTGACGAACATACATACTTTACATAAGAAAAAGAAACACCAATAGGATTGCAAATCTTATAACGTAAGCTAACTATTATTTGCATTTTAAACATATCAAGTATAAGAAAAGAATCATCATGCACTGATTAAAAAGGAAACCGAGATAGACTTTGTACATAACGATGTCTTCTTGTTTTTGCTTATGTAATATTAGGTTATAGCGTTCACCAATTTATTTTTGCTAGTATAAAGTCAATTACAGTCTCGACAGGATATTTAAAAACAACATGTAAAATCGGATTTACCTGCCTAAATAATCAAACGCTGACAAGACCAGATTTATAAAAAATGGACTAAATCGATTAATATTACATTTATAATAACCGGAAATTATGCACGAACCATTTGATTTCATCTGAAACATACAAAACTCAAGAATACTCGCGGACCAATTTGGTATGTCAGTATGCTAATTGGTTCGTTGTTGCGTTCTTCAGTACGTGACTGATTGCCTTATAGACCATGATGTGAAGTAGTAAACATGCCACGGAATCACTACGCGAGATGCCCTACATGAATAATGCAAATGCTTTGATCACAATTATAGTGCGTAAATACGCTAATTGTGAATTTTGGCGTTGCCACAAGCAATAACATTGAACTATTTAAGCTGTTACTCCGCATATAAATGCGTACGAGGCCAATTAAATGTATTCAGTCTTTGAGTGGTAATTTTTTAATATATAAATGTTGCATTTTATTTGATTCTTCGCAATTAGTTTACATTTATATGGACAATTAAGCTCACATATTATATATACTTTAAGCTTTCTTCTGGATCCGTTTCGGTGGTTTATTGTTTTGAATATTCATAACATACTAACCCGCCACTTCTGTATTTTCAACACCTTCGCCAAAGTATTGAATAGCCTTATTAAAATTTGTATACTACATAAATAGACAATTATTTCATAATTTTACATATGCCGATAGCAAAATTCTATACACCGACTCGTGCGCATTTGTTTGGCACGTTATGCTTATTCCGTATCTTGTTTATAAGTGAAAAAATGAAAACCGGCAAATGTTTCTGCATTGAATGCTATTTCCCAGTATGTCTGTTGGGAAGTTATCGAACGATGAGAGAAATGTACGTTTACAAATTCAGGCAGACGGCAGGTTGTTTCCCGCCACTGATTACAGCATGCGCATTGTTGTCGGTACTGACAGTTGTATTGAGATGGAGTGAGGACAAGATCATATCTCGCATTATGGGATATAGTGCAACCGTTACAGACTATTGTCGCCTGGCTTCGATTTTGTTATTTGTTAATATTAATAATGATAAGCGAGTGATATATTATCTTATTAGAGTCATTACATTATTAATTCAAACACGGCGTGCATTGTAAACTGGTTACCAAGCAGTGACATAGTGGAACTCTAATGTGTTACTGTGAACATGGCAATTGAAGAGCGGTTACACCGACATACTTGGAGTGGGAAGACAAGAGTTAAATCAACACTCGCCGCCTCTATCCCATCTTAATCTACACTGATATTTATTTAACGCCACGTTTTCATGAAGTACAATACGTGTAACGAAGGGTAATACTTGGTAAAATACCTCATACCCGTAAAAGCGCTTTTAAGTTCGTGATCTGACAAACGTGAGAGTCATCAAAGGCACCATATTGTAACAAATAAATAATAGTTTGTACATTAAAGAGACACTCGGTAATTTTGATAAAGTTTCAGGAAACATTAGTTTTGGAAATAATATATATAATAATGAATATATTAAACACAAAACTCAATTTTGTTTTCAAACACTTAATTCTACTTTATTTTGTGGATAATATAATGGTTTTAATATGCATAAAATACTTCCAAGAATATAATTATTCAATTGTGTAGATATGTTGACTTGTACCTGTTCATCTGTTGCATTGTATTATTTATATGCTCTAGTGAAAATTGGAGGAAATAAAAGTATCAATCAATCAATCAATCAATCAATCAATCAATCAATCAATCAATCAATCAATCAATCAATCAATCAATCAATCAATCAATCAATCAGTTAATCAATCAGTCAATCAATCAATCAATCAATCAATATATCAATCCAATCAGTAAATCAATCAGTAAATCAATTAATTAGTATTTCAATAAATGTTCAAATTTCAAATCTAGCGTAACACAACTAGTTTTATAAAAACAAATATTAACACTTTCTTTAATATTATGTTTCCGACAGAACCTCTTGGAGACAAATATCATATCGGTATAATAATACGTTCAATGGTGAAAAATATTGATTTTATTGTGTGAACATCAATTTCAATAATGACGCGTATCCCTTTAAAAACTAATGTTTACGCATCTGTATTTGACACAAGACAATCCTTATTTCGGTTGCTCTAGTAACGTATGTTTACGAACAAAACACTAGTTGCTCTTAGCCGAGATTGTTTGCCTTTAGTGAGTTATATCTAACATTGTTACATGGTTAATATTTTATGAACAGTAATGCCATAGAATATAGCAAGGATGTACAACTAGCTTTTATCAAATATTTATAACTATCTACTTTAAATAACATCCCAAATGTAGTTGTTAACAATTATAACAACATTATATTTTAAAAGTCTATGATTAAGCTGTCCCAATAATCATTTCCAGCACTATACAATCCGCTGCAAAGGGATCAAAATGGATCTTCAGAACCAGTTTTTGTTTTTGTAGTTTTACAATAAGTGAACTAATATGAAAATTGTTTACTTTTCACTAAGAAAATCATTTACAATTTTTAATGTTTATCTTTATTTTTCATAATATCAAGCTTTCAGCAGTGTCTATATTTACATTAAAAGTTCCATGTACCGAATCAATATCTAACTTAAAGAAATCGCAGCACAATCATACCCAACGCAATACCCATTTTGTTGCAACAATAGAAGCACAACTCCATCTAATTGATAACATTTCATAGAAAAAAACCAAACCGTTTTATTACAAGGGGATTAGTCACAAAATAAAGCATAGTAACAACACAGAACACGTTTAATTATCGTAATTTCTTTTAAAATGATTATACTATTGTAATAGGATTAAACTAAAATCTGTAAAAACACACTCATTCCACATGTCGTTTTTTTCAATTAACAGATACTAAAGGAATAAACATCTGAATAGAATGTTACATTTTTTTGTCGTGCTAGATGGCTTGTGATATTGGTCTGTGTAAATGTTCCATCGAGTGATGTTTACTTGATTTATTACAACCGCATTGCATGGTCACGACCGTGTTGAATTAGGAAACACGCACAACGTCAATATGTAAAGACTTTCACTAATTTTAGAAACGCTACCATAATAGAGTTAAGTATATTATACAGTTGCAATGAGTTGTTAATGCTGTTCTTTTAACGAAGACACTGACGGTTGAGTCGTTAAAATAATTTTCAACCATCAAAGAACTTATATACAAACTTAAAAATTGCTGTATTCTAAACATTATTCAAACGCCTTTTACAAGTTATATCCTTAAAATTCAATCTCTGGCCAAAATTACTAGAAATGACTAGCCGAATAACATACAGCAACAATGGAATGGCCTAGTAAAAAGCCAACTTGTTCAAAATATTTTATTCCTATTTAACGCAGAAATGATTAATCAAAATACATTTTGTAACCAAACAGCATAGTAATTCACAGAACGTTGCGATTTTACCGGCAGTATACACACTTTTTTAAATACTGACAAATCTAAATGCATCATCCGATAAAATCATAGAGACTTTACGGATATTGTTTGAATACTGAATATATAAGTTTGTAATCGCTGAACCTATTGATAAATATAGCATGCTATTGCAAACATATTACTTTAAAACACTTCTCTCCTCTCCCTTAAAAAGAGGGGAAAATGTAGTTCTATAATGTGTTTTTTTTAAATTATATTACCATCCAGTACACAATATAACATAAATACTAACCAATAAGGATAATCAAATGTGCAATAAATAAATATAAAGATGCAAGACACATTGTGTAACGAGATATGTGGCATTGAAACACAATCACTTAAACAACATAAACGCAATTAATACATATACTAATCGTAAGACACTTTACAAATAAAATCAAATAAAATCAAATTTTATTGGCTATTTCAACAATCATTTGCCTCTGGCCATTTACAATGTTTTTTGATAATTATTTCCAAAGCACACTACACAACAAAATCATAAATATCTTACACATACAGGTTATGTTCTAAGCTGTATATATATTGAGTATAAGAACAGTTACATTATGCAGGGATTTATTAAGTTCGTAAATTAGTTTCATTATTTATATACAGAAAACATGACAACTTAGAATGGCCAGCAAAAAACGTACCGCTGGAAATCTTATATCTTATTAGTGCATATAAAGTCGATCTTTCCTCGACATCACATCATAAAACCAAACAGTACAGATATAAAATATAGACCCACTGAGCTATCTTTCTATAAATATTGCACCATGAACACGTGCATTGGTATCACAATTATGCTCAGGTGAATATATTTAAACAGTAGACAACAGACAAACGATGCTATACTCAAAAGTGTATTTTCTATGATTTTTGCAGAAATCATAGAAGCAAGAAAGTACTATTTAACGGTAAATACCCATCGTTCGTTCTGGGCAGTAGGACGAACTCGCTAACATTAAGACCTCGTCTTTTCGAAGTCATGATCAGATACGGAAGACAAATTCTTTAGTAAGACGAACTCGCTATCATTAATACCTCGTCTTTTCGAAGTCATGATGAGCTGTGAAAGAATCAACCACAAGAAAAATGAACCCTCCGTGTGGCAAAAACGAATTTAAAATGACAGTGACACACGCGATTTTGCACAGTTTTTAAATCACACCACAAACCATGACCGTGCTTAACGTATCTTCAAATGAAGGGAAACTATTGAGAACAGAATTAAGAAAATGCTTTCCGTAATTTATGTCTTGTTTTTTCTTAGAGTTTTATTTAGAAAACAAACATAACTAGTTTAATGAAATCTACAACAGAGCTGGATCTACTAACAAAAACAAATATGTTGATACATGCAAAGGCCATATGATCTACCCCACTCTGAGGGACATTCCATAAAATCTACCACAATATGAATCAACGTACAGTATCCATATTATATAATAGTTTCCCATCATAGTTCTTCCAAGTGTCTCACCCCATCAACGGAAGGTCGATTTCACATTTGAGCTACCTCTGATATGAATGTTGCAAAGTAGCCTCCCCTTGATGCATCACTGGGCTATTTGAAGATTTGATCATAATAATACATTAATGATTATAACCATGGGCATATCTTGAACTATAACATTTTCCAAGGAGCATTCTTCTCGGATAATGCAAATAGAAATATGCATTTCTTCTTCAAAGCAATTTTCAAATTTTATCTAATTTCATTTTTCTCTTGACTTTTATGTCAAAATTAAAAAAATAGCCACTATATTTCAAAACTGAATTACTTGAGATTTCGCCAGCCTATTGGTTTTTAACAAACCCTTAAAAAAGAATCTATTTTCTAATTAAGTCATGTAGTGATGCCATGTAGTGACATACTTTGTTAATGTATAGCCTCTTCAATATCAGTTAACTGTTTCAAACCAATTTCATTAAGACGAAATATCATCCTTTAACATTTGCAACTGTCACACCTTGTATATAGCTACAATCATTTTAATAATTCTATGTGCATACCCCCTTTCCCAATATTAATATTTTTCAAATTATAAACCCTATTCTTAATTGAAATATTTTGAATTTAAGTTTTAATATTATACTGTAGATATCTTTCCATTTTGTTATTCAGCCAATTTGGTCAATGCTTCCAATCTATTTAGACAATTGTCATATTCATAACCGAGTAATGCTGTTTCATATATTTCATATACGAGCTTGGATCTCTTGTATCAAGTGTACGTGACTAAACCATCTAATGTGGTTGTAAACATTCTGTGACAAAACAAATAGTAAACAGTATGTTCAATTAAGTGCCAGAGATGTCATTGTTTTTAACATACTAAAGTTTCATCAATTCACCACACTTGTGTTGACTTGTGTTATAACATAACTCTTTTAAAAAAAAGAATCGCATTTCATCACTTATGGAACTATTTATCGAGGAAACATTTTCTTAAATATCACTCTTATTTTCAGTTGCAATACCAATGTGTTGTACAATAGCAAGTCATTTAAATCAACTACCACAAGGATTTGCTTTTTTAAAAACCAAACAACTTTTCAAATAATTAAAGAAAGAAAGTCTTGTTTTCCTCAAGTTTGTCTGTACTTATACAAATGCCAAAGTTAACATTCTAAACTAATTTACCGCTGCATTGTATTTAGTGGCTAATGCATGCAAACATTATATAATTGTTTTTTTTGTAAGTCATTTTTAGTAGTAATTCTTTGTTTCTTGTAAATTACATGCAATTCATTAAATTATTGTCATTACAATTCTGGTTTTCTTATCCTTTTTTTTATTTACATTCGTACGATCCAAATTAATTTAAAGACGTTAGGATGATAGTAATTTTGTTGTTGTTATCGCAGTTATATTTCGACGATATCTGCTTGAGACGGTATTCTAAGCGCTGCCATACTGGAGTATCATACCGCAGACATATTGTATGATACCCCAACCAGTCACAGTATACTGATACCGGATCGACATATCTAGAACTATCCTCTAAATGCTGAGCGCCAAGCGAGTAATCTTTTAGTAACATTTTTCAAGCCTTTGGTATGACCCGACCTTCCGTACGCAGGGCTGGCGTTCTATCCCTAGACCACCGCTGCGATTAGAATGTGACGCTTTATTTATAATCTACATTAAACATGATTTTGAAGAAGGAAATGCTATCTGATAAAATTCTCCATGGAACAGAATGCGTTCAATAAATGAAAACATTAGACTCGGTTTTATTGAGTCAATTCATGAGAAGTTTTGAAATATGTCTCCTCTGAACACCGGTTTAAGCTGGATGGTATTTAGAGAAAAGCTAAAAGACCTTAAATATTCCAAGGAAACAGAAAAAATGACATAACTTAAGTACAAAACTACGCAATGACATTTTAGCTATACCACACCATACCCTAGACAGCTATTATGATAGTCAGTACTATCTGATAGAATAATCCATTTGAAGCGCAAAACACGGCCAATTAAAGAAAATACATTGTAGCACGTGTTATTGATATCTAGTTTTGATCAAACAGAATAAACCCCATGAATCTAAGCATTCAGAAATCAACACTTATCTAAAAATTGCACGTAATTCTGCTATAAAGCTATTATCTGCTACACATGAGATTTTTCATGAGTCAAATTTTTACACGTTACTGTGATTTGAATAGATGACGCGAGCTTAGTAACTGTAGGGCTTGTAGCAATGTGTATTTGAGATGTACTCGTTTGAGTGGCTATAGTATTTATTCTGATTCTATCATTCTTTTGCCTGTAAAATGTTGCTAAGTTACAAGTCAATGTCAACAATGTCGGAGTATTAATCACCATAGTTGTCCCACACACAAACAAGGCACGTGCAGTAAATACTGCAATCTTCAGTCGCATCTGCTGTTTTACCGATAACAATATTTCAATATACCATTTGTTTCTAGTTTTTTCTTGTCATTTTTCAAATCATCCATTGACAAATCCTTCATTGATAAAAACAATGATGTATTTCTCATTATTTATATCATTCATGAAAATTAATAACAGTTGCTCTTTAAAAGTAATCCACACTCAAGAGATATGAAAACGCAACTCAGGAAGAGAAATAAATGAAAACGCAAGACAGGGTTTAGAGGGGACTTACATGGAAAATAAACATATGACACCAATGAGAAGTGATCACATTATTTAGTAGCATCTTAAGTAAACAGCAAACAATCTCTTGAGTGTATGTTAAAATAACCCTTGAAAGCAAAGAACGTAAACAAGAAAAGAAAATACCGACTAATATAAACTAGCTCAGGTTTGGTTTATTTTTAGTCTTAATCATTTGGACGCGTGATGTGATTCTAATGATCAGATATTCAAAAGTATTCATGGGATGTTGTCTGTTTGCGAAAAACGAATGCTTTTCCTATTAATATAAGCAACCGTTTAATCTACTTTTTAGAATAAGTAAAATCTACTTTGAATACACACACAAATCCTATTTAATTAATGTTCTCAACTCATTGACATTTTGTGTGACGAATCAGTAACTGTATGCCCAGCATTCAAAAAGATACAACCACCGAAACAGCAATATTTTATTTATTTTAGTAAATCAAACAGTTATCAGACACGACAGTATACACATTTAATATTTTGTTATATACGTGTAAACGTTATACGAGTTACACTTGATGCGTACCCCTCATGATAACTACAGCAATGCAAGTTGATGGTAGAGACAATGTGAGGTGGATTGTATGATGTGACGACTTTTGAAAGAGCAAGGTTGTTTGCTGATGTTATGTACTGAGGTGCTGAGGTTGTGTGCACCGCGGCGGTTTGATACTGAACGCCCCAAGACGTTGATGTATGTCCGTGTGTGCGTGTATATCTCTTTTTATTAGGATTATTCTATGTATTAATTAATAATAATGCCGTTTTCTTATTTTAATGTATCGTTATCTAGACATATATTTTATTTATACTTCACTACTTACTGATGGTTTGAAAACGGACTAATGTTAATTCTACCAATGTTAAAACACGACCATTTTCAATATGTTATCCAATGCCGTTAAAATAATGTTTTTACATGTAAGGTGAAATACTTTTTACACCATAATGTTTTAGTTCTGTGTGAAATGAATGGAAAAGTTTAAAAAAAAAAATGTTTGTAAAAAACATTTTTATACGAATAATGAGTACAAGCCTATTGTTCTAAAATCATTTAATGTGGCATTTTATTAATAATATATATTCTGCCTTGCGATTTAATCAGGTCAAATTTTGAACATATTTGCAAAAGAATATTTCTTCATTTTTTAAAAAAATAAAATCCGTAAAACATAAAACACCTTAAAATAAAATTTACATATTTATCCCTTGATCTGTATTGGAAAAAGACAAAACATCCTCATTTGCTAATCAAGGCATATGTTACATTGTCTTTTTGTAACACATGCACCAAAAATACTTTATTTCATGTCTGCAATATTTTGTCAACATGTTCAAAATTTTAACAACTGATATTGCGACATACTGGTTCTTCAATTCTTGTGTTATTTCCGATAGTCACGGCAGGAATCCTGAACACCAAGACATTATACGTCGTAAAGGCAATACATGCAAGCTCAGTGACTGAATTGAAAAACAGAAGTCATGTAATATATGAAGAAAGAAAGAGCATATTTTTTTTGTTCAAGATCATCGTCTGAAAACAGTACAAGAAACAATACTTGGAAGCATTGTTTGATACAGTGTCTAATGACTTGACTATTAGTTTCGTCATAAAAGCTAATTCCTGATAAAGGGCTACTTGGAAAGCACAAAAAACAACCGAATGAAGAATATAATAAATCTATTCATCTGTGATGATATATGCATCAACCTAAATCCCGTAGCACCGGTTTTAAACGGTATCCTAATTTCGAGTAACATTGCTGAAGCAACCAGAAGTAATATATATATAAAGCTGCATAAAGATGAACATTGAATCTTTTTTTGTTTTTGACGTGTTACCCTTATAGTTCACAACCATGACAGCTAACTAGAATGTTGCTTCTGGACTAGGACTAGGAGTAAAACGGCGTGTAGCTTATTTAGTTAAACCTGGTAGACCTGTACCCAACCCACTGAAAATGTTCAAAGAAATACTGTATTTAAGCCATTTATGACTGGTGGCCCCTATCTACTTTGATAATGGATTATTAATGAACTAGATAATGTATTTCTATACTGCTTTCGCCTATTTGTTAAGTTTAAATTTTTGTTTATCATGATATAAAAACATATCAGTATGAAATATAATTTTCATTTCATAATCCAAATACCCCAAGTGTGTAGCACCTTTATGTCCGGGTGTAGTTATCTGAAACCCATACTGTACAAAGATACCGACCTACGCTTCTAATAACACGGTATTAACGTCATTGGCATGCTCATGAAATGTTGTTTGACTAAATTTAATTATTCACATGCGTAGAGCAGAAAAAAAGTGTTATACGACTTGTTGTTGTTGTTGTTGTTTAGCGTTGCTTTCAACAATTTTTCAGTCATATCGCGACGGTGTCTACTTGAGACAGTATTCTAAGCGCTGTCACACTGAAGTATCATGCCGCAGACACATGGTATGATACCCCACCCAGTCACATTATACTGACACCGGGCCGACCAGACCTAGAACTCTCCTCTAAATGCTGAGCATCAAGCGAAGAAGCTTCTAGTACCATTTTTAAAGTCTTTGGTATGACCCGGCCAGGGATTGAGCCAACGACCTTCCGCATGCGAGGCGGACGCTCTACCACTAGCTCAGGCCGCGGTCATTTATACAACTTAAATTATATGTATGTATATATTTATTCTAGGAATGATTTTAATTTAGCATTTTGAAATATGAACTTTTAATTATGACGTGACACACCCCTCTAAATGTTCCGATTATGGAGGCAGTACGAATATGAGTTTTCGTACAGATATCATCCTGTCGCAAATGCGGTGATATTTTCTTATATAAAAAGTATGTGGTCTATGGATATATTGTTGGAGACAGTATCGGTGTGTCGTTGGTTTGGTCACTATCTACCAGAGTATTGTGTAGTGAACTTAACGTAAACTTAACAAAAAGTATACACAGGAAAGATACCGTTAGTGATGTTTATACTGAAAATGAAAATGACAATAGTTTAAACTAAACATTACACGGAAGTTGATTCGTTTTTAAGAAATAATATTTGCCTGTTTGAATGGAATTCTATAAATGCATTTTATTCCATTTGATTCCTAGCGAGCCATTTGCTAAATGGTTAAAAAAACATGTGACAGTTAATAATCTGAACTAATGATTTTGGAGTATATGTGACTTTAGCGATGCAAATACTTCAGAGACACTGACCTCATCGTGAAAAAATGATGACGTGTATGTTTATCAAATACGCCGTGCACAAAACTTATTCCAACAAGAGCCTTGAGATTCACCTTTTTTACCTGCACGCTAAACTTGGTCAAATCCATTTGTTAATTCAATATCGAAAACGTCTAGCGAGATAGGACAATCAAGACAGTGACGCCTTTACACCGGTTTTTATAGCTATGAACCATATAGCAATATTTACATCAACATAGTGTCAATTTATTGTTGGTTTCTAAAGTTCAAACACATAGTAGAATAGAAAAAAATGTGTTTTATAACGTGAATTAGACATACGTGGATTTTCACAACGTGGTAATAACCACGTCTGCATTCTTCTCCTCACAGAGGCTGTTAAGATAAATCACGAGTGCAAGCTTATGAAAGAAATAACGAGGTCATGTGTTTGTATTAAGGCTATTTTAATCGTGTAAAATAAAACACCCAACTCTATTTCTAACTTTTTCGATTAGAAAAGCATTCGGCTAACTACCGATCGACCTACATTCTATAAACGATTTGGACACCAATTGCAACTTTGTTTTTTCCATTGTCAGTTACTTTCACATCTTCATCGAATCTCTGCATTTAAACATAAAATTCAGTATGTTGGGGTTACCATGACCCGATGCTGACTGTCGTAGCATGAGGAAAATAATAGAAAGTGCTAGTATTGATGTCGTCGTTATTTCAGTTCTTTTAAATGATATATCCTAAAATAACAACAAAAAATACTCAAAGAGCAACTGAAACAAAGTCCTGAGTGAATAGTCACTAAAGTACAATACATATACTGAAACGCACACACGCACGTAGCATGCACGCACACACGTACTAGCACGCACGCATACACGCCAACACGCGCACACGTACTAGCACGCACGTATACACGCCAACACGCACGTAGCACGAACGCACACACGCATGTAGCATGCACACACACACGCCAACACGCACTCACACGTAGCACGTACGCACTCACGCCAACATGCACGGAGCACGCACGCAAACACGCCAACACGCACAGATACAGACAAAGTGATAATAAGGTTCATCGTATTGAAACATTCACAAGCAAAACTGCCACAAAAATAATGATAGTTTAGTCAGAAAACAAAGTGCTGTAAATGTTTCCCGGGGACTAGTAACAACAGTAAGGCTTTGACCCTGTAAAAATGAAGTAACCGCACCTCTTCAATTTAAGATAAAATTAATATAAGTCCGAGAATATTTTACTTTGGTTATATTCTGAAGCAATGTTGATAATAACGGCATTTAGGCATATTTAATATTAACGTTGAATATCTATTTTCGGATTTGCAAAAATAACAAAAAAATGGTAATAAGATATTATTTTTAATCAATTCGTTGAAAATGTTCAGTGATTAAACATTTTTTTCAAGAGAAATAAAATCACCGTCATTACATTCCGAGCAACCCAACACTAACAGTATCATTACAGATTATTCACCGGATCTGTAATTAAAAGCGAAATTCAATGATGTTTTGCACTTGCCACGTTAAGACACACATTCGGGCGGCAAAGCCATTACTATTTCACTCATTCAGCAATGAAACAAAATATCAATCCATGCTTAAATGTTTTTTAAACAACTATAAGTATCTGAGTTATGTTAAATGAAATTATCAAATGTCAATATTTTACTAGTCTCGCTTGCGCGTTGTGTTGCGACAGTCTCTCGAAACGGTGTTTCTATTATTTCTTATTCTTTGGGATAATGGTGCGCATAGCCAGTGTTTTTTTTAGAAAAGAATAACGCTTAAAACAGTGCTAGGGGGAGGTCGCACGTTTCTCCAACCACTTACCCCATGAATATATTAGATACCACATTGTCTACTGTTACTTGATATTGATGACATCATGCTTACGTCACGGTTCTGTGTTGCGGCTGTAAAAATCTCGCCCTATACTTTGACTCGGTGTTTTCATTATTTCCGATTCCTTGTATAGGTTAGAAGTTATATGGTATTTTCTACGCCAGTAAAAAACCCATGTAACTTCTACCCGGCTTAGATGTTGGTCTACGTTCTCGTTCCTGGGTACCAGTCATGATCTTGTTGCATAAGTTTTATTTATAGAATTAAGCCCATGAAAGACACAAACATTGATTGAAAAAACACGAGCGCGTGTGCGTTAGCACTGTTTGTTTCTAAATAAATATTTATAAATAAATAGATTTAGGGGGCGTGTTCATCACTGAAGTTAAGCATGAATTTGAAGGATTGTGATAATTTTGTATTTGCATGCGGAGGCGAATCGACGTGAACTGACACTATGGGCTGGAGTAAAAAATCGAAAGGAAAGTGTCAGTTACTGGTAACAATTTTATTGATCACTTTCTGAATATTTCATGAAAATTCACACAACAAAGAAGAACGCCGTCTCTGCATTGAGATGAACCTATCGGTGCTATTAAGTGGAGCACGTGGTCCAGTGGAAGGGGTTCGTGTCCACGATCGGAGGGTCATGGGTTCGATCCCCCGTCACGATTATGTGTGCAAGACACTGTCTTTTCGCATATGCTTTGTACTGGTTCTGCCAAGGAAGACTTCGAGCGTTACTTGTTTGACAAGCGAAGTAAAATAAATAAGTTTAAACTAAACTGACTAAGTTGCCACAGAAACTCGTATTTAATTGCAAAAATTGCAAGGTCGTTATTCGTCAGTTGAAATGATGAGGTTGTGGTATTTTTGTATTTTGTTGTACCTATACAATAAACAACTGTTTGTAAATATTAATCTGTACTTAATCACGTTCCATCAGTTATATAATTCCCCGGGCTACACAAACTTTATTATTTCATTTCTACTTGAACATTGTATGTCAAGATTTCAGTACTTTAAATACTTTGATTAAATCATGTAGTTATTTAAGTTTCATAAGAGTGAACATTTACCAATATTATCGGATGTCATTTTGAAAATGTTACTTTTTCTCGATGAATTATATGTACTAAAGATATTCAATTAAGCAATCTGACGACTAGTTAATGACGTGCATTATTTTAACCTTAATGTTCTAAAAGTTCTTCTACGTCAATATTTTTAATTAAAGCAGTATTTCAATAAATCATTAATTGATTAAAATGTTTATTATATGACAAAAATGGATAATATATTACCAATAGCATTCAAAGAATACAGCCATCGAAACGGCTTAACATGATCAATATGACAAGTTGAGTTCGCGGTTAGCGTTATTTACAATGTACGAGCGTATGTTCTGAAATATAGACAGATGAATGACGGTAAATTCTAAAGGAAAACTGTTTACTTTAAGTATCTTTTTTAGTGTTGAAACAATGACAGATAAGAGTCTTTACATCAAACGAATAGATCCAGCAATCGCAAAAGCAAACACAAAAGGACTGAACGCAATCGGAGGTTACTGTCTTAGTATGGCCGGAAAGAGGCTTAATCATAGATTACAAACAATCTCGCTTTTTTATGTTTAAGCAGACAGTATATTGCCACACAGTCCAAATTATATGTATTTATTTAAGACGCCAATATCATTTCTTTCGCACAAAATCTACACCACACAATCTTTTCAAATCGAAATTATTCAACAGTTTAAAAGACTTGACTATCATTGTATACGTGCATGTTACTGGAAAAGAACGTTATTGAGGAATTCGATAGTTATTCTGAATCGGATGAACATTGGCGGAGCACCTTCACCGTATACATTGTTTATAAAAAGGTGCATAGAGTATTTAAATGCCTCTTGTCTGAAATTGTTGTATGATAAACGTTAATTTACTGCGTGGGTGATTTGCTTTCATCGAAGAAATATAATTCTCTTACTTTTCGATTTCGATTTAACTTCAACATGCCATGCCTGGAAATCGATTGAATTGTCATACATGTATTTTATATTCCTTTCGATGGATTTGGTTTATTTTCAAATCATTTGTAGCAGTTTTTTCAAGTGCTGCATTGATACAATCTATCGTCATATGCTCGATTGATGGTTTAATGCAATTTTGCGTGTTTTGGCCCTTAAAACAAAAATTAAGAAAAAAAACCCAGATCATCAGATGATCGTCTAAATATATTATTTGATCATCTTCACAAACAAATTCTATTAACTCTTTGATATAACAAGTGTTTCAAATCATAGTAGAAACAAGAACAGTAGAAATGACTTAAATGTACATTTTGACATTTTGACGGAATGTCGTTTAATTTGGCATCCTGTTTTAAGTGCAGAGAAACCATGGACTTAAGTAAAAACAAGCACTTTCACAGGTAACTGGAATCATCCTCTCATAAAGCATTTAGATTGCGCATGCGGACTAGGTCGTCTAGAATGAATCATCTAAAGAGAGCGCCATGATCACCTCGACGTCAACAGACCTTCGCATGATACATGTTAAAATCCTCATTCATTAATAACTCTTCAACATCATTTTCATACATTTCAGTTCATTTCAGATGACGATCGATTTTAAAGTGTTGTTCGTTTGTCCTTCATCAAATAAATTTTAATGTACACTCAAAAGTTTATTTTTATGTACCCAAATTTGCACAGGTTTTCCAAAAGTTGTATGACGTTAGTGGCATTATGTATGAACTACACTTACACATAATATACATATCAACAAGAGAATAAGAACTAAATAAGAACTCCAAAGCAAATGTTCCTAACGAAAATGATACTTACTTTCAATGAAGTATTGTAAGGAGTATGCGTAACTTGTTCGGCAATTGTGTATAAAACAAGAATAAATTGCTCAAAAGCTCAAAACTCGAAAAAGCTCCTGAACTCGAAAAAGCTCCCAAACTCGAAAAAGTTTAAAACTCGAAAAAGCTTCAAAACTTGAAAAGCTCCAAATCTTTAAAGCCTTTTTATAAGTGGTACCGTATTTGACGTAATTTGGATTGGGATTAATTCACTAATTGCACTATAACGGAAATGCGGTTGAAATTAACACTAAGGAGCGCAGTTTTACAGATTTTTAATTAATTAAATTGATATTAATTGTTTTTTTCGACAAATTTCATTTATTCAACTTTAAAGATCATTGCGGCGAGACATAAAGGTGTTACATATCTTTAAGATCAATAAGATAGAAATTATGGAAATTTTTGTACGTGGTTGAAATAACTTTTAATCTTTACAATAAGCATAACATTTAACATTTTTTGACCTACTGTGTACGATAATCATTATAAACTTTCTGCATCAATCGTATTATCTTTTCTGTTTATTTGTTACTCTTTATATAAAGCTATGACATAAATTACTTTCTAAAGGCCATTTCGTTCTCATATTTACATGTTTGCTTTATGGGTTGTTCGATTTGATAAATTCATGTTTCTTTAGCTGAGCTAAACTTTCTCATAGTTAACCGTTCTATAAATAATTTAATGGTATGCATCGTTTTTTGTATAAAACATTACCCGCTAATATACGCTTCTTTTCTACACAATAAATATGACTTTCTTATTCTTAATATTTGATTAAAGAACATTACAATTTTAAGTTAATTAATTTCTGTGTAAAACCTGTTACTTTTATTTGTTGCTTTTCCCTGTAAAACTCATTTATTTTTATTTTTATGATAGAATACATTTCTGTGTAAAAAGTAACAAATAGCTAGCAGCACCATGACCTGACGGCTGCCTTGATTTATAGTATACTCAGAGCAAACATACTTAGCCATCACTGCTGAATGGAATATATTATTTTTGAAACATATTTACATAATATGTAAATAAAAATAAAATATAAACAGAACCCATCTGTAAAGCACAGATGAATAGGTGCACGAGCACTGTTCTGTAATGTAAAAGATTCCAAGGCAATGAACCCATTTACCATCCAGATCCTTATTTTAAATTGGACACGTCCTAAGCTCTGAGTTCAAGCCATATTACTAACACTCATTACTTTTTAAATATTGTCAGAGATAATCGCCCATGTTAGAGTTCAATAAAAGCAACCGAAAACGCGAGCATGCGAACATTGTAATAATGTAACGCTAGTCTATCCTGGAACCTGATATCTGACGAATCAGGCATATTAACCATAAACGAAAAAAACAGGGAACTAGCTTTCAATTGAAACAACTGACCAATCAACGTGCTCACATATGACTTTCCCAACATTGCTATTTAAAGGACCGAATCGGGAGAGCTGGTCCTTTCTACAGTCTAATGTTACGTTAGTTTGAAATGGATTAACAACAACAATCCATTGGATTATAAATCAAGGTAGCTTATAGGTATATGATAGACGAGATATTTTACTCACGGTTGTAAAATATATCAAAATGCAGCAGAAATATATGAGAGAATAAATTTAAAAGAGAAGCTTGCAAACATAAGAGATACAAAAATACCTCCTTATACTTCACTGGCACTACGCTCTTTATTGAGAAACGTGACGTATGAACCCGTAAATAACATGTTTGCTATACATGAAAATGCCACTTTCATTATATCGTATACTATTAAGATAACTACTCTATAGGCCGATTTTGTAAGATACACAGAATTAGTGAGAAATATTCTTTCATTGATAGCCATTAAAAAAGAAGCCGGAATAAAACTGACCAGATTGCTATCATTTTCTTTTCTTTTAATGTTTTTTTTTAAAAGCATATATTGAAAATATATGCAGCTTTTGATGAACTGTATCTGGCATGTACTGGTGTACGGTAACTGGCCTGTAAATGAAAGTTAACTCTGTGCACAACTAGAGTACTAGCCTTGTATGGATGCATCTGTCACAATATCGTAACATACAAATAATCAAATAATCAGATACTCGCCATAAATATGTTGCAAATACAATACTGCATTAAATAAGAACCATATATATGCTACAGATTCAATATATTCATCAAGTATTCACCATAAAGATAATACAAATATTCACAACATTCTTATGTCCAACCACGTGAGACTGTTTAAGCTTCATCTTCTTTCTTTGAGACCTTTTAACATTTAATAACAGACTTCTTTCCTACTACGTCAGACTTTCTAAGCTTCTTTCCCAGTATGTGAGACCTTTTAGCATTTAACATTTCACAACAGACTTTTTCGTGTTTTCCTACTACGTGATACTTTTAACACTGGACTTCTTTGTCACCACGTCAGACTTTCTACGTCTTTCCTTCTACGTGAGAATTTTAAAACTTTTATTACAGTCTTCTTTCTAATTATGTGAGACTTCTAAAACTTTAACAGAATTCTTTTTCACTACTACGTGAAACTTTTAAAACTTTAACATTTTTCTTTTTCACTACGTAAAACTTTTTTTTAACTTTAACAAGATATTTATTTCTCACTACGTAAGACTTTAACCGTTAACAACGTTCTTGTTTCCCACCACGTGAGACGTTTTAAACTTTATCTACAGACTTCTTTTTCACTATGTGAGACTCCTGAAATTTAACAACATTTTTCTTCGCCACTACGTTAGACTTTTTTTTAGCTTTACTAAGCTATTTTTTTCCCAACATACTTCACACAACATACTACGTGAAACTTTTTAAACTGATAAAAACATTCTTCTTTCCAATTACGTATGACTTTTAAAACTTTAACTTCTTCTTCACTACGTGAGACTGTTTAGACTTTATTAACATACTTTTTTCCCACTACGTCAGACTTTTTAAACTTTAACATCATACGTCTTTCCCACCACGTGAGACTTTCTAAACTTTAACAACACACTATTTCTCCACTAGGTGATACTTTTACAACTTAACAACATACTATTTCTCCACTTGGTGAGATTTTTACAACTTTAACAACATACTATTTCTCCACTAGGTGGTACTTTTACAACTTTAACAACATACTATTTCTCCACTAGGTGATATTTTTACAACTTAACAACATACTATTTCTCCACTAGGTGATATTTTTACAACTTAACAACATACTATTTCTCCACTAGGTGATACTTTTACAACTTTAACAACATACTATTTCTCCACTAGGTTATACTTTTACAACTTTAACAACATACTATTTCTCCACTTGGTGAGATTTTTACAACTTTAACAACACATCTCTTTTCCTCTACATCAGACTTTTTAAACTTTAATGACATTCTTCTTTTCCACTACTTGAGACTTTTTGAACTTTAACGAGACATTTCTTGCCTACTACGTGAGACTTTTAAACTTTAACAATATTACTTCTTTCCTACCACGTTAAACTATTTAAACGTTTCTTTCTGAAGATATATTACGAACAATTACTTATGTTCAAAGAATAAATTTTAATTATAGAACCCAAACAAGGTAAACTCACTTACCGGTGCTTGTTCATGATCCAATATAGCCATGCTTCTTTTCCCGCCAGGTGGACAGTTCCTGATGAAACATGCGCGTGTTGAACTACATATATAAACAAGCACGGCTACTGTCAAAGCAACGTGTACGTTTTTAACACCACAAAAATACATAACGTTTTTTTAATTATATTCTATCACAGACAAAAATAAAACAAAAGAAAAAGATACACAGACTCAACAAAATTCCTTTTGTTTCGTCAGTATTTCAAATGTATATTATTTTGTTTCTCAGAATTATTATATACTTGTTAAAGTGTTTCTTCTTTTATTTTTTCCGTTTTAATATCGTAAATATGTTCTACATAACATGCTTAAAAACTTTTTCATCAATCCAAATTCACGCTATTCCTCCCATAAAAAATAATTGCAATTTGACTTTTCTTGTTCTTATCTTTTTACAAATAATAAATCGTAGTTTTAAAAATGTTCAGTTGTTCGCACTGTTTCTCGGTCCAAGCAAATAGTTTAATGTTTCTCTTCAAGTATCGCGTTTCAGGATAGTGTCAAACAATGTTGCTATCTGTTCCGGACTGACACACACGTGTTGTTCACCCTTGATGCTCGTATGAGTAACTTGCAGCAGTGATTGGAATATCGATATAAATACTACCAACCGTCGAAGATCGGCCGCGTCATCAGCAGACGATACCAACTGCCCCCGTTCGTAGAACGACAGATGCTTTGCGTAAGCGTTGCCTGATTCAGCTAAGCAGAGGTGGTTTATCACATTACTTTGTTTAGATAAATCTGAAATGTTTATTTTTTTTAAATCGTATTACTGCATTTTGACATTTTTTAAATAAAATATTTTAGTAAAGACGCACTATATATCTATAGATAGTTTAGTAGCATTGTTTTTTTCTTTTCCGAATAAATTAGTTTTGAAATATATTATGTTTATATGATAATTTTCTATTCAGAAATCTTAGTATCCTTACCTAAAATAACTATGTTTATATTGAAACCATAATTAAAAAATGGCGTTGCTTGTTTATAGAATTTTTATTTTATTTTTTGAATAATTTTTATCATCATGTTTTAAGTATATTGTGGTAATGCGCTTAATTATTCAAGACGGATTATATTTCTATTGCGATAATTGAGCATCACAACCTAAAAATAAATGTTTTTATAAAATTAAGCATAATGAACAATTGGCGTGTGGCATTATGTATTTTTGAAATACTGTCTAATAAGAATTATAACATAACTATAACATAATTATGATAATTATTCAAGACATATCATATTTATATAGAGGGTAAATTGATATAATTACACAAAAGAAAAAAATACGCTGTTTTATATTTGCTGGGCTATTTTGTATTTTTAAATATTTACAATGCTATTTTTAAATATATTCTTACTGTGTTAATTATTCAAGCCGTATTACAACTGTATATACTTTATCATTTAGTGTTATTGATACTGATGTGACCTTGACCGTTGAAGTGGGAGTCTGGGTGTTAAGTGCGACACTTCTTCATGTTATGTTGATCATTTGTAGCAAGTATTTATAAAATCCATCTCAGCATGACAAAGTAACAGGTCGGACACGAAATCTCACACAGACTCAAAGTGTGACCTTGACCTTTGAGGTACGCATGTGGGTCTTAAGCGTGACACGTCGTCATGTCATGCTGATGGATTGAGCCCAATGTTTTTGAAATTTATCCATAAGTGACAAAGTTACAAATCGGACACGAAATCTCAATCAGACTGAAAGTGTCATCAAACAAAGATGAATTGTGACCTTGACCTTTAGTTTATACTAATCTATTTTTAGCTCGATTGCGTTGAAATCTCAGAGCTTGTATGAACCGCTCTCGAGTCCGCTTCCTGGGTAGAACCAGTACTGAGTGTTGTTTTATGAGAGGCATCGGGACGACCGGGGGATCGAACCCGCAACCTCTGGTGTGAACACTCTACCGCCCTGCCTTGACCTTTGAAGTGGGAGTCTCGCTGAAACAAGCGACATGTCGTCAATTTATGTTGATCACTTGTAGCAAGTATTAACAAAATCTATCTATGCATGACAAAGTTACAGGCCGGACACGAAATATCATAGACTCAAAGTGTTGTCGAACAAACTCAAACTGTGACTTTAACCTTTGAGGCTTCCTCGCGACACATCGTCATGTTATGTTGATCATTTGTAGCAAGTATTTATAAAATTCATTTTAGATTCATGCAAAGTGTTTGCAAACAAACTCAAAGTGTGACCTTAACCTATGAGGTACGGGTTTGGGTCTTTCTTATGACACGTCGTCATGTTGTTTGTTGTTTTTTGGGTTGTGAGTGGGTGGGGGGGGGGGGGGGGGGGGCATAAAAAGACGACACGCCCACTTTTGCAGTGTGAAATCATGGATAACCCCTGCGTACGCCCGAGATCAGCATACGCGCACTGAGCGTGGAGCGATTTGTACCCACGCTGGTTGCGGGTCTTCGGGAGTCAGGTTTGGGTAGTTTTACTTTATGTTGATGGGACTCAGGCTCAATGTCACTATCTAATATATGGTCACAAACACTTAACCTCATTGTTACAAGAACATATTGTACCATATAATGAGAGATAATATACACTTTCTGTAGAAGGAAGCAAACACTTTCATAATAAACGAGTCGAAACAATTTGTGTGGCATAATGATGAAACAGGTTTACGTAAAGAGAGCTTTCTAATTGTATGGCATGGTACATTATCAAATCCTCTTTTTTGAAAAAAAATATTGAAATCACATGTTAGAGTGGTTTAGGTAGCAAGTTGTCATACGTACAAAGAAAACTATGCAGATGTTTTGAAATGAGAAAATTTACACATATATCCTGTCGCCGGGAAAGTAGTTCTTATAACAAAGCAAAATGTAGTATAGAATGATGTATTTTCTATGAATTAGATATTGGTTTTGCTGTTTGACACCATTTTATTTGTTAATTAGTAACACAACCTGCAAATAATCACACTTGGTAACCTAATCCTGCTAGATTAAAGGTAGTTATATAAAACATAGAATTGTCCCATGTGTATAAAGATCTAACACTCAGTGTCAAATTTCTCAGCATTTGTGTTTTTGTTTGTTTGAACATGATAAACCGCAAATGCCATAGCTAGATGGAAAGGGGAATTGCAAAGCAAATTCTGACAGTAATGAAGATAAAAAACAATTATTGATGGATATTTATATAGAGTAATCTGTACTTTAATGTATAGCATTTGAGAATGTGCTGAAGTGTTCTGAAGTGTGCAACGTAATCCCATATACGAAGCATTTTTGTATCTTAATACTTCAATAAGCATCATAAGCATACAGATTCGATACAAAATTTCTTGTCAAGGTGATAGACACACTGACTTTCGAATACAATTTTACATTATATTTAACATTAAATATATTTTGTAATGACTACTTTTCTTTTGTTCATATAGTATAGTATTTGTTTCACCGCCGTAAATATGTTCACAGTTAGCAGAGTACGAAATAAAACTCTCTATGTAATTTTATTTTTGTAATAATGGGTCTTTGCTTTATAACACTGTAAAGAAACAAAACATAAACAGAAATATTCTGATTCATTTCTGGCAATTTCTGGACAATTCTAAAGTTTTTCTATTCTATATTTATAAAACATTTAACTTTTTTTTAGTATTTGACCTTCTGGAATAGTTTCTTTTCACAATATCTTTTAAAAATTCATGAGATCAATAAATTTTTCTATATAAATATATATATATATAGATATATAGATATATAAGTATTACGACTTTCTTGATTGACTTTCTTACTCGATTCTTGATTTTCTTACTCGACATTCGACTTTCTTACTCGACTGTCCTTACTCGACTCTCAATTTTCTAACTCGACACTCGATAGTTAGAAAGCATCTATCCCATTTACCAAGAACAGTATAAACAAACTATATCATCATAGTTTCAATGATTTTCTTTTCAGTTCAATTCAATAGAATAACGTTATTCCATTTTGTTTTATCAATGAATTGGGTCCTCCTTGGTCGAGTGGTCTAAGGCACTGCCGTCGAAGGACAGTGTTTCTACTCAGACTTATTCTGATGCATTCCTCAAACAGTACCGCTGGATATACCATAGGTAATTATGTTATGTGTTGAAAATGACATTGAACAAATATCTTCATATTATCAAACTTAATTCATATTTGTAGTAAATAAAAAGTAAATCTTTGCTTCATGTAAAATAATATTTTAATTTGAAGCTGAATGGTCACAAATGGTTAAGACGGGCCCTGTTCGATCAGTTGGTCGCGTGTTTGGCTATCAGTCCAGAGGTTATGAGTTCGAATTCCCACCAGTAGTCTACAACACATTCTTCGCAATGATTGATAAACGACTATTCGTTTCATTGTTATTCGTCTCTCACCACAGTTTCAAACGAATTATGGACAAGTCGTCCCATATTTCGAGACAACTCGTCCCAAGTTTCACAACAACTTGTCCTCTATTTAAAACCCCGTCCCATCAGTTGAAAAGTCGTCCCAATTAATTATTTCCTGTGCCCTTTCAAACGGGAAAGATATCAGTTAGTTGCGTAGATTAGTTAACTGATCGTTTGTTAACACATACTTAAAATGTATTTATTTCACTTTGATTGTGACACAAGTTATTATGGCAAATCACGCTCGATGTATTTCTAGGTAGAAACAGTACTAAGCATATACGGATATAGTGTCCGTCTCACACATAACCGTGGCGGAGGATCACACACACCACCCTCTGGTCGTCTGTTAGCTCTGTTTGGCATAACTATTAAGCTAAATACTCAAATAAACAATCAAATTGTAAGAGAAGAGTGAACAATGTCAGTGTTCAAGTGATATTTTACTGAATGTATTGTATTGTTGGGTGTTTATTGTCGTTTTCAAAAATTGTTCAGTGCTGGCACACATGAGTATCATGCCGAACACATGACCTTCTGGACCACTAGACCATCGTAGCGGTTTATATTATGACACAAAACAGCGCAAATATTATTTATAATCATATAACTAATTTAATAGGGACATTATCAAAGTAATTTATTGCGAAAACTTTTGAATTCATTTAGATACATTAATTATTTTATTAAATATATATATTGTTGTGTTTAAATAATGTACACAAGTATCGTGTTTCTCTGTATTTGGTTTTTCATTTCTAGTCATAGAAGAAGAAGAAGAAGAAGAATACTATATATAGTTTCTCATCAAAGTACAATGTTGCAGTAACATGTATATTCAAAAAAACACATTTAACAAATTGAGTGACTAATATGTACATATTTTATATACACATACATGTACACACAAACACAGCTACACTACACACACATACGTATATATATATATACACATACACACAAACACAATACACACAAGCTCACATACCATATTGACATTTCAATACGCATTTAAAGTAGATTATAGTACAAAAGGTATTTCCAAACTATCACTTCAGATACTATTTTAAGCTTTGGAAATCCCAGACTTCCTTAGTTACCGAGTTAAGATTTTTTTAAAGACGAAATATTTGATCTAAGGATTATTTTTATCTTAAACTTATTTTAACTAAGATTTGTCTTAGTGGATTTATGAATACCACTTAAATTAAGAACTTGTTTCCATCTTAGCTAAGAAAATATTACTGGGTTAAACGAAACTTTAAGAAGCTTTATGAATACGGCCCCAGGTCAGTACTTAAAGTGCGCTATATAATAGCGTTTTTTTTGTATCATTTCTTAATACAGTAACTTCAGTTCCTCCTATAATAAACTAAACGTGTCTGAATTCATTTACTTGTTTCATGTTATTCACCATTACCCATAGATACTAATCTTAAATATGTAACTTCTCCTTCGCAAGAATCTTGTTCCCGTCATATAGACACTTTAAGTAATAAGAAATATTAGTCAATTTCTTCTAAGATATTTTTAACTATCGAAAAATGTAATCATATTCTTTTCGACTAACTATCCAAAAATTAAAACAGTATTGAAATTATATTTGGTTGACTACTTTTATGACCGTGTAAAATAGCTATCTTCGATTATTTTAAATCCATAAGGGTTTCAATTAATTTGCATTTGTTGATTCGAAGACAAATTTATACAGTATATACCACTTTTAAAATTTGATAAATTTCAAATCTGAATTCATAGATTTGGTTTTATCAGTTTTACAAAGACTCCGAAATACATTTATTACAGCCACTATTCTATTCGATCTCTTAGTGTTTATATGACAATACAAATGCAATGGAAATTGAAAAATCACAAAATGATACATATTAATCGGTTTCATGAGTTAAAGGAATGAGTGGTATTTTACCGCCGCGACTCAGCATGTACGTTTGCTGTTGCGATGGCCAATGTTATCTGATAACGGTACTGAGTTCCATGTAAACCATCCTAATTTGATTAGTAATATTTGTTCATAATGGAATGGTAAAACTTATGCATGTTAAATCATATTCACGCTTCAAGATAATGCTAGATTAATGTGCATATGTATACGTGCAACTGTACATCTCCACTTAGTGAACTCAAAAGTTAATCAATATGAATCTGGCTAATAACTTCAAACGCTATTTTAACCACCTTCTGTGGAGCAAATCATTAGGAGTCCAATTAGCTGATGGTCTTTATACTACCCCGCATATTCCACCATAAAAACGTGATTTTTTGTTATCCCGTATACTCGAAAAAAAACCATTAAGACAAGTAATTAAGGAATACTTGTAACAGCTATCTAACGTTCAACACACAAATTTATGGTCCAAAATGCTGACAATTTAAACCATAGTACAACATATGAATTGCTACCGTTTACTTTACTTTTACAATAACAATCGTTATCACTTTTTGCTTCATTTTAGCCGTGTTTTAAGCCAAATGCATAGCCCTGCTTACGTCATCGTGATCAAGCATTGTAGTGTTGATCACCACTTAAATCATACGCGACAGGGACTACTTTTTAGTCCTCGAATTTCATTGTGTCATATTTTTGTCATTTGGCATTTAATATAAACGAGGAGAAACAAATCAGACAATAGAAATATATTGCGGACATCGTATTATGTATTTTTTATCAATACAATGGTACCAATCAAATTAGTAAGGCGTATGAATTGGTACCAAAGCCCGGTTATCAGAACTTTAAATTACTTTGATTACTTTTGTAATAAGTAATCTTGTCGAGCAGTATCAAGATAACTTACCTCTCACAGCATAGGCTGTGGGTTCGAGAATAGCTGGTCAAAAATCTTGATGGCTGCTCTACTAAGGTTATTTGAGATCTGAAAATAAAATTGGAGGCCATATGTAACTTGCTTATTTTCTTATTAGGGGGCAGCGTAAATGATTCTTCAATGACATACAATAAATACGAATCAACAATAATGTAATAAATAGGTGAGCAAAGATGAAACGTTTCTATATTGTTTAGGATTTATTGAAAACAATAGGTATCAAAGAGTGCATTGGGAAAAATTTGAAATGTTATACAGTTTGGCTAAATGTAGGTAAGGAAGAAAATATGCAACTTAAATAGTTTTCAACACAACATTTTGCAAGAAATGATGTTGAGTTTATTGAATCATGAATAGAAATATGAAACTAAAACATAATGACTGCTTATGTCATTGTAGTTTTCTCTTGTACGATAAAATCACGAATGAACAATACTTTTCAAACCCCTCCCCCGTTTCATTCGTATTTATTTATTTTACACTCAAGAAATATGAAAAAACAATATATTTATCACGAGTGTATATAACCATATTCTACAATAGTTATTGTCTGTCGATGTTATTGGTTGGTTTATTTGTGATGTTACTGAATACTTTTGTACATCATGCATTGGTGTCACTTTTTCCATTTCCAAGTAAGTCCTATCTAAACCCTGTGTTACATTTCCATATCCCTTCATGTGTTGCGATTTTATATCTCTTGAGCGTCGTATTGCCATGATTTATTATTTAGAAAATATAGACCACAAATATAACATTATAGACATAAAATGCAACATATGTTATCAAACAGAATACAAATACAATACTGTTATCACATTTTAAAAAAAGAAATATTGAATACACAGGTAAGGTATTTTTAATAGTGCATAGACTTTATTATATACATTGTTCAAATGTGACAATTATTTACAGTCGTTAGTGAATATTAATATTAACCATTATAACCTCTAACCGTAAATATACTCGTAACTTTAACCAAAAACACATAACATATAGCAGTAAGGGACAAAGAACAGATAAATAATTCGCAATTAATTTTCTGTCAGAGAAAAGAAAACATATTACACTGATTATTCCCGCCGTCTATATATAACAAGTTAAGCACTGCCACTGTTTTATAATGTTTAAGATTTAAAAAAAATACCACTGTTTAGACGTGCTACATTAAAAGTCCACTGAATCATACCAATAATTAAAACATTCGTTGATTTAGCCTATCGATAAGTGTATTCTATGTTAATAATATATAAGAATAAATTAACTAAAAGTAATGTTTTCATTACTGTCGTTGTAACTACTTTTGTTCATATAATATTTATTTCATGAAACGTTGATGTGATCCTTATATATGTGAATTTAAATTCGGACAACTTACAGCGACTAACGCATTGGCAAACGCCGTCCCTGTGGAAGCTGATAGACGAAACATTAGCAAATAAACAAATGTCTTTTGTAATGATTCGTGTGCACGTTAAGCTTAACTTTCATTATTTTGCGATACAGGACAAGTTCATTTCATATAGTTGAATAATCAGCTTACAAAAAAAATACATTTACAAATAATAGATATTCAAACAGTTACAACCAAAATCCATGAGGGAATCCTGAACAAACGATGAAATATCAAGTCTCAAGTGATTCTAACTTTAAAACTGTTTCGTAGATAATGAAATAATTCAATTAAAAGAGTATACACCAATGATTTAACCTCGTGTTGTAATCACATGAGCTATTGACACACACGTCAGCAAACAAGACAACATAACCATCTCCAGGGTACCGTCACATGGCTCTACAGACACACGCATCTATACATTGTCGTTAGTAATCATTGCGTATACTCAATAATATCGGATTAACAAGCTTCAGCAATTTTTCACTGTAAGGTTCAATAAAGAAATAACAAACGGAGACAAAACTAGATGAAATAACAAAACAATATCAGAGTTGGAAATTGTTTTCAGTCAATCGGGTTATGGGCATTTGTAGGAGTCATTAATACTCACCGCGGGTATGGCATATCTGCTTATAATACAAACGCTGACAAATTGTTAAAACTAACAATAATGTAATTAACTTGTCGACATTTTCCATAGCGTCTTTCTTCTCATCTGCAGATGTTTTATATATTTAGATGATGACGATGATGATTGTTAGTGGAATTTGTATGGGAATGGGTAGTATTTGTTTAATCATTTTTGATGTAATCATGATTTGATCGATGTGTGAAGTGCAGTTTAATAGATATTTTAGCAATATTTGGTGAATATACGAATTCTAGAAGTTTTAACATACGATGTGAATAGATGATGTGAATATGTGATGTGACGACAGGGGAAAAGCGAGGTTGGACCCACCCGTAAACCAGGTTAAAGCTTTTAACTGGCGGTTTGGCCATTGATCGTTCCAAGGCGATGATCCCTGCCGTTGTTTCTCCTCTGTTTCATAGCGTACTTTTATGATTATTCTATATGTTGTTTATGTTAGTGCTGTTATGATGACTGTGTATGCATATCCATTTGGTTATATATTTTCTTATTTATTTTTCAGGTATAAATTTAGTAGGTTGCGATGGAATATTTGTCTTGTTTAAGTTGAAACTGATAGAGTATTTGACGAAACTTGTTGCAGTAGCATATACTCAAAAGATTTGAAAACGCAACACAGGAAGAGATACGAAAACGTAATACAGGGTTTAAAGGAGATTTACTTGAAAATGCAAAAAGTGGCACCAATGCAGGAGGTACCAACTTATTCAGTAACATCTCAAATGGTCAGCTACCTCCATTGAGACGAGCTGTCTGGTTGGCTGAAAAAAGTATAGGGATGTTCAGGGCATATATTTTTATAGTAAGCTTTATTCTGGTTGGATGAAAATGTTAAACTGGCAAATGATCACAATAAAATATAAGTTTATTATGTTTGTGTCAATAAAAAAATAGAATTATGTTTCTGTGACTGACTCAATTCATTTTATCAAGGAAACTGCATGGAAAGTAAAATTGGTGAAATTTACTTTTTTCATGCTGAAAATGGGAGTACCAAACTTCAGGGGTAAAAAAGTGGTAAAAAGATTTTGGGGACATTTTAATTTGAGTCTAGGACAGTACTTTAATATGATATAGGATTTTTTGGTCCGCGGATGAAGAAATAGTGAAAATTATGTCAAACGTTATAATGTAAGTCTATGGAAAACGCAATGGTGGAAGCTGACCAAATAAACAAACAAAACTATAAACATAAATTCATTACTGTAGAATATGGAATATACACTCGTGCAAAATATGCTGCATTATCATATCTCTTCTCATTTCTTTTGAGTGCATATCTAAAATTGTTCTGACCGGTGCTTTTTAAACATTTCAAATTGACAGTTGCTCGAGTATAAATTAAATTTATGATTTTATTTTAGTAATCCATGATAAAAAGCAAGAATGTGAAAATTCGTTTATTTCTTATGCATGTCCTTTGGAAATTGGTTTTTAGAAATTTAAAGCTACATTGTCTGCAAATGAAAGAATGAAACTCTCTTTAGTGTCTATAAAAAGTAATATCACCAACGTCAATAGACGTCTCACTTCACAGTTGCGCCCCCTTTTTTCCATGGTAACATGATTCTTGCGCTTAAAACGGTCCTATGTGATTTGGTTAGTAATAGTTTTCAAATGTTTCGCATTGGTTTGATTTCTTATAGAGCTGACTGAATAAATTGCATTAGATTTTTACTTTCTTCGGTTGAAATCGGTGTTTCCAAGGAAACCATTTTATTAGACATTATTAATATGAGCTAGTTTGATTTTTAACTATATTTCAGTTTGTAACACAGTTTTGATAATGACTGAAAAGGGATTCGTTATTTTACCTTAATTGTGTACATCAAATTACTTAAACAATTTCTGTCTGGACCCAGGGGGTTGGAGAGAATAATCAGTTATCAATCGATTAATAGCTATACTATATTGTCTGGGGTTTCATTTTCCAAAGGAGTAATTATGACCAGCAGAAAGAAAAGCATTAGCGTCCACGTGTTTGAATTTTGTCACATTCGTTTTAAGCATTATTCCCATGAAAAGGCATATTTCATTTGTATATGCGTGCAGAACTGGTTGTCAGAACTGTTCACCATCATTAACTTTAGCGGTTGGCATTAATGGATTTAATAATAATTGCTTGTGAATTAAATTTTATTTGTTTAGATATCGTCTATAAATGATGAGGTAATTCTATTCTATAACTTCACTTCTAGAAATAAGAAATTGTTTATAAAATATATCGAAATTTGTAAGCAGGTGCGTGTGCATTTTTCTCCATATCTAATACTGAATATTCCACGGTGGAACGTTCTGAGATATGGTTAACCCCTAAACGCCGAGGTTTTGAACCCATTTCAGGCTATATATGGCATATCCAGTTTGAATCTGAGAAGACTCACAATCCTTCCGCAAGTTTTTGGAGCGATGTAAGCGATCTTGAGACAGCGCCTAAGACCATTATTGCGAAATAATAATTCTAATTTAATACGAATTATCTACAAACCACCAACGAGCATAAAATGAATATACATTTATATATTACGTATATTTATATAAATAAATATTTATTTTACCGTGCAAACAATGTACATATTAAAATGAAGCTATACGTTTGATAGATGTAACAAAGTAAATTGCAAATATTTAAACACTATCTAAAATTACTTTTTTGCCATTTTTGCCATTGTCTCGGTTTATTCTGAAATCAGATACGGAAATCACGCGCTGTATTAAAGCCATTTGTCCTGTGGGTCCATTAATACGATTTGTAGAATTGAGTAACGCCTTCAGGGGCTGGGGAATTGTCTCGTTGTTCACGTTGTGTTCAATCCAATTTAGATTTAGTGTATTAGGGCGGGGATTGTGCTGGACTGACATTTTAAAGCTGTCGTGAATCACCCTTTGCTAATATGCTTATTGTGATTAAACTCTGATTACTAGCCGAACATGTTCCAACAAAAAATAATCAAAAAATAAAAAATCATACAAAACAATATGTTTATATATACTGAAAGGATCAATTTCCGAGACACAATATCAAACTATTGCAAGCGGTATTTATAGTTTTAGAATATGTATGTAAATAATGTCATTAATGATGTTGCCAAAAGTAACGATTATATTAACAAAATCATTTATGAAATACCTTTGTATATATATATATATATATATATATATATATATTTAATTTCATAAAGGGAGATAATTAAATTCACAACAACGGAATTTACGATTTATATATATGGAGATTAATATTTGTGAATAACCAAGGCATAAATGTTCAGACCAGACTACGGCGAGTGCACCTAGCTACAATGCAAACCATAGATACACTATAAAGGCCTCTGCCAAACCAATAAATTTAGTGTCGACCATGACTTATATACTATGGAATTACATGCAACACATCTGGACAGAGTAGGATCAAGTTAAGGATTCATGACTACTCACATGCTATATAAAGGACACATTTATAAACCCGTTGGATCATATAGATACAGTGAATTCATATATATTTAATTTCATAAAGGGAGGTAATTAAATTCACAACAATGGAATTTACGATTTTTAACTATATATTCTAAAACTGTAAACATCGCTTACAATAGTAGCTCTGAAATTCACCCGGCGTTCCTTTTTTTTTCCTTTCAATATATAAAGTTGGGGCATTTAAGACTTAATATAATGTTTTTATATATTAAGTGGTATGCATGTTTCAATCTGATTGTCCAGTGAACAAAAAAGTATTCCGTCTTCAATTCGCTATGAAAATATTTCCTTATACTTGTAGTTGCGTCCTGTGTACATCATATCAAATACTATATCAAGCATACATTAAAGATAAATTCAAACCTGTTATTGTAGAAAGCGTGGGTGTGAACGTTGTAGGGAATATGGTTTAATAAGCAAAACAATATTTTTAGTCTATTATATATCAAACCGCGGCGTGATCTAGTGGTAGAGCGCCCGCCTCGCATGCGGAAGGTCGTGGGTTCAGTCCCAGGCCGGGTCATACCAAACACTTTAAAAATGGTACTAGAAACTTCCTCGCTTGACGCTCAGCATTTAGAGGAGAGTTCTAGGTCTGGTCGGCCCGATGTCAATATAATGTGACTGGGTGGGGTATCATACCATGTGTCTGCGGCATGATACTCCAGTGTGACAGCGCTCAGAATACTGTCTTAAGTAGACACCGTCGCGATATGACTGAAAAATTTTTGAAAGCACCTTTTGTGCAAAAACGAGTTTAATTACATTTAATGGTTTCCGATAAATAAAGTTTTAAAGGTCTAAATGTTAATTAAAAATCACATAATTAAATTATAAAACTGAATTGTACTGGTCATATTGACATAATTAAGTTGTCATTTTATAGGTTACTTTCTTAACAAAAACGTCATTATTGTAAAAACTCCGTTTTGCATCCAGCGATGCTTGTGCATGCCCTTTTCGCACGTTTTGTATTCATGTTTGTGGCATTTCTCTTTCTACAAAGAGTTATTGTGTGTTTATACAAGGACAATTACATTAATGTATTTTCATTACAATCGTCATATGGATTTATTTCCAGATTTTCCTAATTATAATAGTTTTATTTAAATAAAAGAGCTATGCCATGAATGGCGCTTGATTAATATCACCAAACGCACATACATTTGTTACAAAGCATGATCATGTTGCACAGGTGTAGGATTGCCTTAATTATGTGAAGATTCTTTTGCTACAGCTAATTGTCACTGAGAATAATTGTATTTATACACTCATTAACAAAGACTGGTGATGGGCAGATGGACGTACGACCAAGACAAAGGCAATAGAGCTACATTAGCTTCGTAATCCCATCAAATTAAGTCAGGATTCACAATTCATTGTTGTGCAGTTAACAGTTAAGTGTTTTTTTTCTATTCTGTCACAGTACCTAATTGTTGCAATCGTCATGATAGAGAAAGTTGTATGCATTGCTCATTATTATATTCATCAATAGCGTCTTGCCCAGGCCATTCATATGGTGTCCTTTCCTACTTAACGATTTTGACTGTATTTCTATGAAGGTGTTTGGTTCAAATGATTAATATACATTCAAATATTAGTTGGCAACATCTTGTCTGGATACACCGTATCTGCAGCCGGAGTAATATATCAGTTGCTGAATATTTAGAGAGCAGAAATCAGTTGATCCAATGAGTGTTACTTAAAGGCAAGAAATATAGCTGTAAATGTCTAAAAAGTAAAAATTATTTTAAAAATGGATACAAAGCATCTCAGTATTAGTAATCAAATACAAATACAAAACATGCCCCCAAAAATGATATTTTAATCGAAGTGGTGAAATTGAAGCGAAATCCCATTATAAAAACAGATACCAGACACATACTGCTTGACGACCTTTCAGTTTCAAACATATTTTAATCTAGTAAGCAGAGATAAACTCTATAAACTCTGTAAGCTTATATTATCTTCCAAATCGACTGCATATCGAAACAAGTAGATAAAATTAATTTTGCAGTATGCCATTAAATGAAAAAATATATTGCTTTTGTTGAGTAGTAGAAGGCGAGTTTCATCTTAAATAGAATGTCAATTGTACAGGAAGCAAAACAACCCATCAATTTCAAAATATTATTAGAAATATTCCAATATGGTAATATTATATGTAGTATGTGTAAATTCAACACTAATTGAAACTTAGAAAAGAAAGGTTGTATACAATAAATTTTATGATTTGGCCTAACTGTTTTTAATTGTAGTACTTCATATTATATTGGTTGTTGATTTAGTAAATGTTAATAAGAAATCTCAACATTATATCTTTTCTTTTTATTTTGTAACTAGAAGTTGCATGCATGTATTTTCAAATATTATATAATTTGGTCAATGACACCGTAATAATGTTATTTTTATGCTTAATAAACCAGTACTGTTCTATTCATAATCTGCCCAAATATAAGTCTTAAAATAATAGAAGACAATTTGCATGATTGTGTTAGTAACACAACTGAAAAATCATAATGATATTATTAGTTTAAATGTATTTATATCATTGATATCAAGTAGTTAAGCATGCATGTAGTATTACTTAGCAAACCAGTAATTTGGTATTCATAATCAACTGAAAAACTAACTGATATTATTCTTTACTACGTATTTGAAAAACTCATTTAGGCTATAGGAGTGTTAATATTTTGTTTCGTTTCGGCAATGGTAACATGACATGGTCAACCAGCCTTACATATGTTTTCAAATTATTTGGGGACTCAAAGTTTAGCTTATAATAAATAAATGATAATGTTTATGATTGGGAAAGTTAAACAACTGGAAATCATAACAGAACATGTACTTGTAATATAAATATGTACATCTCGTTGATATCAAGTTAAGTATGTATAAAGTCTTAAGTTATGAATCAGTTCTTAGTCGTATCTATCCAAAATCCTTATAAAACCCATTTGTAGCATACTTTACTACCTATTCGAATACGAGTACTCATTTAGGCAATATATGACCATGTGCTGGTCAGGTGTTTCGTTTTGACAATGCAACGTAACATGGACAAATAGCGAAAATGCTATATAAACATTATTCGGCATGCAACACACTTTTTCTGTTTATTTATTTTTTTCTCTTTGTTTGTTAATAATAGTAAGAAGTTCAAACAATTGTTATTAGAGTAATATAGTGTGTATTAAGCCATCTCCAAAATGTTGTCTTATAGCATAAATTAAAATTATCTTAATGAATATTGTTAGAAGTATGTAATATGTATATTGCCCTGTTTGTCATATACATGTATTATATAACTTGTCCTCACAGGCTTTAAAGCTTTTTAAAATTTAAAATAAAATTATGTTGAATAAAGTCTACAAAACTATCATATTTCAATGCAAATAATTAAGCGGTGCGATAGCGTAGTGGATAGAGTTTTGGTCGCCCATGTTCGAGTTTGTGGGTTCGATTTCGCGCTCTATCATAAGACCTTTTAAAATCCACTAAGTACTGATTCTACCCATGAAGAGGACTCGAGACTCGAGTTTTTATTTTATTTTTTAATCGAGCTTAAACAAATTTTCATGAATTAATTAAATGTGATGCGTACCCAAAAATAAATATTGTCCGATACAGAGGTCAATATTGATATTAAATTTTGATTTAAACTGCAATATCCTTAAAAGCTATGCAAATTTAAAGATCACTTTGGCCGAAATCTCAATATGAGGTATTCAGACCGCCATGTAGCCATTGTAAGTTCTTCTGTTTACTTTAAGGTTTGTGTTCTCATCTACCTTCAATTTCAAGATATTTACATAAATATTTAATTACCTATATATATGATATTGGAAACTGTTTTAAACTGGTCAAACCAGATGGTAATGATACCTATTAAACCATCAAAACATTATTCGATATCGTGTTCAGTCCAGCATACGCATCGGTGGATCTTCACCAAATTCAAACTATCTTCAATAATAGTTGTGTGTGCTCTTGCACACCCATATATCATCGAATATTCACCAAACTTGCAAAACTTACATCCATAATATCGTAACAAATCTTTGAATAAAACCGAATAATAAATATCTAAAGTACATTTATGTCCCTCTTACATATGTTATACTTCTGCCTGTCGGTAGGTGGTTGAGCCACGTAGAATTGCGACAGATGTGATTTCTGCGTTACAACACAACACTTTGGATTTCGGTTAAGACGGGAGGCCGGATGGGTCCGGCTTTGATCAATCGTTCTGTCATGTTATCCTGTGATACATATGCATATCAATAAATACATGCACTTCATCTATCAATAGTTTGTCGTATTCTTTAGCAACTTTAAAAAGAGACAGGGATAGAAACAATATTTAAAAGTTTTAAAATCCAACATTTAGGTTGTATGCAAGAAAATGAATAATTCATATTAACTTTCAATTAAGATAAAAAAAATACCCTTCCTTGGGATATCTGTTTTACCTCGGGATGGAAATTTCATCCGAACACCTAACCAGTAGAAGGTTCATTAAATCTTGACCACTCCTACAGCCCGTTTTGATAGTCCGGTTCTAGCCAAAAATACTGCCATTCGACAACTAACTATTGAGCAGGATAAATACGCTTTGTGGACTATATTGCTTTCATGTGATCAGAGATTTAAGTATAAAACGTATAGATTTGACATAACAGAAAAACAAAAATATTGAGTTTTTGAAAAAACATTGATTAATTTGAAAATTAAGTATTGCGTAGAACAGATACGTTGCCAAGGTGACACTTAATTACATTATGCACTGCTTTTGCAAGATATACTATCTAAATGGCATTACAGAATAATAAACAATATTCAGATATAATCTCAGTTACCATAATATATGCTTCGCACTATACTTATGTTTCGACGGATATCAGTTTTGTGTTTGCCTATTGTCAGACAGCATGTTTCAGATAAGTTTTGAACAGAGAGTGAATAATATTTCAAATGATGTCATTCATTATTTTGCTTGACGGTGTCTGTAAAACTTGGCTTTCGTGTGACGTGTAGAATATGGAGATATTTTTTTATTTGACTGAAAAAAATACATCAATCTTCGAAGATGACGTAATCATATGAAGTTGGCGACATGGTTTTACTTCAAGCGGAAACAAGTGATGCATAGTGATATCTATAGTATCGTGAAAACACTATTTTTTTGTTCCATGTGGGGATAAAATGAAGAATATTTACTATTGTATCATTACTTTAGTACTAAATTTCTTGGTAAAAATGATATAATGCCGGCATAACCTCGTATAATATATATTTTTCAACTTGTTAAATAAATTCAATAACAGTCACTAATGTAAGATCACCTACTTACATAATAAAAGTACATTTCAAATGGTACATTTATGAATCATTATTAAAGAATTCAATCGATTTAAGTGGTAAAAAATGTCTCTCCTTCGAAAATTGATGGAGTACAACATCATTATTTGACAGCAAATACTTATTTTATTAGGAAATGAGTAACCAATGCAGTGTACGTTTTGCAAAGATACCAAACATTTAGAAACTACTTAAACGATGTGATCATTTTTTTTAGGATCTTGTCCCTGATGTACACTTTTTTTTACTTAAATCAACCACATTTTTATTGTTTTACCCTAAATCACGTCATACAACTTACAAAAACACAATATATCTAAATTTTAACACTTTGCAGTGTTTTCTTTCAGATTATATGCTATAATATGAATTAAAATAGTTTCTGACATTTTGGCGTCCATCTTGGATTTGTGTCCAAACGCCCCAACAGCCGGTTGTATGAAATACATTTTCGAACTCGGCATACATTTTCCCTGCCGAAACAAGCATTTATATATAAAAATAAGGCCAAAGCATTCAACAAAATGAGTACATTTGCAGAAAAAGTGTATTTTTTTCACATTTTGGCAGCCTTTTTGTGCCTCATTTAGATTAAATTACTTGAATCAATCATATTTTTATTCTTTTTTACCCTAAAATAATTATGTTATAAAACTTACAAAAACACAAAAATAAATCTAAATTTTAACTCGTTGACGTGCTTTCTATCAGATTATATATTATAACATGAATTTCAACATATGGCGGCCTTTTGGCAACATCGGTAAGTAAGAAATGAATTAATATAGAAACAAGTCTCAAACCTTTTGGACATAAAAAGTAAATAAACACCCCCTATCCATGGGATATTGGTGATATGTATTAATATTGTATCACGAAAAATCATTATCATCAATTTCGTGTGGGATTTTATCAATTGCATTATTAGGTTATGGATTGGCCAAATATCCTAACTCTGTGCACAACAATTTAATGAATATAATTAGATCTATGGATTTATGCACAATGCGGACAAATAGAAATTTACAAATATTCTTTTTAACGTTCTGTTCTTTATTCATATTTACTGAAATGATGCTATTGTGTTTCGTGAAACATCAACCTTATAATATAATATGGCAAATGTCGGCTCTTTACTCATAACGGCATATGACGTATTTTGTCATAAGGCATAAGGCATAAACCTGTACTACGTACTTACATTGCACCATGATATAACCAAATATTAAACATGCCGATAAATGTGTCTGCTCTATGCAGTTTACATGCAAATACATTATGGACATGTTTACTTAGCTATCCAAACACTAGAACAGTGATATAATAATATATGCGCTATATATTGTAGAGTTTGTTGGCATTAATATTACATACAGTTCATGATGAAATGGAAACAATTGTCTTTGTTAATTGGTTGCTTTTTGACAAACGCTTTAACCTGGTTTTATTCTGTCTAGTACAAGCGCTAGTATTATCATAGACTGTTTTGTTGGAGAATAGGCTTGGTGTGTAATTTTACTTCGTTACGTTTTTAGTATTTCTCTGTAATTTTATTGGCTGAATTCCGTTAAATATTTTTAAGTGTGTATGGAAGTCATGGACTATTATCAAGTAACAGCAAAACAGTATATCGAATCATATTATGATTTGTATGAACTAACAATAAACATTGATCCAGTTAGAAAGTATATATTTGAAGAAAATAGTACTCCGGCCAAACTGACCTGATTAGACAACTACTATCGCTCCACCCACTTGCCACTTGGCTTCGTTGGTCCAAGTAAATACAATAACGTGTTAACTTAGACAAAGTTTGTTTGTCTTAAGAACATGACTACGAACAAATCAATATCGATTGCTGGTTGGATAATCAGTTTGTTTGATTGGCAGTCCGTGTCATGTCAATCGAGCATTGAATTCCTTTGAGAAACAAATATATCAACATGAAAAAAAGGTAAAGATTCTTCTTATATCTTTTTTTTTTAGAATAGGGTTTAACGCCATTTTCAACATATTTCAGGTTATATACGGCATATCCAGTTTTACTGGCGGAGGAAGACCTGAGAATGAATCTGAGAAGAACCACCGTCTATATTGCATTTTAATAAAATGTGTTTGACTCGATGTCAGTCGTAAGAGACATACTATCGTGGTGTACCATTGTTTTAGCTAGTTTTGGTAATAACTTTATGTTTCAACTCGAAGTTAGTGACGGAATTTAGTCATCTTAATCTGTTAGAGACGATAGCATGTGTATTTCATTTAAATAGTGATCTTTATGTTACTAGTATTTCTTGGTACATCTTCATGAACAAGATACAGTGCACCCTCATGAACAAGATACAGTGCACCCTCATGAACAAGATACAATACAATTAAAGTGATTTTCTTGTAAAATATACATTCAATCAGCAAAAAAACAAATAGGTAGGCAATATCTAACATTTGCATTATTGATGCCTTAGTGGCCTTAGGACTTGTACTTAGGAACCGTCTGAAAATAATATTACAGACGAGTTGGAAGCATTTCTGTTGAGTTTAAGGTTGCATGCACTATATTTATTTAATTACAGATCGGAAACCTAATGATTTACAGATGCAGATAAAAATGGTTCAAATATAATACTTCATACACGTAGCTAGATATCGTATTGCACAAGTGTATAAAGTTGTTCGGAAACCTCATACGATTTGCTTAGGTCTACCAGTAACCTTAACTATATAATATGTGAGCAGTTCTCTTCTTTTCTTTTATATTTCATTGTAAATTTATGTTAAGATTGAACTAACTAAACTAAAAAGAAATGTTGAATTTACCCATGAAATAATTTTAGCGGCGGTTTTGCTTCTTGCAATATCTATTGCGTCGTTATTGTCGCCATTTAATTTTCAAAGTATCAAATAAATAAACAGGCAGACAGAAAATCCTTTTAATGTTGATTTAACATGGTAAAGACATAGTTCATTAAAATGGTTATCGTTATCAAAGACACAATAACGTTTCTTCCCATATCAAAACCATGTGACAATAACGCCTTCGTATAATTGAGTGTTAATTGTTAAGTGTTGATCTTGTTTATAAATCAAATGAAAGCTTATTAAGATGCGATTTATTGTTAGGAAGTACACCGTTGAATACTGAAATATTTAGTTTTATAGCTATATCTTAAATTTGATTTCTCTTTCCCTTTAAAACATATACAATGAATATATTTTCCTTCAATTTTATATTATCACTTGTAAAAAAGATTACGTAATTAAAAAATTCATTTGCAAAAACGCAACAAAGTGACCAGGTGTTAATACGAGTAATGAACAGTATGACCTTTTATATATCGAATTGGTTTAATGATATTTTATTGTATCTATTCTAGCCAAACCTGTATAGGTGGCCACCTCTATTAAACAGTCACTTGTCTTAAGCACACGCAGTTGTTATTTCCCATTTATATCATTTCAGAGCAAATTAACCTGCATTAAACAGCAACCTGTCTTAAAAGGCTACTTTTACTCCCTCCCTTGATTGGCTGCTATAGGCAGATTTGGCTGTATATGCAATTACATGAATTATATTAATACCAGTATATTTATATATGGTGCAAATGTACCGGGTTACAAATTTTAACAACATCAGCAACAGCCCTCACCCCCCCCCCCCCCCCCCTAAAAAAACCAACACATTCAAAGCACATCAAGCTTAATATTATAGGTCTATAGCGGTGAATAAAAACTAATTCAATGAAACGAAATTGAATACAATATCGTCAGACAGAAAAAGTCAAACGGTAAATACAGATGGATATCAAGAATTAAAACAAACTGAAGTTAATGAGACTAATTGAACGGTAAATTGATAAAAATGTACTAAAGTGTACAAACATTGTCTTAAATGCTTGCACTAAATGTTCAGAATCATTTCCAAACATTTAACTGAATTAAAATTCTTAAGAATAAATTGACAGTAAATTCGAAGAAGATCCACAGTTAATTATTATTTAGGTCACCTGAGACTTTGTCTCAAGGGACCTTTTGCGATCGCCTTTTATCCATCATTATGGACACATATGGGTCCTTTATAAAAATGTGAATTGCATGTCCGTGGGTTTCATGGTTCTGCCCTTGGGGTGGGGCTTAAAACAATAAAGTGCATCCGTAAACAATTCTTATTTTCGACTTCTTCCCAAAAACTGTAAGCTCAATTGTAACGAAATGTTATATGCAGCTTTGGTACCTAAGGGTAAATCAAAATTGCATGGTCCCCATCCCCTTGGGCCTTGGGGTTGCCCAAAACAGTCAAATTCAAGGTAAACTTTAACATCTTTTTCTAACTATCGGAAGCACTGGGAAACAAATGGTGAGCATGATTATGGGTCCCTTATAAAAATTGTGACTTGCATGTCCCTGGATTTCACGGTCTGCCCCTGGTGTGGGGCCTAAAATAATTAAAGGTAACCTTTAAAGATCTTCTTCTTATTATAGGAAGCACTCAGAAACAAATTGTGAGCATGATTTTTTATGCCTATAGGCCCTTTATAAAATTTGTGAATTTCATGCCCCTGGGTCTGACGGGTCTACTTTACAAAATGTATATAAGAGAAAAAGACAAAAAACGTTGTTTCTTATGACTGAATAGAGTTATGTGAATGTTGTTTGGTGTGATTTGTTGCTGCTTACATGACGGTTACTAACTATGTGAATTTCATGGTCCTCACCCCCATGAGAGGTGGGGCGGGGCGGGGCGCTGCGCTGCCAAAACAGTCATATTCAAGGTAAACTTTAAGAATCTTCTTATTATTATAGGAATCACTCAGAAACAAATTTTGAGCATGATTACTGACGACCATGGGTCCTTTATAAAATTTGTGATATTCATGTCTCTGGTTCTCAGGATTTGATCTTTGGGGTGGGGCCTACCTTTGACTGAATATACTTATGCGAATGTATTTTGGATAATCAGGTGACCGTTAAGGCCCATGGGCCTCTTGTCTTGATATATAACTGAAACGTTTAGTAGAACAGTATACAAAAGAGCCGTTTTTGCCCCTATTGCTCCAATTTTTATAGTAATTATACCTAAGTAAGTTTGCAAAGTAAGAACTCATCATTATATATTGTTAAAGTCCACATGGTACTTATATACTATGAATATATAACAGTACTGATATTCCGTTACTATTTTTCTTGTTATATATATATCTACCGTAATAAGAAACTATGCGTGTACCTTAGACGTAGAGTATATACGTATGTAGTAACCATATATGCATTTTTAAGTAATGTGTAACACTGTACAAAACAATGCATTTTTTTTTATGTCTTTGACCTTTACGGATAATTAACTTACAAAATGTAAGTTTTGCATTTAGCTGCTGTTTTTTTTTAAAAAAAACTGTTTGCACCAGTCATAAAGCTATAGCTATGTAACAACTACTTCCAAAACTGAAAACCATGCATAATTTTAAGATAACCTTGACATCTTCGAATAATAGCCATTTTGTCCCACAGTCGCCAAATTTGGTTCATGACGTATGTAGAGCAACCCCAAACCCTGCATCAGTATTTTGGATTGATAAATCATGACAAATGCACAATATGAAATTTATTTTTGTGCAGAAATCTTCTTTAAAATCAATATACGAATATCATACTATTGTATTGCACCAATTTAGTGCTATGGGTCTATGCCTTGGTTTTGTTTTGTGCATTTATCTTAAAATCAAAGACATCATAAATAGCATTGATGGGGGATCGAGCCCACGACCTTCCAATCTTGGTCCCATACCCTATGACTTTACGACGCACTCCGTATGTTAATTATTCTTGGGAACTTACACCTGGTTTACGAGTGCACTTAACCATGAACCTTCCCTCGTCATTGAATAAACACACACACAAATATAATTAATCAAATAAACGAAAAACACAACAAAAAAAAAAACGGTGTAAATAAAAGAAGTTGTATAAAATTATCAGAAGCATGCTTTTGTATATACAATGTATAAATGTTATTGATAAAGTTTACGAATAAACGTTTTTGTAACTTTTGTCAACTATATTGTTTCAAACATCGTTAAATGCTTGTTTTAACCAAGTCGCTTACTGACAGACAACTCGTTAATGCATATCTAAATATTCAAAACGATTAGCCGCCCTTCGCATTGTCTTGCGTTAATCCAGTACGTGTAGTTGATAGTTAAAAAAAGTACGCAGTGTGTCATATTTCTGCCATAAACATCGCCAGATACATGATACGATTCGTGGACATATTATGTTGACTCGGTTGATATAACAACAATTGATAAGTAAAAAAGAGCGGTCAGAAAGACGGCGTGTTCTACTGTGAAAAGGATATTTTTAAGCCAGGATTTCCATTTTTACCTGACAGGGGTATGTAACACATGTAAACACTGATAACATAATAGTTAACTTCCTTGGTGCGATGTTTAACAACACAAATTAAAACAGTTTTAAATGAAAGGCCGTTCAACGATATTTTTCTCAGTGCACTGTCATTACATCTCGACATAAGGTAACTATTAAAGCCCCTCTATGAGATAACTATCACAAACTGTGAACCTCGGTATGAAGTTACTTTTACAATCTGTGTATCTAAGTATGAGGTGACAATATATGCTAGAAGCCGTGTAACTCGGTATGAGTTACTATCACAATCTGTGTACCTCGGTATGAAGTTACTATTACAATATGTGTACCTCGGTATGAGGTAACAATATATACCAGAAGCCGTGTAACTCGGTATGAAGTTACTATTACAATCTGTGTACCTCGGTATGAAGTTACTATCACATTCTGAATACCTCTGTATGAGTTAACAATATATACTAGAAGCCGTGTAACTCGGTATGAGGCTACTATCACAATCTGTGTACCTCGGTATAAAGCTACTATCATAAAATGTGTAGCTCGGTATGAAGTTACTATCACAATCTGTGTAGCTCGGTATGAAGTTTCTATCACAATCTGTGTACCTCGGTATGAAGTAACAATACATACTAGAAGCCATGTAACTCGGTATGAGATAACTCTTACAATCTGTGTACCTCGGTATGAGGTAACTATATGTACCAGAAGTCGTGTAGCTCGGTATGAGGTTACTATCACAATCTGTGTACCTCGGTATGAAGTAACACTATATACTAGAAGCCGTGTAACTCGGTATGAGGTAACTCTTACAATCTGTGTACCTCGGTATGAGGTAACTATATGTACCAGAAGTCGTGTAGCTCGGTATGAGGTTACTATCACAATCTGTGTACCTCGGTATAAAGTTACTATCACAAACTGTACCTAGGTATGAAGTTACTATCACAATCTGTGTACCTAGGTATGAAGTAACAATATGTACTAGAAGCCGTGTAACTCGGTATGAGGTAACTCTTACAATCTGTGTACCTCGGTATGAGGTAACTATATGTACCAGAAATCGTGTAGCTCGGTATGAGGTTACTATCACAATCTGCGTACCTCGGTATGAAGTTACTATCACAATCAGTGCACCTCAGTATGAGATAACAATATATATTAGAAGCCGTGTACCTCGGTATGCGGTAACTATATGACCAGAAGTCGTGGAGCTCGGTATGAGACGCTGTGCAGCTCGGTAAGGGATAATTACATGTTCCAGAAGTTGATGTAACTATTGGAAATGATTGTTCAATTAGTTAATACATGCTGCTGCTTGCTGTTCCATTTCAATCCAATTCCTGCATATACATTGGCAGCAAGAGCTTTGCAGAACTAGAAGTTATTACCGAACCAAAGCTTTTATACAAATCATATATCAATTGTGTTCCTCTATCAATAAATCATATAGATGGCTGATACAAAGGTAATTTGAAGGTAGTATGTCGAACTATCGTGTCCAGAAAATTAAACAACGGCCAATAGCGGACAGTAGGACTATAATTCATAAATAATCAGACAACAGTACATAAACAAGCACGAAGTAGCTCATAAACTAGGAGACAACCACAAGCAATAGTTCATAACATAGCTAGCAGGAAATAGTTTATAAGCTAGAGGACACTATTTTTAAAAATAGCAGACAATAGTTTATGAACTAGTTCGCAATAGTATATACACCGGTAAATGACCCATCTGCATTAATTAGACCCATCTTGGTTTTGTTTAATACTTGCATGGAATTTTATCTTGCCAATTTGAAAACAAAATATTTACTAGTAATAATTAATATTTTACGTAATTTGGTCAACGGTGACTAACTGATTGTTAAAACTGCTACTTAGGTCGCGAAAACTTAAGTGTTGTTCCTTTGTGCAATGGCCTTTAAAAATCAACAACACTCAGTACTGGTTTTACTCAGGGAGCGTTCTCGGCAGTAGCTCATATATATCTTTAGGGACTATTTCAGACATCCCACTGGCTTATCGAGAGAAGTTAACCCCCTTGATATCGGCGGTTTTTACTACTTACCTGGCTAAACCGTCATATTTGGTTTACAAAGAAACATATAGGAGAAATTTAATTTTATCGTTATAACTTTTTCATTATTAAATTGTCAACCTATTACAACGTCTAGTCATGAAGTTAAAAATATAACCTTTATTATGATAAAATAAAAATTAAAATAAGTTTACGTCTTCTTGCTTCCTTTTTTGGTTTTATAACAAACAGCATATATGCTCCTTATATGTTCTATATAAAAATTATTCAAAACACGTTTTCGGCCACTTTTAATATCTTATAAAACTGAGTTGTGATTTTTTGCCAACCTATTACAACGTATACGTTCATTGCAAATAAAATTCTCTTTACGATGATATTTAATGGTGTATTTCTTTTGCAAAAATATATGTTTTAATGTCTTTGTTATGAAATAATTCAGTTGAGATAGAAAGAAAATCAATAAAGTTCAAAACCAGTGACTAAATAACAACAATACTTTACGCGAGGTATATTAATTGAACAAAGAGATTTGATAATGTAATAGATTGGTTAGTATGTTAATACAGCATAATTAGCATATCATTGTTTTGAATTACTCAATTAAATGATCTTTTTAAGATAATTTTAAAAATGTGCAATAGTGCTCTTTTCTTCTTCAGCTTTTAATTCAAAACTTGGTTGATTGCAGCTTTTAGTATAAATATTAGCAATATTTTGCATAGAGCTTTATCGTGTAAAATAATGTGCTTTACATTGATATGCATAAAGAATGAATCAATGAATGCATCAACCAATCTTATAATTCTTTTAGAATGGCTTTGTACAAGTTTAAACGTTCATATAGCTGTTTTGCTATATGACGTGTATATAGATTAGACAAAAATAAAGAAATGAATGGTTTTTTTGTGGAACGAAAATATAATTATTTAATTATTTAAAGAAATATGAAGGTATGAGATTACTTCATTAAGTTTAATAATCCGAAATAGATATTCAAACATTGGTATCGTGTAATTAACTAAATACAAGTTCGTTATGATAAACAAATATCAAATGTTTATAAATATTACAGCACATTGAATTTAAACGTTTTCTTAAGATCAGTAAAGTAATATGTATATCTAATAATCCTTGTACAAAAAAAACAGACACCCCCCGCCCCGCGTCTGTCTGTTTTTCAAATCTCAAACAATGATAATAATATCTTTATTTCCTTCAATAAGAAGATTACAACATGAAAGCATACAGTTTATACAAATGTGCAAGAAAGAAATCACATATGCGCAATATTAACATTTATACAAGAACATAACATGTATACAACCATATACACACTTTCATGCATTAACAAGCATGCATACGGAAACGTATATTATATTAGATAACCATAAGTATCTGAGCGTTAATTATTTGATTAGCGCTAACAATGATTTGCAGTGTATTATCTTCGCCATCACTCTATTGCATTAATATGAGTTTCTCATTATAACATGTATTATTCAAATTGCAAATTCGCTACAGATAACTCTTACCGAAACGAAACATAAGAATCATTTGTTAGGATGTAGTTGAGTAATTATATTTCAACACAAGTTTGGCATCACACTGTTTTTTTTTAAAATTAGCTTTTTGATTTGATAAATATATTAATCTGTTTATTAATACATAATCAATAAGATATTATAACACGAGGTTCTTAAAAGAAGTTGTTAAAAAAGAATTATGGTCAAATACCGTTTTAGGCTTTATTAAAAACACATACGCTAATATACAGATGTCTGTTTCAAACAAAATTTTATATAATTATATAACCGTAATAAACATGAAGTTTAAAATATCATTAAAATATCAGTGCACTTGTCCCGTTAACTCAGAAAGAAGTGAGTCTGACTATCAACCCTCGGGTCGTGAATTCGAATCCCCACCCGGCACTATTCTCTGTGAATAGCGGAGCGCTTAGTCTAGTGATAAAGCACCGAACCCATGATCGGAGGGTCGTGGGTTCGATCCTCTGCTACGGCTATGTGGTGTCCTTGAGCAAGACACCTTTTCCTTATATACTTAGTACTGGTCATACCCATGAAGACTACGAGTGTGATTTGCCTAAGTTGTAAGAACTTGTTTCACAATCGTAGAAAAATAAATAAGTTTAAAAAATAAAGACATTATGTCTCATTGTCATTCTGTCTCTTTTATAAGTTTATATAATCAATTAACTGTAGTAATTTTATTTATTTATAGTAACACAAAATAATCAATCTTTATCTATAATTTAATAAACTATATCAAAGTATATCATAATTTGTAAAAATATCATTAAAATCATTAATCTATGTTATATTTTTACACATTAAACTTTACCAAATGGTTTTAGCGTTTAAGTCAAATTCAATAATTTCTTTTTTATACTACACATCAAAATCACCAAAACGCCCTTATCAAAACAAGGACATATATAAGACCTTGTCAAATTGTACCCGAGGGCATATATAACATGTTACGCATACTTAGTTTTAGTGCCAGAGCGGAACGATACCTGTATGTTTTATCGCAGTCTATGGGAAGTAATTGGATTCATCTCCACTATCATCAAACTGCGCAGGGGCAGTTATCGGATAACTCTTGAGAAATGTCTGAAATAGTCCAGTATGTATATATTAAGCTCTGAGCTTACTTCGCAATCGAGCAGAAAATCTTTTTTAGTATAAACTGATAATAACTGCGGAGTCAGTTGCTGCTAATTAAAATGATTCAGGGGAAATAAACCACGAATATACTAAAATCGCTGCCTGAAGGAGTTGTGCTTGTATAAAGTAATGTGAGTAGATTGTCTTTAAACACACTGAGCCAAATTTCTTATTGGTCACCCACTTTTTTAAAAAATGGAATTAGTTAGCATTACAACCGAACGTTAATCGTATACAAAAATGTAGTGCTATCATTGTATGAAGAATTTATAACAAATAACATCACCTTCAGTCCGAAAAGTCGTACTTCTTGATAATGACTTTAATTGGATAAATATGAAATCATGCTATCCAGATATACCAATTTCTTTAAAACGAAATTTGGTCCCTACGACTCATTATATAGTATATTGTCCGTTAATTTGATTTGATTCGTTGTTAATATTCTAAAATTCAGCATCAAATTAGTTTCCATCCATAAAATGCGTTTTGAATGGTAATTTCAATTCATTGTGACTTTAGGGGTTACACTTTTTCAACCTATACAATTTTTGTATGTACGATTTGTATAAAAGTTTAATGATGCCTTTCTCATAAAATGCAGTATTAAAAACAATAAAACTTATATATTTGACCCAATTTCCAGGAAATATATTCTATGAAATTCAAGCAACCAATTAACAATTGTTAAATGGATATATATTTCAGTAGTAAAGTAGCAAGTGTAGAATTCCCTTAATTGACACGGAATTTGACACGCAGAACAATCTTCAAAGTATTAAACAATAAGTGATGAGACGAAGGCACTAAAACATGAAACCGTACGTCTAACAGAAGACGTTGCCTATCACTGCCATCAACGACACATACAAACATAAATTGTGCAGATGATAACTCTGTTATGGAGATACAAACGTATTAACTAATAGAGAGAGGATAAGGGATGAGTTGCCATCTGACACGCAAAACAAACGAAGCCAGCGTTGGTATTTACCAACCATTCTTAAAACTATTCTTAGACTTGAACTCAAGAAGAAATTTTGAAAAATACATTTAGAGACGATTATTTAGACCAACATTTGCAAACATTTAGGGATACTGTATATAGAATCAAATAAACTATCACAATAAATATATCTGTCATGGTAAACTGGATATATAGGGTTGAAGTTTGGATTTTCAAGCTAAGTTTAAAAATATTCTCAAGAATGTTGATGAAATGTACTTTAAAGATATCGTCATGACACTTCAGGGTGCTATGGTTAAAACTGATTGTTTTTTATATACCAGTAACGGGTATAACAAGACTAGCAATGCAGGATATCAGTATGGTAGGGATAAACAAAAGAAAAAAAGTATAATGCTAAAAAAATCTATGACGCAAATCTTATAATTTAGCGTTGAAAAGTTGAAAAGATAGAATGATGAGTTAAGTTAAAATAGCATGAACATGCCCATAGCATATCCTCATTCTATTTAATCCTCCATACATATAATGGAGTTTCCAAACTACGTTTATTTTTATTATTTAAAAAAAAAACTCACCTCCGGAGGCTCCCTAGTATATTATTACATGTATATTGACTTTTTCTTATATCGACCATTACAGTAGACCTTCAAGTCTTGCTTATATTTAAATTTTAATTTAAATAAACTTCATTACGTTTATATCAACAGTACAAATATGAAAATGATCAAAACCAAATATTACACTTGATTTTATAGAGATCTCATCCAAAAATATAATTGTATAATATTTAGGCTTCCTTAATATTCTAAGTATCTTGCGTAAGTTATGTTTACTTTTTAACGAGTAATTACACGTACCGAAATATTAAACAGATTACCTCATTATAATGTTACGTAACAATTTAGTTATTTGATACGCGTATCTTGCATAAGAGAGAGAGAGAGAGAGAGAGAGAGAGAGAGAGAGAGAGAGTTGAAAGAGTGAAGTATGCATGCCATACAGATAATACAGCAACTTCTCGTGTGACGTGTTATTCTTAGTATATAAAATATAATGTGTTCATGGAAACTCGATTAATTTAAATAATCTAATCAAACAGCAGGTGCAGTGTAATTTCTAGAATGAGCAAGAATATGTACTAAATTTGTGTTTCACAGAACTTCTAATATACACCTTTTTCTACAAAGACACCTAAACGTAATCCATTTAATCACAGATATATCAATATGTTGATCAAAATAAATCATAATATTTAATCAAGCTGTAATTGCTTAACTTGAAATTTTGCTTAGAAGAAAAGAAACGCATATGTTTTTATCTACTATCCTGAAATCCGAAAGCAATAACAGTTTGTTAAATGTTTAATACATTATAATGTATAGTTGTAAGTTGTTGTATTTTGTGAGGAATATATTAATGGTGAGATGATTTTTTGAAGGACAAATTTCTTCATTTGTTCTATACATTAAATATTAAAAAAAAAACTCTGACGGTTTCCGGGCCCTTTCCCACTCATGGCAAGGAGGTTTTTGAATTATACATACACTATAACATGTACATGTACATCACTTCCATCGCGATTTGCCTGCCAAAGCCATATCTTAAACATTTATCGTTTTCACTTCGTATAAACAAATGGTATTTAAGTCAATCGTGTGTTTTCAAAAGATAGAAATCAAGACAGCTAGATTAAACAATCGGTTCATTCCAGTGAGTGAGCATTGTGGTACGAATGCAAATCTAGCTTATATTTATGCATACTCTCATTGAAAACGTTTTACTAGTAGCCTCTTGTATTTCAGAAGCCCGTTTTACTTACATTCATAGGCTTATGAACTTTAAGAAAACAAGCGAAAGAAATCAGTGTTTCACTAACATCGCGATGAGAACTTCCACATGCTTTATAAATAATATTCCTCTTTGAAAGTTTTAATGCTTTTACGTTAATGAAACTTTTTTTATAAATACCCATTGGTTTGTACGAATATCTTAGACTTAGGAAGGAAAAGAGTTGTTAACTTAACAGCATAATCCGCAATGAACTCGTATTTTGAATTCAGATTACGAACTTTGTATCAAGTATAAATTTAGTGTTTTTAGTAGTTAAATATTTAAAACTGTATTTATTCAGATTTTTATTACAATTCAAAGAAACACAATGATTAGACTGTGAACATGCCAACACTTTATCTTCTTTTGATAACATGGGACTACAGCAAAATTGAGGTATGCATTGTGCACTCTGTGGGAGGAAAGAATGCATTCCACAAAGATTGTATTGCAACTTCACAGACGGAGTGTTATCTTTGATGACGTGTGTGATAGTTTTGTTGCGATAAACACCATATTGCAACGTGGCAACAAAATCAATTGTTGAAAGATATGATGCGCCTATTATATGTTATATTATTTTTTGTTTTGCGTTTTCCCAATTTAATGTATTTCAAAGTCTGGCGTGCAACGTGAAAGTAATATGATACATCTATATAAAAAATGCTACTACTTGTTGTTTCTTTTTTTCGTATTCAATGAACAATTTCATTTCAATATTCAATTATACGTAAGTGCGAAAGCGCATGCATGATAACATGTTGTTATGTTGGTATGTGTATGGATAGGTGTGTAGGTTAAGATACACTAAGAATCTTATTATCGTCTATCTTGGATGACAATCAAGAGACTTAAAGATTTCATTTTGTTTATTGTGTTTGTAGAACTGATGTATGCAAATAAATAAGAAATAAATTACTTATGTTCTGTCTAATTTAATACAACAAAGTATACCTTTATTGTGTTTGTAGAACTGATGTATGCAAATAAATAAGAAATAATTTACTTATGTTCTGTCCAATTTAATACAACAAAGTATACCTTGCCATATCAGACTGTTTCTACGCATATAAATGCATACTGCATGATTTACCTTTAACGTTAGTGTATCCTGCCACATGTAGTAGAATAACGACAATTTATATGTTGATTTTTTTTTTCAATTTATTGACATCATTTATCAATTAAAATATTTTGCCCGAGCCATTTTCAAATATAAAGGCACAAAGTACAGTTGTTGTGTTTTTTTTGTTGTTTTGTTTCGTGTGTGTGTGGGGGGGGGGGGGGGGGAGGGCGGGGGGAGGGGGGGGGGGGCTTTGTTAATACAATTCTTGGAATACATTTTGCAAAATTTATATCAAATATCAATAGTTTCTGTGGTATTTCCGATCATCCAGTCAATATTTATAAAAAAAAGTTCTAAAGACGTTAAGTTTTCATTCAATGTGTTTTCATCATAGCATTTTTTGGTTTTTTCATTGAAACATACCCATGCAACCGGGCCTATTCAAATGGATGGATTTTATCTTTTACATATTTTATTACAATCTGTGTTAAAAAATGAAATACTTTTTAATTGCAAATAAAATCTGACAATCTTCTGAATCTTCAGGATTACGCTCAAATCATATTGAAATAAATCTGAAAACGATTTAACTTTATGAAAAAAACAAATAAAATGTTTATTTTGGCCACGGACATTTTACTATTACCGTTATCTTATATTAAAAGGCTCTTTGAAATAATCAAACTTTTATGGGTTTTTCCAATTATTGATAATAGAAAATTTTGATTACATTATACACTATTGTCTACTACAATAAAATACATATATTCGATCCGACAAACGTCATTCAAAGGACACAGCCACCCATCTAATATGTACAAATCCACAATATAGAGTAATCATTAAAAACATAAAACGCATTTAAACATACGAACGCACGGATACACGCACGCACGCATACATGTGAACAAAAGTAGCCCTAAACTAACTGGACTGCACCGGATAAAACAATCACAGGTTCCGATTCCATACAAATCTAAATATCCGTAGTCAAGTCAGACTCATCGAAGGGCCCCCTACGGCATTCTTCATACATATCTGAGTGTCGTGCCGTAGACAGTGGTTGACGATTTATCGAATGCTAATTGGAGTTAAAATCCTCCCTGGGGACCCCGGTCTGTAACAGTGACAGACGATTAGCTTAACGCCAGGCCTATACATGTTTGAATTGATAGCCGTAACGTCTTATGTTTGCTGTTAAAGTTTACCTCTCGTGGTATTGAAGTATCTACATTTAAACAATACCTAGGCGGGGCGGTAGTGTAGTGGACAAAGTGTTGACAGCTTATGCCAGATTTGATGTGTTCGATGCCAAACTCGATCCGATGCCTCTAAAACCCACTCAGTATAAATTCTATCTAGAAAGCGAACTGTAGAGCGGTTCTTAAAGATCTGAGCCGTTTCATCACACTCGAGCTAAATTAAGAGGTAGTTAAAGTGAATGTAATGTGAAGACACGTGTTGTAATATAAACTAAAGTAAGTTTTTATCAGCTGATATATTATGCACTTTTGCATTTTTGTACGGAATCTCGATTTATTCATTCCCAAATACTTACAGTTTTACTGTTGCAATCTGTATAGATTAAATAACAATCTTTTCTGCACGTTGTAAATGCTGCAAAAATCTTTGGAAAAAAAATAATTCTGATAATTAATTTTATGTCAGTTTATATATACACTTTGCTCACTTCGCTCTTAGTTGTGATATTCGTGCCCTATGTAAGCCTGTCTATTCAGAGCAAACGGTAACTAAGATAAGTGTGACTCTTTCAGCATCACAGGTGCAGAATGTAACGCACCCTCTTGTTCATCGTGCTTTATTGAATTTGATAGGAACATCCTTCATTCTGTTTATTGTCTTTCATTTCAGATTTAACAAACTAGTGTTTGTTGATCAATGCCTGGTTTACATCAAGAACTTCGTCACTTATGCATCCGCCTATCAGATAGGAGAAACCAAACACGTTATCAAATCAATTCAGGAGATTACAATTAAAATACATCTGGTTGATTCAAATAACGATTAGCTTATTGCATTGTTTGTTTTAACTGCAAATAAATGCAATATCTGACTGTCTTTCGATCCGTCTACACACTCGTCAAACATTCATGCCTGCAAATGTGTTTATATATAAAGATAGAAAGAATTTAAAGAACACACTCAATACAAATAATAATTATAATAAAGACTATTCAGACACATATACGAAACGCCTTTAAAAACACTAGTGGGTTTTTATATCAAATCTATATATGGCATGACTTGAATTATAAACCAAAACAAAACTTTCATCACTTTTGTCACAACTTTAATAAATTAATTGCGAGCGACATAAAAGAACTGATAAAATTATAAAGATCTGGGGGAAAACATATTAAGTATAAAAAACTGGTGTTAAGTATAGGCGTTAAGTATAGAAACCGTTACTACATAGGGTACCGCCTTGGAACAACTAGAATTGTGGTTACCGCATATCAACGTTAAGAAGTTACGACAGGGTTTACTACATAGGAACGTTAAAAAGTTATTTCAGGGTTATCGCCTAGGGACGTTTAGAAGTTACTTCAGGGGTTATCGCATAGGAACGTTAAGAAGTTACCACAGAGGTTACTACAGATGAACTTTAAGAGGTTACTACAGGGGTTACCAACAATACTACAACGTTTACTGCCTGGGAACGGTCAGAAGTTACTACAAGGTTTATTGCCTGGAACGGTCTGAAGTTTCTACAAGGTTTAGTGCCTGGGAACGGTCAGAACTTACTGCATATGTTAGAGTCGTATCACTGTCAGACGTTGGTGTATGAGTTGCCGCCTTTTAACGGTCAGAAGCATATACTACTAAATCGAGACTGTGAAAATAGCACAGCGTTTTAAATTCTCTCTGTTGTGTAATTATATTGTGGACGTAATTCCTGATTAAATGTCCATTAACTGATTAAATGTCCATTTATCGACCTATGCTTTCTATTGCCTTTCACCATAAATGAGAATGATGACGCACATTGGTGTTAAACAAAATAGATATGATGGTTTTATCGCTAGTAAGCAATTGAAACCCATCATTGTTTAACCAATTGTGCCGACCGTATAAATAATTAAATTGATTTGGCAACTGCATGTATAAAGGTTTTAATTTGCAAACAGAGAGTACATACAAACGAGTTTTATTTAATGTAATTGTAATTTTTAAAAAAAAAAAAAAGGAATTTACAAATCAATATCGAACCTGTATTTTTCTGTCTTTTGTACCAATATATTATTCCTATTCTATTGCGAGATATATTAATTTGCAACATACGTTTCTATTAAAGGTATTCGTAGTGTTTTGGCTCTCAAAGGTTTCCTTAATGAGATATTACTCGATGTCTTCAAACAATATATGATGATTCTATTTGACATTTACACGGCGTTAAAGTATCAAATAACGACAAATAAATAAAAGTATTCACCTGTGTCAGTAATGCAATACGCTTATGGTTATAAACAACTACTGGGACAGCTGTTGCAACATTTGTTGATCTATTTGTACTTGTTTGCTGATACCAAGAACTTGGGAATGGGAATGTCTATAACAACCAAACTATATTTGTCAACTTAATGCACCTAAGATGATATTCAACATTGTAAGGCTTGTATGACTTTATTTATCTCAGGGTCAGACAGTAATCTCTTGTTCTAATGGTGGATATACGTCAATATTTTCATTGCCTTTCATTTGATGTTGATTAATAATTGGCACCTAATTGAACCAAATAACTAATACGCAAAGTGCAGTATTTATTTTAACGGTTTATGTGTACACTAATTAAAATATGTCTATCGTGTATATGTCTGCTCTCTGACCGGTCTGTCTGACGCTGTCTGCCCTGCCATGCCTTGCTCTGCCCTGTCTGTCTGTCTGTCTGTCTGTCTGTCTGTCTGTCTGTCTGTCTGTCTGTCTGTCTGTCTGTCTGTCTGTCTGTCTGTCCGTATTTGTGAAATATTAACCGTCCTTTAGCAATCAAATGCAAAACCGCCACTGGAAAGTTTATGTACAGTGAACAATAATATTGCACATACTCTCGCTCTTTCCCTGCAGTCACATCATAAAACGAGAAGGAAATGTGCTGATTTAATCGACTATATATCAATTACTAGTATGGAACAAAAATATGTTTTGCCAACAATTGCGCTTATGATATATTAAATAATTATTGCGACAAATAGTTCGTATACAGTGATTGATGTTAGTGTTTGTTTATATAGTTTTTATAGGTTTTATTTATTATCAACACACATGCTAATCGTCAATTATTGTCCAATATAGTTATAAATATGACTATATGCATTTTGGTATACCACAGATGTGATTAGTTTGTAATATTTAAACAAAAAAATCACTTTGTTTTCAATAAAATGTTTTCGATTAAAAAAATAGTAACTGGTATCCATTCAGCAAGAATCCTGAATTATCTAAGGAGTCAATGCATGGGTCGGACTATCTCCACCACGAGTCCTAGTATAATGTGAGAAAATGGAACACTGCTTAATTCTGTGTTAATGGACAGTGACATGACGAGTCTTACATACTTAATTATATCTTATGAAACCCAGTCTGCTATGCTGTGCTCTGTGTTTCCTTTGGATTCTTTTATCAGATATTAATCGATTTTATTCAGTAGGTTTGTGATGGTCGTGTTTGGCATTTACAGAGCAATAAAGGATCAAATAACGAGAATTCATTTAAACTGATCACCCGTATTTGTAATCCAATGAGCTTATCTTGTACCATCTTTAATCTAGTATTAATATTGCAAACACCTACTACTGGACCATCTGTTACAAAAATTGTACTTGATGCTTGAGGATAAGGAGGTAGGGATTGTAAATGTTAATATAAGACGAACTTAGCAATCTCTATTAGTCAACTGTATGTTTTGTCTTTTTTTATAAATCAATGAATGAGAACAAAACATGACATTTAACGTTTGAAGCGATGAGGTAATTTACCATTGACCGTGCTAAGGCGACACTCTTTGTTGCCACACCTTATAATAATGGCAATATAGGCAGTTATACAGGTGGCTATATCATTTGTATGCTTCTTATTCTGTATAACATTTTATATTTTCTATTCGTTATCATTCTGTGTAGAAAATGTTATACTAACAAACCCCAGTAGCTGAGCCCATTTCAGTGTATTAATTATTTAGCTATTCGTTACATCGAAAGTGTAAATATAACTGAATATTTGATAAATGTGTAATTCTTACTGTCGAAATGTACCTGTCCATTGGAATATGGTATCGTTGTTACTGTATCGATTATGAGGTTCGGACCACTCTCCAACTCCCCTAAATGGGTTTTTAAATGACAAACAATGAAGAAAATAAGCGTCTTTTTTAGTAACAACAACAACAACAACAACAACAACAACAACAACAACAACAACAGGAGAGCTGCCACTGATGAACAAAAAAGCTAATCCTCTAAGTATCCAAATGAACAATAGTCAAATAATACTATTATTTGTAATTGGAGCTTTCTGTTTAGATGCATGTTATATGATGCAAATAAAACAAACACAACGCTTTAACGACATTGTCTACGTAAGCAAATCTAATGGAAATTTGGCCTGTATAGGTTTAATCAATAGCAAGGCGTTGAATCACATCAAGAAGTGTCATTCTATCAATGCACTAGATGAGGCTTGCTGATATACATCCTTTATTTCCAATAAAACTAAGCTGTGAAAAGAAATTTTACTAATCATGCTGCTATTGTATTATTCGATAGGAAATAACTTTTGATTAACTTTATTTATAAAGTACATTGCCTTACTTTATAAAGCCTTCCTATAAAACTATACTCTAGACGACGCATTTACAGTCCAATTAGCTCTTTTTTGTGCACAATGACATTGATTCTAACTAAAATTATTTCATATGTCCATAACTTATAATTATATATCCAAATACGTTTTAGAAAACATGCATTATTTTAAAAAATTCCATGCCTTGTCATTTTAGGAATCACGTTAGATGAATATAGAAGCTGTTAAATTATATACTGACTCCTTGCTGTTGTTATTTCCTATGCGCACTTTGTAATCATGGAGCTAATTCAGTGTTGACAGATAACAGAATTCCATTTAAAGGGGCGTGACGGGTGAATATCGAGTCTGCGAATAAGTATACATATATTCCATCTTTGATGATCGAGATAACATTTCTTTGCTTCTGTTACTTTTTCCACCTGTGGCTATTTATGACGCATGGTCATACTGATAAATCTCTCAGTGCATGACGGATCAAAGACTCAATGTGTGACATTGATGTAAGTATCATTGCAATGTCTTTTTTTATCTAACCTTATCATAATTAAAAATGAAATATTAACCAGTACAATTCAATTGTGTTTAATATGATTAAGTACACGGAGTGATGGCATGGCTTTCATAATCTTCAAATACTATTTTCTACATTGTTTTATATCAAAATGTAATTGTTTTACACAGACATTGATACAATAATTTGTATAATGTCAGTGCTGCATTCACACGTATCATTCTTAATGTGTATACATTAGCTTTATTTCAATTGATTAACTTGTAACCCATTAAGTTTATAAACAACCAATGAAGAAGTCATATATTTACGTCATTACTACTCAAGCGACTTCTTTCACAATCAGTTATATATTTTATAGCCAAATCCGACCTAATCATTCGTGCACAATAGAGCATCAGTATGAGTAAGAACTAACTTTCCTTCGTAAAATGGACTTCTATACACGGCATTTCTACTCATTAAGAATTATTCCGATTATATTTATTTACATATGGCAATTTAATTAGGTTGTTGTAATATATTTCTAGTAAACTTCACAGCATACCAAAATCAAACTATACGACATACTAATATTAAACTACACGGTATACCCAATTTTAGCTGCACGACATACCCGTATTAAACTGTACGACATACCCATATTAAACTGCACGACTTGCCCAATTGAAACTGCACGAAATACCAATATCAAACTGCACGACATGCCCAATTTAAACTGAACGACATACCCATATTAAACTGCACGACATACCCGTATTAAACTGCACGACATACCCATATTTAACTGCACGACTTGTCCAATTGAAACTGCACGAAATACCAATATCAAACTGCACGACATGCCCAATTTAAACTGAACGACATACCAATATTAAACTGCATGACATGTCCATATCAAACTTCACGGCATACCAATTAAAACTACGTGAATATCCATATTAAACTACACGGCATGCCCATTTTAAACAACACGATATGCCCATATAAAACTACACGCCATACCGGTAATAAACTTTAAGGCATACCCCTATACAACCGACCATTTTTTTTTTATATTACACTACATCGCATTATTTCTCATTTAATGCACCAATTATGTATAACCTGAGAGTGCTATATATCGTACATTTATTACAGTGAGTAACGTGGGACAAGTTTATGACAAGTTTGTTGATAATTGAATATCCTCGTTATATTACAAACTTGAATCACCAACATGAATGTGGGTATATTACAACGTTTATCTATCATGCTAAGTAACGTGACTCCATACTTCACTATAGAGAATTCCTATATTTAACTGTTGTTAAAATAGACTAATACTGTGTTGCAGTGTTATATTGACACAATTTTCATAATATTAGTTTTAACTATGAATTCATGAACCTGCCCGGTTATCTAACAGTGTACACTTATTGACTGTTCATGTATTGAATAGGATGTGATATCAAACTGGTATCAATATTGACCGAGACAATATCAACATATATTCTTCAATGTCAAATGTCATTGTCTTGATAACAGCACTATTGATGGAATCACAAAACTCGAGCTGTATGATATTAAATGAATTATTAATGTTTTGAAACTCGTTTTACCAATACTGTAATAAAGGTTTATATCATCATTGTTTTCATATCCACAAGTTTTATCATTAGATTAAATTCCACTTGAATTACTCTCTAAATATACCGAATTAATATTTTATATCAGTAATGGAGACTTTACTTACGTAAAATGCACCGATCACCACATTGATATAACGTTAACCCCATATTACGGAATTGTACGCATGGAAGCTAGTGCATGATATTGAATTATTAATGTGCGAATATTTGTTTCGTTATACCAATAATGTATTGAAGTCTTATATCGCCATATTTTTTATCATATCCTCACGTTTTCGTACAGCTTCCCAGTCTGACATCGGGGAAACTTTTATCTGTGCAGTGTTGGCAAGCGTGTTGTGCGGTGATGGATATGATCTCAAAGTACGAATATTTTTCAAGTGAAGAGATTTGTGCTTAAAACAAAAATAACATTTATTGTTAAGATTAAGGATTTGATTCACGTTGTTGATGTTTTTTTTATATGTAATAAGTGTGTCGAACGTCATTTAAATTACTTGCGGTAAGTTAATCATTAGACATTACTTTGGTATCGGGCATTAATGAAGCTGTCGCATTATAGCGATATATTAATCAAATGGAGTGTATTACAATTAATAAAGTTGCCAGGCGACCTTAATTGTGGGGATATTTGTGTCATTTAGAGACAAAACAACATTACATTTAATCATTGAACTTTCTGGAAACCGTTTAAACATTGTGACTTTGTTATTAAAAAACAACAACATTGATTTAATAAAAAATATTTAAAAAAAATGGTAATTCGTATGTGAATATGTATTTTTCAAGGTAAGTGTATTATGTCATTGAAAAAATAATTTGTAAAGATTTCCAAAATTGATATTGATTCAGGCAAACTAGTTCATCACTAGCAGTTGATATCTCAATGATAATTCAAATTTACCGATCAATATATGTTCAAGTTGGGTAGACAAGATGATAATGTGTCATCTTCTAGAGATTCACGAGGCGCCATCTGCCTTAACAGTTTGATCGGTTTGTAAAAGGCGGAAATGCATGTTGTAGATTTCCACAGTTTAGCCTGAATTTGAACTATACCATGATAATACCTTCACAAGGCGAAGAGAAATATGAGAGAGGGGACTTTTGATGTTTAATAAATTAATTTATGTTTAATACATACGGTCAATATCGCAATATAGGTGTGTATGTTCAATATTATAAATATATATTATACACCTCAATAATAAAACATTGAAGAAATGACAGACGTGTCCGTTTAGCATGCCTGACAATCTAAGGTAAAACTTACACGTGTATTCTGAAATAACAGCATTTTTTGGCAAAATACTTAAAAAAATGAAGGGGAAAGTTCCACGTCAGAAGTCCAAACGTTTTATAATTTTCACCTGCATCTTTTATAAAGAGGTGTTGACATATAAACTATATCATTGCTAAAAATGTAATCTCTCCAATGGTGTACGCATGTTACATGCATATTCTACAACAAATGGGATAATTACTTTATAAAATAAACTCTCTGGTTCTAATCATAATTATAGTAGATAGGAGATGTGGGGGGGGGGGGGGGGGGGGGGGGGCGGAAGGCCCGATCAGCGCCCGATCAGGTTACAAGACAAATTCAGTTGAGCACAACGGTCCAGTGGCGGAGCATTAGACCCGCGATCGTAGATTCGATACTCCGCCACGGCTATGTGTGGTGTCCTTGAGCAAGACATTTTTTCCGTATGCTTAGTACCCGGGAAGACTAAATTGTAATAACTTGTTTCACAATCGGAGTTCTATTACTAAGAACTGAAAATACTTTACAAGTGAAAATGTTTCTTTTGGTATATTGAGGCTGCCATTTTGATAAAACGCTTATTGATTAAGTGCATAACAAAGTCCAATATATGATCGAGACTTATTGGGTCATACTAAAACACTGACTTTCATGGCGGACACCAGCTGTTGGCAGATCTAATTATTTGAAAAACGTTGATCAGCTGGAAACTGATGGTCATGACAATAAAATACTTATACAATAAGAACACATTGTTTAAAAGGATTTGTTTTTCCTTTAAAACAAGATGTACTTCAATAACAAATATACAATATGAGATCCTGGTGTTTATCTCACAGTACTACTGGACACAACTCTGACTAAAATAACAGTAAAACGTTTTCCATTTCTGTAATCATTCTCCGTTGTTTATGAGCAGTGCACAAATTCAATATGGTTTGCCACATGCCATGTTTACAGTATACGCTGGGACCAGGTGTCTTATGCATGAATGCTAGACAACTTTGGCAAAGTATGTATCTTATATAAACTATTAATTAGCAAAAATATATAATTGAATATCTACAGTCCATACATATAAAAACGCAACAGATGGTGTTTCTGCGTCTTTCAAGAAATGCATGCTAATTACAATTGGTGTTTCGCCATGATAAACTCATTTCAGGTTATATATGGCATATCAAGTTTTTTTGTTGGAAGAATACCTCAGAATAAATCTTAGAACAAACCACCATAAGTTGCTGGCAACACAATGTTTTTTGAGCGAGCGGGACTCGAACCTACGACCTTAGCGATTAGAAGTAAGTGATCTTGACACGTAGCCTCAGACCCCTCGGGTACAGAGGACCTCGCACACTAATTGAATACAAAAGAACAGTTATACACTTTTTTGTAAGTCATTAAAACGGTACGAAATAGATACAACACTTGAACATGATCCCTATAATCTACCTGGTGGTATCATGTCACGAACCTGCTAAAGTGATGTGAACTTCTCAAACAGAAGTCTCGTTTATGGATTGTTACACACTGTGTGTCACGTAGATACAGTAGACATATGACACCAAATTTTACCAAGCTATCCCGTCTTTAAACATCCCAATAACCTTGAATACAGAATCGAGTATCACGTGGAACTGACGTACTTGTTCAGGACGTATTAGAGCCTTAATTAGTTGAGTGTACCTTATGGAAATTGTGTCCATTAGGACAAAAGGACACATGAAATAGCCTTAAGTTATTCGTTTTAAAAATTAACTCGGGGACAAAGTATCCAAATGTAAACGAATGTTGTGCTTTTAAATGTACTGCCAGTAAATATCAGAAATCGTTTTAAAAGATGGAATCATTTTGCACGGCATAAACTGAATATATCAGAAAAAACAAGAAATTATCAAATATATAGATCCTCCGAGGTCGAGTGGTCTAAGGCGCCGTCACAAGATTACTTACCTCTCACCGCTAAGGTCGTAGGTTTGAGTCCCGCTCGCTCCCAAATATAAATATTCCTGAATATATGATTCTCTACTCTCGACAACAGTAATTGTACAGTGTCTCAACTGGCTAGTTAGATGCCAGAAGAGTTTATACAATAATAATGTGTCCGTCACCCGTCATCCGTCCATCCGTTCAAGTACAAATTTGTCGCGTGCTTAGAATATTGAAATGAGGGTTTCAATGAGCACACGCCAATATGCACGCGGAGTACACGAATACACAATCGAGTAATTAGCAGTATGTAATTAATAGTTTGTCTCACTTTATGGATGCGAATGAAAACACGCGATATATTTTAGTTATTGCCTTTGTCATTTACTTTCGTGTGACGCCATCACTATTATACGTTAGTCTTAATTCGACATAATAATGTTTACTAATTTATTGCGTACATGGGACAAAATGTTGTCACTAATCGTGATGCATTATAATTTGTTCCAATTATTGTTATGTATATCTAGAGTCTGGTAATTTAACAACAAAACTAGAAAAAATGTATATTCATCTGGGACCTGCATAGACAAATGCTGGTATGATATCTGCCAAGAAGTCTGTTGTTAATTGAGTTATATCTTCAACTTGTGTTTGTCATATGTAATCAGGCGAGGTAACATATTTATCGTTTGTCATTTTATTTCATTAATCAATAGAGCAAACGAGTTGGAGAAGATTTAGATTAATATAAATTTGCCTTAAGTCAATACCCTTGCGATCCTGCGATGTCTCGTTTGCATATCACGTGTTTGCCAGTTATCACGTTGGTCCTGGTGAAACCTGAAAGCGCCAGTTTGTCTGAGTTGATGAAACTAACTTACACTATGTTTCTTTATCATTTCCTGTAAATGGAGTATATGACTGTTGCAACAAGTAAAAATGCATCAATTCAACTTGAGATGAACTATTCAAACGACACAGCCACCACTACAGAAACATTGACAATGCATGGAACAAGCATAAAATAAATATTCACAATAAACTTGTACAGAAGAAATGGATAAACGTTAACTAGAATATATGAAAGCAGTGCAGCAATCCACTCTCATGTTGATGCTCATTTTCCCATATACTTATATTACATGCACTCACATAGTAGTATTACATTTCACGCCAGACGGGGAACTGACGAAATCCCTCCGCCAAATAATCCCGATGTAATATTTCCTTACTAGTCTTCAGGAAGACATCTATGTTTTTTTCTAAATCCACCACAAAGACTGAGTTTGAGTAGTACTCGCAATGGACGGCTGTCAGCAGTAGTGGCCATATATATGTTGACCATTGCGGCTGGGTATGGCACTGACCGAATGTGTACTCTAATCAACTTAAATATTTAAATAGCAATATGTATATGTGCAGATAAAAAAACTATTCTGAACTAATTAAGCCGAGAATTTGAGAAAAAAAGAGTTAAATATAGACATCGGAATTCTCATTCAGTTTTGTTTAATTTTAGTGTATTTTATAGCCCAAACTAACAACATTTGAAGATAGTTTTTATATCATTGAATAGTTGTGTTTAGTTGGAGACTGATAGTTTGTGTTAGGAAGGCAAGGATTAAGAAAATATATGTCCGACAGGCGAGGTGCCATTCAAAGGACACTACCGCCACAATGTCATTACATAATCAGCACATAAAATAATGATACTACGCACATCACACATATATATGTATAGGATACGCGGCAGCAGGGGTCTATGTCTTGGAACGATCAGTAACAAAACTGGGTAACATAACTGGGTAATGTTCTATTAAAATATATATGTTGTAGTAACGAATCGCTTTTTGATATCAAGGTAGTTTCATGTCATTAAGTGTTCAGCTATATACTTTTATGGCGAAAATGTACTTACACTAACGATATTAAGGAATATTTATATGTGCAACCAAAGCAAATTTGGTCAATTCCAAAGTCCAAATTGTTCCTAGACGTATGGTAACTGATGATTTTCTCTCTAGATACCGGACTGAAAGTTATTTTTTCAATATTTGCTTTTTTAATTTATTCATAAATATTCTGAAATTATTACACTAGCATAATACTTTAACTGTAATAGTCTGAAATTAATACACTAGCATAATACTTTAACTGTAATAGTCTGAAATTATTACACTAGCATAATACTTAACTGTAATTCTGTTTCGAGCATAAATGATATGTACTCATAGCAAAGTTCACTGTCTAAATACACAGAAACCCAACAACGTTAATGATAAAACAATATTGCTCACGGGACCTATTTTTGTTTTATAGCCATTTCATAAAAATCAACCCAGAAATGAAATAATTCAGAGATATGTATTAAATACCCAAGCTGGTGAATTAAAAAGGAGTTCTGCTAATTTGAAAGACATATCGGCGTGGTTCTAACATTTACCTAGTGCGGTGTATATCAATATTTATTTTTGCATATAGCCAAAACCTCTTCGATGTTTGGAGATTGATTTGACAAATGTTCTATACATTCTTCGTAACTAAGATGTTCAAGAAAGAATTACGAAAAAAAAAAAGATTTTTCTCAATCAATCTTTTAAACCGGATTAACGGTTGTGATCAAAGCAACATTTAGAATAATATAAAAACTATATCATGCGATGTTTAAAAAACATATTCGAGATGATATAGGAAAAATATAAGTTGAAAATGCAATTCTCATAGAATTAAAGATTTGATTACAATTTTCATCTTTATATATCAAATTTAACCAATTTAATTATTAAGCTTTATTTTTATTGGATATTTGATTGATTAAATTTTCTTATTGTTCACATAACAAGCAAATGGGTTGGCCACAAGTTCTAGCAACATTCAATAAGATGATAAATGTGCCATTTAAATTATTCACGTATTAGTTTAACAGAAACTAGTGTCAAAAAGTGTAACATTTGACTTCACTTAAGATATTCCTAAGATATTTCTAAAATGATTAATGAATACAGACCTAGGTATTTACCCTTTAAAAAAACATGAAATCAGCAGATATTGCTAGAAAACATCCCATCGATTTATTTCATAATAGTATTGTATTTATTCTTTTTTTTTTTAGCCTTTGGCCATTTACAAAGTTTTTAAATAAATATGGCCAAGACACAATACACAACAAATTCTAATACCAATAAACTAAGCAGTTAATGAATAATCAATTTAAACAATATTGCCAAGAGATTCAATCTAATAAATGCTTCGACATCAGCGAATTTAATCATTTAATACGGTATTAAAATGTATAAATCCTCAATACTTTAATATAATTATACTATGCATTCAATAAAATTTAATTATGTTAACGCTTTATTACAATATCTCTGGATTTACGACAACTCTTTTGTAGGCTTATTTTGGTTGAAAAGTTGATTGAATAAACTTTTATCTTGGTGTTCTATATGATGATTAAAACTATATACATGTATCGCTGTTCCAATTTTGTAAATTTTCGTGCTCTCAAGGCGACCTACAAAACAGCATCTGGATCGTTACAAATTTATATGATGTTGACATATGTATTCGCGGACGCTGTTGTTGTTGTTGTTGTTGTTGTTGTTGTTGTTGTTGTATGGTGTTTAACGTCGCTTTCAACAATTGTTCAGTCAAATCGCGACGGTGTCTACTTGTGACAGTATTCTGAGCGCTGTCACACTGGAGTATCATGCCGCAGACACATGGTATGATACCCCACCCAGTCACATTACACTGACACCGGGCCAACCAGACCTAAAACTCTCCTCTAAATGCTGAGCGCCAAGCGAGGAAGCTTCTGGTACCATTTTTAAAGTCTTTGGTATGATCCGACCGGAGATCGAGCCCACGACCTTCCGCATGCGAGGCGGACGCTCTACCACTAGACCACGATGCGGTCTATTCGCGGACGTACAAAATAAAATATATATTTATGCCGGTTGTTTTGTCGCGGAAGTTCCACGTCGTTCATTGTTTAGTCTAAATTATAAGCGGCGTCTTATCAGTTTATATATTACATTCATTTAGTCATTAGTTTTCGTTTGTGTTGCAGAAAATTCTAACCTCGTTAAATACTTCCATTTGCTTTGAATTGTACCAATTCCAAATTATGTTTAATATAGTTTAAAGCTAATTTTGAAATATAAACACATTCGTTAAGTCCCCCATTGCATTGGTTAATATTTTATTTGATGCTTGCTAATAACTGATGAACACGTCAAGAAAGCTTGAACACATATCGGATATTCGTACGCAAAGTGCACTCCATGCTTGTCTGGTATGCACAAATATATAATATAAATGTTCTTATTTCTCATGACATTGTTGAGTGTTCTGCTGTTTGTATTCGTTCAATTTATTCTCAGACATAAGGCAGTTGTAGCATTATGAGACAAATTGAAATAAATGTTTATATTTCATCATTATGACCAGTGGTTGCCTAGCAACAATGTTTGTAATGTTTCGGAACACGAGTAAAATAAAATGAAATCTGTCTTCTCGTCCCGTATTATTCAATGTCGAAGTCTCATGTGTTCTCGAATCTGTCATCCATATATAACACTGTTTATCAAAGTATTGAAAGTACAGAGGGACTTGTTAGTGGAATACAATATATTCGCAAAGATATGTTTGATTGAATATTAAGCGTCATTTTTATGCCATTGAGGGCTAACAGACAATCAGTTAACCTAACCAGTGTTTCCTTGGATTCTGGAATGTGAACCAGTACTCGAGCAAAGCTCCATCTCCGCAAGAAACTGATAACTTGAATCAGCGGTGAGAGACGAATGATAATGTCGTTTATCAACTATCACGGAGATTGTGGCCGAAATTCGAACTCATGCTAACAACTCTGGCCCGGCAAACATATCTTATAAAGAATAAATTCTATTCAAACAATTGTAATGTTGTTGGCCTCTGTCATCGCTAAGGTCATGGGTTCCAGCCCATCTCGGTCTTAAATCATTATTTGAGAATGTTAACCGGTTACTTGCGAAAGGACGGTGATTCTACAGTAATAAATTGCTCATTGTTTTAAAAACATAACAAATTGATTGTTCGAACTATTCTATGTATCACTAAACACTCTCCAGTATTTAGGTCTCACACCACTATTATCTCCCTTGAGTACTCCGGAGATGAAGGAGGTAGAAATAAAACTTTAGTTCTTTTTTTCTTCTTTTTTAAGGGTTTTGTACTGCAATGTTTTTTTTTTTTTGCTAGCATGAGTTAAATGGTCAGTATTTTAGAAATCACCACTGAAAATTTGATGCTGATACTAGTTTTCTGGACAATTCTGTGTCATTTCAGAATTGTTGGTTCGAACCGCATCTAGGGCGAAAAGTTGACATATTATCACTCTGGAAATTGATAGGTCTCACAAAAATATTGAATTTTTAAAAAAAAAACTTGGTCAAGGTATACTTTTTTCCTTTATAATTGCATATCTTGAACCAGTGAAGAATTTGAGCCCAGACACGTGCTGCAGAATTTAATTTTTCACTCTGTTTTGGACATAAATGTTACAATGGAGCCCTATGGGAAATGTAATAGTGGTGTGAGACGTTTAACGGATCATCTTTAAAAATAGAGACAGAGCTTCATTTAAATTGAAACAGTATTTCCTTAATCGTGCATGCAATACAGCAAAATTATGGTTCCAAAAGTATAATATACCGATATTTTGTTCACGTTTGAATTGAGATTCATATTTTTTTAATGGAAAAATTGTATTGGCATTTCTAATATCCAACTCTACAGAATTCCTGAGTAAAACATGGAATACACGATATTTTACTAGTTTCAGTTCAAGTGTACCGAATTGAAATCAAAGTACTTAAAAGTTCTGATAACCGGTATTTGATAAATATGCATATGCCTTTCTTTGATTTATATTATTGTAGCGTTAGGCTTATGTTATCCAATATTGATTTTAATAAATATATAATGCAATGTCCACAATATCTCTTAAACTGTTTGATTGATTCTGCTTGCTTATATCAAATATATGAGAGAAAAAATCAAGGAATAAAAAGTAGTCCCTATCGCGTATGTTCATTTTGGAGGTGATTTGGTTAAGACGGCACAATCAGGACTATGCCATTCAGCCCGGCTAAAGTTATAACTATTTCTTGTGGCATGGGTATGTTGGGGGAGTAATACCGCTTTAATTAGAGGAAACCACACATAAAAGGAGTTTTCTTTGTTTCACATAAGTAAAGTGATGTATCCGAGTATTTAAGCCATTATTTTGGACTGAGTTTTATACTTATATAAGCATCGCGTGTCTTACACATTTTAATTCATCCAACTTAATACAGGTATCTGAAATTGTCCTTTTCACTGTAGAATATAATATTACTAGTAACGCAAACAAAAAGCAAAGACAACCAAAATTATGTTATCATTAACTACATGGTCGTCAACGATTGCAATAAGCGTACTGTAAAAGGATCTGTCTACCATAAAAAAATATTATTTTTCAAAAATTAATCATTATTGATCAGGTTCAAAGACTTGTATTTTGCCACTGAGACGCTAATTTTTCCGATGAATACGCCGACACATTTGACAATGTTTTATTTAGTGACGATTCACATTTCCTATTGTCTGGTGGTGTATGTGAACAGAAAATGAGGCTCTGGGCCGACGAGCAGCTACACTGCTTTTCACGGTAACCAATGTATAGGAAGAAATTTACAGTTTTGTGTATGATGTCCTAAAATGGAGTGATTGTTCAATATGTGTTGAACATAATACAATTTACTCTCAACGATATCTGCCTTTTTTTTATTCCTGTTCCCGCAATATGTCTAGTTTAAGCAAAATGGTGCTAGCGCGCATACATAGCATGTTGTTATATATGTGATGAATTGTCGACGTCACTGATCATTTCGCAAACTATTATCAAAGCATTAATCATTCCAATTTAAAATAAGCAAAAAAAGAGACTTAACTCTGTTTAAAATGCAATAACTTTTTAAATTTCTACATGTATAACTTAGATGTTAGTAAGAAAATGTCGATATTTGGTCAGACTATGAAAACTTGTTGATTCAAACACAAGTGATAATAACCCAGCAGTAAAAATCCTGTTTTGCATGATTTGCACGTGCCGGAGTCCGCCAGGTAGATACACAAATGTGCATTTCATAAACAAAAATGTTGTTAATCAAACAATTGAAAAAACAATATAATTTTGTGGACTTTGTTATAGTATGTACTTGTTTTAAGAGGGCCTCAAGGAAAATTGACTTGATAAACTTGTAATTCTTACTTACTTGCTTGTTTCAACAACTATGCCTCACTAATATTAGTCTTAAAAACAAAGTTGAAAAAAAGCAACAATAACAATGCAAATTTTAGTTTCAGTTAAAAAACGTTATGTTTGATTACGTCCACTTTATCATTTATTTGTGGGTACAAATCTACACTTCAGATGTTCAATGAAAATACAGATTTGTTACAAAATGAACAACTGACACAGCCATACAAATATCAGTGCAGTGTTTCAAACAGGATTTTGAAAATCACCATTCCATGGAGAGTAAAGTTTCTTTTTTTTGCTGAGTATATTATAAAAATAACTCCTCTAACACAGCCAGTAGTACTGATACGGATATTCTTGCGTGAGCAACATTATTCATATCTAAAACAGTAATGCTTTACATATATATATACGAAACAAATGTAGATAACTATTTATATAATTTCAACTCCATGCTTAATGACTTATACTACATTGTAGTATACACACTATACGAACGCCCTAATCACTTACAGGCCAAATTGCCTAATACAAACAAGAACATACCAAATGTAAGCGTACACGAAAGTGTTTTTCTATGAAATGTATCCTTTTCCCCAACAACTTCTTGAAGAGCAGGGAAAAATGCACTGTAGAAACAGTTCGTGTTTGCATTAAATTGCCAAAAGATCTGATAGACTACAATAAACCAATCGTATATGTTTCTAAAAGTACAATTCAAAATATGTGTTTTACAAATTAGGCTGCATTGTTACATGTGCACTCCATAAAAATACCTTACTAAGGTCAAAGACAATGCTGTATAATGAGCAATTTTGTGTTCACAAAATGAATAAGTGTTATTGAAATTCTGTAAAGCACACACATTTTACGATATTATAAGATTCATTTAAAACTTCTAATTCAAGACCAAGACAAACGGCATCAAATAAATATGCATTGCATGCAGAAGCTTTTTATTTGATAAAAATGACTTCCATAGACGAAACATGTGGCTTAAACTGTAATTGAAACTCTCTGTCTTTAACATATGCAAGTTGTAATAAAATTCGATGCGAAACCAATTTAAAATAATGTATCTTAAAACTTCTGTTTTAAGATCAATACGTACTAATATGGATTGCGTGCATGAGTCCGCTGTTTTATAAAGTTGCCTGCCTCGAGTAACATGTATACACGAACTTAAGGACTAAAATATAATTGAAACTCTCTGTTTCTGAATACTATACGATTTTTTTTTTTTATATATCGCGTCCCAAATTCATGTTTTTATGTAACAAGATAAATCAATCACTTTTAGGAATTAATACTTGCGTGCACAAAATCATTTTTCTAAGATAACGCTACGATAACTACAAAGTTATTACAAATTGACATCGAACTCATTATTTACATTGGTAACATATGTTCCAATATCGACTTCTGGTGGCGGTTCTTCCGTTAGTTCTAAATGTTAAAACTTTTTCTGATTTTGTTAGCAAATAATCCACATACTTATAAGTCTCTTCAGCATGAGAATTAACTTGGTAACAACGTGGTGATATTGGGTTCAATTAATGGGCATTATTTGTTCCTGTACCTTGAGTTAATGCTCTGGGAAGGTAACGTATGTGTTTTAAGTCTGTACTGATTTATTTTAGCTCGATTGTGATGAAAACCCAGAGCATATATGAACCGCTCTTGAGTTCGCTTCCTGGGTAGAACAAGTACTAAGTGTTGTTTTATGAGAGGCAAAGGGTCAAGCGGGAAATCGAACTAGCAACCTCTGGCGTGAGCGGTTAACAGTATATACATTACACTATCGACCGCTTATATTTACCTTTATGTGTTGCATTATAAAATATCCCCACCTCAAACGATTTATCTAAGGTTATGATAAATATAAATATAAAAAATGGAATAAGGAATAACACAAGAAATACTTTTAATCATAAGTTACCAAAGAAAAAGAGGATGAACAGAGTTATTGTTTTATTTGAATAACTATTCTTTCTTTTATTGCCAACTTTATATACTTGGTAGCTTTAACTTGGAATTTATCCTAAATAGTTAAGAGGTATTCAATATATTTAAATTCCATATCTAAAAATGCTGTTTCTTATTTTCAGAGAAAGCTGTTATATTATAAACAAATCCGACGAAAATAATTTTGTCATTTGATTTAAGCAATCCAGTAAGATTGTACATAGAAGGTATTTGATACGAAATGTTTATTTATATACTTCTTTTTTTTAAATAACTCTAGCAAGAATATGCGTTGCGTTCACAATACTCCTATTGCATGAGATTGCCATGAATAACATGTATAGACGAACTAAATGTCTTAGGAAGTAAATGGAACTTTCTGTTCCTGGCACATCATGTAAATGGTAATAGATCTATATCGCGTTCCTAAAGACTTTTACGATAGCAATATAATCAATTCCGTTATAACAGTAAACTCTCGCGTGCACAAAATTATTCTTAATTTAAGTCTTGTTAATAAGATGATAGAGCTGTGCTGTTTGTTCCCGAGGTTAATGTGCATGTTTTACCCTACATATGTCAGACCGTTGATATTTTGTGCTATTTGTTCCCGAGGTTAATGCGCATGTTTTACCCTACATATGTCAGACCGATGATATTTGTGCTATTTGTTCCCGAGGTTAATGCGCATATTTTACCCTACATATGTCAGACTAGTGATAATTTTGAATTTCTGCACGCGTAACACTCTTAATTAAATGGAATAACCATAATTGGCTGTCTTGGTTTTGGAAACTTAATGGCACCATGAACATCTCGATGTGTCACACTATTCTGTAAACCATTCTCATTATAAAAGCTTCAATGAAACAGCTAATGGCCGAAGCATGCATATATTGCCTCACTGACACTGCATTCTGAGCAAATAATCCCTGCGAATAAACAAACGTGTTCTGTTTTTTAAACAATTAAATTGCAAATTTAAACCTGGGGGATTAACAAAATAGATCGAATTGCAGTCCGTCTTGATATAATACTTTTATAATATGTTAATAGAACTACTTGATCATCATAATACCTTTTCAAAACTAAGGTCACCGATCTTCCTCCTGGAGTCTAACGGGTTATTTCAGAGATGGAAACGTATTGATATGCTTTATAGTTGTATGTTTAGAAAAAACAATTCTTCAGAACTATTTAACTTCTTGAAATAAGTAAAACTATAAACGCGACATAAAACATTGAGTGCAGTTTGTAAGTTATCAAATTCCTTTTTCTGAACACATATAGTATATATTCCTATCACATGTTATACACACAAGCGATTCCATTCATATGCAGCAAAACATATTTAGAGACTACATTTTGATTTTGCGTAATTCTGAAATAACTATGTATACTACATGTATACTACATGTAGTAACATTTCATGTCATTGAATGAAAAGCAATGCTTTTAAATCCTCACAAAATACTGCATACAACTAGTTAAATTACAATTGTTATTCATCATTGTATTGAATGCACTTAAAATGGTAGTATGACATTGATCAATAATACATTATTGTTGAAATAAAGAAACGCAAAACACACATAAGCCTACACTCAATCTAAGATATTACCGAAGAAAGCACCCAATGGAGCATAAAAACCATTGCCGATAACGGGACAGTGTCAATGATATGTTCTGTTATGGCCCAATTTAGAGCAGGTTCAATGTCTATTGAAATAGAGTTAGGTAGATATCAACGTATTTCAAGAGAGAAAAGAATATGTAGACAATGTTAGTTTCACTGTGTTAATAATGAGGCTCAATTTCAACTCTTCAAACATTAACAACACTGTGTCAAGATAACGCTAGTGAAATAGAAAAAAGTAACAGTATTAATAACCAACCATACCGTTATTTCTAAAACAAGACACTTAGTCAAACATTTAACTTGATTTAACACATTTCTTGTTAAGTAAATTTTTTGTAAAATAAAAATAATAAACATTGAATTACCCCAAAGCCGGATATACTGATTATATCTTCGGTACCATGTTTAATCTTGTATATTGCTAACAATACTGTTTACCGTATATAATATAATCAAAGATAATCTACACGTCAACAGTAAATGTCACTTAATTTACACGCCGGAACTATATGAGATTTTTAAGTAATGCACCGGAAACGGATGACAGGCTTTTGTAATTACATAATAATTTGGTGACATCTAACGCCCACTAATATTATTTGTTCAACGAAAAGATGTCATTTGACATTTATTTTGATAATGTTATTAAATAATCAGTGAGCATCATTGGAAAACGATAATGAAATTAGCAACCACAGTTAACACTAAAATCGATAGCGAAAAAAGCCTAAATAAAATATTTAATTTCCAAGTAAACAAAAACAGCTTAGTTAGCACAATGACAGGTTTGTTAGCAAAATAACAGCTTTGTTAGCGGATATGAGATGAAATAGCTGACGGATAAAATAAAGAGATAATCATTAGCATGCTAGTGTTTGTTTTTGTTTTACCTGCACGTCTGTCAGCTCCTTTAGGTTTCACTACACAAATTGAATTTTGTTCTTTGTTCAATATAAAATAAGGTCTTGGATTTCCATGGTAAAACAAGAATTCCACATAGAATGTTTTTGTAAGTTTTTTTTCATAGCAGGAATGTAAACCCACATAAAATTGCACAATAACTGGTAGGTAAATCACGTTTTGTTTTAAAAGAGGGTGCAGTGACACCCTGAGATTATTTTTAATACAGAAGTCCTAAAATGCTCATAAATACATGCATATGTTGAAATCCTATAAACATTTTTTTAACACCAGTGATATCTTATTGCAGTATATGATATACGGACTTTTGCTCTAATCATCTGCAGCAAGAAATCACAACTACTATGAACCAATTTGAAAATATTTCAAAACTAAATAACAAAAGCCTTGTTTTTAAGCGTAAGAATCATGTTACTGTGGAAAAAGGGACGTAACTGTATAGTGAGACGTTTAGCAGAAAAAGGTAAACAGCCATTTTAGAGTAATGTCTGAAACTGGACAAGTAAGGCAGAATCCTCTTCGGAGCACCGCGAATATTTCCTCAAATCCTGATACTGAATACCTAGTATTTTTAACTGATATTAATTATAAGAAAATCATGCAAAAGATTTGCCATCACTCTATATCCCTTATTCGATTTCTAACTAGCGGTTATACACATCTGATTTATTTAGCAATATGAACTGTTCATATATTATTCATTCTTTCAACATGAAATAACTGGCAAGAGAAAAGATGTTCTCCTGTTTATTTTGACAAGTTTGTAAAAGATGCCATAAGCATTCTATCAATCTGTATCTCTCAGGGCTTTTAAATGACTATAATATAACAAGTAAACAAGAAGCAGCAGATGCACAATGTCAGCCATGGTGTGATAACGAACGATCGAAGGATTAAGGTGAATAAATCATCGCAACATCCTGCTTGATTCTGTCGCACTTCTATATTCGGTTTACTGTTATGACAATTGGATATGAACTCTTTTAAGTTACGAATCCGTCGTTATCAAGAACAACACTTATAGAACAATCCCGATTTATGGTTTTATATAGAAACAATTAAAGTACTATGTAAATTGGAATCTAATTCGAAAAATCATTGACCGAATGTATAGCAAATTATAGTGACCATATGAAATGGATAAGTAAGTCGTGATAATCCAATGGTAAGTAACAAAGGAATTTTCACCGCACGTTACATGAAATTGAAAATTAATTTACAAAATTTTACTATTTTTTATATATCAGCATCTATAGACATTTTAAACTATATTTGATGAGATATAATAATTATTTCTATTTATCACATTTGTTAATACCTGTGTTGCCGGTTTCATGTATACTTAAGTTATTATATTGTGTTATTTCTCTATGTTTGAGCATCACTAACACGTATTTTTTTCAATTTATGTAATACAAGGGAAACGCTCTTGTATAATCAAATTAACTAGAAAAATAAATGCTGATGTTTCTTAAAATGTCTAAATATTTAGCTTGCGTAAATTTACTGACTAGCAAAGTGTGTTTTTGAAAGAAAGTAATGAGTTACCACAAAGAAACTTTAAAAAATGTTATGAAAATGGATTTTATCAAATAATGTGAAGCAGTTGTAGTGCGTATCTGATTATAATTAGTAGCCATTGAAAGCAAAAAAGTTCTTTATAACTATGAATTGCTAATGCTAGATCTACTAATATTTCTATAATATGCAATCTCAAAATACAATTTAGTTTTAATATTAAGGTAGGAAATAATCTAAATGCGAACTTCAACTACATAATGTATTTAACGCACTTTCATCAACATTTTTACGCCTTTTATTTCCTGCGGTCATGCAATTTAAAAATAATCGTTTCACAATAAACGCTGTTTTATATAAAAGGACAATATAACTGTTTGACCTCAGAAAGCAAATATGAAATAATAATTGTTAATGATTCCCTAAGTATTTCACAATGCATGAATGGGGTTTTACACATTGTAGGTTATTTAACACCAAAGAAGTGAAGATTCCAAAAACAACAAAGTAACATACATATTTAAAAAGTCACATCAACAAATGATTATGCATAATGAACCTAGAATCTTGATTCCTGCAGAACTGCAGAGTATAGCAAATTATATCGTATTGCTAAAATGTTCGCTCCTAACGACATGTATGAGCCACAGTGATTTTATTATTGCCATCACCCAAAATGCCCCATGGAACCACATAGGGGTTGGTAATTTAACCACAATAATGAACATGACAAAAATTAATAAAATGAACATGACACCCATCCGGAAGACTCCTACCTCTCTGCAGAGGTCGACAGTGATTCTATTCTTACCCGGAACCACACAGGTTTGGGTACTTTTCGAATATTGAAATGCATGAGAATATTTTTCTAATTATTGACATGTAAAACTATTCACATGAAACTACTTATTTAAATGAGTTCTACCGGTTAATGTATAATTACTTTTGCGAAATACATTTGTTGTAAATGTGACACTGTTTTGTATGCATACTTCAGGTTATAAATGTCAGAATGAGAACGCTGGGAACAGTCTCAACAGTGTATCACATTGGCATATGTAAATTCTGTGTAATATTTCAGACATTAGAAGCTGAATAAGACAATTGATACGAATGTTGCATGTCACAAAAGATGGCAACACACTAGATGCTTATATGAACGCGTTTTTGTTTTACTAAATTTATTTTGTCTACAACGCACAAATAAAGATAAAGTTTCCAGAAAATAAAACAGCATAGTGTTGATTGTTAGAATAAGATGATATAATGAGTTTCCCGAAATTGTGTCTGAAAGCATATGTTACATATTGTTTATTTATCTGTGACAACACGAGTGTAACGATCTTTATGACTTAGTTTTCTTTTAACTAAAGTGGATTTACTTTTTGGGAAAGGAAAGAAAGCCAATAATTGAGCTAAAAATGAATGTGCTTAAACTTATCTTAAAATTAGTACTCTTTTTTTTTCAATCCCTGCACCTCCAAATGGGATGTTTTTGGTAAATCCAATTACGTTTGTCTGTTTTCCTTGTTTTTTCTGTGATAAAGCATGAGCTTAGATATATAATTTACTTAAATGAAATACATAATGGCTGGTATTCATCAATCATTCTTAAAAGTATTCTTAGACTTGAACTCAGGAATGTATTTTGAAAAACATGTTTAGAGACCATTTTAGATCAATTTTTGCAAGCATATGGGGACGCATAATGTTAAGTAAAAATGCTCTATCTGTCATGGTAATCTTGATAGCTAAGGTTGAAATTTAAATTTTCATGCTTAAGTCTAGGAATATTCTCAAGAATGGTTAGTGAATACGACCCAATATGTATGGTAAGTGAATACAAGAAGAAATCAGCCGTAGTGATATCGATTAATCTCGCTTAAGTAAAAATGAATTTGGCGGCCCATTCATTAATGTAAAATCAGTTGCTCTGATGTCAAGAACGTTACCGATCTCGTTTATTAGATGTTGCATTAATAATATACCGACTAGACAATTGTACATACAGGTGCATTACCGTTATTTATCAAATACGTAATGTGAATATATCTGAATTTGGTCTGATAAATAACGAAAACTATATCTTCAAGTGATCCACGCTTATGTATAAATTGTAGCTTGTTTATTTAACTGATCTAGAATGAATTTGGACTCATGTATTAGTCTATCACAGAACCTGATATTTCATGAATGCATACCCGTGATCGGTAGTCTATCACAGAATCTGATATTTCATGTATGCAATCACAGAACCTGATATTTCATGTATGCAATCACAGTACCTGATAAACCATGTATGCAATCACAGAACCTGATATTTCATGTATGCATATCCTTGATCGGTAGTATATCACAGAACCTAATATTTTATGTATGCAATCATAGAACATGACATTTCATGTATGCAATCACAGAACCTGATATTTCATGTATGCATACCAGTGATCGGTAGTCTATCACATAACCTAATAGTTTATATATGCAATCACAGAACATGATATTTCAAGTATGTATACCCGTGATCGGTAGTCTATCACAGAACCTAATATCTAGCGATTCAGGTCTATTAACCCAAAAAATCAGGGAATTCTATGCCTGTCCCACTATTCATAGCAATTGTACGTTTTCTAAAGTGTGACGTCATTCAAACGTTCAGTTGAAGCAACTGACCAATCAACGTGCTCAAAAGTAGCTTTCAAAATTGTTTTATAGAGATATTACGATAGGGAATGATGAATCTGGTCCCCGTTACGACTGTAGAGTTTCAGACTAACTGTAATAGATGCGGAAGCACGATGTAGGTCTCGATTGTTGCTGTACCTTTAACCGCCTTATTCATCTTACGGATAAAGCAATTAATTTGCCACGGCATAACTTCCTTAGTAATTAATTTAGGACATTTTGGTATATACTAGGTGCACTAAACATATAAATATAAGAAATGAAATTAATTAGTTAAACATTAATGAGGTAAAAACAAACATGCAATGAGAAAAGTTGATACACTGATTTGATTACATATTTTTTTATTTGTTAAGAAGTGATATAAAGATTGGCAGCAACTGTTTCAAATAACAGAGATGATATATCTAGTAGAAAAATATTCTTGTTTCACAGGATAGCGTTAATGTCAAATTGATCTAAAAATTTACAGCTGATATGTTTAACTAAGATTATCAGATACTAAAACGTTATCAATTTATATGTCCACGTCAAGCAAGCATGAAACGTTGTCAATTTAATCAATGCTTAAATATATATACTGCTGGTTATAAAAGCAATCTCGAGCATAACTTTATGGACCCATACTTCCTAAAACAGTTGGTCTAAAAACCATGTTTTGTGGTATCTAAATCCCCCCCCCCCCCCACCCCCCTCTGAACTACACTTCGTCAATTATTTTAAGTAAAACAGGCATTGCATTCCCAATTGAAGCTACGATTATTTTACGTACATAGATATAGGTAAATTGATAAATAAATATATTGCTCTGTTATACTAAACTCAATCAAAACACATTTGACTTAAAACAACAGAAGTGGTACACTTATTACTTAAAATCCACTTCAATTTCAACTTTAAATAGTCACTTCTTACATATTTGGTGTGCATATTCTAAATCGATTGGTGAATCACATGCTGTGGAATATACAACAGTTTAATCAGTAGTACCGTAGTCTATAAATCAGACAGTCACTTTTAAATTAACTTGATTTCAGGATTTATAATATATACTTTAGCAGTGTGTTTTCCCCACAAAAAACACACACTTTGTTTTCTTTGTACTTAATTAGACTTTGCTTTACATCCTGTGGCCAGCCAGTAAACATACTCTTTGGGGGGATGGGGAGGGTCCGTATCAATCTCATATACCTGTGACTGACATCCTAAATTTCGAGACTTATTTAATCCATGATTATGCCAATATCGTGACAGTCCAATGTCTAACCAATTTCTATAGCGATATAAAAAATCGGATTTGCGTTCTGTCATAACTTGATGTTAAGTCTAACCCATACTACACGAAACAGATACACGACCGACCATTCCTGCATGCGGAGATATTGATATTAATCTCCCATTATGACAATCTGAAACTTAATTAATATTACAGTTACGCCCTGCTTTCTGCTAGGAAAGGAATACAATTACGATATAAGTGACCTCAAAATTCGAACTATAATCAAATTGCGAATTTTATCAAGATCGTTGAACGTTTCAAAACATAGCATGAAGCATATGTTTTAGGTTCTGACATAAGGTCACTCTTCAGTTGGTTGCTAGATTTTTTATTGAAATATATGTCACAATTCATCTCCAAATGCAACTTTTTTGAATATGTTTGATCCTTTCTGGTATATTATCCGTTTGATTCTTAATTACATGTATATAAAAAACAAAAATAATCTGTAAACGCAAAGTATAGTACTAGCATTCTAGTTCATATTCAATCAAATACTTTCTAATCACTATAACAAATCTATTACAGAGGCATTTCATTGAAAAACTACATACACGAATATTTGACGTGTTTCACGGATTTTGATATGTAGTGCTAGGTTCGTATAACGCATATTGTAGATAATAAAACAATAACATATGTTCTTGACACCATTTTTAGCACGCGTCTTTATAAAATGAAAATATAAAACGTGCACTCGCTCTAAATCACGCAGTCTGGTAATATGTCGCATTTCATATATGACGTACAACAATAAATACAATAATACAGCAGTTGTGATACTTAAGCATACACCAAAGACACGGGTTAAACGTTTGCAAATTGTAGTAGAAACTTCTACATTTTGATGTATGACTCGAAGACGGGAAAGTGGCGGTGTTATTAACCGTTCAAATGTTGTCACATTTTCTGTATGTATGGATGAATGCATGCGTGCGTGCGTGCGTGCGTGCGTGCGTGCGTGCGTGCGTGCGTGCGTGCGTGCGTGCGTGCGTGCGTGCGTGTGTATGTGTGATATTGTTTTGTTACTAGTTATTATTCTTTTATGTATCAATTGTGATTGTATTTCGGTGATGTTGCGTCTGTTCAATATTAACGTTTTCTGTTGAATATATATATATATTTTTTTTTTTACTACCATGTCCCCTGACACATTTAAATAGACGACTTAATAAAATATGTTGCAACTTTTAAACACAATTTGAATGACCAGCTAACAAATCTTATAATTCTAAAGTATGGTACTATCCTCAAACAGCTATTGCCTTCTCACTTTAACCTTAGTTATTCACCAATTAACAGAAGTTGATCATGTTGAGGTTAGTGCAACACCATGACATTGTGTTTGGTTATTTTTCAAGTATTTTACACGTTTGAATATTAGATTCTTCAATTACAATACATCTAATTAGCAACTGCTCATGCTGTTGTCGCATTCAATCCTTTAATCCATTATGTAAAACATTGCCAATATTGGCATTAATGATATAATCATTTTACTGTATTGTTACAGCGTGACAAAATCTGATAAATGCTGGAGAGAAGCTTGTCTATCATTGACCTTATAAAATCAATACATTGCATATCATACACTTCACTTTTACAGATTGCTTGGAGACAGATGGCAATTTATGGTCTGATTCAGCTGCAGACGGCCACAATCATAACCACATGTGACACGAATATACAATTACGCGTATTACATTTCACAGAGGATCAGATGCTTCTTCGTGTATGGAATTAACTTTCATCAGGCGCTAATGAATGCGCAAATATGTCTAAATATTGAAAACATTTCAAAACAGTGGCAATCAGAATATATTTTGTGAACTATATCATAGAAAAAATGTCCGCTAGTAATCATGCGGAGCAGTCAGGAAACTCGACACAGACAAAAATACAGGAACCGGAACCGGAACTGGACCGCTGCTCACCGGAACCGGAAGGATTCATTAATCACGATCATGATGCTGCTAATGCATTGTTATCAAATACACACGTGGTAGGAAATAATAATTGTTCTCAAAACACTTTAGAAATATCAGACGCTGATGTTGGTGGAAATAGAAGTGATGAAGACATTGTGGCTAGTAGAATAGATCTTGAAAGAATCAACAGTTTCAAAAATAGACATTCAAGTAAAAAGAAAGGTTGCAAAAGAAAAGAATCGTTTGAACAACGCCTTAAAAGAACCTTCACAATCAAAGACGCACATACAAATGAAGTTACTAAACGCATTATAGCAATTTTGATTAAATATTCGCTGTTCGTATTCAACTTTATATCTTGGGTAAGTTTATAATTTATATTCCTTCCTTAAGTTTCTTTTACATCGGAAAAAAACAAGACGGACATTCCAATGTTTAGTCTTGGAAATTATTAAGAGATTGCACATTGGGAACAAATTTTGTTTGATCAGTAAGAAAACGTGTCTTATACTTGTTTGCATGACATAGCAATTACGGTATTTCTTAGGAGCGGCGGTAGTGTATTGGATAGAGTGTTGGCCGCTCATGACCGACGTTGCAGGTTTGACCCCCAGCTTGAGCAGATGCCTCTCAAATCTAAAGAGCAACACTCAGTACGGGTTCTTCTCAGGGAGCTGTCTCGAGGACCGTTCATATAAGCTTTGAGTTCTTCGATATCAATCTCAAATAACTTCTGATATTTCTGATAATACAAAGTAAATATATGTGTTTATGTAGTTATTACTATGTTCAAAGAAAGCAGATATTCATCTAGCAATACTTTTATAGTAATTGAATATTGCCTTATAGATATCAATCGCATGTTTGAATCAAAGATGATAAATCATATGTGCACTGTTAATGAAGTTAATGACCTTTCTTTGAACGTTTTCAAACTTCGATAGTACAATATGAATGAAGTTTGTTTAAATAACGATAATGAAGCCATTGTTTACTTCTTCAAAAGCACACAAGCAAACTATGAGTGGTATGCACAGCATGGTTACAAGACGGTCTTGTCACACAGATGTTTACACTCTCACGGCAATCAGTCGAAATGAACTAAATATACTGAACAAAAAATATTAAAATTAAAGTTTAACTTATCTTTATATGTATCGCAAGAGAATTCTAATGTGCATTTGTATGGAAAAGGATAATGGCTCAACTGTTACAGGAAAAGGATGAAACTATTGATCAAATGTGGTAGGGATCGCAAACTGCATTTAAATATAACGGAGGTTTCTTTTTTATTCTATTATGGCACGTTCATGTAAATTTTGTGGAATTTAAATACATTAAAAGCTAAGGAAAACTGAACAAATTTCATTGTTTTTCAACGTCTTTTTATTGATAATAAAGCCTATCAGTTTGATTTGATAAACACGGACCATGTGCCTGCACGGTGAAATGGACTTTAACGTTGTCTAGTTTGTCTCATGCACTCGTGTTTGTTACAGTTGGATTTATCTGAAATAAGTCGTTCGCCTGAAACTATCTTGATCATTTTACGTGCTTATTTCATTTTATAACACTAAATATATATTAATATATATGTATATAAACAATCGGAAGTTCCTTGTTTTATTCATCTGATATGAATTTCATTTCAATTCTCAATAGAACTCGGTTGTAGCTGGGTGCAACTAAAGTATCAGTTTACATTTTGTTGGCGCCTAGTATTTGTTTTACATATTCGACGTCATGACGTCATGAGTTTCAGGTGACGTTAAACGCAAGTTGCCATAAATGAGTGCGTATTTATTCAACAAAATGACAACAAAGCTGTTCTTACACTGATGGTATAATTCGCTTTTAAATATAGATATAAATATATATAAATAACAGTATACTCTTTTATTTGAAAATATAACGTACGTTTTTCTTTGCGTGTGGTCCATGTACGTTCATATCTCACGAACGTTCAACAAAAATAATTCATTCTTTGAATAAAGCTTATGCTAATATACATAGTAACTGGACCAACTCAATGCACTACGCAGGCAGTAAAAATCCCTTAGAAAGATACACGCTGTGTTTCTTTCTCATAAACATTGGAATAATGTTATAAACTAGACTTCATATCAACAAAGCGTTCAATAAAAATGAGTATGTTTCCAATTGACCCTCTCTGTGGAAATCGAAGATTTGCATTTTATTCATGCTTTATTGCAAAAGGGATGAATTGCTTATAAGAAAGATTGATACAAATTGATAGAAGAATTGATATCGTTCCTGGAAATCAGTTGTCTGTGAGAATTGGAAACGTTTTTGTCTATTTATTAAACTGCACGCAATTACAAGAGAGGGTATAAATAGTAAATACAAGATTGAAACAGACCATGTTTAGCTTTAGTTACATTCTCTTTCATTTCTGTTAAATCGTACATCTATATTGCCAATGTGTTTCTACATAACGAGCTTTGATTAAGTACGCTTCTTGTCTTATCAATCTATGCAATATAAGCATCTATACAATGCTTCATTACCTCAAAGGCATTTGTTTTACAGTTTTAAAATGCTTTGTTTCTTCTGTTTATCTCATTTAACCATTTTCTTAAACAACAACAACAACAACAACAACAACAACATAAAAACAACAACATAAAAACAACAACATAAAAACAACATTGTCAAAATGTATCACATATATTTGTATAAATCGGTGTCTCGCGCCCCTTTGCTTTATTTTTATTCATTACATTTGGGTGTGTTATTACACTGTACCACTAACACGGACATTATATATGCTGTATATTGCATTCATCATTGAATTTATATATATTGCAGACATTGTAACAATTTACATTATAGTGTACGTTATAGTCATTGTCATTGTTATATGTAAATTTCTCTGATAATACTATACAAGGACACATATACATTATATGAACTATGTGCATGGCCAGATATATAACAAGAGACTGTTGGTCGCTTATGCCATTCTCTAGTGTTCTATTCAACGTTCGAACCGATGACCGCTAAAAACAACACTTGCTCTATCTGGGAAACGTTCTCGAAAGCAACTTTGCCTAATATCAGATCATTATTATTGATGAATATATTAATATATTTTATTCTTTATTTACTTTTTTTTGTTTGTTCATATTACATGTAGTATATTGAATTTAACATAAGCACCTTTATCCCAATTCAATGTTAATTGATATTTTTGCTAATTTGTAAATTTAGGTAACACTTTTACTGACTGCGATATTATTTTACACTAATTGGTATAGTCATTAGTTTCCTCCTGTGCAACAATGTCGAATGCAGTCATTAGGGTTTGACTTTATATCAAGTTTCTTACACGTTGTCAGCTCTGTATGTGGATGTGTCTATTATCGAACTAACTGTGATTCCCCAATAGCATGGAAACAGTATAGAGACATGCTGTGATGTACGATAAACATCATTAACAAGTGTGGTGATTAAACAACTTTCACTTAGCACCTTATAGTTTCGACTGTTTGAATGAAACTGGTACGTGTGGTAACCGTGCATAATGTAATAAACGACAAGAGTTGTCAGAAGACAACAAAGCTCGCCGATGGGATAAACTCACCACCAACGAAAAGATTGAGATTGGAGGCAAACACCAAAACATAAACGCATCTAAACGAAAAAAAATAACATGGGTGTCTACAGACTAAAAATTAAGTCTTAAAATGCCATAACTGTGCCAAAATTCAATCCAGAGTTATGTTTTTTGTCTCTATGTGTTTCAATAATGATGATGAACACACATGCAATGTTTCATTCACATCCAATGAGTGGTTGCATAGATATCTTACCTGATAACAAACTTTAACCTGAAAAATTAAGTCGAAAAAGGGCCATAACTGTGCCAAAATTCAACCCAGAGTTATTGTTCTTTTCTCTGTGTGTGTTCTATTAATGATGGTGAACACACATGTGAATGTTCATTCACATCCAATGAGTGGTTGCATAGATATCTTAAACTTAAACGCAACTAAACGCAAAGTTTAACCTGGGTGTCTAAGTCCAAAAAGGGCCATAACTGTGCCAAAATGCAATCCAGAGTTATGGTTCTTATCTCTGCGTATTTCATTGATGATGGTAAACACAAATGCAAAGTTTCATTGACATCAAATGAGTGGCTGCATAGATAACTGAAACTTAAACGCAAAAGTTTAACCTGGGTGTCTACAGACGGCGACGCCGACGACGACGCCAGGGTCATGACAATAGCTCTCCTTGGACTTCGTCCCGGCGAGCTAAAAACAAAATGTTAATGATGTTGAAGTTGTATTTTGTTCATTATCACGCATTGATCTTTACATTGTAAAAGTATATCGATTTAAAGATACTAATATTCCAGTAATACATTTTTATACTTAAAAAGTAGTAACATTGATTGATTGACTGAATATTTAGCATCATTTTTATGCCATCAAGGGCAAACGACTAACAGTTAATCTAACCACTGTTTCCTGGTATTCTCGATGGTTAACCAGTACTCGAGCACACCCCATTTCTGCAAGTTACTGATAACTTTCCCATTTGAATCAGCGGTGAATGACGAATGATGAGGTGCAATTTCATATATCTGACATCACGGAGATTGTGGCCGAGCTGGGATTCGAACTCACGACCACTAGATTGATAGTCAAACGCGTTAACGACTGCGTTAATTGGGACCGGTTTAGCAGTAACATTTCATTAAAGTTTGTGAACGTTTTGAAAATATGAGTGAAAATTCATTAGCAACGACTTGAAGCCATGTTGTTTCGCCAGTAACCCAGCGTACGGAAACAGCATAGCTATTGTTCTACACTCAAGAGATGGAAATGCAACACAAGAAATGATATTGATACGCAACACAAGAAATAATATTGAAATGCAACACATGATTTAAAGAGGACTTACTTGGAAACGATAAAAGTGACACCAATGCAGGAGGTACCAAAGCATTTAGTAACAGCTCAAGTAAACAACCAATTACGTCAACAGACACTAATTGCTATAGGATATGGATATATACACTAGTGTTAAATATGTTGTGTTTTCATACCTCTTGAGTTAGTTTAATGTTATTAATTTTCTGATAATTTTTACTACTGAGTGAATTGTGTCCATACCGTATAGAAGTGTTGTCACGAATATTACTTTACCATTGGACTTGTTCTCTGATTTGTAATATCAGCCAATTTGTCAACCATATCGAATATTACATCCAGTTAAGGAAATATATTATCTTGTTACTTTTTTTCCTGAAAATATAAACTCCATGTATTGCCTTACAGGTGTTAGCAGCTGGTGCCATTGGAACAGGAATATGGATGCAAAGTGACAATACCATAACCGTCACATCCGATACCGATTTCTTCCTTGATCCACCAATAATGACGTGTATAGGGGGCGGGGTCACATTCGTTGTCGCATTTCTTGGCTGCGTCGGAGCCCTCAGAGAGAACCTCATTCTTCTCAAAGTGGTAAGGCTCAGCGTTCGTTAGATTAGTCTATTTTATATGGACGTTTTTCTCCTTGGCAAAAGCGGTACAGTTTCACTTAAATGAAGTTGGTTTCTCAATCTCGGTATCAATCATTGTTAAATCAAATATAATCTTATAAAAGTGCACAATTTCATTACATTAAAGACATAACTCATAAAAGTGAATAATAATAAGACAACATCAGATGTGCTGTACATTGCTATGGGCGCACATTTTATTTATAAATGATGGGGAAACGTGGGGGACGAAAAGTGGAACATTATGATTGTGTGAAAAATAATTGTGTGTCGAATAATGCTCACAGCATTCCATTTAAATATATTTATAAGCTGTGATGTATTTAATTATATACAAACATGGTATTTACCAAAGTTATGCTTTGGAAACTATTTCGAAAGTAATAAGCATAGTTTTAGTTTGTGCATTGATCTCACCATTGCATTTTTGTACAAACGTTATATGATCTGTTTAAAACACAAATTATATATGTTCAGTTAAATCGAACAAATTATAACCCTCCAATTAATGAAAATTATTTAATATGATTGTATGTCATAAAAATAGGAACTATAGATTAATTATATCTTTTTTAATATTAGTTTTTAGTGTATATGAGTCTGCTTTCAGTACTCAGTGTTGCTTTTTCAGATACATCTGGCCGCACTAGGGTTCGAACCTGCAATCCCTAGCGTAAGCGATCACCATTCTACATTCTATCCACTACACTACCGCCCTGCTTAGTTTTAACATTCTTCAAGCATAATAACAATGGCACATCTGTTTTGCGAAAATATTACGCATATAAACTATATCATAAAGTCTACGTGTGTTGTAATTCTATATTTTGAAGAAAAAAAACAAACACATTTTCATTAAGTATAAATATTAAGACAAAAACGTTTTGTATTTATTTGTTAATATTGGAGACCGCAGAAGTAAACAGCATTTTCCGGGAATTATTTTCAAAATAATTAACAAGCGCATTAAAGTAAACAACGTTTTGCCAGATATATATACTTAAAGTTATAATAAATTATGCATCTGAGTCATTTGCAACTGTGTTTCTCTAAACCGTGTTGTAAGTTTTAATTTACCTTTCTGACGAAATATAGAGGTTTTTCAGTGAATTATTCATGATAATTTCACTGTTAAAAATAGTAAAATTCTATAAGTTTTATCTTTATCTTCACTGTATGCAATGATAAAATAAAATAAAAACAAAGTGCCGGAGAAAGCGAAAACTCTTTAAATTTCACTCAATTAAGTCACACGTGATTTTATCACCTTAGTTATATTTCTCTGAAACCAGCCTGTAGGTTGTCCCAATAAGTGTAGTTTGTCACTCCACCAATGGCGTAGTTTGATAACCAACAATGCATCACACTATAACCATCCTCTTGTTCTTTCAATGCGTCGAATCCATAATCCATGCCCGTATGGTAATGTACGGTAGATGTATATGTAACCAATTGCTTCATTTTTTATTTCAGTTTTTCTATGTCCTCACGTTCATACTTTTGGGAGAGATGGTATTAGCCATGGCAATATTCGTTCTCTATCTCGTGCCCGAGGCGCGGGAAAACTTCCTTAGATCTCAACCGGAAAAGATATTGCGGTCCGCCATTAATAAATATATGGACGATGCAGAGATGAAAACATGGGTAGACAGAGTCCAGTCAGAGGTAATTGATACCATATATATTTTAAGAACCATTAAATAATATTGTCATAAGCATAAGGCATTTAAACAATGGGTACCATAACTACAACACCGCCATTGTTATGTATTCACCGTCACAAACTATATCTTTAATGTTGTTAAACATAAGGAAATGAAACATACACTTCATTGATTATTTAAATTTGCAGTGTCAAGCTGTCGTTAAAAAACTAAAATTCACAATTGAAACATGACATGGTAACAACACTTTACAAACAGATCAATAACGCCATTCAAATCACACATGGCCATCATCATGGTATTAATTTTACATCATTAAAAGGTATTACTAATAACCGCCATTGTGGGACTACCTACCGGAAGCACTTCTTCCATTCAATGAAAGCGTTATTCCTGTAGTCTTAAACTGCCATAGGTCAATCATGATCTTATCATTTCTATGACATTGATCATTCCTGTTATCTCAAGAATTCAGAGAAAATCTCATTCGTAAATGCAGCATGAAACATATATTTATTTTAAGTCCATTTTGAAATTGCACTATGAACAAAATCGAAACGGTATTTATTTCTCAAACGAAGTTTTACGACGACATATCAAATTCTTATTTTCTCATTATGCTATTAATATACCACATACTCTAAATTGTCCAATTCGGGAAACAGTAATGATATTCTATAAGTGTACAAAATGTTAACCATATTAACCTTTTAAACAGTATGTGTTTGTCGTTTCCGACTAGGAATGTTAGACTAATGTATATAATTATTTTTTTCTTTTCCTTGAATATGTTGAATTGTATCAGATGGCAACTATTCTAAAGCAATATATGAAATTAAAGCAACACATTACATTGGTTATGACCTTCTTGTAATACAATGAATATGCTTTTTAGTTTTGGCCGTATCGAATATTACACTCATGAAACAGATGAAGTAGAAAAGCATCATAACAGTATATAAAGAGAGATACGTGATGTATCGACATTATATATGGTTGATAAAAAAGACCGCACACGCATGAGAAACAAATTGTGGTATCGCTTTATTTGAACAGCATTTGAAAATTTCATCCTTCTCTCCTTTTTTAAATCCGTTATGTAGTTCAATCTATTTGCAAATTAAAATTCTAGTCTGTTTTTTTTTGGTTAACTAATGTAATTCAGCTTGTCAAATAGTTACAGACTCATGTTTCTTTAATTTTGAAAAATGACACACAGAGAAATCTAACTCAGAGTCTGTCAAACAGTTTGCAGAAGTAAATTATAGTATTGCATTAATTGAAGAAAACAAGTGATAGACAGATATCAAGATAAATAGCTGTGTAACAAGAAAAACACTGTACTATACGAAAAGTTTTATATGGAAGCAAAATATCAATATGTCATTTATCTACATGTAAGATACCAAAAGTGTAAATGAACGGTAATAGTTAAACATATAAACTATTGATTATTTACAATTTACAAATTTTGGTAGTTCGAGACAAATGTATTAAATATATGTAATATATCAATGAATTTTTTTTTAAATAATAGTTGTATGAAAGGAAAAAGAAATTTACCAAACCGTATTTTAAAATAAAAATCTATTGAAAATCTGGAAACATATCATTCGAAGGACAAGGACATATCTACAGCCACATCCCAAATTATACATCGACAAACGCAATGTATAAAAATGTATACACAATAGTTAGGAAATGCCATACATCATTTTTTACAACGGCAGCCTTGTTTCCTTTAAAAGATCATAACATAGATGCATCTCCTGATCAAACAAGGAATACCTTTGGACTCAATATCAATATGTTCTGTTGTAACTTGGATGCTCAACGCATCAAAATGAAGAAAACTCAATACGTCACCTGTTGCATATGTCATTTATTTTTTGTTTTGTATTTGGTTTTTAAAGCTGTGTCTGAGACACATAGAGAGTTTTATGAAGATTGTATTTTGTTAAGGCTTATACGAGTCACTTACTCGTGCATTTTGAAATTTGAAAGTTCAATGTCTATTTTTATATTGCCATATTTGTTGTTGCTAACAATTCAATGACAAATAAATGACTGGTTATTTCACTATTTTGAATGGTTGTTGCAAACTGTATTATTGAACTTACTTGATACTGTATAGTTAGTATGTCAAAACTATTAAGTATCATAATTTACAATTCGTTTACAACTTCTCCATTAGCATAATTATAACCATTGTCGCTTGAAGTGCTACCAAATCAACCATGATACCAGTTCGTTCAGGATTATCTTGTAAGCATGTAAAGCCTGGATTATACTACATTTGAATTTTTTTTTGTTTAGCTACATGGTTGTTTTTGCAGATTATATCCTGATAAAATGTTATATGTTCAGAAAACCCTTCTCTTTTTGGCGATTTAATGAGACACGTCTGTCATAACATCAAACTGCCTTACAGCTTCCGTTGAAATACTTTCCAATTACGTTGTTAGATTTATAGCTGCAGCAGGAAAACGTATAATCTGGTTTAAAATTATTGCCTTTTACCAACTCATCACAAAACTACAGAATGCAATGCCAACTTGAATCCCAGATGATGAGAAAGTCTAATTACGGTCATGATTGGGAGAAAGCAACTTTTAGTGTTAGTTTCGTATTCTTTTATATTACACGATCTGGTTAAGTTTTACTATCGTCGAGTTTCTTTATTGAAAAAAATAAGTGAAACATGCAATACTTATGTATCTTAGTCAAAGTGTATAATACCGTTAGCAAGATATCAGATCCTTATTTTGAAAATAATATAAAGATACTTATGATGAATATTTCTCATATTGGCCCTTATATTAGGAATACTTTGGTAAGAAATCAGTTCACTGCCGACTGACGCATTTATATACTCGTACTTATTTAAGTTCGACGTTAAGGCCTTTGAATCATCAAAACATCGCGTTATTTAACATTTGTTTGAGGCTGACCATAATGAATGATTAATGATGTAGTTTAAATCCTTTAAACTAACTTTATTGAATAATGTGTGCAATATAGTACTTGTAGTTGACATTTAATGTCATCAAACTTACACAAACTTAATCTGGTCCAATTAGGTAATTGACATTGGAGTTATGGCTCTTATATCATTAAAAATGCATTATTCTTATTTATATATACCCTGGCAAAGGCAGATCTTGTTGAATACTCATCAAACTTACACAGTATAACCATACTATCTTAGCCAAGGTATTGAAATGGTCAAATAAGGTGAATAATGTCAGAGATATGGCCATGGTGTTATTCAAGTTGCATTAAATGATATAGAGTGCAGTCTAGCACCAGCATTTTTGACTGGATGTTCACAAAAACCATAAACATAAAACACTCTAGTGACCTAATACTAAAAGATCCAGGATACTATTTGGAAAAGGCCTAATGTGATAAAAAAGAATGTCTGAGATTGGTCCCAAGATTATCAAAAAAATCGCTTTATTAGGTACAGTCTCCTATGTGAGCGATTTAGGGCCATCGTGGTCTTCCTCTTGACTATCGACTTCATATTCAATTCATCACTAATATTTATCAGCGACGTTCAGCTATATATCACAAGGGAAATAGTTCACTACGTTATAGATCATAATACAAATGAACTTACGGACTTTTATCCTTGGACAGGTCTAACAGCAAGGATTGATTATTGACATTGATGAGGACAACCAAATCTAATAAACGAAAACCACTTGTTGTGTCCTTGTTTATAATCAGATGATCATGTCCTTATTTGATGAGATTGTCTGAACTATGATATCAGTTAATATAATTGCATGGAATGATCAATATGTATTCATAGACACGAAGGCCTAAATTGGCAGAAGGTATTTCAGACTGAGAGCCACATTTTGGCAGATGAGAAACTCTTGATTGACATCTGCGAAGTGAAAACTTGAAGATGAAATGTTATACTTTCTAATCATTGATTTCTGTGGGAAAAACTGTTTAACAAAAAATAAATTGAAAGACTATAAGCAAAACGCGTGACATGCCTTTTAAAAGAAACAACCACCATAATAGCATAAGTATACGCATAACCATAATCTATATATAGCATACTCATAATTAGTACAATACATACATACAGTTGGTCACCGGCTTGGAACGGTCAGTCAGTAGCAAATCCATCATTAGGCAGAAGGCGATTTAAAAAAAAATCTAATTAGTTTGACGTCAATGACTCTTTCAAAATCTTAGAAGAGAGAGCAAAAATACCTTTCACTTAAACCACATTTAACCAAATCGTTATATAAAATTAATGACATAGTTGGTATCAAAAAAATAATGAAATTGTGATTTTTGATTTGAGAAGGTAAATTTATTTACATTGAGACGTTACATCATACGACCACTGACGAAAACTAATACACCCGATTTATTGTCGTTCATTATAGAGGTGATAAGTAAATGTACCTTTATTGCTGAGTAATGAGATAAAAAAGAATATCAGATTCGTGCGCATTTACTATTGAAATGGCAAAATAATATATAATGCTCGGCAGAGCATTGCATGATATAGTTTTGCCAACTCATTTCATAAATTCAATAATAAGATCCTCTATTTATTATAGTCACATACTAGGTAGAAGAAGGTATAACGTCACATGATTGGTAGAAGAAGCCTTGTCATTGATAGTCTTGTTATCTTTAATAATATGAAAAAACAAACAATTTACATAAATATAAAACACTTAGAGAACATTTCCCGCATGACACGATTAAAACTTACATACAGAAATCTTTGAAACATTTACACTTAGCGAGAAGACATTATGTCAACCTTCGAATACAATTATACAGATAATGTCAGTAACATCTGTTAATTTCATTGCATTGGAGATGTGCGGTAGCCAAACGGCCATACTTTCTTCTTAAGAGAATAATCAATATACCCAATATAGTATAAAGATGAATTTTATTTTGTCATCTTATGAAGGTTAGTGTACTTAAGTAATGATGGTTAACACCAAGCATGGTCCATTGAAACACTAAACATATGGGTTCCACATCTGTGAAATGTTATAAGAGACTTTAGTTTATGCTAAACGACTATCAATATTACATATTTTGATGTTATTCAGTGGAAATGTTAAGCCAGAATTACATTCTTAACCAAGGTTTCATAGTCCTGTCGACGGTGTTCAAAAGTACCAGGTTGATGAGATGAATAGTAAAATTAGTGGGTTTTTTTTCAAAATTTTGACAGAAAATTATGCCGTTTAAAATGTGTAAGTTAGGTTGAGTCTAGATGCCAGATCTATACGTTTTTCGCTAAAAATATACACACACACTTCACAATATATTATATATATATCAATATAATCACTTAAAAACATCAGATGTACTTATCGATATATCAAATTTAAAGAAAAACAGTACTAAAGCTGCAAAGTTATTTACTTGTTTATCTGAAAGCAGACATACTGAAGCCTTGAAACTGACATTTAATCATCTGCCCGACTACAAAATGCCATTGTTTTATGGTGTATCAGGATCAACTTATATCATCTTTGAATGATGTTGAATATTGGATAAAATTATTCAGGGTAAATTAATTTTCGCAAAGGACACAGGTTAATGTGAAGTGAATACATTTAGTATATAATGATTATATTAATTTAAGTAAGTGAATATCCGAATGAATGTAGTTTCTAAAGGTCTCATTATCCACTTTAAAGAAATTAAATAAAATATCGATGAAACCATATGCAGTTTGACTTGATCACCTGGTTGCTTTTTTCTCAAGTATTTAGGTATATGTTAGTGAAACAGGATCGTGATTAACAGCCAACCTCACATTTGCCCTTTAACCCTTTACTTCATATAGACGCCTTTGGACACCTCTAATATAGAAGCATCTGGACACATAATATAGAAAGCTTTTGAATCATTGGGTGAATTATGTTTATATTAACTGACAGAGTGGAAAACAGTGCAGGGAGTGTTCAGATTACTCGTTACGAGCATTCTGAACTCTTCCTGCACTGTTTTCAAAGGCCTTCTGTGATTGGTGCGGAAAAACGCGTATCTATGGAGTAAAGGGTTAAACGAACCTAACCACTTGCTCTCAAATCTTAAGAAATCTTTTTTTATAAATCTGAATGATATGTTTTCAATGATATGCCACATGCTGCACATTGATATTGTAAACGTATGCAAACTCTGTTGTGTATTTTGTTGTGTTTCGGACGCTTCTATGTCCCAAGATGATACAAGTTTTACATTACAATCATGAAGCGTAGTTGTATCCAGAAGTTACTTGATCATAGACACAACTACGCTTCGAGGCTTAATGTATCGTCTAAATGGTTAAATCGTACCAAAAATAGGAAGTATGTTTTGGAAATAATGATAGTTAATTTATAAAAAAATTATATAGAGCTGGTTAATCTAGACTGTGTTATTGTTTTATGTAGATTCGTGTGTAGAAATCTTGCATTTCTTGTTTTAATTTCATTTTTTTTGTTCGACGGTTTGATTTGAATCGCTTGCAATGGTTGCTATTTCATATTTAAAGTTTGCAATTGTAATAGAAGCCAGTTATTGATTTGCATTGACAATTGACAATGCATCTTCACACTGAACATAAAATATAAACATAAATGTATACGGCAGAGTTTATATGAGAAAAAAGGTAATTTTGTTTAAAATGATATAAAAAGCTGCTTTTCAATATAAACATTGTCATTTGTTTTCAATTTTCATCAGAAAACTCGATAAATCGATAATTTCTATTCTGTTAGCCAGTATTTAAAGCGATTTGTGTTATAGCAGTGTAATTATATTGATATAACAAATAAAAAAATGTTGCTACACAAACTATAAGGTCATCTAAATTATCTTGAATGTAAAATTGCTATTTAAAATGTAAAATCAAGTACAGTCTTATGATCTAATGTTTAGCTATACCTTTATATGTAAATAACATGTACTTCAGCAAATTGTGTAAAATTGATATTCAATTGATTTAGTCTATCAACATATGAAAGTGTCGATTTATTTTATGTACACTATAAGCTCCCCATATATGTTGGAAATAAAGAATAAGAAATGAACACATTTAATGATTTTTTATAGCTTCATTCATTGATCTTAGATTTAAAATGAAAACATACAAGTAAAAGGCAGTGTTTATACGACATAAAAATGTCATAACAATGGTTAATTTATTTAAATATATAACATTTTCATCTGTTTCCGAGTAAATCGACGCCATATGTTATTAATGCCAGCATTAAGAGCGCTTTACGTTAAATAAACGGATTTAATGAAATTGTATTGTTTTTGCAATATTCATGAAGAGAATTGTTAAACAAAAAGCTCAGCTAAATTAACTATGCAATTAAATGAACGACACGATGTAAATTTAGGGCTCTATTTGTATAACGCAAAGTTTGTTTCTATAATGGAAATCGTTTTTCCTTTATCAACTTCCACTAGAAAATTGATCGTAAAGTGTTACTTATTTTCAAATCAAATAACAGGTTATAATTTCAATTTTGGCATTTACGGTCTGGTATGGACACACATTGCTTTATACAGAAAATCAATAAAGAAAAAATATGGAAGCAAATATTCCTACCGTCGATAAACAGTTACTAACCGTTATATTGCCTATAACAAACACCATGAATTATTGCGTTAATAAATATATGTCTTGTGCCTAGTTTCATTAAGGGAAACGCAACTGTTTTGTACATTATAAATAAATACTCACATTTGATACACAATACAGCTTAACCTGTCTTAAGCAGCCAGTTAAGGGAAGGAACAAAAATGGCCTTTTAAGACAGGTAGTTGCTTAATACAGGTTAATTTGCTCTGAAACAATAGAAATGGGAAAAAAGAAATGTGGCTGCTTAAGATAAGTGGCTGCTTAACCGAGGTGGCCACTTACACAGGTTTGACTGTAAAATATATAAAAATGTTTAAACATAACGAAGATGTGGTTCAAATAACGATGGTACATGTTTACGAACAAACTGCCAACTTGCTTGTTTTTTTTTCCAGTTGTCCCTCGTCTTTCTGTCTGTCTGTGTATTTGTGCGTCTGGAATTTAGGGTTAGTAATTTATTTAGTGATGTTGTTTCTAGACACTTATGCGTTTTTTTTTCTTCTTTTTATATCTAAAATTAAGCCACACAAGTAATAAGCTGAGCGCAAAAAAAACACTTAAATACCCACTCGTTAAACGTCCGTTTATTCGTCCATATGCCAGTCATCATGACTGTAAACATATATGCAGAACTAAGGTTTTATTTAACATTCAATAAAATGAAGTATAATGGATATAGCATATTTATATGCTTACACGTGCATTCCCATTTCATTCATTCTCCAGTCCGTCCTAGAAGTTGACACTTGTGACTTTTGCATGATAGGAAAAAAACAACAGTGGGGCTTTCTGAACCATGAATCGATGGGCTGTTAATTCCATTCCATACAACGACGTCAATACTTTGTTATTTATAAAAACACTAAAACGTGCTGCATTTACACATTACATGTCCTACCTATAAATATATTTACCGGTATGTGTACACATTGTAAAATCTTGCTTCGCAATCGACGTGAATTAAATTCAGTTTCAAAGACACCTAATTAAAAATAATACAATTACTACTAGCCAGCAGTATTTCTATATGTAACTCTTCTGCAATCGATGCGTAGAACATTGGTATGATTATGCTATCAATTTATGTCAACAGTGATGACAAAGGTAAACAGCGACTGCAGTGCAAGGTAAGGTATGTATTACGCAGTATTTACTGACATGCAATGTCTATACCGTTGGCGAAAATCATTTCTGTGTGATATAATAAAGTATCAATTTTCTTTGGTATTCGTTATTATAAAGCTAGTTTAAATTTATTTATTTTACTTCGATTTTCACAAGATGATACAAATCACTCTCGAACTCTTCCTGGGTAGAACCATTACTAAGCAAGTGTCTAGCTCAAGGACACCACACATGGTCATGGGGGGAGGATCGAACCGTCGAACCTCCGATCCTTCGTTTGATAGTCTATCCATGCGGTTATTTTTATTAAACTGCACCCTGGATAAAAAGTCTTGTTACAAAAACACACGGCAGTTTTGATATTTGTTTTACAAAACACTATTTTTAAGGGTATATGCACTTACGTAATGCGAATATAAGACGGAAATATGTTTCTATATATATCAATAGTTCGGGCATTTACGTTCCTGTTTGACAAAAACGTGAATCTATTTTTGTTTAATCGGTATTTAACATTACAACTAAAGCAGCAAAAATAAAAGATGAGTTTACTCACATTAAGCTAGCGTGACGTCAATAGTTTTATAGCTGCTCTTAATCATATTTCTTAAGTATGAGGCTTGCGATAGTATTACTTTGAGGTTCCATATGCAAATACGTTCATATGTGTAAATACTGGTTTGGTATGAGGATAATCGAGTTTATAATTGACGTGAACTTCTTCAAAGTAACCAAATTTCCAAGTCTTCGAAGGCTTCTTGCCATGAAAAACGCAATAGTACAACAATGAATTCTACTCAAGGAAGTCGCCTTTGTAATAATACGTGCTCCGTCACATGTAATTCTCAAAACATATAATCGGATGTTGTTGTTACTTGATACAATATGTCCTTGGTGCAATTGTCCCGACGATGTTTTGTTCTTATAAATGTCCTGACTGTCACCAGATATACATATAAAGGTTTTCCTCAAGGACGAATGAATTCATTGAGATAATATTAAACGTAAATCTGTTGTCTATTCAAAATCGGTTCTATGCCAGGCAAATAAAGATGAGCATTACGACGTAGTTAATAAACAAAATACATAATATAAATAATGTCCAAGTATCAGGACAGAACTGCGTCATAAAATACTACTAGTATGTAAGGAAACATGTGTATCAAATACGAAATTAGTCCTTCGTACAAAATTGTAAAGGATGTATATGATGTTTATATTGCATCAAAGGTGTCCAAAATGTACAAAGAAATCATTTTTAAGCTTTAAACTCATGTTCTATATATTAAATAACAATGTATATAATTTAACCAGATTTTTTTCCACAGATTTTTGGCTTACGCCTTCTTCGGAAAAAAGCTAAAATTGATATGCACTTTGTCACATTCATTTTTTAAAAAAAAACAAAAAAAAACATAAATCTGTTTTTCTTTGTTATAAAAAAACCCCATTCATCTTTAAATATAAATATTCTCTCTATATAGGAACGATAACCTAAGGTTAGAATAACACATTTAATGCAAGCCGTAAGTCTTAAAATAACAAACTGTCTCGGCACCGTATCTTAAAGACTACTATGAACATTGAACATTACTGTCAAATTGCTTACGTAAATAATGTTAAAACATAATGAACTTTGAGAAATAAATCTCTATAATGAGTTTTCAGAAAAAAATAGTAACAATTTAGGGATTTTATAATCAAGGTATATAATTTGACATTTGTTTAGGTTATAAATATAGAAATGTAATTATGTTAAGTACCTTTAATTTATTAAGAAAAGGAAATGAACTAAGAATTAGTCTAAGAAGTCTGAACTCGTTTTGACATCATTGTTTTAAACAAATGTGTTAAACAAGTATTATCTTTCCAAACATAAAAAATGTCTTTGTTTGCATACAAACTAGTTAGTATTCTAAAACATGATGAACATTTTGAGACCTTATTCACTTAAGACCAAGAATGATTGATTTTAAGGTAAACTATTATATTATATTTGTAAATCCATTTTACAGTAATACAAATACCAACGACAAGATTTGTCTCTACATTCACAATAAATATTTCGTTTGAATATATGTTTTTGCGTCACTTTCTTGGGAATTGATTATCATTTATTTCTGTTTTGAGTTTTTCATCTCTCTGTAAGATTAATCACCGAAGTTACTTCAAAACATGTTATTGGTATTGCGTTGAGATGTCTGCCACTGTTATCATCTTATTATGTTAGATCTGCAGAGGTCACGCATTCTCTATCAGTTATTGTAGAAGATCAAACACTCGTTACGTCTGTGTTTGATCTATAATAGATGTTGATAAAGAATTGTTTGTTTCACAACATAATTGGTATTGCGGATATGTGATGGAAATAATCCATGCTAAGTGATAAATGACCTCTATAAAGAAGTCATTGACGATACTGGAAACTTGTTACAGTTAGTTAAATTGGGGGGGGGGGGGGGGGGGGGGGGGGGGACCGTATGTCTAACAGCCTGACGCCTGGCATGGATAGCTTCGGAAAGTAACTGTGCACAACAGAAGTGTGTTTCATAAATCCATTGTGGGTGAAGCTTTCAACAGAGGTGACATTTTAACAAACAAAACTTCACTTTATTTTTACTTTTAATCTAAACGTCCATGCGGTCTGAAGTTTAGTTTATATTCAGTAACCTTGTAATTGGAGACAGGATAATCCTACAAGTTCCGCACAATGTGTTTAATAAAAACGATGCCGCCTATGTCATGAGCACGAAGTTTACGAGATAATTATATAGAAGATTAATATTCTAAAATAGATATGAGGTCTCACTACACAGCAGTTTAACTTTGTTCTTAGTTTAAACTTATTTTTTTACTTCGATTGTGAAACAAGCTATTACAACTTAGTCGAATCACGCTCGAAGTCTTCCTGGTAAGAACCAATACAAAGCATATGCGGAAAAAGTGTCTTGTTCAAGGACACTACACATAGCCGTAGCGGAGGATCGAACCCACGACCCTCCGATCATAAGTTCGGTGCTCTACCACTAAACCACGCGCTCCAATTTTGTTCTTTGTTGTATATAAATAAGGTCTTGGATTTCCATGGTAAAAATCTTTATATAATCTATTTTAAGTATGTTTTCATAGCAGGAAAGTATCCACATATGAAAATGCACAATTACTGGTTGGTTGACCAGCTTGCTTGTGATAAAGACAGTGAAGTGACACACTAAGAATATTTTATAAAAGAAGTCTTTAAATGCTCCTAAATAAATGTCTCTTTAAAAGTCCTGTACAAATCACTTTTATAACACCAGTGATGTGTTATTGCAGTTTATGCTATGACAGGTTTTGCTTTACTCATCTGCAGCAAGACATCACAGTCCCTATGGAACATTTTGATAATATTTCATACCAAACAACATAGGATTTTTAAGTGCAAGAATCTTGTTACCGTGACAAAAAAGGGGAGCAACTGTGTAGTGAGACATTAAACTTCCTTATCTATAAAGACAGTTTAACGTGCGATCATGAATATTTAAAGATATATTTCGATTTCAATATTGCCTTGTGTCCTTAAAGCAACACATCCACGTTTAAACTTTTTTAAAAAAAATTTCAATTGAGTTGTGAGCACATTTCCCATACATAAATATATGGTCAGTGAGCTATATATGTGCTAACAAACACTATCCAGAACGCTTTAGAATTATAAAAAAAGATGTTCAAATTATAAAGCGTAACAAATGCTTTATAAATTATTTTTAAATTGCCGAGAATTCAAACTTTGCTTCAAATTGAATTATGCGAGTCGTATTAAAAAACTTCACGTTTTAGTGCGTAGTGTACTTTACCTGCCTTGAAAGTCATTTTGACAAATTTTTTTGACTCGGGTGAGTTACACGCTTGTTTTATAAAGTGTTAGTCACGCATTATAATTTGGGCATCATTTTGTTCGGGATTGTGTTTATATGCTCATATACAGCTAATTGATCATATGTTTGTATGGGAAATGTGCTCATAACTCAATTAATTTTTTTTTTAAAAGTTCAAACGTGGATGTGTTGCTTTAATGTTAAAATAATTTGCATTGACATGACTGTGAATACAATATAAATAGTAGCCTTTTTTACAAAAATTCAGAAAAGGCATAAAGTGTGTTCATTTTCCCTCTTGGATATCAAAGTGGTATTACCTATACAAATATACTTTGAAGCATAGGAAATATTTCTCACTATACTCCCAAAATTCATTCTAAAACGGCCTTGCCTTACATAGCTGCGAGTGGCACACGTTGTATTCCAGATTCAGTGCGAGAAGGTAACTGAGAAGAGATATATAGATTTGGTCGGTATCTAAGATCAGGCCTACGTTTCACAAAATAGCTTACGAAAAAGATCGCTATAAGTTGATTTGACAGTTTCTTCGTTGTGTGTTTAAATTTTGATTGACGTTTAAAATGAATTTAATAACAAATCTGGGCTTTGGGCCAACTTTGGGTAAATTTAAATTAATATTAAAGATAATATGAATAATTGTTGGTTTACGTTTACGACGATTTATGTCGTAATTTCATTTAGATATACGCACCCTCTGACTTCAATAGTACTTAAAATGTCTTAAAGTTTAAAATATTTAGATGATGCACAGTATTTGGAATTGGCGGACTGTCAATGACAAATGTGCGTTGTCACAGGAGAAATCGATGTTACTGCCAATGTTTATGTCGCAGATGGTTATGGTTTATCTGGTACGGCACGAACACGAGAAAGGCAAGGCAAGGATCACCAGTCCTAGTTCGTTCTTGAAGCTGCACCAGACAACTTTCCATTGACGATAATAATAGCAAGTCATTGTTCATTAATACACAATAGTAACAATATAACTACAAGCCCTTTTATAACATTTAATCAGTTGGCATTGACACAGGTTTACCACTAGATCAGTCTATGTAATTATAATGAATATTTCAATTGTCTCTGTTTTCTAGCGCAATTTTCTAGGAAATTGCATTTGATTTATCATACATAGTTTGCCGTTTTTGAGGATGTATTTTTTTTCTTCATCTCTCTATAAAATTGATCGCCGAGGTTTCTTATAAACATTTTATTGGTATTGAGTGGCGATGTCTGCCACATTTATCACCTTATAATATTTGATCTGTAGAGATCACACATTTTGTACCAGTTATGGGGTGGAGATCTAACAATTGTTCTGTCTGAGTTTGATCTATAGCCGATATTAATATAGAATAGTTTGTATCAAAACAGAATTGCTGGTGCGGATATGTGATAATAAGGAATATTGCTAAATGATCAAAGCTTTCTATAAGCAAGTCAGATGAATACATTGGAAACTGGTAATTTGTTTAAAGAAAGACAAGCTAAGAGCTCAAAAACGCTTTTACGTTATCAAAATGTTTAAAATCATATGATGCATTTAAAAACACATTTTTATTTACAGTTTGTTTGATCTTCAATGATTGAGATTTTGTTCAACTGAGAAGTATATATTCAATATTCATGGATGCTTTTGTCACAAATATCTAAATAATAAAGCAACATTTTATCTTTTATCACAATTACATGTATATTAAAAAATGTATTATTTATAGTCTTAAGTCCATTTCAATATACTGAGACCATCATATGCATACATTGTACATTTTAAAGGTAAATTCCTATCATGTGAACTGTTAAAGTATGATATATCCAGAGTAAACATGCACACTTTTGCTGTGTTATACACAATGCTGTGCAATACATAATACTGTGTAATACACTATTATTCATTTAAATACATTGAACCAGCGTCTGTTGTATAAGTCAGTCTATTACATTCAAATCCCATATGAATTTAATGTAATCCTAATGTACTCTGCATTTTATCCAGTTTGTCTTGTCATTTTTACACTAAAGTAAATGCATAACAAATAGGCTCTTTCAGAAGATTTATTAGTTGACACAGACACATGTCTACCGCTTTATTAGTCAGAGAAAGTACACTAGATTTACATTAGCGGGGCGGTAGTGCAGTTGATAGAGTTTTTGTAGTTCACGACAGAGGTTGCGGGTTTGATGCTCTGCTCGACCAATTGACCTCTCAAAAACAGCTCTCTGGTTATACCCAGGAAGTGGACGCGACGGCCGTTCATATAAACTCTGAGTTTATTTTGCAATCGAACTAAAATTGATTATAATATATTAGTATAAACTAAAACGACTTTCATTGACTCTGCCTTCACGTCAATTTCTTGGGAAGTTAGCAATTTTATTTAGTTTTTTTTTATCTCTGTATACAATTTTATATCGCAGGTGCCGTCTATACATTTAATAGGTATTGAACTAAGATGTCTGCCACAGATTTAGACTTGTAATGTTTGATCTGTAAAGGTCATGCATTTCGTTTGGATTATAAGGGAATATCTAAAATGTGTTATGTCTGCGTTTGATCTTTAGTAGATATTAATAAAGTATGCTTTGTTTCATAATAAAATTGGATAATGTGGATATCTGATAATAAAGATATAGAGTGAAACAAATATCAATAAAAAGGTCATGTAAGATATTTGACGATACGATAAAAACAATAAGGTGACAACCATGGTGCTTAACAAAAAATGTTTTAGAAATTATATGTTATAACTCATATATTGTTTGCACAAAATTTATATATTTGTATATTAAACTATATTTATATTGTGGAGTGTGTGGTGTAGTAGTAGTGTATCGAACCCAAGATCTGAGGGTTATGTTAGGTGAGAGCAGGACACTGTATCCGTATGTGTTTAGTACTTAGTCTACACAGGAAGATTTCGATCATGCTTTATCAAGTTGTAATAACTTGTTTCAAAATCGAGGCTCAATAGATGAGTTTAGAACACATTGTTCTTACATTTTAAAAACGTTTATTTAGTTAATGGGGGGGGGGGGGGGGGGGGGGGCGCATATGTTAAAGAAAAAGTGAATATGAATAAGATTATGGTATCTCTGATGTATCTAGGTTGCAATTTGTCTGATTAATAGATTCTTAAGCTTTCATGGTAGCTGGTGATAGGGTTTCAAATGCTATTATATCGCCGACCATGGATACATTAATAACGTGTAGTGGTATTACAGTTGAGAAATTTTCCCAACAAAATGATGCAAATGAGTTGTAACCCAACGCTCTGTAAAGACATATAAGTAACCAAGGTCAGAAAAGGAAAACGAATATAGTAGTTTTTTATTTATTGCAACCATTTGAAAGAACAGAGGACAATATATATTCAATAAGCTGTTTGTTCAAACAATATATGGCGGTGAAACTCTCATAAAATCTACTTTATGCATTAGCTTGATAAAGTCTATTTTAAACTAACCCGTTTAATGATACAGTATGCATTTTAAGCGCCATAATGAGTGTTTATTTGATTAAATGTCAAACATGCTACCGAAAACAATAAAATATTCATTCATGATAAGGGTAGCCTTTGTTTCGGTTTACACAAATTTCAATTAAATCTAAGTTGTGATGTAATAAAATATTTTATCACGACTTTCATTTTGTGTACATATTCAAATTCAACACGGCTATACAACGTTAATCAAAGTCTTAACGTTTCCTATTATTCATAAAATGCATTTGCTGCTTGTTAATGGAATTCCATTATTGATTGAACGAATTTATGCCTTTGTAACATACAAATAAAGTAATGGATTATTGATAACACGTATGGTTCTTAAAATTAAGTAGATATTCATGTACACAAACGTCTGGTTTTAAAAGTATAATTAAATATTTGCATGTTCTATTTTGAGAAACGGTGGATGATTCACCCTGTCAGGAAATGATTTTTTTTTCACATCTCAGTAAGAAAAAAAACGTTTCGTTGTTTGCATAGCAAGGAAAAGACATTACAAAAATGAGACTCGATGCAATTATAGAGCTATTAGAAGCAGCCATAAAGAAAAGATATTTCTTTCTTGCAATAGGCAATGTCTACACTTAGAAAATGGAAAATGGTACGTTTAATTGGAGTCTCATTGCCGACTTTGTCAATATCAGAGAAGCAGTTTATCGTCCTACTTTTATTATAAAGAATTATTTGTTCGGGCAAAACATTTATGTATGTGAAAGTGTGAAACATTTTTGAAGCGTACGTACTGACGTTATGTTATGCAATTTAGATGTTTTGTTCTTTGTAAAACAGCCACCAAATATGAGATCAACATATCACTAAATCATTTTATTTTCTCACATACAAATATATACTTAACCCTTTACTTCATATGGACAGTTTTTAACACTTCTTATAAATAAGGCTTTTGAAAACAGTGTAAAACCAGTAACGAGCAATCAGAACAGGTTCTGCACTGTTTTCTTCTATATCAGAATCAATAGGTAAAATGTATCTATTCGTGTGGCTTTTGAGAATGGAAGAGCCCAGTTAAAATACATATGGAGTAATGGGTCAAACACAAAAGGAGCGCAACTGTATTATATGGGGGTATATTTTACCATAAACATGGAATGTTCACACATCCTTATACATTTGGCCACTGTATCCGTGATGGTTGATGACATTGCATCTCATTATCATTTGTCATCACCGCTGACTCAAGTGGGGAAATGTATCAGTAATGTACTCGAGTATTGGTGGTTAACCTTCCAGGATCCCAGGAAACATTATTTAGGTTAACTGGTTGTCTGTTAACCCTCGATGGCATAAAATAACGCTAAATATTCAATCAATCAATCAATCAATCAATCAATTAATCAATCAATCAATCAATCAAAATCATCATATAATGTCAGTAATCACACGTATAGACTAATTAGTTAAAAAACTGTCAACACTTTTTCTAATTGTTTCGCATTATAATTAGCTTCTAAATTATTACTATCTAAGTTAACCCCCCCCCCCCCCCCCCCCCCCCCCCCCCCCCCCCCCCCCCCCCTCCCCCACACACACACTCCAATAAAAAGACAGAAATAAACAAATGTTTGAAAACAGTACTACGTACATAATATGTCGATGTCAAAGACATTTCTTTGCGTTTATGTATATTAAGGATAGTTAAATATCCATTATAATATATATATCATATGTATCATTCAAACAAAAAGGACATGCGGTATAATGAAATTACACCGTGGTGCTCCAGGTGATGTTTATCATGCACTGTGTATATACATATTAGTCACTTCACACATGTATCAACTTAACAGAGTATCTATATTGTCGTTTTCAACATAAACCATTAACAATCAAATCGATTTAAAAGCATATTTTAATCAGATAAATTGGCAATGTCAGTTATAACTAATGACTACAACGACTTGGTTGTAAAAATACATATTCATCAATGCTTACTTAATATTTTTTGTCAATTATCACGTGATATGATAAGTGTGATAAAAATAGAATTGACATATTCATGCATGAATGAATCGATTAGCATTGATCCATTGAAGTGTATTTATTGTTTTTTTAATATACCAGACCATGATTGGAAAACTTTGTTTTTTTCTTCAAGTAAAATTTTAGAAATGTTATTTAAAAAAACACGCTCGTATATAATTAAAATATAGCTTCCAAAACGCACTTAACGTATAATCTGTACTATTTTTTTATAACGCGACTTTGCTATTTGTTGAATACGTTTAATTATCTTCAGTGGTTAAATTGTGTATTCATATATATAGTGCATAAGTATATACGAGATAATACATCCTGTATTACTAAAGAGAGAGAGAGAGAGAGAGAGAGAGAGAGAGAGAGAGAGATTTTCATAGTTTTCCATAGCATTCTGTATTCATTCTGTATTCATATATTGTATATGTAACTTACGTTACTAAAGATCGATACATTCAGTGGTTAAATTCTATATTCATATTCTGTATTCATATATTGTAAATCAAAAGAATGCGACAATACTGGTTAGATTATGTATGCATTCTTTATTCATATATTGTAACTAACATAAACGGTGTGTATGCCATTTAGAACCAAACCAATGTGTGATTGTCTTTAGTTCACATTAATCTTTCCAACACTATATTTTTTTACAATTCATTTATGTTATTAAAATTGTTCTGAATTCTGAGATTTATGTGAATTTGTCTCCAACAAGATTTTATTGTGACAGTTTACACAATTGTTTAAACATATTAGCCTATCAAAAGTTCAGTTAAATATATATGCATGCTTGAAAGTTAAGTTTTGTTATAAAAGATACACAAACAAATAAAATGATAAACAAAGCATATATAAAGTACAGCGACAAGGCGTACGAGTGCACCAACATTGCCCCCTCCTATCGCCGTCGTCGTTACATAAAACGAGATTGTGTAATAATTGAAAACCCAACCCCGTCAGAAGATGTAGATATACGAAATACATGAAATACATGCATTGCTCTTAAGGTTGTTTCTACAGAACATATCTACTGAGCATTCCATTTACGAGTACAAATCCAAAGTTGTCAAATCTGTAATGTTTTACTCTAGAGACTTTGTCTTTTAATGTCGTCTGTTTCTAACAATAACAAAAGTGTATTGTCTGTCTGGTTTAGCAGCAATGGCTAATGATGGTGCCATATATTCGAAATCCAGAATTGCGGAATTTTGTGCACCGTATACTATAACAATAAATGTTGATTTCGACGAAAAGTATACGGAAAGTATTTGAGGAGTTTATGGTACCGTTTGACACATTTTATCTATGCAGAAAAGACATCAATTGTTTGTGATGTTTTATTTCTGCGTAGTATATTGTATACGTTGTGTGCTAGCCGTAAAATGTGTGGTTTGTGTTTTTTTTTTACATAGTCTTGTTATTAAAGTGTTAATCATTTAGAGTCCAGTCAGTGTTGGCAGAAAGTAATATATTCCCTGATGGCTAACTTCGCACCAATTACAAAAGACATTGATTGTATAACCAAAACCATGTACTACACGCTAGCTACGTTAGATGTGAATAGGGTCTGACTTCGGTTGCTTGAGTTTAAAAGCACTTATATGGAAGCCTGGAACTTAAAAAGGAACCTCATCTTCAATGGTCATCATAAACATTTGAATAGTGACGATTGACTTTCAGATATATCGTCTGAACCTTGAATCTGGATCTAACATAACCAACGTATATCGCATTGGCAGTCGCCGTGTCGTGTATTCGAATCAGAAGCCACGGTAATGGTTACCTTTAGTGATCCACATCATGCCGCTAACGTCCAACTTCTTAAGGGCACGTTGTTAAGGGACTATCTACGTGAGATTGGTGAGGTACACAAGGAACTATGGCCCGAATACAAAGCAGCCAGAAACCAATATGGCAACAGAAACGTTAAAATGTTCCCGGCTGCCCTAAGATTCAATGATGATACAGGACATGTTTTCTGGGTGGTATTAAGTTCTGCGCGGCCCATGCAATTCATGCATTTCAGATGTGAAAGCACGTATCAACGAAAAGGAGTATGAGGTGCCGTTTTACTATTTAACCATAATAAGGGATGTTACTTACTCGAATAAGTGATACCACCTATTTGAATAAAATATATCACCTATTCGAACAAGTGATATTACTAGAATAAGTGATATCAGTTGTTCGAATAAGTGATATCACTTATTAGGATAGGTGATATTACTTATTCGAATAGGTGATATCACTTATTCGAACAACTGATATCACCTGTTCGAAACAGAAAGGTCCCTGCAAAAATGATTCAGCAGTGAATATATGATAAAAATGATTCAGCAGATATATAAAAATGGTTCAGGCGCCAAAATTAAATATTTGATTAAATGATTAAACAATAAACCAATATATATTCTACATTCAGAATAATATCAATTATATAAAAAAACTTATTTCACAATATTTTTTACAAAATATATTCAATATTTCCATTTTGTTCTCGTTATATATGTACATATAATATATTTAAATCCTTGGGAGAAATCCTTGTTCACACTCCTATCAAATAGGTGATATCACTCATTCGAATATTTTGAATTTTGAATATTTGAAACGAACAAGTGATATCACTTATTCGAATAAGTGATACCATTTATTCATTAAAAAAAAAGTGATATCACTTATTCGAATAAGTGGTATCACTTATTATGGTTAAATAGTTCAACGGCACCATATAAAGGAGACTTTCATTGTACCTGTTGCCGATCAACAAAAACATACCCCTGTTACAGAAGAGAGCGACACTGACTCAGCCACCAGCGCGGTAAACGAAACTGACGCTACTGACACTGTCTCTATACCAGTTCTAGACAGTGTGTCAAGAAAAAAGAAATCAACCAGTCGTAGCCAGACAAAACCAGTGTACTTGCTAGAGGTATATCCTGCATTCAAGAGCCCACTGACCGCAACCGTCACATGGAGCAACAGTTAATAGCTCACCTAAGGGGATCTCCACATACTCAAATGACAATGCAAATCAGGGGTACACGGAGAATGTGGCTTTTTGTGATAAATTTTTATTGTTACCATGCTCATCCAAACAACTGATTGTTACTATTTACGCAACCAGTACCCATCTACAGTCAGTGTAACTAAAGACAAGAGCTGTCGGAGGGACAGCAAGCTCGACTTTTCGAATATTTGTCACAGAAGTACACATTTGATTAAGACTGATGATAAATCAAAGCAAATAAGATTTATCTAACTTACAAAATTGACAAAATTGAGTAGGTCTTATAACTGCAATATCTTGTATGAAGTTTTAATCAAATACATGCAGTGGCTGAGTCTGAGTAAAACAAAATCCCTAATTTGAAAAAAAAAACTGGCAAGAGTTATCCAACCTGATTAATTTAGTTGGTTTTATGACTACAAAGCCATATATAAAGTTTCAATCAAATACGTTGAATGGTTTGTGTAATATGGACTTGACGGTACTTGCACGCAAAACTTTAACCAATATTCTAAGTCAAAGAAGGGCAATAATTTGCATTATACTCATGCAAGAGTTATCTAACTTATTTATTATATAAGGGTTGATGACTAGGAAGGCTTGTGTAAAGTTCCAAGGCATGCAATCGTAACTGAAATAGGGTCTTGCGTGCAAAACTTTAACCAAAATTTCTAAGTCAAACAAGGGCAATAATTTGTACTTTATTCAAACAATAGTTATTTAACAAAGTTATTGTAGTAGGGTTGATGACTAGGAAGGCTTTTGTAAAGTTTTAAGGCAATAGATGCAATGGATACTGAGAAAAGGACTTGCTTGCAAAACTTTAACCAAGATGTGACGGCGACGCCTTTGCCTGGGTGAGTACAATAGCTCTCGTTGTTCTCCTAATAGTCGAGCTAAAAATGTATTAATGACTTGATGTATAAAGGCGGTCGTGCGAACGAAAACACCCAACATTCAAACATAAACTCTGATTTACCTAAAACTATAAACGTTACCCGTAGTACTGAGCATGAGTATATTATTAACTGTGACATTTTCGATGATAAAATCTTCAGTGATTTTTGCCATTCTAAGAATGTTGACTCCTCTCTCATAAATACAGATACGTAATGTGACATTTTACATATTAGTTCACTTATTGTGTAAAGTCTTAAAATAAGAAAAGTGTATCCTCAGTTTTTACAGCTATTTGAATCATACTCTATATTTTGTGTTGTTGAGACAAAAGTCGATATTTATGATGTAACTAATGTCCCAAACTATACATTTTCTCTAAGCAAAGATCAGAACTAAGAAAAGTTTAAACGTAAATCTAATGGAATAGGATTTTTGTTCATAACTTGCCCATTGAAAACATTGAAATTAAGAGTCAATCTACGAAAACATTTATTGGTTAAATGTTGTTAACCACTATCAGAATAACGTAGCTTTATGTACCGCCTGAACAATCACGTGAACAAACACAATCAAGATGACGAATATTTTGCACTTGAAAATGATATAACTAATAAATGTAACACATCTGAGTATGTCTTGTTTACAGGCAATGCCGATGGGCACACCTCTAACTTCCCAAATTACGCTGAATTTGACAATTTTTTAAAAAATATATTTGTACCAGGACAAGGAAATAGTTGGTTCTTATAATCCAATAAACCATATACCACGTGACTGACACTCGCAATGTAATAAAGTAAACAACACAGGGCGTACACTTATAAATATATGTCAGTCGAACAAACCTTTCATTTTAAACGGAACAGTTAATAGGTATAATGAAGTTAAAGGTTTTCCTACCGTCGGACTATTTCTTTCCGCTCATAATCCAAATGCACGAACTTTCAGATTGTAATCCATTTTGAATATTTCACTTTGTTTACAATTATCACTACTGAATGGAAGTCAATGAATGGGTGACCCCGACAAACGCAAATAGTATATCATTCATAACGCACTTAGTCCACGTGAAAATGCTGCCGCAATGCGTCTACTGACTACAGTGTGTGACAAAAATTATGACACAATGTTCATAATTATAACAGAACAGAATAGAACAGAATTATATTCATTCATACAGCAGTGTTTGATTGCTGAAATTAAATAAGGATGACAACGTTTGACTATGTGTCAAAGACAATCTAATAGATAATGCACATTTTATATATTTTGCTAGGTTTAAAACATAATATCAACAGTTATGGCGATATTAATTCGAATTAAAAAATGGCTGTATTATATATAAACTTGTATTTCGATCACAAACAAATAATGTTTCTCTGGGTACAATTACATGATACTATCTCCAAACGAAGATGACATAACTTAAAATGACAGTCACAACCATTGTTCTTCTATTTTCGTTTTAACATTTGGTTGAATATAGCTGAAAATACAAACAGTATTACACGTATTTGTAAAGGAAGTATAATTAGAATCACTATACTTTTATAAGAAACTTAAATATGCATTTGATTTAATACTGTCTTTACCACAGGGAACACACGTAGACTCTGATATATTATCCACACGTCCAACCACGCAGTCGCGTCCCTTTTTATGACGCTTACGATTACTGCTCTAAACGTGTCCTATATAATTTGGTTAATAATATTTTCAAAATGGTTCACAGGGCTAGTGATTTCCAGCTGCAGCTGAGTAGAGCAAAAGCTGGCATAGAATATACTTCAATAAGATAGCATTGCTGTTAAAAAAATTAACTTTTATTGGATTTTAACTGATGGATATATATTTTTTAACATTTGAGGACTTCTTTTCTGGAAATTTTTTTTAGGGGTTTCAATACACTATCTTCAAAAGTTCAAATGGAAAAATGAAAATATATATTTTTTTAGATAGATTTGCTTTACCGTGGGAATCCAAGACCATATTTCATATAGAACACTGAGTACAAATCAACTGTGTAATGAGATTTGCAGTTCAAACCCAATGTATGGTTCAAATGACGTAGCCGCTGTTCTATAAGCCATTTCAATGTCTCCAAGAAGAACACTTTTCTCAGCGCATATCTTCAAGTGCTGTCTGTTTAAACGCAGCACCTTAAATAATAATAATAATAATAATAACTAAGTCGACTGAAGGTTAAAAAATGGTGTATGCATTATGGTGGAAAAACAGAAATTCTCGGTTCATTCCTGTTCTTCAGTTAGATATCTTTGCTCTGATGCTAGCCGTAGTATTTAAATGTGTGTGGAAATTAATGCATTTTTCGCAAGAGCTGGCCAGTGTAATTCAGGTGAACGAGTCAGACCCATATCCGTCTCTTATTTCAAATTACAACAAACACATTAGAACTGGGAGCAACCGACACAAGCTATATCAAGTTTTTCCCAATGTAAGCTAATAAGCAACATCTCTTCACTAGTGTTAGGTCTATATTATGCACTTTGGCAGAACATTATTCATTCTTTTATACTATTTTTGCAATTGAATGGTACACTGTTGTAACTGTAAAGGACTATAAGATTCAGCTACACCAAGATAACATTCATCAGGTTATTAACACGAACTGCTGTCTACAACTAAATTGGTGCGTGAAGTCAGATAATTATGTTTTGCAAGAGTTGTCTAGGAAAATGTTGTACTTGATGCCATAATTTCTTATTTGGAGAACCAAGTATTTTTACAAACAATTTAAACCAAGATTAGTCTGGAAGTTATTGAATCCTGCCCTATGATGTATGACTTACAAGACATTAAACTGACTTCGTTGTGTAACAGCAGATAATATTGTAAATAACAATAGGTTACGCAAAATGTTTATGCAATCAAAAGCCTAACGTCATAAGTAAATGTGCAATTGACGATAAACAGACCAGCCAGTTTTTTTCTGTGATGCTGCAATACCGCCATAGGGCTATAATTATTTGGGGAAATTGATAAGAATTAGAAGCCCACAACTCCGTGATAACATTAAAATGGCATTGTCTAAAAACAAAAAACAACTCCTGATTTTTTTCCGGCACACCCATTTTTATAAGCAGCAATGACAGTCCCAATCATTAAGGCACATGCCTTATAGTTACATGCCTTGAACAATCTAGTCAAAAAATACTTAAAACATTTTAGTCTAAATTCTCCGACTTTAACTCAAAATTGCTGATTTTTTTGTGTAATGAAACATTGATATATGGCGAGGAACAAGGCTATTGTTTACAAAGAACAAATGACGTCGATTTTAAATTTGTATATAATAAGAAAATAAAGCATTTACGTACAAACTCATTGTTAGATTTAAGAATTTAACTTGATTTGAAGATATATTATGACCTTCCAAATCCATCTCATCGCAAAAAATCATGAAATGCCAGTATGAACCAAGTTTGGGCATTTTTAAAAATGTTAATTGGATATTTACGATATATAAGTGTGTAGCTTTTTCAATATATTATATGGGCAATATGTAACCTTGGCCATTTAAAAAAAACTTTATTTTGACACGCTTTGGTGTATTTCCTACTGCAGTTAATGTTGGATATCTGTACTGATAGATTTGCGTAGCTTAAGAAAACAGCTAATATCAGAAGTATATTAAGATAGCTGTAATCGTTTGTGAAACAGTAGTCCAGCGACAACAGAACAACTTTGACTGGAAATGGGAGACAACTTTGTAACGAGTTTTATAGAAAAATATGTAGAGCTCCTCTAAAACGCTCGGTTATCTGTACGTTGACTTGAAGACCTGAGCGATTTAATGTATTAGATACAAACGTCTGTAGCTTAAACCGAGGAAACACAGATAAAAGCCTGAATCTGTAAACAAGATAGTTTATCAGAAAGAATAGGATGAACAGCTAACAAATCGATGGAAGACGATCCACCCAATTGTATAAAACACTAAATGAACAATGCAATAACGAGCTCTATCCATGATAACAGTTCTTCAAGGAAACTTTCCTGGTTTATTGAATAGCTATGTTTTGGACAACCTTTTCCTGTGGGAGTCTGACACTCGTTACAATTTAAACGATCTATATGCCAACAAAGGATAGAGTATTACATCTTTGCAGCCATAATCGAGCTATATATAGGTTTAGATAGGGTGAGGAATGGTTAAATTGATATAAGTGCAATCTCCCGATGACGACTAGAGACAAATGGCAATTATCTTATATATGTTCGCCCACTGATATGCTTAATGTTTTCTCTTCAATCCAGTGTACAGACGTACTGAAACAGATAAATTAACATAAATTATAAATTTACAGACTAATAATATAAACCAAGCTAATGTTGTATTTTAGATTATGTAATGTTCAACAAATATAATAATAAGCACAGTAATACCCCCACCCCCTAAACTTTGTACATGCTATCAACTTTGTAATCATTTTTTCCGATATGAAAAGATTTTGGCATAAGGCATTAAAGCCCCGTTACTACAACTTTTCAAACGAAGTTTCTATATGCACTATAAAAGTTAATGTGTATTATTTTAGCAGCAATAATCTGCTTGCATCAGGCATTCAGTTATTACTCTATATTAGGCATAACGTATAATCAATGTTGCTGTTCTCCTTCACGCCTTATCATGGTTAATATAATTATTGATATAATTTCTTGATTTTATGTTTGTTATGATACAAATTAAGAAATCAACATTTAATATTTTGTTAAGGAAATGCACCATTTGGCCAATTGACCATTTTATTTAATCATATAACGGGGCTGTGCTATAGTGGATATAAAACTGGCCGCTCACGAAAGAGGTATCGGGTTCGATCAAACGGTCGATCTGATGATCTCTCAAAAACAACACCCTGTACTGCTTCTACGCATGAAACGAACAATTCGATTATACTTCTCATTCAATATACAACATATTTCTTTATCAACACTTCTTCTTGTATTTTCAATTATTGCCAAATCCGCTGCATTTCTTTCGAAACTTATAAACAATATTATCATAAAACGGCGACGGTCCTTTGATTTTATAGCGTACTGCAAGTTTGGTGGTTAACACAATTTAAGTTAACCATCACGCTTGATCTTGTTTGTTTGACGACTTTTGCACGACTTGATAATTGCAAATTCCTACTCAAACCCGCAGAGATGCTTTTTTTCTTATATTAGTGCTGACGTACAGTTTTCAAAACTGATTATCCTTTGCTAATCTGGATTATACAAAATTATCAAATATATGCACATCCGTTTGTAGCATCACTTGTTTCTGTTTATTGTATAATCTGTGGCCTTATTATAAAACTATGAATTTTAACTACAAGTAATTACCAATTATTTCTCAATTATCAAGTCTAGAAAAACACGAGGTCTGCATCAATAGTAATTTGTCAAACGACAAAATTGCAAAAAAACATTTTTATCAACTTTTTTCTCAGATTTTGGTAAAGCGGTTTTCGGTGTGTTTAATGCTAATTAATTTAATAAAAGGAATACTCGTATGCATTTTATAGAATAATGATTTTAAGTATGATTCCATTGAAAAGGTGAAAAAGGCTTACAATCCAACATCCTTGAATAAAAGACATTTTGTAAACGTTAAAATTAATCAATATGCAACTGGACATGGAGCTTTCTGAAAAGGAAATTATGGAGAAAAAAACGCCGTAAGTGGAATTTCCATGGCCCTTATTATAATTCTACATTCTTAGTCTATATCAGAGTATGACGTCTCCCGATCAAGGTCTGTTATCCAATAAACAAGAAGGGATATATATGCCAATCTCACAATTCACAGCACTGTGATATGGTAATTAAACCGTGACGTAATTTCATTTCCGAAGAAGAAACTGACCAATCAGAGTGCTCGTATGTCATTGATAGTAACGGTATCTAGCCTGCAAAATGAGGATTGTTTCTACGGTCAAAAATGCACTGTTCATACAGTATATAATGTACTTTGCAACGTATCTTTCGATTTTTAAAATAATTGTGAACTATTTATCATCAATAACTCAACATTTTAACTTATTCATTATTCGAATACTTACTAATCTTTAAGAAGTATAAATTCAAAATTCCTTACAATTGGCATATAAATAATTCAAATTTGAATTTTTATTGCGTGAGTATGCCATTCAAAAGCATTGATTCCAGATTAATGTTTTATGTGAAATTTGAAATAACAACGTAGTCTACAGGGAGATGGTTGTAACCTTGTTTATTACTGGTTAAATTTACACAAGTTATTAACCCGCCGAATCACGCACATTTTTTTTTGACAATAAATTTGAAACACTGATTTAATTCCAAACCGAGAACTGTTGTTCTTTAGTAATGTCTCAAGAGAAATAATATCTCAAACTCAGAGTCGAGTTGAAGCTTAAGACTCATTAAAAATGACAATAAGTGAAAATTCTGATATTACTAAGAACATTTTTTGAGATACGGTTTTCTTTCGTCATCTCAAACTCAGTTATGTCAACAACAGGATAGCTAAAATATTGCTTGCTCGGCATCAAGCTTCGAACCAAATACAATGGTAGATAAAATCAATACGACGATGACATATATCATATCCGAAAAAGAAATATTTACGTAACGCTTCAGTGCATTTCATTGTACGGCTCATCGAAATGTTTAGAGCAAAGCTGCGAGGGTAAAGAAACTATACGACGACGACGTCATTGTACGGAAGTAATTTAGTGTTGTTGGACACTTCATCCGTGTTCTGTCGCACGTAATTTCCGGTCGTTGGTCGAAAAGTAAATCGGCCACTAAAGCATTTAGAGTCTATTAAATTGAAATTTAAACAATTGAAAATAATTGAAACGCTTGCGGTTGCTGACAACAAAAATGTTTCTTTGTTGTTCAAATTTCACTTAATGACCTGCCTCTTTAAATATAATGATGTCGGGAAAATCTGCAAAATAATAACATAACTCTACACGGTGCAATTCTTTCTTTCGAAATAATCTTTATGGACTAGCAAATGTTCAGGAGTTATTCATATAACCATCTTGTTTACAGTTGGTTGAAGGACAACACGTAAGATCGATGTGATTTTGGCGTTTTATGAAATATAATATGCCAACGTAAAACCCTATTTTTCAATATAAACATCTATTGCTTTGTACACGTTAAGGTTTATGACTTTTATATATTAAATCAAAATTGTTTTTCTTTCTTTTTTAAAAAAACAACATTATTTTGTTGCAGTGTAGTGGATACATATATATGGAACAATTTAAGTTACAAACATATCTATCCATCCTTATCGTTATGGTCATTTATACCGTAGCGCATATAGACAAAGTTCCATTCTGTTTTGCAACAAGCCCCGCGCCTGTTTCCTGTCAATTTGGAATTGACGTTCATGTAACGTCATAATTTGTCATTTCTTGTCAGTGTGAATTTGACGTCCGTGTAACGCTATAATTTGGCAATAAAATTCTTGTAAATCGTCTGCAAAATTAATCAGATAGTTATCCGATATAACGTTTTGCCAACGGGGTCCTGTGCCGTATTTGGGTTGCATAGCAACACGTTGCAAGTTAATATTCGCTCCAAATAAAATAAAAATTGAAGCAACATTCGTATCGATTTAAACTTTCTGTAACTTAAGATTCAAGAGTACCAGAAGGACAGTATTTGTGTTTCATAAACAAGCTCAGCTTCAGTCTTGATTCGGTAAAACTGGTCGCCATAATTACGATAAGGGTGGAATTCGTGGTACTTTTATCAATGATATTTCCAACTTCGATACTGGTAAATTTGCGTTTGTCATTTTATTATCTCATTATCAAGTTAAAATGAAACAAGAAAAACAGTTTTGAAAAGGAATGTGCAAGATTAATGTTCAACATTTTATGCCAGATAACCCAAATTTATTTTTTTCTCATTTTGAAGTTCAATATCTCAACACCATATATCACTTACTTTAGCTTAACCAAACTATATTAACTTATGTGAGCCAGGTCCGGTTAGCGCAGTCGTTAGCACGTCTGACTATCAATCCAGGGGTCGTTACTTCGAATCCCCGCCCGGTCACAATCTCCGCGATGGTAACGATAATGCGTCTCATTATCATTTGTCTCTCACCGCTGATTCAAGTGGGTAAGTTATCAGTTACTTGCGGAGTTGAGATGTGCTCGAGTACTGGTTAACCTTCCAGGATCACAGGAAACAGTGGTTATGTTAACTGATCGTCTGTTAGCCCTAAGTGGCACAAAATGACGCTAAATATTCAATCAATCAACCATTTACATATGTGATTTCAATATCTACTTAATGTTCGACGTACAAAGTCGCCGCATACTCAGTGTTATGATCAGTATTATTATTTGTGATGCCTTGAACTCGTTTATGCTGCTAACGCCGGTGCTATCGAGTGTGTGTGAATGATGTGGTCTATTCCACTAACATAACACTCATAAACAGACAGTAAAACTATATACAATGAATAAGGGGAGTTATCAAACGATAATCAACATGAGAAATATATCTATAAGTGTGATGTTATTGCAGTGGATAAATGTTCGCCGCTTACACCAGAGGTCGCTGATGTGACACCGGGTTCGACAAGGTGACCTTTCAAACAAACAAACACTCAGAACTGGTTACAGGAAACAGACTCGAGAGCGATTAAAAACAAAAAATGATAAATTGTTCCATAATATATATAATATCCCTATAAAATTGGAAAAAAAACTTTATTTAGCACACGTTCCTGTTTTACTTTTATTAATCCTTGTTAGATATTCCCTTTTATGTAATTGCAAAATGGAATTAAAATATGTATCGTCCCGCTAAAACAAAAAAGTGCCAAGTGTATACGAAATAAGAAGACACGTGGCACCTTTTTGAACTAATGGTGACTTATCTTATATTTCTGCCAAACATTGCCACACAAATAAAATGGACGCATTGCTGACGCCACTCCTGTAAATACCATATCAAAACAAAACATCTGTTCAGCAGGAGATAAAGGCTTCAAAGGCCTCCCCCACTACGCCAACACAATCACACACAAATGCAAAGTATAATTTATAACAACGATAATAAAAAATGGAGTCGATCAACACCAGTAAAGTGTATCAGCCCAATCTTACACAGTAATATTAATTTGATTTATATTAAATACCGTACATGATGTAGTGACGAGAGGCTGTACCGATCTTGAAATTGAACAAACGATACAAATAGATCGATAGAACACAATTATAGTAATGAAATAATAACAACTTACAAAATTTATATATCCTAGTTGGAGCTATATTTGTCGGTTTCCAAGTATGTTTTAAGCAATATGACGATACGGGATAAAGCTGGTGACCTAAGCGTTATGAAAAGAGAGTTGGATTGGATAAAATTGGAAAAGTTGGTATAGCTTGTTTTAGACCATAATAAATGACGCATGGTTTTCATATTAGGATTCCCCCAGATAATGTTTAGTTTATTATGTAAAATCTCTCCAAAAGGTCTCTCCAATAGTAATGCTACTACACAAATGGTTCTTGTATTGTACCACAAAATGCTTATATCAAACACACCTATTTTGGTCTTGCTTTTATCTAAGCGTTTCTTATGGATACATTTACAATGTATAGAAAAAAGGTCTACTGGATCCATGGGTGCTGATATGGTTTCATAAACGAAAACAAAATATTTTACCGAATGTCCACTTAGATCATTTGTTTCCGGTCACGTGTTCAGCTCAAAATGTATCTCATTGATTGGTGTAATTATCGTTGAGACTAGCTTTCAACAAATGTTTGTATCTAAGACTAGCGATTTTGTGGTGTTTTCATTAATGCCTCACGAATGTATGATGCTGTATACAATGGCATGTGGTTTTATTGTTTGTGCTTTCGTTAATTCCTCACGAAATATGATGCTGCATTCTAATGGTTGTATTGTTGATGTATTCATTTAAACCTAACGAAAGTATAATGCTGTACACAATGGCATGTGGTTTTATTTTTTGTGTTTTCATTAACACCTCATCGAAAATGGTGTTGTTGTATTGTTGGTGTATTCATTAATGCCTCTTCGAAGCATGGTGTTGTACAAATGTGGTTGTATTGTTGGTGTATTCATTAATGCCTCTTCGAAGCATGGTGTTGTACAAATGTGGTTGTATTGTTGGTTTATTCATTAATGTCTCATCGAAGCATGGTGTTGTACAAATGTGGTTGTATTGTTGGTTTATTCATTAATGCCTCATCGAAGCATGGTGTTGTACAAATGTGGTTGCATTGTTGGTGTAGTCATTAATGCCTCATCGAAACATGGTGTTGTACAAATGTGGTTGTATTGTTGGTGTATTCATTAATGTCTCGTCGAAGCATGGTGTTGTACAAATGTGGTTGTATTGTTGGTTTATTCATTAATGTCTCATCGAAGCATGGTGTTGTACAAATGTGGTTGTATTGTTGGTTTATTCATTAATGTCCCATCGAAGCATGGTGTTGTACAAATGTGGTTGTATTGTTAGTTTATTCATTAATGTCTCATTGAAGCATGGTGTTGTATAAATGTGGTTGTATTGTTGGTTTATTCATTAATGCCTCATCGAAGCATGGTGTTGTACAAATGTGGTTGCATTGTTGGTGTAGTCATTAATGCCTCATCGAAACATGGTGTTGTACAAATGTGGTTGTATTGTTGGTGTATTCATTAATGCCTCATCGAAGTATGGTGTTGTACAAATGTGGTTGTATTGTTGGTGTATTAATTAATGCCTCATCGAAGCATGGTGTAGTACAAATGTGATTGTGTTGTTGGTTTATTCATTAATGCCTCATCGAAACATGGTGTTGTACAAATGTGGTTGTATTGTTGGTGTATTCATTAATGCCTCATCGAAGTATGGTGTTGTACAAATGTGTTTGTATTATTTGTGTATTCATTAATGCCACTTCGAAGCATGGTGTTGTACAAATGTGGTTGTATTGTTGGTTTATTCATTAATGCCTCACCGAAGCATGGTGTTGTACAAATGTGGTTGTATTGTAGGTGTATTCATTAATGTCTCACCGAAGCATGGTGTTGTACAAATGTGGTTGTATTGTAGGTGTATTCATTAATGCCTCATCGAAGCATGGTGTTGTACAAATGTGGTTGTATTGTTGATGTATTCATTAATGTCTCATCGAAGCATGGTGTTGTACAAATGTGGTTGTATTGTTGGTGTATTCATTAATGTCTCATCGAAGCATGGTGTTGTACAAATGTGGTTGTATTGTTGGTGTGTTCATTAATGCCTCATCGAAGCATTATGCTGCACACATGTGTTTTTATTGTTCGAGTTTTGATAATTGCCTCACCGAAGCATGGTGTTGTACAAATGTGGTTGTATTATTTATGTGTTTAAAAATGCCTCATCGAAGCATTATGCTGCACACATGTGTTTTTATTGTTCGAATTTTGCCTCGACGAAGCATGCTGCTGCACACATGAGGTTTTATTTTTGGTGATTTTCATTAAAATCTCACTAAATGTGATGCTGTACACAAATTGTCATATTGCTAAATAAAGTGGCATTATACCAGCACTCGGCTAAACAGTCCTGGCCCGATTCTTTAAACGCTTAACTCAAACAGTAAATAAACTATTTGCACCATTCCTGCAGTCTTCGGTATTACCCGACCGGGGATCGATCCCACAACCGCCCACGTTGCAAGGCATGCACTATTGCAACACCGCTGCGGTAATTTCAAGAAAGTATTATTAGTTTGTTAACCAGTGAATGTCATTTCAACTACTAATGATCGTGTACAAATACGGCTGATGTCGTCTGCATAAATAAACTGGTCGCAATATAAGAAACCAATATGGCTTAAAAGTCGTTGACCGGAGAAGCGTGTATGAGATCTGAATAATAACCATTGCAAATGTCAAGAAATTATAAAAATTATCTTCTGCCACTTTTCTTTTTTTTCTTCTTCGCCCGGCAACAGTCTCCGTGATAATTGATATACGACATTGTGTCTCCGGCATTATCAATTGGGAAAGTTATCAGTTACTTGTGGAGATGGGTGTGCTCGAGTACTTGTTAGCATTTCAGGATTCCAGGAAACAGTGGTTAGGTTAACTGATCGTCTGTTAGCCCTCGATGGCATACAAATGACGTTAAAATTTCAATCATTCAAATTTTCTTCTTTTCTTATAGTGCTGGGATGGGTGGGGTTACTTTGATTTCAATTCTCTAATACATAAATCTAATCCATAGCACATATAATGTTTATACAAGATAATCATAATATGCATTTATTCACATATAACAGCAGATAATAAAATGAAAATGTTTATTCACTATCAATAAGACTGTCATCTTAGTGGTACACTGTAAAGGGAACTTCTCTTTTTTTTCCATTTTATTTTGTTACCATTGAACACACCATTTTCATAAATAGTTCATAGATATATTTATTCATTTCATCAAAAAAGTATTACTAGTCATTAACTCACTTTTTTCTATATAAATGCAGCTTAACTATCAGTACACAAGTTGACTCGCCAAAGCCATCAATTCGCTATAAATTAGTTTGTACTCACTAGTTGTCTGACTCAAACAATCATTTGTTCACTTGTATTGCGCGCAGAATAGCTGTTTGTGAATGGTTTGTCATCAAATCATTTCATTTATATGCCCTTTTTTCGCTTTGAAAAGAAATCATTTAATTTATATTCCCTTTATCCTCTTTGAGAATTAACCATTTAATTTACATTCCCTTTTCCGCTTTGAGTAGAAATCATTTAATTTACATTCCCCTTTTCCGTTAATTAAAATGCAATGGTATCGTTCATCATTTTATAAAACGTATATATCGTCCCATTGGTGCAATACACGAAATAAGAAGGCATTTTGTACCTTTTTGCACAAATGGGACGCTATACTGAAATGATATGTGGTGACACTGAGGTTCATTTCAAATGTATGTATTGTATATATCAATATTATGATTATTCTGTCTATGTATTTGTTGTATTTATACTATTGTGGTGATTGTGTCCCTTGAATGCTACATCTTCTGGTGGGCATATATTTTGTTATGTATGTATTGTACTTATCAATATTATGATTATTCTATTTATGTATGTGTTGTATAAATACTGTTGTGGTGGCTGTGTTCCCTGAATGCTACATCTCCTGGTGGACATATAGTTTATTATGTATGTATTGTACATATCACTATTATGATTATTCTGTCTATGTATTTGTTGTATTTATACTATTGTGGTGGATGTGTCCCTTGAATGCTACATCTTCTGGCTGACATATATTTTATTATGTATGTATTGTACTTATCAATATTATGATTATTCTGTCTATGTATTCGTTGTATTTATACTATTGTGGTGGTTGTGTTTCTTGAATGCTACATCTCCTGGTGGACATATATTTTATTTATTATTTACTGAGATTGTAGTATCCGACTGTGAAAACATGAACAACCATCCGCCACTATGAGATGCTATGTGTTTGTTACATAGTCATCAGCTACTTTGGCACGTGTGCTAAAACCACGTTCAATGAAGTACGCCACGTTACTTATTTTATTATGCAATCTAAAAATAAATCAAATACCATTTAGTCCTTTTTGTCGGTGATATTAACCTTTTTTCTTTGATATTTACTGTTTTATTGATGGTCAGCTTTCGCCTCGGTCAATGTTCATTTTACTGGTACCTTTGACATCATATGGAACAGCCGAATTAATACATGTGTTTGATATAATGAGACTGGTTTTGATTATGGCAGTAAGTATACAAAACGAAGTATATCACATATCAAAATAAAACGTTCATAACTGATGGTCAAAAACAAAATACGTCAGGTGTTGTATATAGTAATAAGATTATGCGTGGGTTAAATAGACAGTCAGTTCGCTTTGTAAATATAATTAATATATTTAGAAATATTTCTTTGAATTTATGGTCTAAAATCAGATGTTTAAGATGTAGAACGTTCGGTTTATTAAGTTCTGCAGGATGAGATAAAACATTAATTATCGTGCTCTATATACGTCAAGAGTTGAAGTAAAGACCAGTAGCTAATTAATATGTGACGTCGTGGTATAACGTATCCCTTGTATACCAAATACCGCGATATACCTATTACCGCGAATGCCCGTATAAAAACAATCTTGGACTACATGTGCAAAACTCCAACTTCCGTTAGCGTTGGCATTTGTTTACAATTTGTATCGGCAACGGTTTTTTTACTCAGCACACTTAAAAGTAACCTTATTACTGTTTAGTATTGATATTATTCTTTATATAGTTTATTTTTTTAGACTCGCGGTATTAGGTATGACCAGTATGCATAAAAAACTACATTATGATATAAATGAAAAAAAGATGATGAAAATACAAGATATATGCGATCCGCTGATGTTATTTGAAAATCTAAAAACAATGTGTAGAAAAACAACTACTACCAGCTCCATGAATATGATAAATCGACATCAGTTTTACAAAATACAACATTTTACTGTACCGACAGTTGTATTGGAGAATACCGTCGTCAATAGGAGCAATAGAAACAACACTAAGTCTTAAAATGGAACGTCAAGAAAACAATTTTGTCTTCCTGAAGTAATTCCCGAGCACATTCTTGGATGAAATGGAAACATTAAATATTTAGCTCGTTAAACATGAAATACATGGCATACACTACTATATTCATAAAAATAATCATAAATCAAGAAAAGCTTGCCTAGGGTAGAACACTTAACAAAATAGTGAATGCATTGAATGGGTCATTGGAATTTGTCATTGTGACAGGTTATCATTATGTGATATATGAGGTGCATACATATCAGAGAGAGAGAGAGAGAGAGAGAGAGAGAGAGAGAGAGAGAGAGAGAGAGAGAGAGAGAGAGAGAGAGAGAGAGAGAGAGAGAGAGAGAGAGAGAGAGAGACGGACGAACGGACGAACAGACAGACAGATTTAAAAGACGCGTTCATTGTAGATGCACATTGAAAGAAGAAGCTCATATGGTTGGCATGTTATCGGCAGTAGTTCATGAGATTTTGACCACGTGTTTGGCCTAAATATGGTTTGCGCAAGACGGATGTCCAATCGTCTAACAGATGTCCAGAAAACCATTAGAATAAAACTGCCAAAAATCTTCTTGGAAAATACAAATAATGCAGTAATAAATATATTTGCGAGCTTTTTACAAGTGACGAGACCTGCGTTTGCTATTTTGAACTTTAACGTTGTGTTGACAATGCACAGTGGACTAAAAAGACAACAAAGACCAATCATTGCCGAACGTGCTCAAAATGCCAAAAGTATTATATTTATTATTCTTCAATTCCAATGGTCTTGTTGCTTGAACGTCAACTCCAACTTTTACCAGAATTGCGTTTTGAAAAAGGTATAAACTTTTATGAGAACAAGAGACTTACAAAGGGTTAAGGAGGTGTCTGTCTGATGCATGACAACGTGGCCGCCAACAAAAACAACATTGTCCAGAACACTTTGAAAGAAAAACAGGCTGTTGAGCTTCACAATTCACTATATTCTCCAAACTAGAGTCCTTGCGACATTTTTCTCTTCCCAATACTGAGAAAAATATTGGTTGGACGGCGACATATCTAAATCATCATTAACTCTGCCATCTTCAAGCATCTGCAGAATATACCTTTTGAATACTTTAAAAATGCATTTAGAGATTGGATCTTGAGTTTGAAAAAGTGTGTTGCAGCTTGGGGGAGACTATTTCGAAGAACTGAAATAACAATACATTGTATAAAACATATATATGAGGAATATACACGTTATCTCAAACATTTTCGATTGCCCTCGTATCTAGCTTTCTGAGAAAAAAAACATACCTCCTGGTAAAAGAAATGATCAACAGATGGACCAAATTATTAACACTGAAAGTGTGATGCGTCCGATTATGCAAACAGGCACCATCGAAATCGCCATCGTCATCGGTAGCATTTCCTAACGACTTCCACCATGCACTCGCTATATCATTGGGTAGAGAGTAGTCTTAAGGAATGATAAATGACTTTTCCCTTTGGTAAAACGTTAATTCAATCAGCCAAAGTTTTCAGAAATAGATACAGGAAAAAAGCGAAAAGAAAAGATAATGATCATCACATGAATCAAACAATTCAAAAGTACTTCACCACTCTTGGTATTTTTATTCAAATGGACAGGCTATCTTTCAAACTAAATAAGGATGTTTAATCACTAGGCAATACTTATTTTGTTTGTTGTATGAACGTGTATATAAAACTGTAAACTTATGTGGTATACTGTGTTGTATATTTTCAGTTCAAATGCTGCGGTATCAGTCACACAGAAGAGGGATTCAGAGACTGGCAGATGAATCCATATTTTAACTGTACGCCGTCCAATAGAAGCATTTACAGATGCGCAGTTCCAATTTCCTGTTGTATTTTCGAAAAAGTGCGTATTGAGTGCAGGTAAAATTTCTCAATAGTTCTGATTATATGAAGCTAAAAATAGCACAAAATCATTAATATCATCCCAATATATAACTATTTAGTTCTTCAAAATTCGTTACTTTGTCAGGGTACGAAAATTACTTCCTACAAAATGCATTACTTTGTCAGGGAACAGCATTTACTTTTTTTTTAAATTAATTACTTTGCCAGAGCACAGAAATTTATATTCTACTGAATTCATTATTTTGTCAGGGATTCGAAATGCATTATTTGTCGGGGGACAGAAATTTGCTTTCTTCAAATGCATTACTTTGTCAGCGAGCAGAAATTTGCTTTCTGCCAAATTCATTACTTTGTCAGGGAACAGAAATTAACTTTCTTCCAAATGCACTATTTGTCAGGGGAACAGAACTTTGCATTCTTCCAAAATGCACTATTTGTCAGGTGGGCAGAACTTTGCTTTCTTACAAATTCATTATTTTGTTAGGGAACAGACGCCTTTTTTTTCAAATTCATTATTTGTTAAGGAACAGACGTTTATTTTCTTCCACATTTATTGCTTTGTCAGGGAACAGCAATTTAAAAAGTAATATTGCACTATTCTTTATTAATATTTTGGGTTACCTGTGTCAAAGATTTAAATTAGTGTGGCTAGTCGTATTCAAATACAATAACCCATCCATTCAACAATCACTTAGTGCGTAATTTGTTTATAAATCTTAAAAAAAGACATGCGCTACTTTGTGTCATCCATTTGCACTATCAGTAAGATCAATACATATCTAAATTATATTTTTGTGATAACTACTTCAGTTTTTTTGGAAACATAATTTCTGACAACACAATTCGCAATTTCTTATACTTCTGTAGAACACATTTCGTAGTTACAATAGAAAGTTGCACACTTAAATATATTAACTACTCGGCCGAGGAGTCTTTGGCGCCGTCTCAATATCACTTACCTCTCACCGTAAGGTCGTTGGTTCGAGTCTCGCTCGCTCCAAAAACTCAAGTTACTTGCGGAAGGACGGTAGTTCTACACAGTCTGAGGTCCTCCTCCACCAGTAAAACTGGATATGCCATATATAACGTGAAACGTGTTGAAAATGGCATTAAACTCCATTAAAAACAACATCAACAACAAAAATATATATATTTATGTTAATAGCATTCGACGTCTAATGATGCGTTGAAGTGCTTCATATTTATGCTGGATACACAAGTGCCAATTTAGATTCTACAGTGAAAGGAAAAAGAAAGTATACATACCTATAAACGTCGACAGGTCAAGGAACAATTAATGTTTTGCAAACAAATTTTGTATATTTATATTTCATCATGTTGTTGAATCAAAAAGCAAACATTTAATTCATTTCAAAGCAAAACAATAAGAAAAAAATCAGTTCATTTTCCATCACATGAATAAACTTAGCCATTAATGAAATAATTTTAAAAACAAAAATGTATACTTTCTTTTTCCTTTCAGTGTAGAATCTAAATTGGCACTTGTGTATAGAATAAAATATATAGAATAATGTCTCTTGAACGATATATTTGTGTGATATTGTAGACTGTTGTTTTAATATAAAACAATGTTCTACTTGTTTAAACCATTATCCACCAATATACATACATGAGTTTAAACAATAGGTGTAGAAATATTAACCTACTCAATTCCCTAACAGGCTGTAACTAAATCTGTTTTATAATTTACTTAGTAAGTACACATGCAATTACACCATTAAGTTCGATTATAATATTTCAGTAGAGTGTAGAACGGATACAGGTCTTCCTGCATTGGGCCGTCACACAGCAGTGAGATATGAGCACACTGATTGGTCAGTTGCTTTAGCTGAAGTTAAATGACGTCATAGTTTGGCAAGCGTTAAAATGCTATGAATTATTGGAAGGATAGGGGGGATTTCTCTGCTTTTTTCATTGGGGTTTAACAGACCTGATTCGAGAGAGGTCAAGGACTGGGATAAAATAATATTTGAGCGTATATCACTTCATTCTAAGAAATCCCAGTTTTAATCTAAATTAAAACAATATCTCATTTGTTTTACAGGGAGATAGAATCAACACTATGTGCGGATTTGAAATGACAGATAAACCTGTAAGTATATAATAGTAAAATTGTAACCAAAAAGTCCTTTTAATAAAATGTATCGCACGGTTTCAGATATATACGAGTGTTCGATTCGTTGCTAGTTGTGAGATTTTGGAATCTATCGATCGTAATATCATATTAAGTAGAATAAATATGTAGATAAACATCGTAATTTGTATATGTATATATTCGAAAACATTGATGATGGTAGTAATCAGGATTTGCCTTGAACATATTTGTGTTTTACATATTTATAAAATGTTGAATTTGTAAAATAAAAATCTGGTTTACACCGTTTAAAGATTTGTGACGACAATAGTTAAAACTCCTGTTATTTTTAATATAGGTCATAGACGTACGGGACTATATCTACACGCGAGGGTGTATACAAGGGTTCGGTGAATGGCTTGGCAAATATGACGACTTGATTATTATATCATGTCTTTCCATATTTATTATGCAGGTATACTTAGGGTTTTATTATTTTTGTGTCATTTAACATATATAATTCATAGTAAAAAAATGTAAACACCTAGTTTTATTAGTAATTTGTAAATATATTTGTTAAATCACATTTATGCTTGTGCATATTTAACTGTTTGTCTGCAGGACGAAAATTCGTATGTTTGTACGGATGGATGGATGGATGGATGGATGGATGTGTATATATGTGTATATATGTGTTATGTATGGTATGTGTGTATGTCTGTATATGTGTGCTATGCATGTTATGTGTGTATGTGTGTTAAATATGTGTTATGTATGTTATGTGTGTATATGTGTGTTATGCATGTTATGTATGTTTGTGTGTATATATGTGTTATGTCTGTTATGTGTGTATGTGTGTTATGTATGTTATGTGTGTATGTCTGTATATGTGTGTTTTGCATGTTATGCATGTTATGTGTGTATATATGTGTTATGTATGTTATGTGTGCTATGCATGTTATGTGTGTTTGTGTGTATATATGTGTTATGTCTGTTATGTGTGTGTGTGTATATATGTGTGTGTTATGTATGTTATGTATGTGTGTTGAACTTTTCTTTTATTATTCCATGTACTAATACTGTTTATGCTGTCTTGGTGACTTTGTCTTTTTCATGATACGTCTCCTGTTGGGAATACATTTGCGTATTACATTCAAGTAAAATACAATCGCAAATAAAAAAAGGAAATTTTCTTTCCAGTTTCTAGCAGTTCTGTCTGCAAAATTAATGGTGATAAGGATACGAAAGCAGAGGGCGAGATGGCAAATGCTGCAGCGACGACAATCGAGTCTCAGTTCAAACGCTGAAGGAAACACTCTGTAACGGCTGTCATTGTTACTTCCGGTTAACTGTGATTAAAGGCAGAACTAACAAGAAGGTTTCTTTAACAAGAAACTAAAGCAGAGGTTCGGCTAGCGAAGGTTACTAATTATTGGATGTGTGCGTTCGATGGAATCTAACAAGTGTATTATATAAGTATCTCTTCCCTAAAGATTAACATTGACTGGTTACAATGGTAATTATATAAAATGTTTTGATGTTTGATGAAATAATTTCAGGAAATACTTGCTGGCATAGCACACACTGGAATAAAACAAGAATAATTACAATTTAGTCTATTGTAAAGCAAATGTCATAAATACAAATGTTGTTAATATCATTATTTATATACTGAAGAATTATGAATCTATTTATAAGGCGGCTTCAAAGACAGTCTTTTATTATGCAATTCGCAAAGACTGATAAAACGAAACGCAGTCGAATTCTCCATACCTGCTTGCAGAAACAGTTAACATGATGTATGTAATGAAGAGATACAGTTGCTGCAGTTATAAATAACACTGACGTCACGTATGAACGTCATTACTGTGGTATGCAGACTGCCAATATATTATATCTTAGATGAAGAGAACAGCGGTTGATATAGTTAATTCAGTGCTAATTCCATGGGCGGGAATTTGCGTGACACAAAGCCTTAATATCATAACACCCGTGGAGTTATTCAACGAGGAGGGCAGAAAGTATTGTGAATGACTAAATAGTTTTTTTATCAATGAACGTATCACGGACGAGTGTTTGTTTCGTTTTCGTATTTTTTATCTTAATAAGAAAAGGATGAACTGTTTGTTGAGCTATATATTGAAATTAGTGATACTGAAAACTAATTAAATAGGCGATTTTACCGGCTACCTTTAACTGTGCTTGAACATGATCAGGTTTGAAAGTTGAATTTTGATGTTTGTTGCTAAAGCAATATGGGCGACTGCAAAAGCACCGAAGCTATGGCGAGAGCGGATACATACTTGCAACGTGTAATGCAATCAACAGTCAGGTCAATTAAATTGTAAAACGTGTTTCGTGAAAATATTTAATTACAAAGTTTACATTTTCCATACACATGGAGAAATGAAATGAAATACCTACACATTACTACAACAACTGCTCGCCTGAGTATAAACAGACGATATGGAATTTAATATCATCGACAGCGAAATTGCTGAGAGTGACGCTGAAAGTAATGGCACAAAACGAATAAGTTGACAGATTGTCAAAGAATACTGTATGTATATTGCTCACGGATTCTCAAGAAACTTAAATTGATGAACCATTAAAATTTGATAGCAACTGAAACAAAAGAAACAATGATAAAACGCAGTGCAAAAAGTTTCAACATTTTGTCTTAGCAAGTTTACAAAACATTTTCAAATAAAAAAAGTTTCCATCTGTAGTGCCAGTTATTCTAATTCGTATATAATATTTTTGATTTACTGTCTGTCTTTCCCACAGCATGAAGTAATTAATCTATCCAATTCCATTCGCCCAATCGGCCCTTATCTATGACAGGTGTTTATCAATATCATTACATTATATTTATTATATAACAACAATTTAACAATCTTATCAAGTATATTTACGAGCACTATTTCAGTTCAAACACTGAAATTCAAAGAAAATAGAGCGACTTCAAAGTTTGGGATGTTTCTATTGTAAACATCGTTTTTTAAGATGATCGAGATAGGGTACACCTTTAAACCAGGTTTAGTATCCCCAAAAATAGTTTTACAACTGACCATTCAAAGGCGATGACCCTGTTGACGGCTATCCTGTATAATTGCGTTGATTATCATCGTGGGATACCCCCGGGTGTCAATTCCGATACTCTCCATCCATCACCCGTGGGAAATTACGCTAGCTCTGTGTCGTTTTATTTGAACAGAACAGAACAAAATACAGCTAACGTTAACGTATAATCAAAACTGCGTTTGCAGGAAACTAACGTTGCGATTGGATAACGTTCCCTTCATGACATCGTGAAGGAACCAATCATATGGTAGCATTGTGGCTTAGTAGAAACGACGCAAAGTTAGTTTTATATCCATTTCGATACTCTCCATTTATCACCCGTGGGTATCCGACGATGGTTGATTATTAGCTATTTGTTTATGTTTGTTTTCCTGTGGTGACTGTTTCCTCGGAATGCCATACTTGGACATATTTATATATTCTTATTTCCATATTGCAGTGTAAATGATCATTTCAAATATATGTATAGCGTGTAGAACTAATTCACATATATGTGTAATTTAATAATAACATAAAATTGTATCACCTTGATTCGGTCAGAAAACCCGCAACTGGGGTGTTTAATCATGATATACATGTGGGCACAACCGACATCATGGTGATCGACTATATAGTGCCACGACTCATTAAAAGAATGCTTGATTGTAATTCATTGTGTGTTTTTTTTTCGTTTGTTTGTTTATGTTGAAGTTCATGTCTTTTTTCAAAATTATTTCAGGTATTTAACGCACGTAATAGCGACTCTATAAATCGCTAGGGAGTTAACCAGTTTAACAAGCGTGGGGGATTTGAATTAATGTCCCTTGTAATGACCTAATGAATGATGTATGTTTAAATATGACAATTACGTTTACTATTTAAAATCTGTAAGCAAGTTGCATTTTACATTCAGCTTAATTTTCCAACTAACTAGTATACATAATTTGAAATAAAAAACTATAATAAAAATTAAATAAAAGTTTTTAAATATGGTATATGTTTTTATTTCATATATCTCATTTCACGGTTTTAAAACGTGTGTCTGTCGTGGTATTTATTCACGTGTCCATGATACGAAATTCTTTTTTTTCTATTTTATAAATGATTGAGTTGACGTTGACTTGCAAATGCCATGAAAATATATAGAATACGCTTACACTGCATCCTGTCTACAAATTTTCTGAAGTTAAAACAAAGAAAGTGAATGACAATTATATATGATAAAGATATTTTATAGATGCACAGAGCGCAATCAAAAAATAAAAATAATAGACCTATCCAATATGTTCAAAATGTATTACGATATATAGTCGTACTAAAGCCTTCATGCATAAATCCCAAAATGCCGGCCCCAGCAACCCTCTCCCCACCAGTACCGAGCTGAGTGCTGTGTTCGTTGTTCAAGCAAGCGGAATGAGCTCAATGATTCCGAGGAACCCGGCACCGAGATTATAAAACATTTTTCATATTGAAATTCTTACCTAAACACAATTCCCTTAATTCGTATAAAAAAACACAAATTAAAGTAAAAACATCGACTTTAATACTATCAATGCATATCTGAGGTAGAAAATTATATTTTGTTATAATGCGTCTATTCTGTTATTATAAGCTGAGCATGAACTCTTGTGTTCAGCATGGAACACAGTTTTATATAACATCGGACCGACCAATAGCAACACACTTCAGTCGAAGTTAATAAAACACGAATAAACCGTTTTGTTTTGGGGGTCTAATATACCACTATCAAGGGAAGTAACAAAATAAACATATATATACATATTCATGATTGAGTTATCTATCCATTTGTGTACAGCTATGTTTATCTCTAAAGTTGAATAATTCGAATACATTATTAACGTACACTTACATTTCATTATTTGTACTGCCTAAATATTTACATAATACTTAGATAATATCTCCTCCATCCGTTTTAAGTTATAGAAAACACATTATATCCTTGAGTGATTAGAAATCCCCGTACGCGATAGTGTTAGCTCTGTTGTTACAGTATGTTAGTAATAAAATAAAGATATTATGGTTATCAAAATCCAAAGCAGGGCTGCATCCTCTCATAAAACCATAAGAAATGTAAATCCCATGTAATGTAGCTCGGTACACTAGAAATATTTCTTTAAAATGAATCCAAAGGAGAACTAGTTTCAAATGTATTCTTCTTACGTTAATTCTTCATAAACGCATACATTGACGTGGTCATTAATGTTCGAAGAAAAGGGGAGAATAAGACATGTGCCACTCCACTCAAATGCGGTATAACAATAAGGAAACATACGACTGAAATAAGTGTTTAGTTTATTATATTTATGTCTTACATCATAGGGATTGTGACGATACATTGCTGCATTTGAGTAGAGCAAATGGTAAAACATATACTGCAATATGACATCACTAGTGTTAAAAAATGACGTTAATTTAATTTAATTTAAACAGACGGGTGTCTTTAGAGCACTGGAAAACTTCTACTTTAAAAAAAGAAGTATTAATGATGCTCTTAATACAAAATAAACGTATGACAAATAATCGATGGTGAAACGGTTTCCATACTAGACTTAGCGCTCCTCCCACCGATTACGTGGCATTGTTTGCCAACGTAAATACAATGTAATATTACGTAGTGTTTATCTAGAAACAGCTCGCTTGTCTAAGGAAAATGGTTACCCTGGAAACAAAAACGATCGCTGATTTGATTATCGACTTTTTTTTATTTGATTAGCGTATAGCAATAACAACACTAACAAAACCAGTAGCTTAAAGATATAGTTATTTATTTAAGTATACACACTTTTAAATATAGCGAAAGAGGCATACCATCAGCAAGTCAGTTTAATATGTTTTCACATAATCATTGAATTATAATATTGATAAAGAACAGTGCATTTAAATACAAATGTATTCAGTGTATTTGCTTTTTACTTGCGGTCGGAAAGATGCTGGTTAAGTCTGAGTGCGGCTTGAACACATAGCTGTTTGATAACCCAGAATATCTTAATAGTTTTCTTTGTGAAAATGACATTTTCGCGCTAAATCCATCTAGTAAAGTGGTAAAACTTTATTAATAGCTCATTGTTACACACGGCACAAGCGCCATTTAGTGTGAAATACTGATGTTGTTTTTTTTATTTTGTAAAACATTATGAGATCACACACATCAACAGGAAGTAAATATTAAGACACCAGTAGTGATTGTATTCTGACGATTGTATGACAACGCGTGGTAGACCCTGATTATTGTGTTTTATCTAATAAGTGCTTAATAGTTTGATTTGTTTTCACACTTCCGGTAGAAACCAGCGTGAAGCCATAATTTTCCCAAATTATTATAGATAATCGAATAGTAAATATTAACGAGTATTGAAAATTACCCACTAAAAAACATTTGTTATATAGCAATGCATTTTTTTATTATTTGTATAAGTCGACCAAAACAATAACACATTGCAATTTGTCCCTTTAACATCGTGATTAAATATCAGTGTTTCATAAGAGACAAACGAACTTCATTGAAGTGCACTTTAGGAAATATTGTCACTACGTCTCGCCAATAAGAAATCATCTGTTTGGTATTTTCTGTTGTGTTCTAAAACGACAAAATAAAAAGTAAAATTGAAAAATATATATACATACATATGATCCACTTATTAATCATATATAATGGCAATATTGATTTGTCATCAGTTTCTTGTTCACAAACGAGAACACTCACCAATATATAAGTACACATCTGTTGTTTTATTATTATATTTTTCTTTGTTTATATTACATGTATGAGTTAACGCCACCTCTGAGAAATGCCATATGTCATTTTCTGGTGTTTATCTAGTTTCTTGTTCATATTTTAAACACTTTAACATGTACCTTTCTTAAGTATATTTTCTAGTTTGCAAACCACCGGATGACCATTCTATTAGTTTTGAATGATTAGCTCCAGTCAATGGTAATGATATTTGTTAGACATTTACATCTTTAAATTATAATTGGAATTGTTTTATCGAAATTATTATTATTCCTAACTCAACAGGTGTTAAAACTTTTCAACAGCTCCTGTGCATAATGTTCTATACCCACCTTCAAAATTTGACGTTAATCATATTCTATGTCTCTTGTTTCCTGCAAACATTTAGCAACCTGCGTCACTTCTCTCTGAAACGAATATGACAGTTTCTGAATTGCAAAGCAGTGCGTATTGACATAAGAAGCATAGAACATTGTTTGAATGAAACTGTATTTTAATATAAAAGTATTATACTTTGATTAACCAGTTTGTCAATGTTATTTTCATTACTCTCCTTTGCATCGGACATGAATTGTTGTGTACTATTTTGACCCCTGCTAGAGTAGTAGATTTAATAGTGAATAAAAGTTTCACTATATGTACAGTTAAACAATATAGTTTATAAAAATAAATAATATGTTACATTCAAAACTATAGGAGGCGAAAATAGACAGGAAATTGAAGTACTAATCTCCCATAACTCTTAAAAGAATAACAGGTAATAAATAAACAATAATACAGTCGAAACTCGTTATTTCGAGTTCCGTGGGACCGTAAACATAATTCGAAATATCTGAAATTCGATTTATCAGGAATCTATTTTTGTGCAACTTTTTACCGTTACCCCATCCACTTCATATATCGTTGAAAATATACATGTAATACATGTAAATACCTGTTTTGTTGTTGTTTTACTCAATATATCACGTTGTTGTTATACTTACACATGATATAAATTTTGTTTATATTGATGTGTACTGTGGATTTATCTTAAATCGTTGTAAATTCTTATGTTTACATACGTCATTTTATTCTACGCAACGTATGTTTTGCGTTGTTATCCGTGTGTAGGCTTATTGTCTATTTGCCCAGTGCGTGAACATTGTAATTTTTTAAGTATGATATAATAGATAAAGAAAATGTGTTCTTTTTTCTTTACATGATATTAAATGAATAAAATATGCAACTGAAAAATAAGTACATGTTATATACAAGCTATGGTTTCAACAACTTTACAAATAAAAAAAATAAGACGAAAAAATAGCACAATGTCATGTCAAAAACGTCTTCTAACACTTCGGCGATGTTTGTCTTATTAGCGTGTGTCTCGCCTTTGTTTGTATGATATTAATTTGATGACACAATTAACTTACATGCTTGTACATACACATGAAGAGATAAATTACAGGTATGAGATCAGCAAATATCACCTTCAACGGTTTGTCTTTCATCTTTACGCGGTGATAAAAATTCGAAAAAACGAGTGAGAAATCAATAGATTTTAGGACGGAGGGACCGAACAACAGATTCGAAATAGTGAATAATTAGAATAACTGGAATGTGATATATTAGGAGACAATTAATATAGAAATAGAAGGGGGAAACGGGACTGAACTTCAAATTTGAGATAACAGGTATTTCGAAATATAAGAGTTCGAGTTGGTGAGTATCAACTGTAGCGCAGGACACTACAATGTATCAACATCGCAGCTTAAATATCACAGTACTTAACAAACACATTATTATTCATAGAATGTATGTATAGTTGAAAAAAATTTTGTTTATATTAATTTTCGCCACAATCTGGCGTATCTAATTTGCCATTATCTCAACAAGATTTTTATAAACTAATGCCTGGAATATTTGCATCAAACTGCTAAATCATTTCGTTTTGGCTGAGGTGAAGCAGACGGCCATCGTGTGCAATTTCATACTCGTCCTTCTACTTTAATGGAAACCTAACTAATCTGCTGAGCGAGGCAGATCTGTCGAATGTGTTACAAAAAAGTTTAATTTAAGCCCATTTAGCTAGAAATGATTTGAATATTTAATAAAATGACAAAACCGTCTACAAATCTCCTAACATCATTCTGTTGTCGGTTTCGATTAGGCATTATGTCATAAATCTGCATGCTTATTGGCGTGTAATGTAGCAATACATTTCGAAACTGATGTGGAACTAGACGCTCTACTTTATGAATAAATTATAGACGGCCAACGCATCAAAACGTAGACAATCGACAAACAGGGAGTATTTGTGTCTTATTATTACCGTTAACTTTAGTTTGTACTAATTTATTTTAGCTCGATTGCAATGAGCTCAGAGCTTATATAAACCGCTCTCGAGTCCGCTTCCTGGGTAAAACCAGTACTAAGTGTTGTTTTAAGAGAGGCACCGGGTCGACCGGGGGATCGAACCCGCAACCTCTGGCGTGAGCGGCCAACACTCTATCTATTAGGCTACCGCCCCGCTAACTTTGATTACATGCATTACAGTTCAAACACATTGATGTAGTTTTGCATCCTTGTAGATGACTTGTTAGTTGTTAGGCGGAGGGCCGAGTCTAAGTTGGAAGAACTTGTGGTCCAACTCCATTTCAAAATACTTGAAATAAAATAGGTTTAGACTTTGAGTTGTGATGTTTCGCATACTAGTTTATTTATGTTATTATTGGCTATTGTTTTCGATTCGAAATGTTTTTTGCTGGCTCACCTTAACGAAGTGTCTGGCGTGTCGCTGTAGACAACATTTTACCTACCGTTTGGTGCGCACGTTTTGGTCATAAGTTTTTTTTTCGGCAGTTGTAATAATTTACATATCATGTAACAGATGAATTGTAGTATATTAAATACATTATTTTTCAAAAGATGATGAAACTTTTTAGTAGTCAATTGTTGATAAATTTCTGTCATAACTTCTCTCAGAACCTTCAATAAATATTAACACTGAAAAACATGCACAAGCAACTAGTATTTTGTTATTACGGTTCAGATAGCCATGCGCAGTAATAAATACATTGCTGGTCAAGCGGTAAGCTAGGATTTTCAACTGATAATGAGGTGGTTAAGTGGTATGTATATTTGATTGTGATGATCTTTCGAATAAAGGGATACAAAAATAACTTGTGAGCCCATATCCAATTCGAAGTGAACAATACATGTATGACTATACTGAACTCACTTTGAGTAACGTCGTTAGTTCTGTTAACATATTGAATTCTAGTTTGCTAAAGCACATTGAGAGATCTTCGTTTGATGCTGTGTTTCTAAATGCATGTTGTAGTTCTTCCTTTGGTTGTCTCAAAGCACGTGCTATATCATCGTTGGTTGGTCTAAATATTTGCTGTGATCTCTTTCCGCTGCCCCAGTTTGTTGAGAAGCTAACTTGACAATTGATCGTGGTATGAATACTGACTAAGGCAACGACAAACAACCAGATGGTAGGCGCGTACATCTGGAAAGACAATTTAATCATTAAATGCTTCATAATTATACTAGTACAGTTTCATTATTATCCTTTTATATTATTTGTTATAACATGAACAATTTTTGTTATTTTAATTTTGAAAGAATGTTACCAAGCCTATTTTCTTTTCTTGAGTCGGCGTACATGATGTTGAAACGACAAACCCGGGTTTAACAATCAGAGAGCACTTTATATAAACTACCGATTGGACTTTAAAATATTAAAATACATGTTATACTGAAAAAAAAACAACCGTAAGCATGAACCTTTATGTCATATACATCATGGTCGTATATTGTTGGATACATGGTTATGGAAAGGAAGCTTCTACTATTTAAAAAAAGTCTGATAATAGCTCACAACGAACCCAAAAGATAAAATTAGTATATTAGTGGGTGGTTATGAGACAAGCACCTCGGGCCAGGATCCTAAGTATTATATTAGCATTGGCTGAACTCCACGAATCCAAGGAATTAGAAATATTATTAATGTAACAATATAGGATTACATTCATTTTTTCTGTTTTTCATACACATGTGCATGTATAAAGAATGTCGAATCACGCAAAATCGTACACCCCCCCCCCCCCCCACCCCCCGAAAAACTGGATTTAATACTAATAATTCCAATCCTAACGATAAAAATATTTTTTTAGTTTGAGATGCCCTTTAAATAAAGTATATAAATGAAAATTCAAACGAATAACTGCATAGTTAACACGTAGGAATAAATAACAGCTGGGAACATAAATATATAGTCCGGAACATTGGGTTTGATTGAAAAATAAAAGTGTTAAAAAATTGGTGTTATCCAATGAAAATGCTTTAAATGCACATAATGAAATATATTCTGAAATTGGAATTATCACTGAATCTAGTACGAGGCGACTATTATATGTAAGACTGTTGGTATGATAGTCAATGATATACGCATATCATAAATTATCACTTGGAAATACAAAGGCGCAACCAACATAAGAATATAGCGTATTCGGTTTTATTGAGTCTATATAAGAAGGGTAATAAAGTATGCAACACCTGGAACGCTCCGTAACACTGCTCTTGAATATTTTTTATGGTGCTATACAGTGTAAATAAGCTGTAGATATATACTGATGTCGGATTTAGATGTTTTAATACTTTTTTTTTATGTATTTGGGAATGTTTTTCGTCTGTTAGTCTTCGATGGCATAAACAGGACGCTATGCATTCAATCATCAATCAAATGAGAGTGTTTTGTTTATTATAATTTCAAAAAGAGATATTTTCATCGAAATTCTGTAGGTTTTACACATTGACTTTACATATGCAAATGTTTCTTCCTTTTTCATGTGACAAAATTATATATTGAATGGTTCCCAGGTTTATAGTATCCCAACATGGACAAACTATCCTAACGGTGGCCCGCAAGTAAAACATTTTATTACACTCATATCTAACAGAACTGATGACTGAAAAGAATAAAAACGATCCCCTACATCTTGTTTGGTTATCCGAGTCAGTTGTGTTCACATAAATTTCTCTTTAAATCTTATCAGTCCTGCTTTACATTTAAAATGTACCCAATCGTTTTAATCCGGCGGAAAGCGCGCTATGTGATCCATCAAGAGCTTTTATTTTGCAATGAATTTTTGCTCGTTTAAACAGAATACTGGCAGATTATCTTCTGATAATTCATTAGATATAAAGTGTTGTCTTTTATCACGTAACCAACGATTCGATTGGAATGCTAAATGTCTGATTAAATGCAATTACGACTGTTCGTTACGCCAGGATGTATATATTTAATGGATAAACTTCAGCAGTAACAAAAATCAAATAGATGTCGATGACCGCCACCGATTTTAGAAGGTGTTTGTTGTTGATTTAATAAATAAAGATAAATATATTACGACAATAAGTGCGCGTATTTTACCGCGTAATGCTCCCTCCACGCGCATATCTGATCCTCCTCTCGCTGTGGTATAACGTTATTCATAAAATCCTCGTTCAATGATGTATTCATTTATAAAATACTATAGTATTCTTGCGCTACTATAAAAAATAGGAATACAACTCTTTAAAACATGACATAATCAGGGTTGTTTACATAATATTTATATTTTTATGTGGTTTTGGTGCGGATTGAAAGTCCCTCGGAAAATAGTTATCACTCGGAGCGGAACTATTCATCCACACCTAAAGCTCATGAAAGATATTTTAAGTAATTCAATCATTCACTACTAGAGTTTTATCTCTTTCCAAATTAGAACGAAATTAAGGTTCTGCATACATACTGGGTAATTGTAAGTTAATATATAGTTTCCAGGAATTGAGCTAAGTGAAAATTTGCCACGTGTCCCTTAAATGAATATTATATTATTTGTAGAATTTGAAACCATCTTAAACAAAATAAGATATTCGCTGAGTTAAATTTTAATGAAAAAAAATGTTCAAAGTTATATATTGAATGATATATATTATGTTACTTTCGCCAAATATACAGTATGTATGTTAATTTATGCTACTCTAAAATGACAGAATGTGCCTTGATTGTTTGTGTTTTGAATGCGCTGTAAAATTATATTAATTGAATAATTATAGTAAAACTTCCGAAAAAAACTTGATAAGTTTTATATAAAAAATATATATGACGATATAAAGTAAGCAAATGTTATTCACAATATCGCTCATAAATTGCATTAAATCAACAAAAATGCAATTAAAACCAATAGCCATTTTTAGTTTAAATAAAAAAAACAGACAACAAACAATAGAAATCACATTCAACAGCACACGTAACGTTTAAATGCTACGGTAACCAATACTGCATAATAGCATAATTTAAAAAATATGACAATAAAACATGCAGAAGAAGTGAAAACTGGGGACACAGTCTTTAAACGGCCATTTAAGTGACAATATCATATATATGTTTATACCAAACATATGTTATAATAGATGTTTGTATTAGTTTAGAATTTTATTTAGTCGAATTGGTATGATTTTTATATTTCTGTTTTATGAAATTTTACACGTTCTGCAGCCTGCAGATTTTCATATTTCTGTTTTATGAAACTTTACACGTTCTGCAGCCTGCAGAGTTGCAGTATTTTTGGCTGTGAAAAATTGATGCATTTGATTTGTTATAAATTTGTATAATTTTGTACTCTTACTATTTTGCTTTCGGTTTCTAAAATCAAAGGACAAAGCCAGCACAGTAGTATATGAACACAACTAATGTACATTACATACATATAGTAAGTAGAAAACATAAAAAATATTCATTTACTTTTGTATTCACGGATTCGCTCTCCAACAACATATCACTGTCTTGCGTTTTAGATAAAACAATAAAAAATAGAATGATTGCATTTTCATTCGAACTTTAAATCTCAACGAATATTATGAGAATAGAATACCTGAGCTTATTTTTTATTTTAGTTTTGAAGTGAATGGAAATAATTAATTTCAACATTTATTTGGAAGTGGATCCCACCTTTATGATACGTGGGCGCCTAGTTTGTTTATTTCTTAATAGGTACCCAATGAAGAAACACAAGATAAATTATAGTAAATTTGTCACTTACATCAGATGTGTCTAAGTGTTAATATATTGTATGCAAAAAAAAATGCATTTTAGCAAATTTTACCAAAATTCGAAATAACGATTAATTTGTTTTTTTACATTACATCAACACAAACATTTCCCACGCACATGCTCGTATGTGTGTTTGTTGCGGAGACCTTGATGCAAACGCTAACCGCAATTCCAAATGAGTCGCCCAGTTTGAAATGTCAAATGATTTCATTGTCTAGTACAGTATTAGAATAATTGACTTAAGATGTCAAAAGTACATTTGGAAGAGGTTAAATATTGTGTACTTGAAATAAATTTGTTCTTAATTGTTTATTTATTATGTATTTAACTATTAGCTCAATGGTTAATTTATAACAATTAAAACCAGTATCATTTAACTATTTGTTGTTTAAATTCGAAATAAAACTGCGTGTGCAGTCATCAAATATATATATATAGCAATTAGCATACATTTGTAGATTTTAAATACACAACTGCAGCGGTGTCCTTCTTTCTTTTAATTCAGGCTGTGCAAATATCAAATATGGAAGTAGGACGTTATCTAGTTATATTTGCAGATGATAGTTTTTGAAATTTTTGTTTATGTATACTCACTTTTAAACTAATATAACCATTTTTCATTTTGTGTTACCATGATACACGTTGCATACAGGATCAAAGCGCATTTATAATAATAATAACTCTTTCGTCAAGCAAATGGTGTGCCCATCACTGATTGATTTTTTATAAATACCCTGTCAGACATTGTTATAGTATGCTTTTATTGCGCTCATGCAATTAAATAAAAGTGACAATTTCTTAATTTATCTAATTGTTATCTGAGAGTTTTCTACTCCTTGATTTTGGTATTTTTGTATTGGCAAATTATACACCATAATACATTTGAACAAGCCGCAGCTCACAATATCATAAATTGCTGCGACATAAACATAGTTTCTCTTTTAATTTAGATCCGCAGATGACTCTATCGATAGGAAATAACTGTTGATTAGACTTTGTTATCAACCTTACCATCAACAAATAAAACATGTATAATATAACAAAATGACAAATTCACATGAACTATCTTAATTCGATATCAACACAGTGTTTATGTATATGTTGGTGTACCAAACATCAGCGCCACATTTTACACTTGCTTCCTATTAAATTAGAAATAATCAAATTTGATTTTCTAAATTTATTTATTTTACCTCGATTACAAGTTCTAACAACTCATACAAATCATGCTCAAGGTGTTCCTGGGTAGATCCAGTACTAGGCATATGTGGATAAAGTGCTTTGCTCAAGGAAAACACACATAGCCAAATACCAGACATAATCGAATTAGAAACGTGTGCTTGTTCTCGTACGTGTCTTTAAAGGTAATATCAGTAAAAAAAAAACCATTATAAATGTGTTTAAAACGTAAATTTATTTTTTAAAATGAAAACAAAGTATTTCATTATCATAAATAAATAATAATAATATATAATAAATAATATCTGAAATACATCAATATAGAAAACACTTAAGTACTGATTTTCTACATTCACATTGTTAAGATGAAACAAAAGTCTACAAATCAAAATCAAATCACGTCACTCATTTGATAAGTCACAAAATATGTTGTAATTTTAATAGTGAAATCACTTTTAGGGTGACCTGTGCGCGTAGCTTAATCCCTTTTCAAAATACAAGTACTAACATCATTTTGGCATGCTTAAACATATCTAATTATGGAAAAACTGGTTTAGTGGTGAGTATATATGGACATGCTATATTGATAAAAAAAAATCCAATTTCAAAATTTTGAAAAATCCTGATATACATATCTGTAGATTCTAAAACGGTTAACATCTATGTAACTGATACGAAACTAAAGAATTTAAAAATATTTATATTTACAAACCTTTGCCACTGTTTAAATGTTCCTAGCTGCTTTGCAGGTGTTTCACTTTACATCATGATGGCTCTGCCTGCTTTTATACTATAATAGTGTCGACGAGCCACACATGAATTAATCATAAGATCAGTAATAAAGATGTGTCGGATCGAATTAGATTCGCCAGATAAGATGTCACCTTTTCCATTTCGCTTTTATGGACCATTCGCGGAAAGTGGCATGCAACGTTGTAATTGTTTTGTGTTTATAGCTATGTTGCTAAAAGCGGTCGTCGTTAGCTGTGCTAGGAGGTTGCAAAATCCAAGTCTTGTGATGCGATTTAATCTCTAAGTTCAATTTACTATTAATTTCAATTTCAGTATCGGTATCATTGTTGTGTTTTCCTTTTCTTCCTTTTGTTCTTTTTTTTTACCTCGTTATTTTGTGTGTTTTACACCGTACGCATGTGCATGCTGTCGCGTTTCTATGAGTATAATTTGATGGACTGCTTTGCACTGTCTCGTTTAATAATGTGACGACGGGGAAAGAGTGAGATAGAGTGCACCCACTTTCCAGGTTTAAGCTCCCACACCTAGTGTTTGTTTTCCTACTGAACTTTCCAAGAGTGTAACCGCTTTTGTCTCTGCTTCTGCCTGCCTGCCTGCCTGCCTGCCTGCCTGCCTGCCTGTCTGTCTGTCTGTCTGTCTGTCTGTCTGTCTGTCTGTCTGTCTGTCTGTCTGTCCGTCTGTATGCTATTATGTATTAATGTGTGTATTATACTCACTATTTTTATATTGCGATGTGAATATTGTTGTGATACCTGTTTCCTTTGAATGCCATATGTACTGTTGGACATACAGTTTCTTATATTTATTGTATCTTTATTCAGAACAAGGTTCATATGACCATTTAAGGTGAATACAAATGTACTGTTTTTTATTAAGACGGCGTATTGTTAATTTTAATATATTGTGAATCTCGTATGACGTGATGATCAGCAAAAATAAGAATGGTGTTGAAGTTGTTATGACGTGTTTACCGTAATAACACATTTGTGAGGTGAATCCCCCGCCCCCATCCCCAAATGACGGTTATGCCACTAACGATTCCCATGCGATGACTCGTGATGTCATTTCCTTTGTATGTATGTATTGTTATCCCCATGGTGATTATAAATATGTTGTAATTTCAACGATGATTCTATATATTGCTTATATAGTGTAGTTACTATAATTCTATATATATATATATATATATATATATATATATACGTTATTATTATGATTATTCTAAGTACTGAGTATGTATTGTATTTATTGTGATTTATATCATGTATTTGTTTTTATTGTTCTATATTGCACGACAGTATAGCTACCTTATACGACATCAGTACAGATTCAGAACTATAGAAGGAGTCACAGCAGTGTAATAAATCAATCACTTCCTTGTCAGTCACCTCAATCAAAATTAAGTGCGGTGGTGTCATGAATAGGATGTTGACCGCCAACAACAGATATTGCGGGTTCGATACACGGTTCGATCTGATGGGCTCTAATTAACAACAGCCAGTATGGGAACGGAGAGCGATTCACGAAAACTCTCAGCTAACTTCGCAATCGAGCTTGAATCAATCAACACAGTCATGTGCGATCGATTACATTCCGGCACCACACCCGGGTGACGGCATTAAACGTTGATACAATCTGTGATTTATTCAGTAGTACTGACAGTTACGTAGGTGAGTGACGCGCTGGCTACATTTTGACTTCACGTACAGTCACATATTCTAATTAAATGTGGATAAGAGCATGGACAAATATCTATATATTTTTTTTTTTATGTTAAATAATGATATTGAGTTAAAAACTGTGGTGTCTGCCAATGACATTTCTATTGATCACCGTATTTAATGATATTAAAGTCATGTGTTATAAACGTACATACGTGAGTGCGTGCGTGCATGTGTGCGGCGTGCGTGCGTGCGTGCGGCATCCAATTTTATTGGTGATTTACCTGAGATCAGCCACCGTCCTTAATCTCATTATTATCACCTTTCAAGTGATACCTAAAGTCGTTTAACTTAACTCAATGAATTAGGAAATATCTTGTTCACTTTCAATCTAGTCAGAAAGAATGTCCAACTCGTTAAATGTTCCTTTAAGTTATATAAATATCCGCCCACCACCTAGACATGGCCACGATCTCCCAAGTGATACCACTAAACATTCTACTTGAGTAATGCTCTCATGTTAAAATGTAAAAATAGCCTACAGAGTGTTGCTGCTTTTAAATTGTCTTTACCATATGGTTAATTGTCGTTTCAAACATTGCTACTTAGTAGTAACTAGCTGATTGAGGGTCTCCGTGGCCGAAGTCTACGTAGGTTACGTATCACTAATTGCTGATGTCATTGGTTTGAGCGCACCTGGTAGTAACCCGTTAGAAGCTGTGAGAAAGTTGGCCAGTTACTTGTATAGATGAGCATGGGTTTTTTTAATTTTTTAACTGGAAACTGCATCAAAGCATGTGAATGAGATGAGCTCTTGTAGTGTTTCCATTTATTATTTCTATGTATTGATAATGTTCACAGTAAAATTTCATGAAAACAGACTAGTGCATACATTCACCGTTTAATGTACATGACATTGTCAAATGTATATAAATGTCGTCTGCGTTTTTAATCTTTAAAATCTTAACCCACTCAAATCTTGTGTATATTTCAGCCTACACAACTTCGTTTTATATGTATAATCTCCTAATGCTCCGAAGACAGAATGTGCGTACGTTAATTAATTAAAGCTTAATTGTCTATGGTGTACACTATCTGCCAAAAGAAAGTCTGCAACAGAAATAATGACATGATAACGAACTCGTTGCTATAAATATTTCATGTATTTTATGACCGCCAGCTGAATTAAAGACGTCTAGCGTCTTTCTGTGTAAATGAGTCACGTAAAAAAGCGACAGGGCACTTATTTGTTGAGTTGCCCAGTATATTGACGTTTCCTGCATGGGGATTATTTTGTCCGTCAATAACAATTCCATATAAAGGACCAGTTTTGCCTAAAGTGATATCGCCTTGAATTACTTTTTTTAAATTAAGCACGGGTAATGAAGTATGTATTGCTTGACGCACGTATAGATATATTATACAGAACAGTCGGTTCTCTTCTTATTTATATTATTCTGTTCTGTTCTTTACATTAGACATATGGGACCCGGACATTTGGTATGTATTTTAGTTAAACATGTTAAATACAAACGGTATAAAATCATGTAACCTCTGTTAACATGTTGTTTGGCCTGGCATATACAAAAAAATGAACATATACGTATAATAGCATTCAAAGAAAACAGCCACCATGACATACAGGTAGACAATATATAAAATAATTAGAATAACAACAATAAATGTATATAGGTAACGACGTGACAAAAACAGGGATCACTGTCAGTAGCAAAACCACTCAAGAGCGTCATACTCCCGGGGGAGCCGCACTCCCTATATCTTGGTTAGTACATATGTGCCGCCGTTTTGAGCCTCCCCACCCCCACCCCCCATTTTGAACATATAATATAGAGTGTTGGTCCCTATTTCTTTTCCATAATGTGATGTAGAGCATTGACCCTCCTTTCTGGACACATAATGTAGACTTTTGACCCCTTGGTCAATCCATGGGTTCAATCCCATCCTGTCTAGGAACTCCAGGCTAGGAAATAGCTTATGCCATTGTGTAGACAAAGTTTTATTTAGATTAAATGTAGAGTTTTACCACTATAATTGGTTTGAATTTAGAGTTTTGACCAACACAATTTACGCTGCAGTGTAAAGTCTGTGCCTATGTTTTGATGTTAACAGGGCACATATGTACCCATTTTCAGGTCCAGTTCAACCACCATCCCCCATCCCCGGTCATACTGCTTTATATAAGTAGATAATCCAATAAGCAATCGATATTGTTTCTAAGTTCACCATTTTCCTTAGACAAGCGAACGGTCTCTTTAGTAAATATTACATTTACTTAGATAAACAACGCCGGCCAGTGGGCGGAACGATCGCCGCTCTCGCGTCAGGCCTATTACAGAAAGAGGTGTGGTATAAAAAAATGAAATTCTGTTTACAGGCACCAAGGACTCCTTGCAGTCAATAATAATATTTTTCTCTTTCTCTTATTTTCACATGCAGAACGTCGCTGGTCAAAGAATATCTGTATTCTATATCTGTCAAGATTTTACAAGGCCATTTCTTAGAAATTGAAATAAAAATATTTTTTTGAAATAAAAATAGTTTTTATATTGCATTGTGGCAACTGTTAGTTTAATAAAAACTCTATTTTTGTTACACTTAGGGGCGATATGTGACACATTGTTGCAATATGTAACAAGATTTAGGAAATCATCATCTCTAAAATATCCATACATATTATGTCAAATTACACAATTTATACAATTTATCTGATTATTACTGATGCGTATTATTTATGCAACCGCCTTAAAATGAGAGTTGGGGTGAGGGGGTATAGTGCTACCTATGTCCGTCCGTTTAACCGTCCGTCCGTCCGTCTGTCTGTCCGTTATACCTATCCCCGGAATAAGAATTTCTTCACCAAATCACATCCACATAAAATTTATTTTGTTACACTAAGGGTTGCATTTATCAAAAACCCTACAGCAGTACAGAACCCTGGAACCACTTAATGTAACTACTCTTACAACATTCATGATCTACAGCAGTACAGAACCCTGGAACCACATAATTTAACTACTCTTACAACATACATGATCTACAGCAGTACAGAACCCTGGAACCACATAATTTAACTACTCTTACAGCATACATGATCTACAGCAGTTCAGAACCCTGGAACCACTTAATGTAACTACTCTTACAGCATTCATGATCTACAGCAGTTCAGAACCCTGGAACCACTTAATGTAACTACTCTTACAGCAGTCACGATCTACAGCAGTTGAGAACCCTGGAACCACTTAATGTAACTACTCTTACAACATACATGATCTACAGCAGTTCAGAACCCTGGAACCACTTAATGTAACTACTCTTACAACAAACATGATCTACAGCAGTTCAGAACCCTGGAACCACTTAATGTAACTACTCTTACAGCATTCATGATCTACAGCAGTTCAGAACCCTGGAACCACTTAATGTAACTACTCTTACAGCATACATGATCTACAGCAGTTCAGAACCCTGGAACCACTTAATGTAACTACTCTTACAGCATTCATGATCTACAGCAGTTCAGAACCCTGGAACCACTTAATGTAACTGCTCGTACAGCATTCATGATCTACAGCAGTTCAGAACCCGGGAACCACTTAATGTAACTACTCTTACAGCATACATGATCTACAGCAGTTCAGAACCCTGGAACCACTTAATGTAACTACTCTTACAGCATTCATGATCTACAGCAGTTCAGAACCCTGGAACCACTTAATGTAACTGCTCTTACAGCATTCACGATCTACAGCAGTTCAGAACCCTGGAACCACTTAATTTAACTACTCTTACAGCATACATGATCTACAGCAGTTCAGAACCCTGGAACCACTTAATGTAACTACTCTTACAACATACATGATCTACAGCAGTTCAGAACCCTGGAACCACTTAATGTAACTACTCTTACAGCATTCATGATCTACAGCAGTTCAGAACCCTGGAACCACTTAATGTAACTACTCTTACAGCATACATGATCTACAGCAGTTCAGAACCCTGGAACCACTTAATGTAACTACTCTTACAACATACATGATCTACAGCAGTTCAGAACCCTGGAACCACTTAATGTAACTACTCTTACAGCATACATGATCTACAGCAGTTCACAACCCTGGAACCACTTGATGTAACTACTCTTACAGCATTCATGATCTACAGCAGTTCAGAACCCTGGAACCACTTAATGTAACTGCTCTTACAGCATTCATGATCTACAGCAGTTCAGAACCCTGGAACCACTTAATGTAACTGCTCTTACAGCATTCATGATCTACAGCAGTTCAGAACCCTGGAACCACTTAATGTAACTACTCTTACAGCATTCATGATCTACAGCAGTTCAGAACCCTGGAACCACTTAATGTAACTATTCTTACAACATACATGGTCTACAGCAGTTCAGAACCCTGGAACCACTTAATGTAACTACTCTTACAACAAACATGATCTACAGCAGTTCAGAACCCTGGAACCACTTAATGTAACTACTCTTACAGCATACATGATCTACAGCAGTTCAGAACCATGGAACCACTTAATGTAACTACTCTTACAACATACATGGTCTACAGCAGTTCAGAACCCTGGAACCACTTAATGTAACTACTCTTACAACAAACATGATCTACAGCAGTTCAGAACCCTGGAACCACTTAATGTAACTACTCTTACAGCATACATGATCTACAGCAGTTCAGAACCATGGAACCACTTAATGTAACTACTCTTACAGCATTCATGATCTACAGCAGTTCAGAACCCTGGAACCACTTAATGTAACTACTCTTACAGCATTCATGATCTACAGCAGTTCAGAACCCTGGAACCACTTAATGTAACTGCTCTTACAGCAGTCACGATCTACAGCAGTTCAGAACCCTGGAACCACTTAATGTAACTGCTCTTACAGCATTCATGATCTACAGCAGTTCAGAACCCTGGAACCACTTAATGTAACTACTCTTACAGCATTCATGATCTACAGCAGTTCAGAACCCTGGAACCACTTAATGTAACTGCTCTTACAGCAGTCACGATCTACAGCAGTTCAGAACCCTGGAACCACTTAATGTAACTGCTCTTACAGCATTCATGATCTACAGCAGTTCAGAACCCTGGAACCACTTAATGTAACTACTCTTACAACAAACATGATGTACAGCAGTTCAGAACCCTGGAACCACATAATTTAACTACTCTTACAGCATACATGATCTACAGTAGTTCAGAACCCTGGAACCACTTAATGTAACTACTCTTACAGCATTCTCGATCTACAGCAGTTCAGAACCCTGGAACCACTTAATGTAACTGCTCTTACAGCATTCATGATCTACAGCAGTTCAGAACCCTGGAACCACTTAATGTAACTACTCTTACAGCATTCATGATCTACAGCAGTTCAGAACTCTGGAACCACATAATTTAACTACTCTTACAACATACATGGTCTACAGCAGTTCAGAACCCTGGAACCACTTAATGTAACTACTCTTACAGCATACATGATCTACAGCAGTTCAGAACCCTGGAACCACTTAATGTAACTACTCTTACAACAAACATGATCTACAGCAGTTCAGAACCCTGGAACCACTTAATGTAACTACTCTTACAACAAACATGATCTACAGCAGTTCAGAACCCTGGAACCACTTAATGTAACTACTCTTACAACATACATGATCTACAGCAGTTCTGAACCCTGGAACCACTTAATGTAACTACTCTTACAACATACATGATCTAAAGCAGTTCAGAACCCTGGAACCACATAATGTAACTACTCTTACAACATACATGATCTACAGCAGTTCAGAACCCTGGAACCACTTAATGTAACTACTCTTACAGCATTCATGATCTACAGCAGTTCAGAACCCTGGAACCACTTAATGTAACTGCTCTTACAGCATTCATGATCTACAGCAGTTCAGAACCCTGGAACCACTTAATGTAACTACTCTTACAGCATTCATGATCTACAGCAGTTCAAAACCCTGGAACCACATAATTTAACTACTCTTACAACATTAATGGTCTACAGCAGTTCAGAACCCTGGAACCACTTAATGTAACTACTCTTACAACATACATGGTCTACAGCAGTTCAGAACACTGGAACCACTTAATGTAACTACTCTTACAACAAACATGATCTACAGCAGTTCAGAACCCTGGAACCACTTAATGTAACTACTCTTACAACATACATGATCTACAGCAGTTCAGAATCCTGGAACCACTTAATGTAACTACTCTTACAACATACATGATCTACAGCAGTTCAGAACCCTGGAACCACATAATGTAACTACTCTTACAACATACATGATCTACAGCAGTTCAGAACCTTGAACCACTTAATGTAACTACTCTTACAGCAGTCACGATCTACAGCAGTTCAGAACCCTGGAACAACTCAATGTAACTACTCTTACAGCATACATGATCTACAGCAGTTCAGAACTCTGGAACCACATAATGTAAATACTCTTACAGCAGTCACGATCTACAGCAGTTCAGAACCCAGGAACCACATCATGTAACTACTCTTACAGCAGTCACGATCTACAGCAGTTCAGAACCCTGGAACCACTTAATGTAACTACTCTTACAGCATTCGTGATCTACAGCAGTTCAGAACCCTGTAACCACTTAATGTAACTACTCTTACAACATTCATGATCTACAGCAGTTCAGAACCCTGGAACCACATAATGTAACTACTCTTACAGCAGTCACGATCTACAGCAGTTCAGAACCCTGGAACCACTTAATGTAACTACTCTTACAACATTCATGATCTACAGCAGTTCAGAACCCTGGAACCACTTAATGTAACTTCTATTACAGCATACATGATCTACAGCTGTTCAGAACCCTGGAACCACTTAATGTAACTACTTTTACAACATGCATGATCTTCAGCAGTTCAGAACCCTGGAACCACTTAATGTAACTACTCTTACAGAAGTCACGATCTACAGCAGTTCAGAACCCTGGAACCACTTAATGTAACTACTCTTACAACATACATGATCTACAGCAGTTCAGAACCCTGGAACCACTTAATGTAACTACTCTTACAGCATACATGATCTACAGCAGTTCAGAACCCTGGAGCCACTTAATGTAACTACGCTTACAGCATTCATGATCTACAGCAGTTCAGAACCATGGAACCACATAATGTAACTACTCTTACAGCATACATGATCTACAGCAGTTCAGAACCCTGGAACCATTTAATGTAACTACTCTTACAGCATTCATGATCTACAGCAGTTCAGAACCATGGAACCACATAATGTAACTACTCTTACAACATACATGATTTACAGCAGTTCAGAACCCTGGAACCACATAATGTAACTACTCTTACAGCAGTCACGATCTACAGCAGTTCAGAACCTGGAACCACTTAATGTAACTACTCTTACAACAGTCACGATCTACAGCAGTTAGAACCCTGGAACCACTTAATGTAACTACTCTTACAGCATACATGATCTACAGCAGCTCAGAACTCTGGAACCACATAATGTAACTACTCTTACAGCATTCATGATCTACAGCAGTTCAGAACCCTGGAACCACATAATTTAACTACTCATACAACATTCATGATCTACAGCAGTTCAGAACCCTGAAACCACTTAATGTAACTACTCTTACAGCATTCATGATCTACAGCAGTTCAGAACCCTGGAACCACATAATGTAACTACTCTTACAGCAGTCACGATCTACAGCAGTTCAGAACAATGGAACCACTTAATGTAACTACTCTTACAACATTCATGATCTACAGCAGTTCAGAACTCTGGAATCACTTAATGTAATTACTCTTACAACATTCATGATCTACAGCAGCTCAGAACCCTGGAACCACAAAATGTAACTACTCTTACAGCATTCATGATCTACAGCAGTTCAGAACCCTGGAACCACTTAATGTAACTTCTCTTACAACATTCATGATCTACAGCAGTTCAGAACACTGGAACCACATAATGTAACTACTCTTACAGCAGTCACGATCTACAGCAGTTCAGAACCCTGGAACCACTTAATGTAACTACTCTTACAACATACATGATCTACAGCAGTTCAGAACCCTGGAACCACTTAATGTAACTTCTCTTACAGCATACATGATCTACAGCAGTTCAGAACCCTGGAACCACTTAATGTAACTACTCTTACAACATGCATGATCTACAGCAGTTCAGAACCCTGGAACCACTTAATGTAACTACTCTTACAGAAGTCACGATCTACAGCAGTTCAGAACCATGGAACCACTTAATGTAACTACTCTTACAACATACATGATCTACAGCAGTCCAGAAACCTGGAACCACTTAATGTAACTACTCTTACAGCATACATGATCTACAGCAGTTCAGAACCCTGGAACCACTTAATGTAACTACTCTTACAACATTCATGATCTACAGCAGTTCAGAACCCTGGAACCACTTAATGTAACTACTCTTACGACATACATGATCTACAGCAGTTCAGAACCCTGGAACCACTTAATGTAACTACTCTTACAACATACATGATATACAGCAGTTCAGAACCCTGGAACCACTTAATGTAACTACTCTTGCAACATACATGATCTACAGCAGTTCAGAACCCTGGAACCACTTAATGTAACTACTCTTACAACATACATGATCTACAGCAGTTTAGAACCCTGGAACCACTTAATGTAACTACTCTTACAGCAGTCACGATCTACAGCAGTTCAGAACCCTGGAACCACTTAATGTAACTACTCTTACAACATACATCATCTACAGCAGTTCAGAACCCTGGAACCACTTAATGTAACTACTCTTACAGCAGTCACGATCTACAGCAGTTCAGAACCCTGGAACCACTTAATGTAACTACTCTTACAGCATACATGATCTACAGCAGTTCAGAACCCTGGAACCACTTAAAGTAACTACTCTTACAACATACATGATCTACAGCAGTTCAGAACCCTGGAACCACTTAATGTAACTACTCTTACAGCAGTCACGATCTACAGCAGTTCAGAACCCTGGAACCACTTAATGTAACTACTCTTACAACATACATGATCTACAGCAGTTCAGAACCCTGGAACCACATAATGTAACTACTCTTACAGCAGTCACGATCTACAGCAGTTCAGAACCCTGGAACCACTTAATGTAACTACTCTTACAGCGTACATGATCTACAGCAGTTCAGAACCCTGGAACCACTTAATGTAACTACTCTTACAGCAGTCATGATCTACAGCAGTTCAGAACCCTGGAACCACTTAATGTAACTACTCTTACAACATGCATGATCTACAGCAGTTCAGAACCCTGGAACCACTTAATGTAACTACTCTTACAGAAGTCACGATCTGCAGCAGTTCAGAACCCTGGAACCACTTAATGTAACTACTCTTACATCATACATGATCTACAGCAGTTCAGAACCCTGGAACCACATAATGTAACTACTCTTACAACATTCATGATCTACAGCAGTTCAGAACCCTGGAACCATTTAATGTAACTACTCTTACAACATACATGATCTACAGCAGTTCAGAACCCTGGAACCATTTAATGTAACTACTCTTATAGAAGTCACGATCTACAGCAGTTCAGAACCCTGGCACCACATAATGTAACTACTCTTACAACATTCATGATCTACAGCAGTTCAGAACCCTGGAACCACATAATGTAACTACTCTTACAACATACATGATCTACAGCAGTTCAGAACTCTGGAACCACATAATGTAACTACTCTTACAGCATACATGATCTACAGCAGTTCAGAACCCTGGAACCACTTAATGTAACTACTCTTACAACATTCATGATCTACAGCAGTTCAGAACCCTGGAACCACTTAATGTAACTACTCTTACAACATACATGATCTACAGCAGTTCAGAACCCTGGAACCACATAATGTAACTACTCTTACAGCATACATGATCTACAGCAGTTCAGAACCCTGGAACCACTTAATGTAACTACTCTTACAGCATTCATGATCTACAGCAGTTCAGAACCCTGGAACCACGTAATGTAACTACTCTTACAGCATACATGATCTACAGCATTTCAGAACCCTGGAACCACTTAATGTAACTACTCTTACAGCATTCATGATCTACAGCAGTTCAGAACCCTGGAATCATTTAATGTAACTACTCTTACAGCATACATGATCTACAGCAGTTCAGAACCCTGGAACCACTTAATGTATCTACTCTTACAACATTCATGATCTACAGCAGTTCAGAACCCTGGAACCACATAACGTAACTACTCTTACAGCATTAATGATCTACAGCAGTTCAGAACTCTGGAACCACTTAATGTAACTACTCTTACAACATTCATGATCTACAGCAGTTCAGAACCCTGGAACCACATAATGTAACTACTCTTACAACATACATGATCTACAGCAGTTCAGAACTCTGGAACCACTTAATGTAACTACTCTTACAACATACATGATCTACAGCAGTTCAGAACCATGGAATCACTTAATGTAACTACTCTTACAACATACATGATCTACAGCAGTTCAGAACCCTGGAACCACTTAATTTAACTACTCTTACAACATACATGATCTACAGCAGTTCAGAACCCTGGAACCACATAATGTAACTACTCTTACAGCAGTCACGATCTACAGCAGTTCAGAACCCTGGAACCACTTAATGTAACTACTCTTACAACATTCATGATCTACAGCAGTTCAGAACCCTGGAACCACTTAATGTAACTATTCTTACAACATACATGATCTACAGCAGTTCAGAACTCTGGAACCACATGATTGAACTACTCTTACAATATGACAAAAGATGATACAAATACAAAAATACCGATAAGCAGATGACAATCTGGTTAATGCACTGGATGGTGAGTGGATTAATTGCCACTATGAAACTGAAACTTGGTTTTACATGTTCACCGAATCTCGTACGTTTCAACCCACATTATCTCATCATAAAACAAGACGGTGTAAATAAAAGTAGCTCTGTCTTACTTATGGTAATCACATGCCCGTTTTCCATTACATAATTTTTATCAGTATGGGAATAATATGTGTTTAAGGTGTTTTTTATTTTTTTTTTATTTGTACTTACTTTTCTTCGCGGTGATCAGTAAATATTGAAAGAAGTCAAAACAGAAAGAGATAAACAACACAAACTTGAGACAAAAACACAATTTGAAAATTTTGGTTATGGTCATGAAATGTTTATGATGATGTCAGAAAAGGGATTTTTTCAATTAACAGCAAGTTTCCATAGAAATATGAATATCTATAATATTAAAGTATGTATTCGTATGTATTCGTATGTATATGAATATCAATAAAATTACATTATGTTTTCAGGGTTATGAATATCTATAAAAGTACAGCATGTTTTCGTTGTGATACGAATATTTATAAAATAACGAATTATGAAGTTTTCACAGGGACGTAAATATCTGTAAAACCACAATGTTTTGGTAGATTTTTACATATTTCATATATATGTGAGCCGCTCTCCAAGAAAACCGGACTTATTGGGGACTCACACCATTATTATCTTCCTTGAGTACTCCAGACCTACAGATGAAGCAGGTAGAAATCAAACTTTAGTTCTCTTTTACTGCAGTTTTTTATTTTTACCTGGCATGAGTTAAATGGTCAGTATTTTAGAAATCATCACTGAAAATCTGATGCTGATACCAGCTTTCTGGACAATTCTGTATCATTTCAGAATTGTTGGTTCGAACTGTATCGTGGGCAAATAACTGAGATATTATTACTATGGAAATTGATAGGTCTCACAAAAGGATTGAGTTTAACAAAAAACCAACCTGGTCAAGGTATGGTTTCTTTCCTTTATTATTGCATATCTTGAACCAGTAAAGTTTATGAGACCAGACACATGCTGCAGATTTTGTTCACTGTGTTTTGGACATAAATGTTACAACGGAGCCCTATGGGAAATGTAACAGTGGTGTGGAAACTCCAGTCAAAGTATCGACGTCATAAAACACGTAGCATTTCGCTAACACAAACTTTGAATGTCAGTGTCTTTTTAAATGTTATATTATAAATGTATCAAGGATAACCCGGATTTCCTAGATGGACAGTGATATGGAGGTAAGTAACTAAGTTTACATTTGTTTTGTTTTTTAAAGTTAATATTGAATTATACATATAAACTTAAATGATAAAAGTGTTTTGAACTTTGCGATACTTGCCAGTAAAATATCGAATCATTTACACACGGTAAATAGTTTAAACTTATTTATTTTACTGCGATTGTGAAACAAGTTCTTACAACTTATAACCCTGTCACACTACAACGAATGGCCATAACGTATGCCGAACGAATTTTTTTTTTTTTTTGGAAAAGCTCCAATACGCCGGTGTAACGTTGTAAACTGACCCCAATAGAATAATGACCCCCGGTCATTAATTTATATAGAATAATGACCCCTTTTCTATAAAATACTGATACCCCTTATAAAAAAGTAACCCCGGTCCCTCCCCGATTTTATCTATAAAATATTGACCTCCAACTAACGAAACAGCCCTTTGCTAAACAAAAAAGGAATATAAAAGATCTGAATCGTACAAAATGAAGGAGAGGTGTCCTTGTATATGAATACCAAATATCAGGGCAATACGATATCTTTACGTTTCGACCATAATTACGTCGACCGACGTCAAAGAAGACTGGCAAGCCACCTTAATTCACTCTATTCTTCGAATTGCGGTGTAATAACAATGCATCTTAAAAAACAGCTATCCCGGTTGAGGCCGAATTACGCATCCTATTTTAAATACTTACCACTTTTGTGAGCCTCGGTGACGCAATGGTAGCGCGCTTGCTAATTAAAGCGGATAGGTCTCACCAAAGGGATATTGTTTCGCCGTATCAAAACTTTGCCGATAGAAACAGATGACTTAATGGAAGGGGGATACATAAAGGAATCCTTTTGCAACTTGGAACCCCTGCAACTTTCAAGGTACACGGTAGAACATACTTAGAACATAGATCACGAAACTCCTGCTTTAAAGGTGCATGACTTTTTATTTAAAACATGTTTTAGATTTTTACAAGAATTTTTGAGATAGTACCTTTAACAGCCTCGTAACTTTATGACATCGCATTATATGCAAGGTATAACGTATAAGTATGTTACGCATACATGTATATAATTATTAATTTACCTTCTGTACAATGTAGTGTAAGCATTCTGGAACTTATAGTAATGGTGATTTTGTCCGAAATTTTAGAGGAAACATCATTTTGTTATTGCATCCTGCATGTTGCACTGATTTCGTAATAGCATGGGCTAGCGGGCTCATTACGAAAAAATGCTATTGACGGTAAAATAGTTCATTTTCTGGAGTGCAAAATTGTAAAAAGAAAATTTATACGTGGAAAAGCACAATGTTTTATGCCACCCCTGAAAGTGATGTCAAATACCCTTAACCTTCATTATGTCACCTATATGTCACTCATATATACCCCGAAAAATAGGCGAAACGGGTGTGGGGTAGCCCAGTGGTTTTATTACCTGTGACGCTCCTCGTCATTAGAAATTATTCAAATTTCAGTATATAGTTGAAAAGACTTTGGGTATTTTTTTTCACTTTTCAGGCGTTTTTAAGTAGGAAAAGTCAACAATTATATCAATATAAGGCATAAAATATGCAAATCGGTTGTGGGGAAGTCCCATGTTTTATGACCTGTGACGCCCATGACAATAAGATGTTGTTCGAATTTCAGTATAATGTTGAAGTATAGTCATTCCCCTGGAGGTTTGGGTGATTTTTGTCACTTTTCAAGAGCTTTTAAGTAACACGTCTTGAGCAATAATTATACCCCTTTATAACAGTCAAAGCCATTACACAATATGTTAACTAAGTTTCTGTTACGATACCCGTCACGACTTATATATAAAGTTGTAATGTATTTTTAAAGAAACCAGGGAAGCCAGGACCACTTCTTAGAAAAAAAACAAGGGCTGCAGTCGAATGACAGCCATATCTCCCGCCGATGCCATTTGAAAAAAGGGCCATAACTCCAGAACGGGTTTAGCAAACCCAAGATTTTTTCTTCCTCCACAACTAAGCATTAGTAGTAGTAATCCCTGAAAGTTTGAATCAATTCCGTCCAATAATGAATGAGGAGTTGCAGTCACAAAAATGTTGCACGGACGCACGCACGGACGGGTGCCATTACCATATTCTCCTCTGATGCCTATCGGCGGGGGATAATTATGTTGTAAGTGTACCTTAGATGTGTTAGGGTTAGGGTTTTGGTTAGGGGTCGTTATTCTATAGGGGGTCACAATTCTATGTGAGGGTCATTTTTATACGTGTGGGGGAGTCATAATATTATGACCCCCCATTTATATAAATGACACTACACCGGTATATAAATGACACTACACCGGCACACGTCGACCCGGGCACCTAAAAAATCAGAATTGTTGTAGATTGGTCGTATTCATAACAAATTTAACGTATACAGAACGTATGTCCAACGTATATATAGCGTATCATTAACTTACACATAACATATGGGTATGGAGGGTATTATCCGCCATAATTCAGATTGCTTAATTACATATTTTAATTTACTTATCTACAATTTACATTCACTCAAGTGGCAACTTCTAACTTTTATGTGCGTAAACTACAAATTACATTCACTTAAATGCTAACTGCTTGCTTTTACATATGTAAATTTGTGTTAATTGCATATTGCAAATTTTAGTATTATTATTTTTGCAAAGAAAATGTTTAATGTGAAAAAGGATATCTTTTCAGTTTGTTACCGATGGTTATTTCTGTAATTCTGTATATCATAGCCTACAGAGCCACCTAGCGTCTTAATTTGTCTAATTTCAACATTATAACGTCAAGCGGCGCCGTCTTTTTATTCCTCAACAAAACCAACTACTGCTCCCTTTCAAAGTAGCGTACATTATCGGCCAGCATTTAGTATTAACTTTTTCAATGAAAATAAAGTCTGTAAAGTAAGCAACACAGAAACACATGAACCTTTTGTATGGAATTAAAATAAATGTTGATGATAGGTAGGGCTCTCTCAATAAAACCACAGGTCACAACAAAGAACAACTTTAGAGCGGCTTAATAGCGGATTCAGGACGAACAGAACATCCGGGGCACGCCCCCTAAAATATAGCAAGAATAGTTATATTGATTGAAAATTTGGTGTTAGTACATAGCACGCCCCGTTCAATTGAATATTATCTCCCCAAAATCACGACTAATCCGCCTGCCCAGATACACACACGTGTTGAACTATGATATCATGAATGTGCCGCAGATGCTTACATATCCATTGACATAAGCGTAGAAGAGGAGGTGCAACCTTTTCCGGCTCTGAGGGAGACTGGCCTTAATTTTCACCACCAAAAAGAATAACATAAATTATTTTACAAAAACAATCTTAAGGTTAATAGTTTACAACAAGCATGTCCTTGTGTGATTTTAACGTGATACCTGAATCCAGGCCTGTATCATATTGTATATACTGTACTTTTTTTAAAAATAAAGGACCACTGTGATTATTTTTGCTATATTTATTTAGGCCTGCCTTGTACCCAGCCTTATAAAATAGATTCATGTGATACATTTACCAAAATAGGTCTGCAAACGTTTAAAAGTCAGAATATAGAAAAACCAGTAAGTAATTACAATATATTATGATATCCTAAAGGTTCACTGGAATTCAGCATGTTGTGTCTCAAATATCAAAATGCTCCAAACCCCATCCTATTACGATATCGACGGCTTTTATAGACATTGCGAAACGGATGTAGGAAGTAAAAGTAATACAGTTGATTTGACCAAACAATTTCCCCCTATGGATATAGCCTCATTTCAAAGAAAAATATATGAAGGGTTTTACATAATATTAAAAAGAAAAATATCATAGTCTTTATATGCTATATATACACACACACACCCTCATTACCCACCTACCCTCCAAACACACACTAAAAATTACCCCCACCACTCACGAAACAATAAAAACAACAATATATTCATATAAAAATTAGACACATTAAAACAAAGTAAAAAATAGGGATGAGAGATCAGACTTAGGGCTGTTAAATCCATGACTTTTTTTGTGTCATTTGGACAGGTAAAGAAACTCCAAACACTGATACACGTGACCCCGTTTTTGCGCGACGTGGTACAGTAATGGGTCTACCTTGTATTTTGGTTGATAGTGTTGCTTTGGAAATACCCCTTGTTTAAAAAATTGTTCTTTTTCTATATTTTGTATTTCAAATCATACAATCTAATTCTGCCCCGCATTCTGATATAATGAACGATAAGAAATAAAATGAGTTGCTATTGTTTAAATTATTAATCTTGCATTGATTATGAAACAAGTTTTTACAACTTAAACATATCACGTTCGATGTCTTCCTTCATAGAACCAGTAAATTAAGCTGGCGAATAAAGTGTCTTGCTCAAGGACACATCACATAGCCGTGTTGGAGGATCGAACCTACTACCCCAGATTGCAAATACGCCAACATGCGTTATAAATACATTATAAATACGTTAGAAATAAGTTACTCAATCGTTGTATGACTAACATACCGGTAACGTACCTCTAGAGAGTTCCAACGTGTGTCTAACGTACCCCAACGTATCTATAACGTATGCCTAACCTATGAAATATACGTCCAAAATTTTTTAACATACCCAAAACATTTTCGAACCCACGACCCTCCACTCATGAGCTCGGTGCTCTACCACTGGAACACGAGCTCCACACGGTAAATACGTAAACCGGTAAAATAAAAATCTACGGTGTTTATAAATTATAAAGGAATGAATTCAATTTGGAATCTTTAAAATGAATTTGAAAGGACAATGAATCATAGCACTCTCCATCCACCAACCATGCAGTATATAAAATGTACAAAAACATGTTCATTAGATATAGTCGAAAGTTAAATCGCTAAATGAATGGATTCGAACTTGTGACCCCTGGATTGATAGTCAGACGCTCTACCGACTGAGCTAATCGGGCCCGGAAAATTCAAATAATCCTTTGGCAAACAATAAGTACGTATTTATATTATTACTACAACTCATTTCTACTGTCATTTTTACGAGAATAGAATTACCTTTCCAATAAAATAAAAAAAGTCAGAACTGAGATACTTTAAAAACAAGTTTAATAAAAACCTATATGTATCTTAAGCAGATAGTCAAGAGAATGAGCAAAAACGGCGTTTTAAGACAGGTTTTGTTTAATAAAGGTTAATTTGCTCTGATTTGCATGGAAACGGGAAAAGGCTAATGTGGCTGCTTAATATAGGTGGCCACATAGACAGTTTTGACTGTATATAGTTTAACTTCGGTGAAAGAAACGTGCGAGACACAGAGCACTTCTTTTTCAACTGTAATAACTACGAAGGTCATTCAATATATAATGCAACCTATTAATTATCTCTAAAACTACTTGTAGTATTGTGACGAAACTTGACATGAATGAAGTGTCGTTTTATTATTTAACCTCAATCAGTGATATCACTCATTTGAATAGGCGATATCACTCCTTCGAATAAGTGATATAACCTATTCATATAAGTTATTTAACCTATTCGAAACGAATGAGTGATATTACTTATTCGAAAAGATGATATTAGACAATGATTTCTCCCAACTGTGTTAATATATTTAATAAAATATAGATGTAGATATACGAGAATAAAATGGAAATATCAAATATATTGTGTACACAAATATTGTGTAATAAAATGAATATAATTGTGAATGTAGAATATATATTGGTTTATTCTTTTATATTAATCATTTTATAAGACCATTTATTTTGGCGGCTGAGGGTCATATATTTTCTGCTGGATCACATATATCTATATCTGCTGAATCATTTTTCATCATGTATTCACTGCTTAATCATTTAAGCAGGGATCATTCAGTTTTTTCTTGTTTGATAAATCGAATAGGCGATATCATCTTTTCCAATAAGTAATATCACTGATTCGTTCCGAATAGGTGATATCACTCATTCGAATATGTGATATCACTCATTCGAATAAGTGATATCACATATTCGATTTGATGATAAAGTCGTGATAAACCTACTTTCGCGGTTCAATGAAGAAGGTCGGGATTTTTTATCAAACACCATTGCCATAGACGAGACGTGGATTAGATCATACGAACCAGAGATGAAGCGACAATCGGCCTCGTTGTACACCCCGAACTCACCGAGACCGACACAGTTCCGTCGGGTGCAAGGAAAAATAAAGCAACTGATGATATTCGCATATCATATTCGAGGAGATCTGACAAGTCACACGGTTCCAGTCGGTCACACGACCAACAGCACATACTACAAGGAGAACATTACCAAATGCCTACGACCAGCCAATGTAAAAAGCTCCCAGAAATATTGCGAGCCGGTCCAATCATACTTCACGATAACGTGACACTGCACACTTGACAGGGTGTGACATCTTTTTTTTTTTGCGGAAAATGAATGGTAAAAGCTGATCATCCTCCATATTCTCTTGACATTCGCCCCTGTGATTATGACTTATTCCCAAGACTTAAAGCAAATATAAGGGGAATTCGATTCGCTGACCTACAGGATATTGAAATTGCTGTGGCCAAGTAGGTGAGGGTATATGAGCGCGGTTGCCTAGCATCAGGAATAAAAGACCTACCGAAGCGATGGACATCGATCATTGACCACATGGGACATTACTTTTAGCGATTATAATACAGTATTTACATTTATTTCCATAATAAATGATTGATGTGACAGGTTGCATTATATATTGAATTGACTCGTATGGTGTTGCGAGGCAAGTACCTTTCAACGCACTGTCTAACTTGGATAATATAAGCCTTAATTATCTTCTCTTCAGAGAACAACGTTTTGACTGAGACAAATATTGGAATTTTCGACGCAGTGCATACTTTTATAAAGACCACAAAACGGTAAAAGTCGACCTATATCATACTGTTGAGAGTGTTTCGTATTGAAATGCTCTAACGCCTATGTTATAACACAGTTTAAACGCCATACCCTCCGAGGTCGCCTTTTAGATAATGACCAGTCGAACTTGTTATGCATATAACATTCTCAAAGGCGTACCGTTTTGTTTTCACTTAACTCGTGAAAATAAAAAGTATGTCTCACCGTAGTGCAAACATTATAAAAGAAAATGATATTTTTCCATGTACATATTCAGGCTAGGGACATTGTAGTGAAATGGGTCTCTCATTTTATGTTGTTTGTCTTTCATTTCCCTCTTGTTTCCGTCAGTTCACCATGAAATAGCTACTCTTCATATTTTTTTATGAAAAGAGAAACCAGAAAATACAATTTTTTTCTATTACGTAATAACAAATAACTGTTCATTAAATGGACAAGCAGTCCCAAAACGACCATAATGAATAAAGACTGGACAAAAATAACTGGAAAAACATTAAAATACGATTATTGTAACTGAGTTTCGGTTTTCCCCGTCAAAAACGTTAAAATACGTTTGTGTCAACTGTGTTTCGAATTTCCCCTCCGTCCACTCCTGTATCACCTCAGCATTTATTTCCAGTTTTCTGTCGGCTTTCTTGTGTCATTTTTTGCTGTCGTGCAAGATCGCCATTACATCAAAAGTTTCATATGCCATTGTGTCGTATCACATCAAAAGTTTTGTCGTGTCAGCGTTTTTAAGATATAAAAATGTCCGGACCCCAATATTCACTACCGCATCCCTGTCACCACAATGCCAAATCATAAGGTCCCGGGTTTAAAAACCACGGTTCCATTAGGGCCTTCGTGCTATCGCGTTGTCAACAGGTACGCTTGATGCCACGATAACACGATGATGACGGTACGATATCACGATGATGATGGCGCGATGACACGATGGTGATAGAGCGATGGCACGATGAGGAAGACGCGATGATACGATATCACGATGGTGATGGCGCGGTGACACGGTGGTGATGGAGCGATGGCACGATGCTACGACAGCACGATGCTACAACAGCACGATGATACGATGGCAAGGAGGCGATAGTACGATGTCACGATGGTGATGGCACGATGTCACGATGGTGATGGCGCGATGACACGATGGTGATGGAGCGATGACACGATGACGAAGACGCGATGATACGGTATCACGATGGTGATGGCAGGATGACACGGTGGTGATGGAGAGATGGCACGATGCTACGACAGGTATATGATACGATGGCACGGAGGCGATAGTACGATGTCACGATGGTGATGGCACGATGACACGGTGGTGATGGAGCGATGGCATGATGCTACGACAGCACGATGATACGATGGCACGGAGGCGATAGTACGATGTCACGATGGTGATGGTGTGATGGAACAATGGTGACGACGCAAGGTAATATTGCGTCTTCGTCATCGTGCTGTCGTAGCATCGCTAAAACACCATCGTACCATCGCCACTGTGCCATTGTAGCATCCCCTGCCTGTCCACATGGCCTTAACTTTAGCTAAAAAAACAAACCCGTACAGAAAACGACAATAGTTACGTCCCCTGCCTATCCCCATGGCTTAAAATTTGGCTAAAAAGTCGTACTACATACTAGATGCAAGTACGACAATAGTGACGTCTCCTGCCTGTCCACAAGGCTTAAGCTTTGGCTAAAAACTCGTACTACATACTAGACATAAGCACGGCCATAGTTGCGTCCCCTGCCTGTCCATGTGGCTTACACTTTGGCTAAATACTCGTACTACATACTAGACATAAGCACGGCCATAGTTGCGTCCCCTGCTTGTCCACGTGACTTACATTTTGGCTAAAAACTCGTACTACATACTAGACATAAGCACGGCCATGGTAACGTCCCCTGCCTGTCCATGTGGCTTACACTTTGGCTAAATACTCGTACTACATACTAGACATAAGCACGGCCATAGTTGCGTCCCCTGCTTGTCCACGTGGCTTACATTTTGGCTAAAAACTCGTACTACATACTAGACATAAGCACGGCCATGGTAACGTCCCCTGCCTGTCCATGTGGCTTACACTTTGGCTAAAAACTCGTACTACATGATACTAGACATAATCACGGCCATAGTTGCGTCCCCTGCCTGTCCATGTGGCTTACACTTTGGCTAAAAACTCGTACTACATACTAGACATAAGCACGGCCATGGTAACGTCCACTGCCTGTCCATGTGGCTTACACTTTGGCTAAAAACTCGTACTACATACTAGACATAAGCACGGCCATAGATGCGTCCCCTGCCTGTCCACGTGGCTTACACTTTGGCTAAAAACTCGTACTACATACCAGACATAAGCACGGCCATGGTAACGTCCCCTCCTGTCCATGTGGCTTACACTTTGGTTAAAAACTCGTACTACATACCAGACATAAGCACGGCCATGGTAACGTCCCCTCCTGTCCACGTGGCTTACACTTTGGCTAAAAACTCGTACTACATACTAGACATAATCACGGCCATAGTTGCGTCCCCTGCCTGTCCATGTGGCTTACACTTTGGCTAAAAACTCGTACTACATACTAGACATAAGCACGGCCATGGTAACGTCCACTGCCTGTCCATGTGGCTTACACTTTGGCTCAAAACTCGTACTACATACTAGACATAAGCACGGCCATGGTAACGTCCCCTCCTGTCCACGTGGCTTACACTTTGGCTAAAAACTCGTACTACATACTAGACATAATCACGGCCATAGTTGCGTCCCCTGCCTGTCCATGTGGCTTACACATTGGCTAAAAACTCGTACTACATACTGGACATACGCACGGCCATGGTAACGTCCACTGCCTGTCCACAGGGCTTTAACTTTGGATAAAAACTCGTACTACATACTAGACATAAGCACGGCCATAGTTGCGTCCCCTGCCTGTCCACGTGGCTTACACTTTGGCTAAAAACTCGTACTACATACCAGACATAAGCACGGCCATGGTAACGTCCCCTCCTGTCCATGTGGCTTACACTTTGGTTAAAAACTCGTACTACATACTAGACATAAGCACGGCTATGGTAACGTCCCCTGCCTGTCCATGTGGCTGACACTTTGGCTAAAAACTCGTACTACATACCAGACATAAGCACGGCAATGGTTACGTCACCTGCCTGTCCACGTGGCTTCAACTTTGGCGAAAAACTCATACTACGTACTAGACATGAGCACGGCCATAGTTGCGTCCCCTGCCTGTCCACGTGGCTTCAACTTTGGCAACTCGTACTACGTACTAGACATGAGCACGGCCATAGTAACGTCCCCTGCCTGTCTACGTGGTTCAACTTTGGCGAAAAACTCGTACTACATACCAGACATAAGCACGGCAATGGCTACGTCACCTGCCTGTCCACGTGGCTTCATCTTTGGCTAAAAACTCGTACTACGTACTAGACATAAGCAAGGCCATGGTTGCGTCCCCTGCCTGTCCACGTGGCTTCAACTTTGGCTAAAAACTCGTACTACATACCAGACATAAGCACGGCCATAGTTGCGTCCCCTGCCTGTCCACGTGGCTTCAACTTTGGCTAAAAACTCGTACTACGTACTAGACATAAGCACGGCCATAATTGCGTCCCCTGCCTGTCCACGTGGCTTACACTTTGGCTAAAAACTCGTACTACATACTAGACATAAGCACGGCAATAGTTACGTCCCCTGTTTGTCCAAGTGGCTTACACTTTGGCTAAAAACTCGGACTACATACCAGACATAAGCACGGCCATGGTTGCGTCCCCTGCCTGTCCACGTGGCTTTAACTTTGGCTAAAAACTCGTACTACATACTAGACATAAGCACGGAAATAGTTACGACCCCTGTCTGTCCAAGTGGCTTACACTTTGGCTAAAAACTCGTACTACATACTAGACATAAGCACGGCCATGGTTGCGTCCCCTGCCTGTCCACGTGGCTTAACTTTGGCTAAAAACTCGTACTACATACTAGACATAAGCACGGCAATAGTTACGTCCCCTGCCTGTCCACGTGGCTTACACTTTGGCTAAAAACTCGTACTACATACTAGACATAAGCACGGCCATAGTGATGTCCCCTGTCTGTCCACAGGGCTTTAACTTTGGCTAAAAACTCGTACTACGTACTAGACATAAGCACGGCCATAGTTACGTCCCCTGCCTGTCCACGTGGCTTACACTTTGGCTAAAAACTCGTACTACATACTAGACATAAGCACGGCCATAGTTACGTCCCCTGTCTGTCCACAGGGCTTTAACTTTGGCTAAAAACTCGTACTACATACTAGACATAAGCACGGCCATAGTTACGTCCCCTGCCTGTCCACGTGGCTTACACTTTGGCTAAAAACTCGTACTACATACTAGACATAAGCATGGCCATAGTTACGTCCCCTGTCTGTCCACAGGGCTTTAACTTTGGCTAAAAACTCGTACTACATACTAGACATAAGCACGGCAATAGTTACGCCCCCTGCCTGTCCACGTGGCTTACACTTTGGCTAAAAACTCGTACTACGTACTAGACATAAGCACGGCAATAGTTGCGTCCCCTGCCTGTCCACGTGGCTTACACTTTGGCTAAAAACTCGTACTACATACCAGACATAAGCACGGCCATGGTTGCGTCCCCTGCCTGTCCACGTGGCTTTAACTTTGGCTCAAAACTCGTACTACATACTAGACATAAGCACGGCAATAGTTACGTCCCCTGTCTGTCCAAGTGGCTTACACTTTGGCTAAAAACTCGTACTACATACCAGACATAAGCACGGCCATGGTTGCGTCCCCTGCCTGTCCACGTGGCTTTAACTTTGGCTAAAAACTCGTACTACATACTAGACATAAGCACGGAAATAGTTACGTCCCCTGTCTGTCCAAGTGGCTTACACTTTGGCTAAAAACTCGTACTACATACCAGACATAAGCACGGCCATGGTTGCGTCCCCTGCCTGTCCACGTGGCTTTAACTTTTGCTAAAAACTCGTACTACATACTAGACATAAGCACGGCAATAGTTACGTCCCCTGCCTGTCCACGTGGCTTACACTTTGGCTATAAAACTCGTACTACATACTAGACATAAGTACGACAATGGTTGCGTCCCCTGCCTGTCCACAGGGCTTTAACTTTGGCTAAAAACTCGTACTACGTACTAGACATAAGCACGGCCATAGTTACGTCCCCTGCCTGTCCACGTGGCTTACACTTTGGCTAAAAACTCGTACTACATACTAGACATAAGCACGGCCATAGTTACGTCCCCTGTCTGTCCACAGGGCTTTAACTTTGGATAAAAACTCGTACTACATACTAGACATAAGCACGGCAATAGTTACGTCCCCTGCCTGTCCACGTGGCTTACACTTTGGCTAAAAACTCGTACTACGTACTAGACATAAGCACGGCAATAGTTGCGTCCCCTGCCTGTCCACGTGGCTTAAACTTTGGCTAAAAACTCATACTACGTACTAGACATAAGCACGGCCATGGTTACGTCCCCTGCCTGTCCACGTGGCTTACACTTTGGCTAAAAATTCGTACTACATACTAGACATAAGTACGACAATGGTTACGTCCCCTGCCTGTCCACGTGGCTTTAACTTTGGCTAAAACTCGTAGTACATAATAGACATAAGTACGACAATGGTTACGTCCCCTGTCTGTTCACATGGCTTTAACTTGGCTAAAGAAAACAAACTCGTACTACATATTTGACATAAGTACGACGTTGGTTACGTCCCGTTTATTTTGTCTTGCTGTTTGCCTGTCTTTCTATATGTCTGGCATTTCTCTCGCCATTCTCCCGGGCCATTCTTACGTGCAACACGATTAACACTACTAATAATAAAATGAACTGATAATAAAATTTGGTTAGGTATGGTGGCAAAGTTCTGCCACCAGATATCCACTTAACTAACGCGATAAGTTTCTAGTTAACCACTTAATTTTCACGAAAATTATATAGTTATCTAGTAAACTAACAAGGTAATAGAATAAATGTATGTTAGTGTATGTTAGTGCCCATTACGGCCACCACTTATCTAGTTAACTATCGCAAAAAAATCTTGTTATCTAGATAACTAACGCGATATGTTTCCAGATAAGATAAATATCTTAACGCAAAAAGTTACCTATTTACTGCTCTGCAACTGTCATCACAATTCTACTTAGCTAAAAAATATGTAGTAAACTAGGAACTTGTCGCGTTAGGTAAGTGGATAACTGGTAGCAGAACTATGTCACCATAGCATTGGCTTACGTTTAATATTTGATTTACATCTTCAAACAAACGTAGTATCGGTACAAGTAAGAACTTTGTATCTCCTAACTACGCTGATTCAAGTAAGAAAGTTGTTAGTAACTTGCGGAGATGGGGTGAGCTCGAGAAGTGGTTAACCTAACTGATCATCTGTTAGCCCTCAATGGCATAAAAATAACGCTAAATATTCAATCAAACATTTTCAAGCCCAATCTTTCAATTTAAAACGTAATGAATGTTTTATATATTTTGTGAAATTTGCAAATTAATGGCTGCCATATTGATAATATTGTAATTAATTTATAAAGAGTTGTAATCTTAGAGACATTATTTTTATATTAAATTTATGTATAGTTGTTTACATGTTTGATGTTACAATTTTTTCAATATACGGTATCGCGTCTGTCTATCAATCCAGCGGTCGTGAGTTCGAATTAAAAATTAAAAAATATGTTATATCATCTTGGTTAAGAGAGTTCGAATCCCCGCCTGGTAAGTCTCCATGTGTCTCATCATCATTCATCTCTCACCATTGATTCAAGTGGGAAAGTTATCAGTTACTTGCAGAGATGATGTAAATGCATAAAATGACGCTAATCAATCAATAAAATATTATAATAATGTCACATTAATGATGGAATAATAATGGAAAATAATGAAAAGCACAAACATTACATAAAAATTACCGGTATCCGAAGTCGACAAGCAGACCGTGATGTTACAGTTGATGAAAATCTAAAATTGAATCATCACAACTCTTACAAGAGTAAACAGAAACATAAGCATTATAAAAAAAACTTTTCCCTTAAAACATCACTTAGAATATGTAGTTACAATCTGATCATCAATACTTCAATACATATAAAAAAAGATAGAATTGCCATAGAAAATGCTCATCGAAGAACCACCAGATTGTCTCTTACGGAAAGATTGGTATATATCTCTTTGCTTATCAACCCTTGACTATAGAAGGGCTAGGGTCGATCTTATGCAAATCTAAAATAGAATAATGGGAAGGAACAGAAAATGCAGATAACATACATTCTCTCCTTTCAAAGTCACCAGAGAGTCATCACCAGGACAAATGTTAAACTAGAAATAAGAAAGAAAACATTTATGCAGAGGGTAGTATACTAGTTCTGGAATGCTGATTGAAATTGCCAAAATGATCAAACTACGGCATTAATTGGTTCAATAAACAAGAGGGCCAAGATGGCCATATATCGCTCAACTGACTAACATTGTGTCACCCAACTTAAGTAGATTATATTATATAATAAATGTACACTCAAAATTCTAGAAAAACGAGATGGGAGAGAAATTAGAATTTTGATTTGTTTTAAAGATGTAACAGACGCATGAACAAACTTGGTAAAGGGTCACAAAAGGAACATTTCTGCAAAATTGTTTTAAATTGATCCGATGGTTTCTGACAAGAAGATTTTTTAAGTTTTAACTTTAGCTTACATAGTAAACTAATCTCATCCCCTGGACGCCATGTTTTTTTACGAATCACTACGGTTTGAAAAACTTGGTGAAGGATCCTCAGAGGAACAATTCTGTGAAATTATTTTAAAATCGAGCCAGTAGTTTCTGACAAGAAGATTTTACTATAGCTTATATAGTAAACAAACCCCAACCCATCATGTTTTTGACGAATCAAGGTTTTTATGCCCCCCACCCCCACTCCCCTCTCCACCCCAAAAAAAGATTATAGGGTGTCATATAGTAATCGCAGCGTCCGTCCGTCCTTCTGTTCGGTATTTCGTTTCCGGCCTGTATATTTGTCATGCATAGATGGATTTTGTTAATACTTGGTACAAATGATCAACATAATATGACGACGTGTCGTGAGTAAGACCCACACCCGTACCTCAAAGGTCAAGGTCACAATTTGAATTTGTTTGAATACACTTTGAGTCTGTGTGAGATTTCGTGTCCGGCCTGTATCTTTGTCATGCATAGATTGATTTTAATGAAACTTGGTACAAATGATCAACATGACATGACGACGTGTCGCGAGTAAGGCCCACACCCGTACCTCAAAGGTCAAGGTCACAATTTGAGTTCGACAACACTTTGAATCTGTGTGAGATTTCGTGTCCGGCCTGCAACTTTGTCTTACATAGATGGATTTTTATAAATACTTTTTTTATAAATAATCAACATAACATGAGGACGTGTTGCACTTAGTACCCAAACTCCCACTTCAAAGGGCAAGGTCACAATTTAACTTTGTTTGACAACACTTTCAGTCATTTTAACATTTCTTGTCCGGTCTGTCATCTATGGATACATTTTAAAAACACTTGGCTCAGTTGATCAACACGACATAATTAAGTGTCGCATGTAAGACCCAGAACCTTTCTTCAAATATCACGGTTACACTTTCAATTTGTTCGATATAGTGTGTCTGGTCTGTGACCTGGCCTTTAACTTGGCTCAATTTATCAAGATAACATGACGACGTGTCATAAGTAAGACCTAGAGCCATACCTCAAAGGTCAAGGTCACACTTTTAGTATGTATAACAACACTTTGAATCCGTTTGCGATTTCAAGTCCGTCCTTTAACTTTATCATACATGGATAGATTTCAAAAACACTTGGCTCAATTTATCAACAATTGATCTGTAACTTTGTCTTACATTTAGGGATTTTAAAATAGCTTGACACAAGTGATCAGTATGTCACGATGATGTTTCAGCAGCATTTAACTGTTGAAATACCCAGACCATTTCTTCAGATGTCAAGGTCAAACCACTATATGCTCTATATATACTGTGTGACATATTCCCTCACAAATTCATCCCCGAATTTCCATAGTCCAGAGAATCATGTGAATGTTTCTCGGAATATATACGTCACATACCCCCATTGGGGGCCAATGTAACAGAATAAGATCAATATTCAGCCAGCCCCTTTGTTTACAAAGCAAATGCTCTACTGACAGAGCTAACTGCTTACATACATTTCTCTCCTACTGGGTTACGTACACACTGCTCTACTGACATAGCTAACCGCTTACATACATTTCTCTCCTACTGGGTTACGTACACACTGCTCTACTGACCGAGCTAACTGCTTACATACATTTCTCTCCTACTGGGTTACGTACACACACTGCTCTACTGACCGAGCTAACCGCTTACATACATTTCTCTCCTACTGGGTTACGTACACACTGCTCTACTGACCGAGCTAACCGCTTACATACATTTCTCTCCTACTGGGTTACGTACACACTGCTCTACTGACCGAGCTAACCACTTACATACATTTCTCTCCTACTGGTTTACGTACACACTGCTCTACTGACCGAGCTAACCGCTTACATACATTTCTCTCCTACTGGGTTACGTACACACTGCTCTACTGACATAGCTAACCGCTTACATACATTTCTCTCCTACTGGGTTACGTACACACTGCTCTACTGACAGATTTAACAGCTTACATACATTTCTCTCCTACTGGGTTACGTACACACTGCTCTACTGACCGAGCTAACCGCTTACATACATTTCTCTCCTACTGGGTTACGTACACACTGCTCTACTGACCGAGCTAACCGCTTACATACATTTCTCTCCTACTGGGTTACGTACACACTGCTCTACTGACCGAGCTAACCGCTTACATACATTTCTCTCCTACTGGGTTACGTACACACTGCTCTACTGACCGAGCTAACCGCATACATACATTTCTCTCCTACTGGGTTACGTACACACTGCTCTACTGACAGAGCTAACCGCTTACATACATTTCTCTCCTACTGGGTTACGTACACACTGCTCTACTGACATAGCTAACCGCTTACATACATTTCTCTCCTACTGGGTTACGTACACACTGCTCTACTGACAGAGTTAACAGCTTACATACATTTCTCTCCTACTGGGTTACGTACACACTGCTCTACTGACCGAGCTAACCGCTTACATACATTTCTCTCCTACTGGGTTACGTACACACTGCTCTACTGACCGAGCTAACCACTTACATACATTTCTCTCCTACTGGGTTACGTACACACTGCTCTACTGACATAGCTAACCGCTTACATACATTTCTCTCCTACTGGGTTACGTACACACTGCTCTACTGACAGAGTTAACAGCTTACATACATTTCTCTCCTACTGGGTTACGTACACACTGCTCTACTGACATAGCTAACCGCTTACATACATTTCTCTCCTACTGGGTTACGTACACACTGCTCTACTGACAGAGTTAACAGCTTACATACATTTCTCTCCTACTGGGTTACGTACACACTGCTCTACTGACCGAGCTAACCGCTTACATACATTTCTCTCCTACTGGGTTACGTACACACTGCTCTACTGACCGAGCTAACCGCTTACATACATTTCTCTCCTACTGGGTTACGTACACACTGCTCTACTGACCGAGCTAACCACTTACATACATTTCTCTCCTACTGGGTTACGTACACACTGCTCTACTGACATAGCTAACCGCTTACATACATTTCTCTCCTACTGGGTTACGTACACACTGCTCTACTGACCGAGCTAACCGCTTACATACATTTCTCTCCTACTGGGTTACGTACACACTGCTCTACTGACATAGCTAACCGCTTACATACATTTCTCTCCTACTGGGTTACGTACACACTGCTCTACTGACAGAGTTAACCGCTTACATACATTTCTCTCCTACTGGGTTACGTACACACTGCTCTACTGACATAGCTAACCGCTTACATACATTTCTCTCCTACTGGGTTACGTACACACTGCTCTACTGACAGAGTTAACAGCTTACATACATTTCTCTCCTACTGGGTTACGTACACACTGCTCTACTGACCGAGCTAACCGCTTACATACATTTCTCTCCTACTGGGTTACGTACACACTGCTCTACTGACCGAGCTAACCGCTTACATAAATTTCTCTCCTACTGGGTTACGTACACACTGCTCTACTGACCGAGCTAACCGCTTACATACATTTCTCTCCTACTGGGTTATGTACACACTGTGACATGATTATACCTTTTAAAAAAATCAAAACAATAGGTTTTAACACTGATTCACTGTCCTGCTCTGTTGATATATATATATATATATATATATATATATATTATTTGCTATGACTATTAGATGCTTCAGACTTCAAACTGAATAAATATTCTGCACAAATCAATGCCTATTAATACTAACCCCTTGATTTGTACAAACTTCAAACCTCTACTCAGAAGGATAACATGAACAAATATGACTGAACAGTTGTCGAGAATGTTCAATTTTAACCATTTTGTGGCGCCCACCTGGCCCCTTTTGGAAAGTCCTTCTTATTTATTGAACAAGATCTTATCTGTTTTGTTACGACTAGGAGGTGCTTCAGAACTTAAACTGAATAAAACAAGAGGCCCAAGAGGGCTTGAGGATGCTCTACTGGCTCATAGTGGCCATAGCACTTTTTTAAATTTCATAATATTTACCCTCTTTGGGGCTTGTCATAACAACTAATGAATAAATACCCCATCCACACCCATGATGAACAAAAAGTTAATTGCTATGAAAAGGAAATGCTTTAAATGCCATACCATAAATATGTGTACAAAAAAAAACACTTCTATTTAAAATCTAAAGCATTTCTGCTCATAACACTTTAATCCCTAAGAGTTGGTAATTTAAGTTCAGTCAAATCAAGAGGCTAGGTTGTATTAGACAGTCAATCCTTCGTATAAAAAAAATCTTGTGACTAGAAGATGCCCCAAAACTCAAAATGAATAACAAAAAAATCATAAATGGATGATAAAAATGAAAATTTCCCGTTTTCCCACAGCATTCCTATATAAAACTCAAAGTCCCCTATAAATACAAGTCACTTGATTTGTACACACTTTAAACCCATACTCATTGTGATAATCTATACCAATCATAAACAAATTTGACTGATCAGTTGTTGATGAAAATTTTCTATTTTTAACCCTTTTTTTACACACCCTGGCCCCTATGGAAAGTTAATACTCCTTATTGAACCATATCTTATTTTCTGTCTAGATGATGTTTCACGACTCAAATTGAATAATAATTTTGCCTAAATGGAGGAGACAAAAAAAGAGAGAATTTTGTGTTTTCAAATAGTCTTCCTATATCAAACTCAGTCCCCTTACAGGGCCCCTATAAATATGAGCCCCTTGATTTGAATAAACTTTAAACCCAAACTCTGACATTGGGATAATCTATTTCAAATCTTACCGGTTGTCTAAAAGATTTTTGAAAATTTTCTATTTTAACCTTTTTTTGACCCACCCTGGCCCCTACTGGTTAGTCAATTCTCCTTATTGAACCAAATCTTATTTCCTATGACTAAATGATGCTTTTGAACTCATAACTGAATAATATTATGCCTCAATGGAGAAAAAAATGAGAATTTTCTTATAGTATCCCTATGTTAAATTCCAAGTCTCTTTACAGGGCCCCTATAACTATTAGCCCCCAAATTTGACCCCAGGGACCCAACTTCAACAAATCTTTTAGGGGACCTCAATGCAATGCTACATGTAAAATAGCTAAGGTCTAGGCCTTGAACTTTCAGAGAATCTGTTTTTTTTACATTTTACTTAAAATATACTTTTAAGCCCTGTGGCTGGGGCATTTGTTGTCAAATGGTGCTGGTTCAAGAACGCGTTCGAGATCTTGTGGTTATATAACTGCTGTGCAAGTTCGGTTAAGATTCAATGAAAAATGAAGTTACCATTGCGTCTACAACATTTTCACTATACAACTCTATGTAAAACAGTGACCCCTGTGACAGCCCCAAATTTGACCCCAGGGACCCGACTTCAACAGTACCTCTATGCAATGCTATATGCAACATATCAAAGGTCTAGACCTTAAATTTGCAGAGAAAATATTTTTTAAAATTTTGCTTAAAACGTGCTTATAAGCCCTGTGGCAGCGGCATTTGCAGTCAAATGACTCTGGTTCAAGAACTCGTCCGAGATCTTGTGGATATACAACTGCTAAGCAAGTTTGGTCAAGGTGCTATGAAAACTGAAGGTGCTATCGCGTCTACAACATTTTCCCTATAAAACTGTATGTAAAATGACCCCTGTGGTGGCCCCAAATTTGAGCCCAGGGATCCGACTTCAACAAATCTTTTACAGGACCTCCGTGCAATGCTAAATGTAAAATATCTAAGGTCTAGGCCTTTAACTTCCAGAGAAACTGTTCTTTAAAATGTGGCTTATAAGCCCTGTGGTGGGGGCATTTGTGGTCAAATGATGCTGGTTCAAGAACTCATCCAAGATAATATGGTTATATAACTGCTGTGCAAGTTTGGTTAAGATTCAATGGAAAATGAAGGTGCTATCATGTCTACAAAAAAAAAAGTACAATTTACCACAACGTGAGCCCTGCTGGCCTTTGGCTAGTAGAGCTAAAAACTGGGGGAAAGAAGAGAGCAAATAATCATTTTTTTAATGATTGTTTTTAAAATGCACTACCAATGTTCTCCGAACATAAATAAATAAGAAATTCAGCAGTATTGTAAACATCATGTCCTTTATTATCAATATAAACATTGCTTATCAATTAAAAATAAAGTTTGGTTCTTCAAGAAAGCTTCATACAAACTGTAAGAAACTGCCACTGAATGACAACACTTTTCAAACACCGCCCCCAACAAATTATATCAATTTGATGCGGAAAACGACTACATACCATAGCATCATTCAAAAGTAAGCTGTAAATTTAATACTAAAATGTCTTCATTACCAATTATATGATATAATGTTTACGAATAACTCGTAATATTTCATTATAGAAGTACATTTCAAATCAGAACATAAATTTAATACTAAAAAACGTTTTTAAAAAAAATACCAGTTGTATAAGGTAGCTAAATGTTTATACATTTATAAGAACATCATTTGTCACTAACAAAACATACGAGACAAAATGAAAAATGAAAACAAAAGTGATCCGTGTGAATATGATTAATATCAAGATTCCATTGTCAGATATAATTCTGAATTTCAGAAAATATTGTTACGTAAAAATGTAAAACGAGCTGGAGAAGTAAATTTGTTTTGTATGAATATTTAAAGTAATTATTATGCCATCAAGGGCTAACAGACGATCATTTAACCTAACCACTCTATCCTAGGATCCTGGAAGGTTAACCAGCACTCAATCAAATCTTTCACTGCAAATAACTGTTAACTTTCCCACTTGAAACAGTGATGAGAGACGAATGACAATAACAATCATAATTGTGACTGGATGGGAATTTGAACTCGCAACCCCTCGATAGATAGTAAGAGAAGTATTAACTGAAACTCAGCCTCTTTAATATTGAGTTAATTTACATTTTTTTTTCAAAACTTGCAGGAAAAAGAAAGATGTACCATGTGAATGTAGTATTTTTTACTCCTCACCAGATGTGTCTATTATTTCTCCATTTTAGACATCCCATCAAAGTCAAATTGGTCTTTTACATGTTTGAGATGATAGAATATATGGAATGACAGATACACACTGTGACTTATTTGCAGCTGCTATAACTACACGTAATGTATGCACTATAAACTGCACTGAAACTTCTGCTACTGAGTGCAATGCTTCATGTTATTTAATTCAATGGTCGGGTAATTATATTTCTGTCAAAAATAGGATAACCGCATGACAATCTGTTTCCATGGTTACCAATCTTACAATCACAAATCCCTCAACCTCTGTGAGTTTTAATATAAAACACAGATCTGAAGAAAATGTGCAATGCCATCTTGGACGTTCCTGTTTAACTCATGTCCAGCGCATTATTATAAACAAAGTACAAAGTCTGGATATCTCTGCTAGATAGGTAACGGCATTTCCTTCACAGCTGAGAAGCATTCATCATACATGTCTTTATAATCTTCATGTTCTTTTATCAAAACCATACATGTCTGTCTCTTGGATCCACAAGCTGACCCCAGATCCTGCAATCCAACATACAAAACATCACTTTTTAATAAATTACAAAAAGCAATTCAACTAAATTCAATTTTATTTGCAAGTTGGCAAAATAAACATACACAATATGGCAAATACGACTTACATGTACACAATTCTTAATGCAAGATTTATACTTAAATAATTATGGCAAACAATAAAATTATTCTGATAACTTAAGACACATTAACTAGAAGAGTGGAACATAATTCAAAAGCTTGGTAGATAAATTTTACATATCCACGAGTTGACATCAAATACTTTTTACATTTTGAAAGGTTTGATGGACCTAGCTTAAATTTTTTTTATAAAGGCCCCGACAGCAAAAAAAAAAACCCAAAGGTTTTCCACTTGTAATATTTTTAACCACTGGATCTGTTTTGGTAATAATTACTGTCGTTAAAATAAGCAAACACATATATTCAAAATTCCCATTACAACAGTCGAATGACCCTGTTAAAAAGCATGCCAAAATGAGTTCTAAATACATATAAAAAGTGAAAATTCCCTGTTTGTAGGAAATATATAATAAATAAATTAATCAGTCAGGGAGCCATTTGTTTAACTGTCTACATTACTCAAAACAGTTTGTAGATTCTGAGAAAACCACGAGTTAACTTTAAATGCATCATTGATAAAAAGAGGCTACATGAAAAACCTTAAATATCAAAGTAATAAAAATAAACGTAACTTACATCCTTAGATGGAATATAGCAGTAAGGAATTCCAGCTTCCTCACACACCACGGGCATATGACTGATCACATCCACAGGACTAACGTCACCAGCAAACACCAAGATCCTGAAAGTTAACAAAATAAGATGTGAATAACTTCATTGTGAAGACACAAAAATTCATGAAACTTTAATATGAATTTAGCCAATGCCTTTACAACCGGGAAAGACACCAGAACTAGAAACTTGTATTGCTACCATTTAAACCTAGGCTGCGTTCAGTAATGTTTAAATGAATCTAGATTTTTATCAATATGTTATTGAATTTCATCTTGTTTTACATTAATGCTCGCCTGACTGTCCGTGGCAACTGAGTCGTGAGTACAAACAAGTAAAAGGAAAGGCGGCTAGTGAAGTTCAAAATCTTTTTTTTGCATATCCACTGTTTTTTAACTGTAATAAATTGTATCGAGTTATTCTTAATTTTATATCCATATGACTAGTACCATAATTCTAGATTAGAGTAAGGACAAGTTGTTTTGGGTCAGGACTAGCAGATTTTAGAAATAAGTAAACTAAAAAGTTAATTTAATGGCCTTTTTTAAATAAAAAATAAAATGAATCACAGTACTGATTCTACCCGGGAAGAGGACCCAAGATCCGTTCATTTCTTTACAATCAAGCTAAAATAAAATTGTATAAACTAAATAAAAAGAAATCATATTAAACAAGGCTTAAAACATTTAATTATCATCAGCATTTTCTGATTTGCGAGCATTTTTTTTCACATAAATCAGTTTGCCACTAATTGTATGTAAAGTAAGCATGTATCAATCATTAAAAGCTTTATTATGGACTTGTAAGCAGCTGAATAAACTAGGAGCATCCAGAGACTCAAGGAAGGTTATTTTACTTGTAATGCACATCATTCATTTTGATAAATTTTCTCTTGTATTTCATTTACCTTTCAAAAGAAGACCTTCAGATCTTTTAAAATCTGTTTAAACAGTATAATACGAAAAATCACATCTTCAAAATAAACATTATTTGTAAACAATCTAAAGAAATATATACACAGCTAAACACCATAGTTATTGATTGGAAACCAATTTTTCTCAGATGGATGACCACATGGACAGATAAGGGTAACGTTTACTGCCACTTCACCATTTGCCGAATGGCAGAGGCCTAATAATGGTTTTAATGACTTCTAAACTGGAGAGTACTTTAAACTAACAATACAAGAATTAAACTGTAAAACCGTCTGAAAGAAGAGATAATGGTTACTTCAAACGTGTCTTGTCAACAACAGGAAAGTATTCCTTTATTTCAATCAATTAAATAATTTATAAAGCATGAAGGTTTCCAATCGAAGTCATTTCATACTGCAGGGTGTTTTCAGAAAATTTGGAGGGACACTAGTTTCAAATCTAGGGGAAAAAGCACATTTTTATTTATTATTTTGAGAAATAGGGCTATATGTTTAAATATTCTGCATAACGGGAATTTTAGGAGTGATTTGTAGAAAAATGCATAATCTTTGCTTTGAGAAGTTTCTGAATATCAGTGTATACAAAGAAGAATGAAAAGGCTCTGTTAACAGGACCACTTGTTCTTATTCCATACAATAAAATGTCAGAGTTACCTACCCCCTCTCTCCCTTTCTAACAAACTTCTGGACTTCTCGGATGCCCTTTCTGAGATGTTTTACTTTACCAGCTGAAATTTAAAAGTTAAACATAACACATGAGCATATGTATTGAAGACTTTGTCCAATATTATAATCTGTAAATGTACTTAATCAAGACATTTAAAATAAAAACCTGCTTGCATGATGATTCTGAATCTAATTGGGAGTAATTTCATTACAAGTGCTGAAAAACGGAGACAAATTTTCTATTTATATTTGTATATATTTACATAACTATATAAACTGTATTTAACGTGACATCATCAAACAAGGAAGTCGCAATAATTTTTCGCGCTGAAAATTAATCGCTGGTATTAAAATTTTGGACCTATTTAACTGCTAAGATAACCTTCTGTGTTTGTCTATGGCTGCTGTAAAACTTTATGCACAGGAACCAACACAACTAGTAACCTTTATATTGACAACCCTCTCAAGAAATCTGTTAATTAATGTCAATTGGAACCAATTCAAAAACACTCTGACACAATCAATGGAAAAGCACATCCTTCAGAAGAAGCTAACATCGCATTTACCCAAGAAATAAAATGCTTATGCCAGCAGAAAAAATGGGTCTGGAAGTTGGGGAACCAGAAAAGGAACAGTCACGATTGGAAGAGATACCTAAAGCTCAGCAAGCTTGTGAAAGACTCCAATGAAACAGACCACAGAGATTACTTCGATAACATCTTGAATACAAGCGTTATAGAGAATCAGAAGAAGTTCTACTTATACGTTAAACTGAAAAAGTCTGGCCAAAGTAATACACCAGTTTTGAAAATGGATAACCTCATACTTGGTACACCCAAAGAAAAGGCTTATGTTCTGAACGACCAATACACCTCAGTATTCCGAGAGAACCAGACGACCAACTACCACAGCTAGATAGTCCTACAGTTTCCATGATGCCTGACATCAATTTCACTACTTCAGGCATTGAAAAGCTACTCTCTAATCTGCACCCCTTAAAGGCTGCAGGTCCAGACCTTCTTCCAACTCGTATGCTGAAAATGATCGCTAAAGAAGTTGCCCCGATACTATCGGTTATCTTTCAACAATAATGCGACACGGCAAGTACCATCAGACTGGCAAGATGCAAACGTTACTGCAGTGTATAAGAAAGGTGACAAGACCAACCCAGCAAACTACCATCCTGTCTCGTTAACATGCATTCTATGTAAAACAATGGAACATATTATATTTAGCCAAATAATGAACCACCTAGAAGATAAGAACATTTTAGTTAACTTTCAACATGGATTCAGACGTAACCACTCATGTGAGACGCAATTACTAAATACAGTTGTGGACCTATCACGGAGACTTGATCAGAGGCAGACCACTGATTTGCTGAGACTAGACTTCAGCAAGGCTTTTGACACCGTGCCCCACAGAAGACTACTTCATAAGATACGGCACTACAAAATTGCTGGACAAACCAACAAGCTGGATCGAGTTGTGGCTTTGTCATCATCAGCAGAGGGTTGTACTTGATGGCTGCACTTCCTCCAACTCTCCAGTCATCTGTGGTGTTCCCCAAAGCACAATTTTGGGGCCTTTGATGTTTCTACTCTACGTCAATGACATTGCAGACAAGGTATTGCCGTTGACCAGGATCAAGCTGTTTGCCGAAGACTGCCTCCCTTATCGTCAGCATCGCCGACCAATTACAACTTTGGCAGGACCTCGATACTCTTATAGAATGGTCACATACCAGGATGATGAAATTTAACACAACTAAATGCCGCCTAATCATAATCACAATAAAACAGACTTTTATTGATACTCCATATTACATAGAAAACAATGCATTACTGCGAGTACACCATCATCCTTACCTCGGACTGGAACTCACTTCAGATTTAACTTGCAAACAACACATAAGTAATATCACTAGCACAGCTAACAAGATCCTCAACCTTCTAAGAAGACATCTATACAACTGTAAATGAGAAGTTGTAGAAAAAGTTCAGCGCTGGGGAGCACGCTTTGTTACAGGCAATTATTCAAATCGAGAGAGTGTAACAACCATGGTTGACACTCTGAAATGGCCACCATTGCAGCACAGACGAACGAACAAGAGACTTTTATCATTGTACAAAGCAATTAACAATGAATCTCATGTCAACATCCCTGACTACATTATCACTTCAATCTACCATGATACCAGATCTCACAGCCAATCATACAACAAACTTGGGGCAAACTACGAGCAGTACAAGAACAGTTTCCTGCCTTGAACCATCAGAGACTGGAATGCCATTCCCCCAAACCTGGTGCTGTCCACATCTGCAAATGAATTCCATTTTCATCTGCAGAAATACACAGCCTAGACATGCAGAGGTTTTTATAATTTTTAAATGTAAATATGCCTAGTGCTTTTAACCTTATTGATATTGTCACTTGCCTGCGATGCGTCAGTCCTGGGCAGTATTGAAGTAGAAGTATAGTCGAATTTAAAATTATTGATTTTACTTTGATTGTGAAATAAATTCTTACAACTTAGGCAAATTACGCTTGAAATCTTCATGGTAAGAACCAGTACTTAGCATATGTGGACAAAGTGTCTTGCCCAAAGACATCATCCATAGCTGTGACAGACCCTCCAATCATGAGTTTGGTGCTCTACCACTGGACCACACTGTATAGATATCAATCTGTTTGATAGTGTGAGATTTAAGTACTCGAGTAAAAGTTTTGGTAGATCTATTTACCTTATAATAGATGTTATATGAAAATGTAATCATAATATAATTTATAAAACATTCGCTGATTCACTTTATACTCTGCCCTGATGACCAAGTCGGTCAATATGTAAACATTATCTGTATTTGAATTCCATCTATCTATTGATACTGCAACACCCTCTCGCAAGGATTATGTGCAGGCACAAAGTACACAGATTACTAAGCCATTTCATCACTGATTAACACAGCAGTTCCATGACCACTTATGAGAACTGGGTAAGACTCTGTTCAGAGTTGCTTGTGGGAGTGTGTTTAAAAGACCCTCGGCTAATCTACATGGAACTTTGGGTCTTGGAGCAACTGTGCTAATCGCTAGACCACCACAATTCGTTTTTGCCATCGATTAAACTATTGTGTATCTTCACAATGTTTCCCCACCCACCCAATTTTGTAACCACGATTTTTATCAAAATTCAATGTAGGCTCGTGATATTATTATTCGTGATCGGTATATTACTATCTGTAATATTTATAACTATTTCAAAGCTTTCTGACGAATACCAATGTGTAGAAATGCTGTACCTTTCTTAACAGTTTTGCACAATTTCTTCGTTAGTTTTCGTGAAGCCAGAGGTTGGGAAATGGGGCTCAAAAATCGGATCTTTTCCTCCCATGACTCTTTCGTATCATGACCATTTTCAACAACACTATCATCTAACTCAGAACGCCTTTTCTCCTTCTTTTCTTTTCCCATTTTGTCTTCAAAGTTACACAATTAATGTTTTCCAACTACACGTGTTTTGGTCTAGTCGGTGTGTCGTGTTAACCACTATGACTGTCAGATTCACACGCCGAGTTATGGAATATCCGGCCCCGTTACTAATCCGGTCCCTGTATGAAACGTCCTTGGAAAATCCGGCCCCATTTATTTTTTTTATTTTTTTTGAATGGGGTTTAACGCCATTTTCAACACATTTCAGGTTATATATGGTAAATCGGAACACACATTAATTTTAAAAATGATATCATTTATTATTTGGTATTTCTAATGAAATATTGGAAAGTTATTAGATAATTTGAAACACACATTAATTACTGCGGAATTTACTCATAACGGGAATTAAACAAGCCTGATTCATTTCACTGATACATAACTCTTCCATGAGGCTCTCAACAAATTAAATATATACACTATACAACCTAGTATAGCAATTTATTATTATTTCGATAAACAAATGAACTGATTTATTTCACTATTATTTATTTCCCGTGTTACAGAGTGAAATACTGAATATGAAATACTTACAACACATGAACATTAACAACTTGTTAAGTGAATTAGGTGAAAAAACTAAATCTAGAAAAAGGGAAAAAAACTCATTGAAGTTTTAAAACAAAACAAATAGCTATTTGATATGATGGAATGATCATGACCACAATGGATAGAATATATTGTATTTGATACGAGTATTTCAAAGATGTACAATTTAGAGAGTGTGTCTATACTTCATACTTAAACTTATATGCAATTTCTCATGTTGAAAATGTAAATTTATGTTAAAATGAAGTGTGTTTTTCTCAAAGCAAAATATATTACTGTATTCGTTTTCAACGTAGATTAATACAATTATACTTTATTAATGGTTTACAAATGCGTAATTAAAAAAACAGTTTTGATAGTTTGCTGGATATGGTGCATATTTATAATATCTTTCAAAATCAAAAGCAAATTGTTTTCTGATGTTACCTTTCCGCAGTACGTTTCGATAATTGTGATGTATGACAAAACTGTTGATTTGTTTGTACAATGCGCGACACAAACTATCAAGTTTACCGTGTTAATGTGTATTTCATAGATATTTTAACGTAAGCATATACATATAATGTATGTTTTGTTTATGATGAAAAACTCTAATTTTGCTATTTTTTAAAAAAAGAAGTGGGCTGGATAGTCTTGGGGCCGAATTCTCCATGGCCGTTTTGGAGTGGGGCCGGTTTTTCCAGGTTCCCGCACGTCGCTTTACCACCTCGTGTAATTTGGTGACTATTCGCGCTTTTCCAAGGTTTTATCTTTTACATGCAACTTTTGTCGTATAAATCCGCATATGATACCAGAGCATCAGTCGATTTGAAAAATACAACTGTGTAAAAATGTACAAACTGCATTCGAAAACAATCACATGTCAAAGTGAATTACACGCATATTTATATTGTTGTAGAAACCATATATGGGCTGATTAATTTATATAACGGCTTTTATATATATATGGTAATATGGTTAAAATTGGGAATTTTTATAAATCTTTCTTTCGACTACCTTGCTGCAAACGTGTTCATATATGCTATAAATTATCCTTACATCAGCAAGGGATTGATGATTCTGCAAATCAAGGGGCTGGGATATATAGCGACCGTGTACGGCGACTTTTACTTTTACTTAGGATGATAGGGAAATTTGATTTGTTTCTTTTTGCATGTGTACAAAACTCGTCTATATAAAATCTAAAACATTTCTGCATATAGCAAATCCTTATGAGTGGGTGATTGAAGTTCTGACAAAGCAAGGGGCTGGGATATAAAAAGAGTCCTGTACGGTGTCTATATTTTTTTTACAGATGAATGGTATGGGAAGTAATTCATAGCAATTAACTGTTTGTTTAATAAGGGTGTGGTGGGGGTATTTATCCATAAGGGGTTAAGATGAACCCCAAAGAGGGTTAATATTGTGAAATTTCAAAAAGTGCTATGGCCACTATGAGCCAGTAGAACGTCCTCGGGTCCTCTTGGGTCGCTTGTTCTGTGGAGACTATAATGCTTAACAAGTTTTATCATACAAAAGCAATATATTTTTATATGTATCACAAGTACCTGTGGTTGCCTGCATACAATGGGGAAAAGAAGGATGAGAATTCCGAAAGTGTTAGGTTTTTTAGCTGGCAGCTGATTGATACGATATATGTTGGGAGAGAGAAAATAGTATATTAAAGGAACACATTGTGATGTTAAAATCTATTTTGCATATGTTCACTTTACTATAAATTTATTAATTTCTATATTTTATGGTCTGAAAATTGATATTTGACTTGTGAAAATAAGATGAGCTATTACGTGTTCTCGGTGTTGTTGTTTTTGCATGCTCATTTCCCAGTAACCAAATAGCATGTATACATCAACAAAACTTCATGTGAGTGTTCGCAACCATAAAGGGAACTTCAGCGTAGGATACCTTTTTGATTTTCAGCAACATTGTGGCCCATTTTATAATGGGAATTTGTTTAACCCACCCATTTTCTCAATAGCTACTATCCTGCAATTGCTGAGCGCCAAGGATCCAGCTCCTAGTACACGTTTTTTAAGTCTTTAATATGACCCAGCCAGGGATCGAACCCACAACTTTCTGCATGCGGGGCGGATGGTCTACCACTAGTCCACCGATGCGGTTGTTATTTGATATATTTTTCAGAAATAAAGTCGAAATGTACGGAAATTGTCGTGAGTACCTTTAAAATAAAGAATAACCATCAAGCGATACAGTAATGTAATTACTTCTAAAAAAATAATACTTGAAATTTGGTTCACGTTGATATTTACGTAGATTTACATTGATTTAAATGTTAATTGGGAATGCCCCTGCTGTGCTTTGCGTACTTGTTGCTATCAATTTTATATACTTAAGCAGTTTTAAATACCTCTTGTAGGTTCACCTTAGTAAAATGACATTAATCAGCTTGTAAGTTAACTAGAGAATACAGCGGTCCAGCTTTGGTATGTTCGCTGCCAATTATCTTGTAGTGTAACTCGTAGGTTTTCATTTAAAGGGACACAGGGCAATTTCCATAAATTTTCATTCAATACTATTAAATTTAGGCCGACATTTTAACAAACATGTTTAACGTAGTAATTAAACTGAAGATTCAATTTGGTAATAAAATACACAATAAATGCATTAACCCTTTACTTCATAAAGACGCCTTTGGACACCTCTAGTATAGAAAGCTTTTTAATTATTGGGTGAATTATGTTTATATTAACTGACGGAGTGGAAATCAAAGGCCTTCTGTGATTGGTGTATCTATGAAGTAAAGGGTTAAGGAACTACAGAAGAAGTTTCTCTCTAATTCCTTGAATTCATGTATTTAGTACAATAAAATCAATGTTTTTGTGACTGTTAATTTATGGGCATATTTTGGTCATTATATGATGTTTTATAATATATCCATCAGCAAAGATCAGGGCTGCGTTTCACAAAATAACTTACGGATAAAAATCGCCGTAAGTCAATTTGACTTTTTTTTTCGTGGAATCTTTAAATTTGATTTACATTTTAAATGATTGTATTTCAAGAAAATATATGATTTTCTGCATGATTTGAGCTAACTTTGGGTTCATTTGGATGAATATTATGAATAATTATTGGTTTACGTTTACGTCGATTTTTGTCGTAAGTTTTTTTTATTGTGAAATGCAGTCCAGTCATATAATTGTCCATAAGTATACAGCTCGAAACGGCACACAACGTATATTAACTCAAAGCTAAGAACAGTGTAAACTATCAATTTTAATAATTTTGAATAATATTGATAAAAAAACTGCAATGTTTATTTACATCTCACAAGATCTCGAGTAACTTATCTTTAATGATCTAATCTCATAATTTGTATGCACGTTTGTGACAAGTTACCGTCGTTTTACGCCTGCTTGCAACTATTCTTTGTAAATTGAAATGTATACTGAACGGAATAGCTAGCCCGCCACCTGACATTTCATGTACCTGACATTTTATGTTTTCTCAAACATATCAAAGCAATGCCCTTTGAAGTTTTGACCTGAATATGAACGAGCATTTAGACTGTGTAATGATACATAATTGCCTGTTAATGTCATATAAAAACTTTTATTTAGCGCTATCCCACATTTTGACATAAATATTGGAAAGACAAAAGTGGCGGGTTTGCTGTTTCATTCAGTATATATAAAAAATCTGGATCAATTTCTGATATCTAACTGCACATTGTTTACTCTTTAGATGGACCCGGTTAGCTCATTCGGCATCGAGTCTGACTATCAATCTAGGGGTCGCGAGATCGAATCCCAACCTGGCCACAGTCTTCATGATGATTGATATACAGGTATGTCATTGTTTCTCATTTTCATTCGTCTCTCACCGCTGATTTATGTTGGAAAGTTGTATTAGTTACTTGCCGAGATGGGTAGTCTCGAGTATTGGTTAGCTTTTTCAGAATCCCGGGAAAGAGTGGTTATGTTAACTGATCGTCGTTAAGCCATACATAGCACTAAATTGAAGTTAAATATATTCAACTAATCAAACTTACACTCAAGCACAAACACGATCTTGACTAAATTTGATATAGATATATAGTATACAAGATCGCAATTTTTATAATAAACATCAATTGTAAAGGTGAATGAGAGAAAAGGGAACCATAAGAAAAAATCTCCTCGAAATGCTGAGCGCTGAGCGTGAACTTTTCTAGTACCATTTTTCAAGTATTTGGTACAACCTGGCATGAATCGAACCAAGACCTTCCGCATGCGAGGTTGATGCTCTGAAATACGTCAAGAAACGTTCATCATTTTTTATCAATTTTTTGATGACTCACAAAATGAAACACATAATACATAATCAAGTTAAATTTAAATATTAACGTGTATATTTTATATATTATAATATAAATATGTTTGTACTTTATATCATAACGATTCAGAGACGCAAGTACAGAAGAGTCACAACGTTCCTACCAGTTAAAGTCGCGTCGCAATGCAAATATATTTATAATAGCATTGATCACCGCAGCGTGGTCTAGTGGTAGAGCGTCCGCCTCGCATGCGGAAGGCCGTGGGTTCAATCCCCGACCGGGTCATACCAAAGACTTTAAAAATGGTACTAGAAGCTTTCTCGCTTGACGCTCAGCATTTAGAGGAGAGTTCTAGGTCTGGTCGGCCCGGTGTCAGTATAATGTGACTGGGTGGGGTATCATACCATGTGTCTGCGGCATGATACTCCAGTGTGACAGCGCTTAGAATACTATCTCAAGTAGACACCGTCGCGATATGACTGAAAAATTGTTGAAAGCGACGCTAAACACCATACAACTACAACTTATAATAGCATTGACGTTAAATACTTACAGGTGAAGTGAGTGGAAAACAAATATGCTTTTTATAATAGCGTCACAAAATAGTTTCTGTTTATATTATGTTGAATAAATACTTAAATAGGCAAATGCAAGTTTCCTTGTGCTGGGATTTCCTTGCACGGCAAATAAAATAGACACTAACAATAAAGATAGATCAAACAAAAATCCTTAACTTCAAAAAGTACATATTCATATAACACCTTCGTGCTAACTATCATGTTCACTTGAGATTTTTCAGGAGTGTAAATCTAGACTAAGAGATATTTAGTTTAAAAACACATTTTGAAGGGAAACAACGTCCCACACTTTGACTGACGTGTCATCCCTACCTCAGGGGCGTAGACACGAATTTGATATTGGTGCGGCTAAATACTTGTAATTTTATAGAAATGGGAAAGTATTGGTTGATTTATTGGTTTAATATTTAGTGTCATTTTTATGCCGTCGAGGGCTAACAGACGATCAGTTAACCTAACCACTGTATAAAAGTTTGGTAATTAGCTGAACATGTTGAAAAGTGTTGAAATTATTGGTGCGCCAATGTCGCACCATGCCGCACCCGTGGATACGCCCGTGGCTACATCACCTTAACTCCGCACAAGTGGTATTACTAATGCATCATACTTGTATTACGAGTATAACAAGCATGTTTTACAAGCTCTTATCATGAAAGTTAAATTATCAATGAAACGTTGTCACCTTTCTGATTTCGTGGTATTTGTATTTATTGTATCTTATTTTAATTTGTCTGTAAATTGGTAAAGATGTACACCCATTCATGGACAAATTACCAGTTAGAGTAAATTATAATGAAAAACATATATGGAAATTGAACTATTTGTGGTTTGTAGGTATTTTTATTGCTGCTCAATATATTTGAAAGTCGGTCGAAAATATTGCGAGCATTAAATACATTTTAATCAGCTCAAAACTATAACAAATGTGAGTAAACATAATACGAAAAAATCTTTACCTTAAGCGCTTTTTTTCTCGGATTCGAGGCTGAGAGCCATGATAAGCCTTTATAATCTCTGTGCACCTCATGTTTGTCCGTAATTCATTGTGTTAAGGGATTTTAAGGCACTATTGGGAAATACTTCTGTTATTTCGAATGTTTGTTTAAATGAACTTAAGATTTCGGCCGATATGTCGACAATATCAGTGCAATTATATCAGGAAATCCCAAAAGTGTTTCATGCTACAAAAGTATTTGTTGTTTTGGGGATTTTTTTCTCCCTTGTAATTTTGTTCATGAAGAGTTGACCAGAAATATTATTTCCTTTTGTTTCCATGTAACCTTTTGTTTGTGTATGTATGTCGTTGAACACCAGTTCGTTCAGTCATAGTCTGTACATAAAATATCTTCCGAACGAGGTCTATTGCCCCCACCCCGCCATCTATGCAACAAAGCGCATGGAATTATATGCCTGTCCAACAATTCATAGCAATTTTACGCTTACTAAACTGTGACGTCATTCAAACATTTCCCGAAGCAACTGGCCAGTCAACGTGCTCAAATGTAGTTTTCCCGTCATTGCTATTTAATATAATCAATCGGGAGAGTTGTATCCGTTCTACAGACTAATATAGACATTTTTAAAGTGCTATAGTAATCAAAAATAAACGATACCATTATCTTCAAAGGTTAATCTATATTTACAAATTAAATTTTACAAAAATCTATGACCCTCTCAGGCCACTAAACTTATTAACGTAGTTCCTTGTTTTATCGACGATTCCATGTGTATATCTGTGTTTGTAATGAAATATAGTGTTAGGTAAAGAATAATAGTGAACAACTACAAGTGTTTTAATTTTATTTTCTTCAAGGTTGCACCAGAAGGGTGATTAATAGGACTTAAACAGTCAAATAACTGTACTGAAAGTGTGCATATTTCATTGTGGGGTTTGAAAAATATGAAAAGTTTTTTTTTTTTTTATTTCTAATACTCACTTGTCATTTATTTGTGCATGTTTTATACAATGACTACTTGATTACCAGATTTTTTTCACCGGGTTTTAGGTACACTGTCTAAATAACCTCTTGATGTATATGAAACTCGTTTGACAAGCAGGGATGTTTACCCCAATTATTAGATAAACTGTCTTAATAACTGCTTTGTCGGTGAAACTTGTTTGATAATCAGAGCTATTTTCCTGGATTGTAACTTCGCTGTCTGAATAACTGCTGGGTGGTTATGAAAATATTTTGATTACCAGAGTTATTTTCCCCAGCATGTAAATAAACTGTTTTGATAATGACCTGATGTTTATAAAATACTTTTGATGTAATTTTCCCGGATTGTAGCTTTGCTGTCTAAATAACTGCTGGTGGTTATAAAACTCTTTTTCTGACCAGAGTTATTTTTCCGGATTGTAGCTACTCTGTCTAAATAACTGCTGGGCGGTTATAAAACCCTTTTTCTGACCAGAGTTATTTTTCCGGATTGTAGCTACTCTGTCTAAATAACTGCTGGGCGGTTATAAAACTCTTTTCCTGACCAGAGTTTTTCCCGGATTGTAGCTACACTGTCTAAATAACTGCTGGTGGTTATAAAACTCTTTTTCTGACCAGAGTTATTTTTCCGGATTGTAGCTACTCTGTCTAAATAACTGCTGGGCGGTTATAAAACCCTTTTCCTGACCAGAGTTATTTTCCCGGATTGTAGCTACACTGTCTAAATAACTGCTGGGCGGTTATAAAACTCTTTACCTGACCAGAGTTTTTCCCGGATTGTAGCTACACTGTCTAAATAACTGCTGGGCGGTTATAAAACTGTTTTCCTGACCAGAGTTAATTTCCCGGATTGTATCTACGCTGTCTAAATAACTGCTGGGCGGTTATAAAACTGTTTTCCTGACCAGAGCTAATTTCCCGGATTGTATCTACGCTGTCTAAATAACTGCTGTGTGGTTATGAAACTGTTTTCCTGACCAGAGTTAATTTCCCGGATTGTAGCTACGCTATTTAAATAACTGCTGGGCGGTTATGAAACTGTTTTCCTGACCAGAGTTAATTTCCCGGATTGTAGCTTCGCTGTCTAAATAACTGCTGGGCGGTTATAAAACTCTTTTCCTGACCAGATTTATTTCCCGGGATTGTAGATACGCTGTATAAATAGCTACTTGATGTTTATGAAACTCGCGTTTGATAACCAGAGTTATTTCCCCGTAAATTACAGGTTATTAATATTGTATACCATTGTAAAAGAACCATTGTCGCCTCAAAACAGTTCACCTCGGAGTTATATATGATGTAACTAATTTCGGTGGGGGATATCGGTTGAACGGATTTATTTATTATGTCTAAAAATAGCCGTGATATTTACACCATGACTATATTTTGTTTAGCTGATTTGCTATAAACATCAAACTTCTCAGCATGGGGTATCAATAAAATTTAGGTTCAGATATTGAACTTTTATCTCTCAATAAAGTGGAGATGTAATATTCGCATTATATTTTTATCTCTGCTATTGAATTGTTTTGCAAATAGTTTTGTAATAAACCGTAATAAATTATGGCTAAACTTGAGGAAACACCTTGCGTGCGTCATTTAAGGGATAATGTGTGTGAATTAACGTTTATCTTCAAGGTTTGATATAGTTTCTCACATGCAGATGCTAGCGTGCACAAAAGTACGAACTATTAAAGCACATTAGCACTAAGATATGAACTAAATAAAACGTTTTCGTCAATAACTAATAGCCCGTGTGGTTCACTGCCGATCTCTGCAGAGGGGTAGGAATCCTCCGAATGGGTGTCATGTTCATTTTATCATTTTTTGTCATGTTCACTATTGTGGTTAAATTATCAACCCCTGTGTGGTTTCAGGGAGCCATATGAGTGATGGCAAGAATAGGACCACTGTGGCTCATACATGTCGTAAGAAGCGACAATTTGCGAAATACGATATAATTTGCTGAAACTCTGCAGTTCTGCAAGTATCAAGGTTCTAGGTTCATTCTGCATATGCATTTGTTGGTGTATTTTTTTAATATGTATGTTAATTTGTTGTTTTTGTACATGTAGAGTGAACCTGGAACCTTCCTTCCTGTTGGCGTCGAATAACCTATAATGTGTTGGTACGCCGTAAAACCTTATTCATTCATTCAATAACTAATGATTTTGGATACAACGTTTAGCTGTAAAAGCAGCGCGTCCAATTTAACGTTTGTTTGATGACTTGTTCAGCATAAAACATCACTGGTATTGATACTAGAGTTTACTACGTCACTTTAACCTCAATTAATCTTCGTAGGTCATATCTCTATCTCCTGAAATCATGATACGAGCTTTCGTTTTTGCATGCAGGCGTAAAAAATATAAAACAAATATACAATGAACAAAATAAGTAACTTCCGCTGTGTTTAAGTGCAGATATATGTAAATATGAAAACAAGGGTAAAATTAGTTTTATATGTATTGCAAGAGTATTTCAATGTAAATTTGTGTGGAAGATTTCATCGCCCTACTTTAACGGAAAACTGATGAAATGGTTGATTAAATGTGGTAGGGGTCGTACACCAAAATCACATATTAATACTGGGTACGGCCACCTTGGGCATCGAGGACTGCCTGGCATCGGTGGCGCGCAGAACCGACAAATGTGTTGATTTCGGCCTGTGGAATGTTATTCAACACCTGAATTAACGCTTGTGTTAGTCCAAATTATCCCACATGTGTTCGATGGGATTTAGATCTGGGCTATTGCCGGACCAGTCATCAATAAATGTAATGTTATTCATCCTGAGGAAATTCATAGTATCTCTAGCTGTATGGCTTGTTGCATTATCATGTTGAAACAGAGTGATATTCGCATTAATTTAAAACAGTGGGATGACGTGTCTCGCTAGAATCTCATCTCGGTTGCGTTGTGCATTCAAATTCCCATCGATCACGATGAGAGGTGTGCGATAACCATATGATACGCAATGCCTGCCCAGACCATGACGGAACCTCCACCACCCAAACAATCTCGTTCAAGTACACAGCAGTCGGCATAACGTTCATTTCTTCTACGGTATACTCGAACCCTGCATTCACTTTGATGAATGGAAAATCTCGACGCTATTCCATTGTTGCATTGTTGCATTATCCAGCGATAATGTGTACGTGCCCAATTAACACGATTTACGCGGTATTGCGTTCAGTTTAGGCAGATATTTGGTTGCTATGTGTACCAGGGGTGTTAGCAGCAGTGGCAGTTTGGAAACGATTGCGTAGGTGGGTGTTCATGATATAGCGGTCTTGCCAGTGCTGCGTGACACCCGGACGTTCCTTACGTTGTATTTTTTCCTTACGTCCTGTTGCTTGGAAACGCTGCCTAAGGTTTCGAATAGCACGGCTAGAACTGCCAAAAACCCTAGCAACCTTATTCGTCGCAATACCATCAATAAGCATGCCAATGGCACGTTCACGTAAATTTGGTGCAATTCTAAGCATATCAAAAACAAAGAAAATTGAATAAATTTCAATTTGTTTCAACATCTTTTTCTTATTGACGACAAAGTCTATAAAATCAGACTGAAAGGATTGATTTCATAAACACGGATCATGCTGGTCCGTGCATGCACAAGGAAATCGACGTAAATGTTTTCTTTTTTGTGTAATGCGTACACTCCAGTTACAATTGGTTTTATTTAACAGTAATCGTTCGCCCGAATATATGAAGGCCATTTGGCATGTTGATTTATTTTTATAACAGTTGCATGTAATTCCACAGTATACAAGTCATGGTCAACACCAAATTTATTGGTTTGGCAGAGGCCTTGATATTATATCTTTGGTTTGCGTTGTAGCTAGGCGCACTCTCCGTAGTCTGGTCTGTACATTTATGTATTGGTTATTCACAAATAATTATCTCCATATATATATATCATGCATTGCGAATGAGCATCTGAAAAGACTCCAAAAATCGTAAATTCCGTTGTTGTGAATACGATTATCTCCCTTTATTAAATTAAATATATATGAATTCACTGTATCTATATGATCCAACGGCTTTATAAATCTGTCCTTTTATATAGCATGTGAGTAGTCATGAATCTTTAACTGGACCCTACTCATATAAAGCTATCAGTTGATGAATGTAAATTTGTCCACCCTGTCCAGATGTCTCCATATGTATATATTGAATAAAGGCTTTAACGATGTCTTCAATCAATCACAGAACAAAGAATAATCAATTGATTTAAGTTTCAGATGAAGCAATAAATGCATGCGTTTCTGTTTAACTGCAATGTGTGGGGTAATGACATTTTTCTAGAATTTCCATGTTGTCACTATTGACTAGAGCTATGCCTTGATAAAAGTCACGTGCAAATATTGTAAAGGGATGGGACAATATATCGCCGCTCCTGTCAATTTAAATAAATAGAACACAGGCCGACAGATGATAAAAATGTCTTTACCCAAATCAAATCGTTCATATGACGACGTTCTAGTTTAAGCAATAACTCAAGTTTATATGTTGTATTTCAATTTATTATAGAATGTCCACTGAACAAAGAATTCAGACTAAGCTATATTTAAAAACACGACTGGAAAAAATCAAACATGCCGAAATAATTGAATTATAACAATCACAATATACGAAAAACGTAATAAATATTGCTGCATAAAAATAATATGTATACATCCAATCTTTCATAAAAGGAAACGAAATATTATATAATATTTTATTGAACCATCTTCTTAAACTGATAATCGATATGTATAACAAATGTTAAATTGATTTTTTTATTGTGTACACATATTAAAACATCATTTGATGATGGTGGCGAAAAAAGTTTTTAAATTAGTACAGATATGTGGCATAACTTTTTCGTTGAATAATTATAACTGTAAGACTTGAATAAAGCATACATTTCGTCATTGACATCTTACATATTATTGTATTGTGTAATGTAAGGTATTTTGGTCTTTTGTATTGAATAAAGTATATATCTATAATATTGATACAGTACTAGATAGATAGTTCAAATTAAACATTAATATGTATCGTACCCACCATGCGCTAATGTACTATAAAAGTATGTACGTTTGTGCGCGCTTGCATCTGTATGTCTGAAACTAGATCAAACCTGGAAGATAATCTTATTTGGATGTATCCGAATATCAGCAAATATTGATGTTTGCAATTCACAAGATCATTTAATGAAAATTGCTCACACAGAACAAGTAAAATATGTATACTTGTTTTGCTTGCAACACATATCTATGTAAAAAGGTCACATCTAAATGTTATGAATAGATATTAACATCTCTATGTTTGTTGATATAAAAGGCGAGTTCTACTTCATGACATTGCAGTACCCGTGGTAAAAAAAAAGTTTATTATTCAAATGACGTATACGTTTATGTTATATTACAGGTAAATGACCTCCATATAAAAGATAAAAGCAACTTACATATTTAATAATACTTAAGTACACATGTGGTATACAATAACAGGAATGTTAAGCACTTTGCGAAAATTTATAAACAAGGAACTTAATATTTGACCCCCATCGTGTTTGACTTTTGAAAAAAAAAAACAAGATCTGGATGCGCGTATCTGTCATTCATCATTATGCTATTTCGTCATTCTTAAACAATTTTTTCTGGGTGTTTATGTTAGTTTGTTTCGGTTAGGGTTTTTATGGAACCACCTTCGTTTAATGAGCGTAAATATTTTCTGAACGCAAACTAACTGAACTTGAACCACAGAAATAAATGTGGTTTCCTAAGGTAAGGAGGATATCTTTTGAAATGGGTTCTGGTCCTTCAATTGCTCGTGGAGTTTTTTTCCATTTTTTAGTTTTTTTTCTCTAACTGCGGCGAAACAAAATTATCCGAAAAAGTTTTCGAAGATCATTGCCAATGGTAAAATATAAATAGTATTGCACACATATTTAAGGAATTAGTATAATTAGCTAATTGTGTTAATATTTATCCATCAATTATCAATCACATTGTGCCGACAAATTACTTAGTGTACCTGTATGTTTAAGTCGGTTAATGTTATTCAGTTACTGTATAAGACACATCTCGGTAGCACCGCTGCATACATCTAGAAACAGCTAGAAATGACGGTCCGCGAGTATGTGTTGTGCGACGCGAACGGAAAAAACTCTTTGTAGGTTTAATGAAAAAAATATATCACGAATGAAACGATACGATTACGCAAACTCTTCGGTATTGAAATATCTTCAAGAAATCACCAAATCAGCATAAACATAATAAATCGACTACAAGTATTTAAATTAAAATGTTTAAAACGTTTATCGAGAACTTAGTCTATTTACTTTCATTGTCTATATTGAGTAAGCTCAGTTTTGCACCAAACTTTCGATATAATTAATTCTAAACTATTTCAAATGCTATCATTGAACATAACGGTGTAACGTAACGGGTTGGATAAATTACCCCAAAGTCAATACAGAAATTGTGGTAGACTGAAGTAGTTAAGTTATCACTGGATTGGTCAAGCGAGTAATCTTTCACCACCCACGCGCTAACAACGGGTCCAAAACAAATCTTCTGGTACGTACGTAGGAAAAACATTTCGCACAACACTATAAAATAAAAGACCAAGAAATTCATTGCAACATTTGAAATGGAACTTAACTCTTTCCGGAACAGTCAATGTTAAGCAACGTTTAGATAATTATTTATTCGTGCAAAGGATGCACAATGTAATTTAGTGATACAAAGCTTAATTATTTCTAGATTCCACGAGTTCTAATTTTCAACCGCTCGCTTACGCAACAGCTATTTAAACCTGATACACAAATAAAATAAATCGTAACATATTGATAAACACAATACAGACGTACCCATTAACTCGCGATTGACTACACTAAGGACTGTCATTGGTGAATACCGAAAAAAGTTGTTGTCAGGAACCAATAAAAAAGCATAATCGATATTTGTCGATTAATTCAGATTTTTGTGGTTGCCCAATCCTAAAAAATATATTATATAAAGGAACGTTTGGATTAACTCATTCATATTTTTAAACTAGCGAATCATCGACTGATTATCGTTAGTGTAACGACACAATACTTGATGATGGACAAAGTCTTCATTAGTATCATCTGCACGTTTAACTTGCTGCTTTCGCCAGTGTTATCCAGACGGAGCATTGGTCATTCAAACGTCATGGCATTTCGGGGGAGCGGTTACGTATCATGCTGCTTTGTGGACATATTCTGCTATACCACTTGCTTCAACGGTGGATACAACCTAAGGTCACTGGTGTCGGGCGGTGAAAGAGGGGGACTTCACACACGAGATGGGCAACGTCGTCACCGACACAGGCATGGCCACGGACAAGGGCATTTCCGTGTTAAAAGAAATGCTAAAGACAATGCATTTTGGCAAAAAATGAGGTAATAAACTCTTCACAAAATTTAAGTTTTCATGATGACCTTCAACAAATGTATGTGTCCTTGCCTTCGTCTGTAAGGTTAACTATTACAGGAAACTAATATATTATAAATCATAAGATAAGAAAACACACCTTAATGTATAATTTATAAACGTTTTTAAATCAAATAATAGTATGTAAATACATATATAGTGCGTTTTAGCTCTGATGGCCTCTGTTTGTCTCGGCAGCGAAATTTGAAAATAATATCAAACACAATTGCTGCTTCTCAAAGGTGTTGTAATGCAGCATTATTTTACATATTATGGACTGAAACGTGTATAATTCTTACACTTGATATGTTTATTAATTTAAAATGGACTCAATTTTAGCTTCTTGTTTTAAAATCATCCAAGTCCGTAAATAGGCATATATTTAATATAAAGTTTCTTTATTTAATTTAGCTTTTTTCAATTTACAACTTTTAACTTTATTTGAAATGTCTGAACTTTTTTGTTTTTAATGTGTCTGATGACGGTTTTTAGCGCATCCTTGATATGTTTTCCTTACATTTTACAAACGAATACGTGTGATACTTAATAACTGTAGCAGGATGTTTATGACTTACTACATCAGTTTTGTGAATCGCTTTATCACAATGAATTACCGTAAAGTTAAAAACGCTACCGGTTTCTTTTTAAACAACACTTCACTTATATACTTAAACAATTACTAGGTTTTGACTGATTATTTATCTCTCATATAATGAATAACAATAAAATCATGTGCAGTTTTACTGGAACCGGTCTAAAGTCATGATCACCTGACTGTTTATTTTTTTTTATTTAAGTTTTTAGTATCATGATTGTATATGTTGGTGAAACAGCGGCCAGGTTGGATCTGCTATAAGTATAATGTTTTATTCAGACGAAACAGTCACCGTGACAAGGTCTTGTCCATATGTGTTGACTATATATATTAAATGCATGGCTTTTGTGGTGACTGTGCCATAAGAATTCCGCGTCTCTGTTGAATACTTTTTTTTTTATTTATTTAGATGGATATTCTAAAACAATTGACAGTATTATAAAAAATACTGACATTTTGAAAATCTACCTTAAACAACATGTAGTGAACGTAATATTTAATATTAAATTTGGTTTAAATATATTTATTTATTCTAATTTTCATACATATATGTAACTCGGTTAAAGATTAAGTAAGAAGACATAATCTTATAAAAAAATTCTCCGTGAAATGTATTAAATGTGAACATATTTGGCAGATCGTTAACATTTTTATGTTTGCTTTATATTGAATTTGAAGAGTCAATTTACTAAATATGTGTTATATAGTTTATAATCTAACGTCGATGACTTAAAGATATGGCCATGAAAATTAAAGAACAGGACAACCAGCAAAAAAGAAAGTCAGAAACTTTAATATGTTTTAATATATTGATTGTTTTAGAAAAATGTATTATTGAACGTTGAACCACATCCATATTCTTAATATATTATATTAACACAGAGCCTTCGAAAAACATAACACTTATTTTTAACAAATAATTAAATTCAATTTTATAATAAAAAAAACACACAACAACCAAAGCAATATTACTTAGCATAAACAATAGCTTAAATATTGCAATTTAATGATAATTACTATATCCAGCAGTGAACATCATGATGACTTTTAGCAATTGATGTACCTCATGAACGTTCAGCAAATACAATTAACACTTTAATTAACTGCGCGCTTACTTAAAACTGATTATTGTCATTTAAGTTACTTTAAATTTAAAAAAATGAGTGAAGGAAAATCTAAATTTATCGAAACTGATTCCTGTCATTAATCTACCTAATCATCAGTGACAAATTGTTGAAATAGATTATTCAATGTCACAATGTCAGGTATTTTCCAAATTAATTAACCATTATTTAAAATATGAATATTTGTTTTCCTTTTTAAATTTTATTTCTATTGTTTAAATAAATTGTATAATAAAATTTACGGTACAGGAGTGTAAGAATACGCATGACAATTTTATAAAAATAAGTCTTATGCAATATCATCGAATCATCGCTATGTTCTAGTACGCAAAAACATATTAATGCCATGTTTTGTCATGGGAAAATGTTATTTTAAGATGTAACGTCATACGATGCCTAACGTAAGCTAAAGGCAATTTGCAAAATAAATGGTTAATACACCATTTTTTAGTAATGTGATAAAAAGAATCTTATAAGTGTTACTTGTTTGTTGATGAGCACAATTCGCATGATCGGCCTGACTAACGTACTTGAAAAAATCTATTAAGCGTTTTCTCATTATTTACACTCAACCCGATTAGAAATTTCATATTATTTAATGCTGCAATTAGCACCCCGTTTATTCCAAAATATGAAATTACATCATTACATATAAAGTTTCAGATAATGAGACAAGAGGTTACTGTAACCTCCTTATGTTTATAAATTTGCAGATTGAAAAATTAATTTGATGAGCGAGCAATAAAATGATTATTTTATATTTTATTAATATAATTTATTTTAGCTTTATTACGCAGAAAAACCAGCGATTACATATAAATTGCTCTCGGGTCTGTTTCCTGGATGGAACCAGCACTTATGATTTTGTTTTATAAAATTCATCGGTTCCTTCCTAGGATCGTACCAGAATCCACTAGCGCGTGCACGTGAGCGGTCAACATTTCATCCACTTCACTGCAAGCATGTTCTGTATTTATGCTTTACCTACATTAGCATCGTCAATTTCACAATAAATCACGCGGTCAGTATGGTTAATAGTGTGACTAAGATCACAGTCCCACTTTTCGGACACACGGAGACATTTGATGCTAAATTGCATCATAATGTCATACACAAGGACGATGATGGTATCCACGGTGTCTTGTTAAAGGACACATTCCTGTGAACTGATTGTGAAAACATTTGCGATAAAAGGATTTAAAGGTACACACGGCGGCGTTGAAATCAATACTGTTAGTGTCTACACATCAAATAATCAACTTGTAAAAATATAGAAATATTGATCGTTCTCCATGAGTTACTGTCCGAGTCTTTAAATAAAATAAATTAACATTTTTTTTAATCAAACCAGCAGGGTAAAGTAAGTTTTAAGAATATTGATATATTTTTTTACAAACTACAAGCTGATAAACTGAAACTCTTAAAAAATAAATATTTAGCACTAAATGAATTGTCAAAAATGACCATATAACTGCGAAAAAAAACGACGTATTTTATGTATTTGACACAGTTAATTCTATGTTATAGAATACGTTTACTATTTACTTTTCTGCTAAAATGCACAAATAATTTCATTGTCACTTCGAAAATTGTTTAAGTTTGAAAATGGCTTGTATTTTATTCTTATAATTTGGATATAAAATACATGTATGATATTAAATGGTTGTAAATCAAAAAGAATTTAAAAAGCTAACATAATAACAATAAGAACGCGTATTCTACTTTAGTCACACATACACTTATTTACCATATTACATTTTGTTCAGCCCAGCCTACAAACAAACATTTACATAATTAGCATCAAAACATATTTAAAATCTGATGTTATAGTATTCTACATTTTTGTTATAAAAAATCAAACAAAAATGCTGTGTGACTATCAAACGGTTTGTTGAATTATCACCCCGCCTATTTGACTTGGCCTTCCATCATATGATAAATTGAAAAGTGTGGGTGGAAGTTAATGGCTGATACCGATTATTTAAACAAGGTTTATTAGCGTCGAGATAATAAATACCTTTATATACCGTCCATGGATTTTCACCCGTCTTCGCAACGAAATGATTAAGTTTATTTGAGTACATCACCTAAGTTTTTATCTGGGTTCACTTTGTGTTGTATCCTTAATATATATTGATATATTGAACGGAGTGTGCTGCAATGATCACGTACCGCCCGTCTCGTGTAGGAATCAGTGCAGGCTAGACCAATGATCGCGATATTTGAGACTTTGACATTTTTATAGTTTAAATTACGTGTATCAAAACAGGTACATCTACCTAACATGTTTTCACCCATAATCAAGTTTGCGCCATCATGACATTTACATGTTTACATATTTTCTATGAAAATACTAAAGTACATAAAGTATGTACCTTGCATCCTTCTCTATATATAAAATATAAAACATGTACCATCACACATTTTCCCTTGTTCTTATATTAATACATATATATTTTTACTTTCAGACAGACATTTAAGAGTGATAAAGATGCCCAGGACACGTGGTCTGGCCAATCTGTAACTTAATATTGGAATAAGAATAAACCTAGTCACTACAAAACTACCTCTGCACAGAACAAGCGATCGGTCTTCCCAAAAGGCGACATGGTTGGCAAAATCAAACGAGGGCAGCGACCTTTCCAGACAAGATTATAAACAAACAAAACAAGACAAACATCCCTTGCACAAATAACTACATAATGCAAGAGGGGCTTATAATTGTTCGGCTGAACTGCTGCTAGGCGAGTGCTGGTGTGCATGCGTTTTATAAAACATGATATAAGGCACTGACGAAAACATGTTTGAACTCGAGGTCAAGGCACCTGATAATTATAAACGTGCCCTTTATCGAAATGATTTCATACGGTCAAATAATGTTACGTTTCATTCATTCATCAAAAGATTGTTTACACATAATAGTCAACGTATTACGATAACATTTTTATACAGATATGGAAACGGATGCGTGCAGTCCTTGACATAGCTTGTATAATATTTATATATTTGTTAAAAAAGGATGATATGAGTTAGATACAAAAATAGATTTTCTCCGTCACAACTCCAGTACATCCAAAACATGAACATGCATGTATATGAACAAATATGGAAAACCTTTTTATTTAAATGTATTAGCATATTTACCATATTTACCTTAAAAACTATTTTAAGGAAAAAAAACGGATACTAGTATTAAAATACCTTATTTTTATATTTGTGTTGTCTTTGTTCTCTTACTAATTGGTTTTCTTATACTAACTACCGGAAACATATGTTGTTTAGCATTAAATTATTGATTGATAATTTTAATACATTATATATTTTAATTCCATTAATGTGCAAACGTAGTCATTATTTGCATACATTGTTATTTACAGTTTTATATTGTTTTGTAAGCTTTATTGTGTACTGTTTTGTATTGTTTTGTAAGCTTTATTGTGTACTGTTTTGAATCATAGTCTGTTTCACATATTACTCGATAACAACTTAACAAGTTACGGTAATGTAACCGGGTTTTGTAAATACATGGGTATTTCATGTAATGTTTGTTGCTTATAGTATGTGTCTGGGCAGGTCCCATACATGTATGTATGATGACATTTTATTGTTGTAAAGCTATATTCTTAAGCTGATAAAACGCTAACCCTTGTTAAATCTATTTATGGCTTTTGCATGTATTTTGATTTTAGAATAAAGAATGTAACCTATATGCTATCATGTTTTGCGATCTTATATTTCCCAGCTACGTGCACAAACCAAAACAAAGATAAGTTTTAAAAAATGACCTATATTTACGGTAAAAAAGGCTTTAGGGTTCTTCGACTGTAACATGCTTCGCAGTTGGAGAATATCAACAACGTGTAGAGTGCACAGACACATGCCATCTATATCAATGTCATTGTCGCCTTATATTTCTGTCATAACCGTGGGTACATCATGTGCGAGAGATGAGTGAATGAATGCAGAGACCAACATCTGCACTGCTCATGTAATGCATAAACATCCGACGAGGCTTTCATCACACATGACAATCACTAGACACTATTTTTGGAAATGTTATCTACATCGACGTTTATTATTAACATCATATTTCGGTAAAATGTCAAGTAGAAATGGGTGTGTTTCAAATTGGAAGATTTGTAGTATGGCTGTTGGCACTAAACTATAGCAACCATCAATGCAAAGAGATGGTCGACTATAAACATCTATCTCTTATTGGGCAATTTGATTTTAATAAACGCCCCTGAACAAATAAACGACTTAACTGCGATATTATAAGAAGATTTGCGGTCAAGTAAGAGGTGAATTTCAATAGCATGTTATTTTAAATGGCAAACACTAGTTTACGTTAAAATTATTGTAAGAGAATATGAATGTTCAACAAGAGTTAAATCAGCATTTAAAGGAACGGACCGTCATAAAGTTTTACTTATACATATACACAGACATCACTTTTACAGATTGTCCAATATGTTTAATATGTGTTTATTATATAAAATAAATACATCAAAACGAACCAGTAATAAATAAAAACATGTATTCTACTTAAATACAACACATTTCGTTTTGCATAATTTTCATATTTTTGTTCAACAGCAACGTTCGTACCGTTTGATGTGTGTCGGTAAATGCTTATTATTTACATTCAAACAGGTAATAAATGGAATTTTTAGCTAAATTTAACATAGGCTAATATAAGATTATTTTACGGTGTTTTTGTACAATAAGGAGATATTGTCCGAGTACGTATTGTGGTGGAAATAATATGATTTTCACCACAATACGTACGAGTACAATATATATTCCCATATTGTACAAAACACTGTAATATGATCTTTTTATTCTATACCCCAATCTGAAAGAAATTTATCAAAAGAGTAAAGAAAAATCAAGTAAATAAACCGTGAGTTCAAAGCGGCAGACGAAGGAAGTTGCAGTGATAATTATTCGGATATTCTAAACGCATCGTCATGCGGAATATTTTGTCGGTTGTTTGATTTTATCGATGAAATATCTAATAATTTTTTTTTTTAAGACGCCATCTTGAATTTTGAACTGTACAATATAAAAGTTATTAAACTTCTACATATTGTACAGTCACGTGGTAACATCTTGGGTAGCTGATTGGCTATACACGTACAGGCATAGAATAAACCGGTTTTTTTTGTATTTACTGCGCCATGAAATAATAACAGAGACAGAAATATTGTAATACGTAAATGAAAACCAGCATTTTTTTATTAAAGTACGACGTAGTCTAATGGAAATCAAGTATGTTGTAAACATACAACTGACCGAAACAGATAAGACAGGTGTTCAATTATGAATGGTTGCATAATTTTACATACAAATATAACATCGATCCTGGTAACAGCAACCATGTTAATGTTCACATGACAATAAAGTCTCAAGAGCTGTTCGATCCAGTTCGGAACCAACGACTGGCTTTAACCAAAATCTCAGCTATGAGAAAATGAAAGTAAGAAGGAGGAATATGTTCATATTCATGAAGCAATGATAAAGGTAGGATCTACTGCCCTGTCGATGTACACTCGTACCATATCTTCCAATCGTATTTTTATCAATGATAACTGGTTGATACAGAGCAATAAACGACAACGGAGAAACAATGAAACGGGAAAGCGTTCAAGAAATGTTGCTGAATAAAACGAATAGAACCATCCATGGAGGTACTACTCTTATACATTTAATCAAAATAATCTGAATGATTCATCTCCCCTGCGAAAGCGTCTTTCTGAACTTTAGTGAAAATACAATAAAAACGGGTTTAAATTGTTAGCTTAACGTAAAATATGTTAGATTTATGGAAGTTTTATTTTACTTTGATTATATGAAGTATACAAGTTAAGTAATAGTATATATTAGAACAGTCCCTATCTGGTATCATAATTGATTTTTTTTAAAAAAAAGATCAATCTATTGAAAGCACAGAACTCAATCAAACGAAAAATAACAAAATCCCTCATGTCCTCTTAATATCGCTTAAAGAGGTGGTATATTCGCAAAACTAACACAACATGGACTCCGTGATTCCAAGGAATCAGAAATGATACAAATCAAATCAAATCAAATTTTATTAGTCTATTTTCTCTATCTATCTTATTAAATCTTCCAAACTCAATTTCTAAATCGTGGGAGATTTATTATCTAATGCACGTTATAATTTAATATGAATTTTATCCACTTCCTTGAAATCATAGATACCCCAGACTTCCGCCCCATATAAGATTATAGGTACCACCATCGAGTCAAAAAGGGATAATTTGGTTTTAATGTCGAGATTCAGATAGTAAGTTGTTATAAGCCTTCAACGCGTGTTCAGATAACGCGCTCACAGCGTGTGTCAAGTTATCCGTGCGAATGAATTATATACCTAAAAAACAAAACGTGTCAACAACTTCAATAGGTTCCCCGTTAATAAAAAAATCAAAGTAACTAATTTCTTTTCTTTTCTTTTCTCGAAGATACATATGTTTGTTTTATTAACATTTATTTTGAGACCCTATTTACGCGAATAGTTTGATATTTCATTAAGCCGAGTCTGTAAATTTTTTGAGTCAGTAGTGAATAGCGCTATGTCATCGACAAATAAAATCATGTATATAGACAGTTGATTTAGATCATTCTCAGACAAACCTTGAAAGTCAATACTGTACTTAATATCATTAATAAAAAGTATAAATAAAAGATGCGTGAGTGGCTCTCCTGGCTTTAAACCAAGCGTAACATCGAAGAATTCCGATAAATTACTGTTAGACGGAATTTTTACACAATATTTAACATTGTCAAAAATACATTTAATGATTTTCACCATTTTACAGCTTATTCCTGATTGTATAAGTTTAACCCAGAGGGCATCCCTAATAACGGTGTCAAAAGCTTCATCGTAGTCAATGAATGCACAATATAGTTTGGATTTATTAGCAAAAATCTTTTGAAAAATTGAATGAAGAATAAATATACACGTACTATCAGCTGTACTTCGTTTATCCCTGAAGCCAAATTGTGAAGCGTTAAATACATTTTCAGATTCGCACCAGCAATTAATTCTATTCCATAAAACCAATGAAAATATTTTCGAGATTACATTTACAAGAGTAATTCCTCGAAAATTACTAGGGTCAGTTTACCTGCTTTTTTATGAATAGGAACTATAACTCCCCTACACCACGCGTCAGGGTATATACCAGAGTCAAATATTTGATTAAAAATATGCTTTAAATATGGACTAATAAAATCTTTAGAATCAATGAAAAAGTCTGCAACATTATTTTCAAAGTCACAACTTTTATGTCTTTGTAGACTGGAAATGGTTTTTGAAATTTCCTCAATACTTATTGGACAGTCAAGAGCATCAATAGACAGTGCTTCTGGTTGCATATCCGATATATACTCATCAGGGTTGAACTACCCATGAGGTGTACTTGAAATCTTTTTAAAATGGTCCACGAAATCTTGCATATTAATATTGCTTGAATTATGACTATTCTTTTTCTTGTATTTATTTATATGTTTATCCAGAATTTCCTGTTTTTTTGTTGTTTTTTTTTTTTTTTTTTTTTTTGTTGTTTTTTTTTTTTTTTGGGGGGGGGGGAGGATCAAATTTTGCTACTCTTTTTGCATTGCAGAATACCCTTCTACTTTTCAAAAATAATAATCTATTTCTTCATTTTGATTAAATTTTGATTAAATTTACAGACCCTTTAATCATTTAGAAATTGTTTTTTGGCATTTCAACAAGTTTCATTAAACCATTGTGATTTTTTGATTTATATTTTGAATTAATTTTAAATGTTCTCCCATTTATTTAAAAGAAATATCATATATAATATTAGATAAATTATTAACACATGTGTTAATATCAATTTCGTTTTGTAATAATTTATCACAAATATCATCAAATATATGTTTATTTTCATGCAATGAATTGTTAAAATCATTTAAATCTGAATCGTTCCAAATGATTTTATCATACGTTAAATTATCAGTTTTATATAATATTATTTTATCACAGTCAATCGAAAACTCTATCTGACAATTATCTGAAAATTCATTTAGATCCAGTACATTCATATTCGATAAACTTGTAAAGTTATTCAACTCAGTAATTAAATAATCCACAACACTCGACGCGGTTTCTGATCAAATTAAAGCAGGTAAATTTAACTTACTCGAGGCGACTGTTCACTATAGCTAGGCTATTTTCTTTACAGAGATTTAAGAGCTTGTTGCCAAAAAGATCCGAGTTTGCATTTTTTATAAATAGTTGAGCTCTCAGGGTGGATATAACATGTGCAAAAGTACAGATCGTTAGTGCTACCAAAAAATCTGCTTTTTTTTTAATTTAAACCATATAATATCGGTATAGCTTCCATTAACGAGCTCAATCATATTTTCATATTTTTCCTTGTAATATAGAATTATACCCCACTATGACGTTTAGCTTTCCGATTAGATTTTGGTCTAAAACATAAACATTCTTATAACCATTAATATTTACACAAGAAATATTTGAGTTCCAAGTTTCAGTTTAAAGCAAAATATCATCTTGATTTACGAAGTTTAAAAAATCACAGTCTGACAGTTTTTGTTTTATCCCCTGTACATTCCAGAGTAGGAATTTCAACTACAAATATCCAGTCGAAGCCAACTTGTTACGGCCACCACACAGCACGAAACACTGCTATTGTCATAGTATATAACATCTGATAATGACATTCCTAAACGCATTAGGGGAAATCAGAACGTTTCCATTGACACTTTTCAAGAGGTGCAGGCCTCACAACACAGTTGAATTTTGTTCTTTATTCTATATAGGGTCTAGGGTTTTCACTGTAAACACAATCCACTTATATTTTCAAAGCATTTTTTCCATAGCAGGAATGTACCCGCACATAAAAGTGCATAATAGCTGGTAGGTTGACTAGCTTGGTTTTATAGATAGTGGAGTGACACCACTATTGTATTTTTAAAAGAAGTGAAGCCCTCAAATGCTCTAAAGACATCCATTTATTAATCCTATGGAAGTCACGTTTTAACACCAGTGATGTCTTATTGCAGTATATGCTATGCCATCCTTTGCTATACCCATCTGCAGCAAGAAATCACAGCCCATTTTGGAAATATTACAAACTAAATTGCATAGGACTATTTTAAGCAAAATATTCAGTGTTACCACGTTAAAAGTAAAATCGTCGCTAAAAGTAAAAACGGTTTTCAATGTTAAAAGAAATAACGTTAAAAGTAAAAGGGTTGTTAAAAGTAAAAAAACATTTGCGTTGTTAAAAGCAACACAAAACAGTGCTAAAAGTAACAATACGATTCCGTTGTTAAAAGTAAAAAAGGCCGATATACGTTAAAATGGAATATAGAGTTAAACCATATGAATTATTTGGCAATATTTTTATCGGTCAATGAGGCAGGCACATTCTTGTTTGTTTAAAAATCAAGTATTTTTACAGTTTGTTATAGCAGAACAGAACAGATTTCATCTTTATAAAACTTAAATCAGCATTAAAGCGATCCATGAGAGTAACATTCAAATATAATATATATATAGTTTTAACACATTCTGTTAATAAAGTGTACACGTCATAATTACACTGTAAGCATGCAAAGGATCGGAACGAATGATTTTGAATCTACATCTCCAGAGAAATTATATTCTAGACATGAAAAGCGGAACGACCTACAATTTAGGTTGACTGCAAACAAATTAAATGTTGCTAAAAATATAAATACAGTTTTGCGCAAAACGTTTCAATATCTAAACAAAGGAACTATAATTTTTTTAATAATAAATACAAACAAAAGAGTATGAGGTAAACAGAAAAAAGAAAAAAGGAAGAATCTAGGAAAAAAAAGGAAAACTGAACCAGCACGATATATTATGAGAGGGTTAAACAGTTCGTATAGCCTTTAAAATCACATATTATATTTTTATTTTTTACATTTTTGTATCTGTGTTTGTAAGTGCGTTCGTGCGTGCTTGTTCCTATTTTATGAAAGAATTGCAGTGTTTTGTTTTACAATTTACAGTACAGCCTTTGAAATCACGTTATATCGTGTATACCTTATTGTATCTGTATGTACACGTGCGCGTACGTTCATGCGTATATTTATGTCCACTATATTATTATTTTGTTTGACAGCTCTATTTAACAGCTAGTATACTTTTTAATCACGTAATATTTTGCATATTTTATCTTATTTTGTGTATTTGTGTGCGTGCGTTCGTGCATGTGTGTGTGCTTGCTATATTATGATAGGATTGAGGTAATAAAATATTTTACAGTTCTTTGTAAAACAGTTCGTTTTTTAAATAATAGCTTGTATATTTGATTCGATTGTTTTGTATCTGTGTGTGCGTGCGTGCGTGAAAAAACATGGATAAACTCGTTGTATAATACCCCTTTCCCATGTGCATATCATGAGTGACTCTGTTGTTCAAATGCAGTTCATATATTTAGGTTATTTATTTTCTATGGGGATATTATATGCACGATTTTAGTGGCGGAATCATAAAGTATTACATTAGGGGGACAATGTCCTTTTTAGAATAAACATATTTTATTTCAAGAAATTTAAAACAACATCGTGAAAAGGGATCGGAACGAAAGCATAGCTTTTAAGTTCTTATCGCCCTTTTGCCGAAGAACGAGTGCATTTGTTCCCATATCCCATACACCTTTGTTATTCAAATACGCTGCCCTCCGTCCTCCGTGACCGAGTGGTTTAAGGCGCGGTCTCAAGATCGCTAATCTCATACCGCTAAGGTCGTAGGTTGGAGTCCCGCTCTGTCCAAAACCTTTCTGTGAGAAAGATTGTCAGTTTTTTGCAGAACCTGCCTGTGAGTGACCGAAACTGTCACTACTACTACGTGCAAGGGGTGGTCACAAATTACTTATAAAAGCTCGTATTTACAGCGACGTGTCTATTAACTCGTATGAGACATTACAAAGACTTGTACAACACGACTCAAACCATGAACTAAGTAGTTGTATATATAATACACACAATTAAGAGGTAAAGTATATGGTTTAGGTAAGACTAGTTATACGTAATGGCCAGTTGAACCATAAAGAAATATCCGCTAGGTGATACACAACATATTTTCACACAAAAATGCATCCGGTTAGTAAACTGATTTGGTCAACTGATTTAATATACAGACGTGACTACGTCACACCTGCATAAAAAGGTAAATTTTCTTTTATGATATCCGTTATTTCGAATTGATGACCGATTACCAATTATGACGCATGGAGAGCGAACGTGATTTCCTTGGAAAATAAGTGTCGTGGCCACATCACATCACATAAAAGATATAAAAAGGAGAGAAATAGCCAAATTTGGGTCGAGTTCTTCCAAAATTGTCTCACTATAGTTAGAAAACGAAATTCTTTATCGTTCAGAATTTTATAAATAAAGAATTGAATGTTTTAAGTGAATGGTTCATACACTCGTTATATATGCCTGTGAATTTTCACTTTAAGGGTAGCTTCAAAAAAATGGATAAAATGCATAAGAAATTTAAGTCTCAGTCATAAAATTGCGACAGTAGAAGACAGAGATGGCACTCTTAACGTATAAGTACTTTCTTTGAAATCGGATGACATTTTCTGCGCTGAAATATGTTATGGTTTTTGTCTCTTTGTGTTCCATTGATGATGGTGAACACACATGCAACGTTTCATTCACATCCTACGAGTAGTTTCATAGATATCTCTAACTTAAACGCAAAAGTTTGACATGGGTGTCTACAGACGACGCCGACGATAACGCCGGGGTCATGGGAATAGCTCTCCTTGGACTTCGTCCAGGCGAGCTAAAAAGTAAAAGTAAAAACTTTAATTAACCAAACCTTATGTCAGTGTTGTCCTTTTAATAACAATATGATCATATAAACACTCCACATAGTGAAACACAAAGCTAAAACAATACATCTATACAACGAATATCTAACATATTCTAGCGACATCAAAACAAAGATACATCCTTAAAAATATAATAAGACAAAACAAGACGCTCAAAATAAGGTGGAGTAAAATCAACAGCGAAAGTCTCGTATGGGCAAACGTATATAGTACATCTATTTTTTACGCAATATTCAAGTAAACTACTTACTGGCAAACAATAATCAAAATGCTTTATGTTGGACTAGCGTATATTAAACATCTGTATATTTTCAATCTTTATTTAAAGAAACAATTTTTATACTTCAATGTCTGCCATATGACGCTCACGATGCAATAGCGGCATACTGGGTCTCTCATCCAGATTATCCAAGTCGATGTTTGTTCGTGCTGGAGCTTTTCTGCTAATCTTCCCATCAAGCGTTCGACCACTTTTGTTATCCATGTTTTCTCTCTTATAAAGGTGATATGGTGGCACTTTTGTAGCTACAGATTGCGTAAGGAATTGAATTCTAGACGTGTCTACATCTTCCTTATCTTGAAACCAGTTTGGATTAGAGAAAATATCGACCGTCGGAGAGGTGGGGATATTGTTGTCATCTGTAGGATCTTCCAGAACGATTGAACTACCCGTTAACAGTCGACTTCCACATGTCGGGGCAACATACTGCTGTTCAACTCCAGTTGCCATTAAGGAAACTCTACAATATAATATATATAGATATCATTTAAACTTGAAAGAATCTAGATTATCTCACTGAAAGCAAAACAAGACATTTAAGACTTAACCCAGCATACTTTGAAAACAAAATACAACCAAGTGACGTCACCGAACAACGTCCTTAACATCTTTGACGTGCCCCGCTGCAGGCATAGTTACTATTCTTAAAATGTTGTCATAGAACCGAGTCTGTGTCGGTCGTTGGTAAAACTATAGGAGTAGAAGCCTTATGTACACTGTATAACGCCATATAATCTTTATATATTCATTGTAAAATTGAATATTTAATGGTCAACATGTTTTTATTCATCTTCGTATTACATGTATAATACATGTAACTGCAACTCGCATCTTTATGACCACTTTGTTAAAAGTGCTGTACCACATGGGTGCAATACCAGGAGTAGCTCTAGTTGCTGAACAACATGGGTGCAATACCAGGAGTAGCTCTAGTTGCTGAACCAAATGGGTGCAATACCAGAGGGGGTAGCTCTAATTGCTGAGCCACATGGATGAAATGCCAGGAGGAGTAGCTCTAGTTGCTGAACCACATGGGTGCAATACCAGAAGTAGTAGCTCTAGTTGCTGAACCACATGGGTGCAATACCAGAAGGAGTAGCTCTAGTTGCTGAACAACATAGGTGCAATACCAGAAAGAGCAGCTCTAGTTGCTGAACCACATCGGTGCAATACCAGAAGGAGTAACTCTAGTTGCTGAACCACATGGATGCAATACCAGGAGTAACTCCAGTTGCTGAACCACATGGGTGCATACCAAAGGGAGTAGCTCTAGTTGCTGAACCACATCGGTGCAATACCAGAGGGAGTAGCTCTAGTTGCTGAACAACATGGGTGCAATACCAGAGGGAGTAGCTCTAGTTGCTGAACCATATGGGTGCAATACCAGAAGGAGTAGCTCTAGTTGCTGAACCACATGGGTGCAATACCAGGAGTAGCTCTAGTTGCTGAACCACATGGGTGCAATACCAGAGGGAGTAGCTCTAGTTGCTGAACCACATGGTAGCAATACCAGAAGGAGTAACTCTAGTTGCTGAACCACATGGGTATAATACCAGAAGGAGTAACTCTAGTTGCTGAACCACATGGGTGCAATACCAAGAGTAGCTCTAGTTGCTGAACAACATGGGTGCAATACCAGAGGGAGTAGCTCTAGTTGCTGAACCATATGGGTGCAATACCAGAAGGAGTAGCTCTAGTTGCTGAACCACATGGTAGCAATACCAGGAGTAGCTCTAGTTGCTGAACCACATGGTAGCAATACCAGGAGTAGCTCTAGTTGCTGAACCACATGGGTCCAATACCAGAAGGAGTAGCTCTAGTTGCTGAACCAAATGGGTGCAATACCAGAAGGAGTAGCTCTAGTTGCTGAACCAAATGGGTGCAATACCAAGAGTAGCTCTAGTTGCTGAACAACATGGGTGCAATACCAGAGGGAGTAGCTCTAGTTGCTGAACCATATGGGTGCAATACCAGAAGGAGTAGCTCTAGTTGCTGAACCACATGGTAGCAATACCAGAAGGAGTAGCTCTAGTTGCTGAACCACATGGGTATAATACCAGAAGGAGTAACTCTAGTTGCTGAACCACATGGGTGCAATACCAGGAGTAACTCCAGTTGCTGAACCACATGGGTGCATACCAAAGGGAGTAGCTCTAGTTGCTGAACCACATGAGTGCAATACCAGGAGTAGCTTTAGTTGCTGAACTACATGGGTGCAATACCAGGAGTAGCTCTAGTTGCTGAACCACATGGGTGCAATACTAAAGGGAGTAGCTTTAGTTGCTGAACCATATGGGTGTAATACCAGAAGGAGTAGCTCTAGTTGCTGAACCAAATGGGTGCAATACCAGAAGGAGTAGCTCTAGTTGCTGAACCACATGGGTATAATACCAGAAGGAGTAACTCTAGTTGCTGAACCACATGGGTGCAATACCAGAAGGAGTAGCTCTAGTTGCTGAACCACATGGTAGCAATACCAGAAGGAGTAGCTCTAGTTGCTGAACCATATGGGTGCAATACCAGAAGGAGTAGCTCTAGTTGCTGAACCAAATGGGTGCAATACCAAGAGTAGCTCTAGTTGCTGAACAACATGGGTGCAATACCAGAGGGAGTAGCTCTAGTTGCTGAACCATATGGGTGCAATACCAGAAGGAGTAGCTCTAGTTGCTGAACCACATGGTAGCAATACCAGAAGGAGTAGCTCTAGTTGCTGAACCACATGGGTATAATACCAGAAGGAGTAACTCTAGTTGCTGAACCACATGGGTGCAATACCAGGAGTAACTCCAGTTGCTGAACCACATGGGTGCATACCAAAGGGAGTAGCTCTAGTTGCTGAACCACATGAGTGCAATACCAGGAGTAGCTTTAGTTGCTGAACTACATGGGTGCAATACCAGGAGTAGCTCTAGTTGCTGAACCACATGGGTGCAATACTAAAGGGAGTAGCTTTAGTTGCTGAACCACATGGGTACAATACCAGAAGGAGTAGCTCTAGTTGTTGAACCACATGGGTGCAATACCAGAGGGAGTAGCTCTAGTTACTAAACCACACGGGTGCAATACCAGGAGTAGCTCTAGTTGCTGAATCACCTGGATGCAATACCAGAGGGAATAACTCTAGTTGCTGAACCACATGGGTGCAATACCAGGAGTAGCTTTAGTTGCTTAACCACATGGGTGCAATACCAGAGGGAGTAGCTGTAGTTGCTGAACCACATAGGTGCAATACCAGAAAGAGTAGCTCTAGTTGCTGAACCAAATGAGTGCAATACCAGGAGTAGCTCTAGTTGCTGAACAACATGGGTGCAATACCAGAGGGAGAAGCTCTAGTTGCTGAACCACATGGTAGCAATACCAGAAGGAGTAGATCTAGTTGCTGAACCACATGGGTACAATACCACAAGGAGTAACTCTAGTTGCTGAACCACATAGGTGCAATACCAGGAGTAACTCCAGTTGCTGAACCACATGGGTGCAATACCAAAGGGAGTAGCTCTAGTTGCTGAACCACATGGGTGCAATACCAGGAGTAGCTCTAGTTGCTGAACCACATGGGTGCAATACCAAAGGGAGTAGCTCTAGTTGCTGAACCACATGGGTGCAATACCAGGAGTAGCTCTAGTTGCTGAACCACATAGGTACAATACCAGAAGGAGAAGCTCTAGTTGTTGAACCACATGGGTGCAATACCAGAGGGAGTAACTTTAGTTGCTGAACCACACGGGTGCAATACCAGAAGTAGCTCTAGTTGCTGAATCTTCATCATATAAAAGGTTATAATTATATGGTACCGGCAATCAGTTTTATTGGTGTAGGATGGATATACAGAAATCTGAGTAGATATTAACCTTTATTGTCTTTGCACGCCTTTCAATTTCAATATTGAAAAGAATACTGCTGAATCCAGTACAAGGGGTAATACACATTGAACAAACCATTATAAGCGTACACAGTTAATAACATATGATAAAAGGATCCTTTGGAAGCATATAACGCAATCGAAACGGAAAATAGCAGACTTGGTTTAATTGAATCTGTTCATGAAATATTCGAAACCCTAACAGCCCTAGATGAAAGCAATAGTCTATTCTCGAATAACACTGTCAGAATGACTTATATAGTTCAAGGAATTAATAACAACAACAACACCGAGTCAAAGAACAGCCATCTTTTTACGGCTGCCAAAAAGCCGAGTTTCTTTCAGGAAAACTGTTACATGTCTGTTATGGGAACCGAACCTGTTGCGTAATAGTCTTGAAGTTTGATCCCCTGTTAGATCTGGGGCAGATATAAATGGAACATAATTAGTCGTTGCTGCACTGTTGTATATTGCAGTTTTGTCGTCTGCGTCTAAATTACCAAGAGTAAGCCTTCCTTTGCTTACTGAAAAATGAATCAATGTAATTATAAAAAAGTTTGAAATTCAGCTGTTCATCTTAAAATTGTAAAGTATTGAACCTAGTAACATGAATATCACATGGTGCTTTACAGGTTGAGCGACAATGTAAATGCCTTTTTTTTCAAAATTTTAATTTTAAATTCATTAATCATTAATGATTATGAACATATACAATATATTTACAAATATTATTTGTATTTATTCTTTTTTTCTTTCAAAATATTTTTCTAAATACAAAATGTGATCTCTAACTGTTTTGACTGGTATTATTGGGCTACCATTGTAAAATGCACCGTACTTGTAGCTTCAACTCTGATATCAGACTTTTATTCCAATCGTGTTGTCCATTTATTAGATCCTTGTAGTTTGGATGCAATAGAGAGAGTTTGTAATGTACTGTTGAGTAACACCTCGTTTTCACCTGAAAAAATATAATAATGTTAGTGAAGTAAAATGTGTAAAAAGTAATAGATTATTCCCCCAATCCCTCCCTCTCTCTCTCTCTCTCTCTCTTCTCTCTCTCTCTCTCTCTCTCTCTCTCTCTCTCTCTCTCTCTCTCTCTCTCTCTCTCTCTCATTTTCGTTAGACTGGCTAGATTTCTGTAGTTGCTAATGTTTTGTTTTTGACACTTTGAAAATCTGATAAAGTTCTATTGACACATTTCCGATTAAGTTCTAGATGTCCGTTATGTATAGCAGCAGACCCACTTAGTGTTTCACCTATTGCATTTGCTGGAATATCGCTTCTGTCAGGCATTGTTCCAATTTGCCATTCTGTAATAGACAAAATATTTACTGAAGTAACTATCTATACGTTAAGTGTTAACCACGATCGCCTAATATTTTCATGTAAATGTTGAAAAAAAATAAAAGAGAGAAGGTAGGGGTGAGATATAATAAATGTTAACACATTCATTTAACTTATATATACAAGTACACATGTATTTAAGTATTCATTAAATAAAAAATAATTACAATATGATTGGGTGTCATTAGATCCCCCATTCCAATGTATGTTTGTGATGTCACCAACAGTGCATCCTCTTCCTCGTCAATTTTATCTAAGGAATCTGCAACAAGCACTGTTGTTAGAGTATCTTTCACAACCTGAGGGTACAGATTAAAGAGTTTTGTACAGCTAGCTGTGGATACAAGTCCAGCTGTATCAACACTTTTTACAATGACCACATACTATTTTCCATTGTTAAAATTACCATTTTCGAGTACAAATATTATTTTTTACTTAATGCCTACATCCATCTCATTCATAATTACCGTTCGATCCAATAGAGCTTCTATGTGTACTAAATATTGGTTTATTTCACTAACATCTTTCGTACAATTCCAATAAGCCCCAATAGTTGAACTCGATCGTTGATGTTCCGGTGGTTCATCATCACTGTTTGTTGGATTTATACATCTTACATACTCACATGAAGGTGGAGTGATATCAACCTGCACAGGATTTGAATATACTATTTCAGACTTACCAGCGAAGTAAACAGCTTTGACATTGAGAACGTATGATGTTCTATTACAAGTGACGTCATTTGTTTCATTTTGGCAACCTTCCTTGGAATATACCGTGTCCAAACTGAGGTTAGACGCTACAAAGGGAACATAATTGAAACCTTTTCCAAGCAGTTAATGCATACACCTTTGTTTACGTAAGTGGGAACATGTACTTATGCATGGAAAACAGAAAGATCTATAAAGTTTCAATGGTAATATATTGCCAACTGTTCTAGCGTTATCAGATACTCCCAACCAGATATTTTTTATTCCGCTTTCGGCATCACAAAATGCTTTTCCATGCAATCATGGTTTCTCATCTTTATCTGGTACATTGATTCAAATGACGATTGTTTTGCTGTAGTATGGATGGTATACATCAGTCAATGGTAGAGAATAATCATCTTCATTCCTCACAAGGAGAGAAATGTTCATATTGTTGTCGCACTCAAACCCATTAATATTAGATTTCTTTGTTGAATGTAATTAGACCAAATTGGTTTCTAGACATGCTTTCACACCTGTTATATAATGAATAAGATTGCATCCAATACTATGAACAATGTTATTACTGCCCAATTTATCAAAATGTGTACGATTTAATTTCTAATTACAGCACATACTATTAGTTTGTTTGATTTGTATGATTTCTTGTGCAATATAAATTATATCAGTAAGGTGATGGTCAAATGTTTCATTCAATCAAATTGACAATTTTAGTTGAAGAATACTTTGTTAAACATGGTCTTTCAATTGTTTCATGTGACATGTGTTTCAATTATATGTTCAATTTACATGCATAAACAAATAGCTTTTAAGCCCAAGGTAGTACATTGATTTTTTAGAGAACTTAAATATATTGACAAAGAAAGTGACTAAAGAAAAACTTACCCGAAACGTTTACAAACCATTCTTCATCACGAATACCTATTCCGATTACACACTTAATGATACTGTAAGGCAATACACCTCAGATGAAACCATCAGTGATCCCGATGCAGCCTTTGTGAGCAGTACATAGCTGTCCATATCCAGAAGCAATTGAGCCTTAAATGCTGGACAATCTTAAATACAAAACATTCACGAGTCTTAGCAATGTTACCACTTTTCCATAACTCAATAAGATCTATTAATAGACAATGTTAGATATAAAAATAGTTTCTTTGCCTGAGTTTTTATCACTTCCATGTAACTAGGTGTTAACCGTTAAAGGATGAAGATGACGTCTAGCACAAAAACGACCATTGATCATCTAAAAAATGAAGGCCACTGTGTGAAGTATTGTTCGGCGTCATCTTTTTCATGCACACATTTTGTACATGTTTATTATAATTTTAATTTGTAAAATAAATCATAATTTAGGTTACATTTCTTAAACGAGCACGAGTAACAGTAAGTTTCGAGGATCAGTCAAATAAAAACATAGTATTTTGGTAGGTTTAAATAAAATGATTAATGAGCCTTTGAATGATTTATAGTTTCAGAATTACGGATGTGTTCCAGAATGTTATTCCAAAAGGAAACACATGATGGAATATAAAACAAATCTAAACAACACAGTTCTGGTATTAAATAATGAATAATTACTATTATTTCTTTGATAATAATTTAACTTTATGCAGTGTAAATCGCTTTGGAGCAATACGATTATATATTGAATATTTTGTTTTTCAAAGGAACCAGCTTCAAAATAAAATGTATATTTTACAAAAGGTTAAACATGTTTATGTTAAATTCAATGTGGATAGGTTCAATAGTTGGAATAATACTACATAGTGATACAAAGATACAAATGTCCTTTAGTCAAAAGCTTGAACATTGTTTCCTAAATATGATTAATTATATATAATATTTAGTATATTCGAGCAGTTCCTATGGTTGAATAAACTATATTTCACAGAATATTTAAAAACACAACTAGTGATTATACTAATTATTATTACAACATGAACAAGTTTACAATGGATCTATGTATTTTAAAATAAAGCAAGCAAGAAAATATACGAATGTAATATGTATCTATACATGTACATGAATACTTCTATATTCTGCTTACTTTATTTATTATAATTTTTAGCAAAATAGTTTAAAATAACAGATATGATTCCACAACGATTATTTAGGAAATATATGCCTTGCAGAAGATGAAACCGCAACGTACACGTTATCAATATATATATAATAAGATATTAATATATAATATTTAGTAATGATTAGTAATTAAGTAATAATTAGTAACTTTTGTCAAATAGCCATATATATTTTAGTCTGGTGAAATATCTCAAATATATGGCTAGAAATCGATGCATGAGGTACGGAGTGTTCATGGACGGCAACCGGGCTAAATGAGTTTACCACTATATCCTACATTAGAAACAATCAGTTGCCAAAAAATAATTGACCTTTTCAGTTTTAAGGTCTAAGGTCACCATAAGCAAAAATTTTAACTGGACGAGATAGCATTCATATTTAAGACATTTGATGATTGTTTTGACCATCACTTTTAGTTTATTTTAAATTACCAATGGCATGAGTATAAAAATAATAATATAAATTATTCATTGAGGTCATTGGGTCAAAGGTCAATAACTGAAATATTGAAGTATTGGCTAAAATATGACACAATATTAAATTGTTTTAGCCTTATACAAGGCAACCCATGAGGGTTTGGTGTACAATGTGTTTAATGTCATTATACAAACCTAAGCACAACATTTTCTGTTGTTAAGACGCAAATATCAGGTATACATCTAGTTTGACAGACTTAAAAAGCTAAAGGTCACACAATAGTATCATGCTCAAAATGTTATGCTGGAACTGATATATATAAAATAACAATATTTCCATCTAAGATGTTTGTTATATATTTTACCAATAGAACCGATTCATTTTAAATATATCTTTGAATGTGTATGAAATGATGTGTATCATTTATTAAGGTAATTTGGTCAAAGGTCAACTAGTAAATATTGAGGGGGGAATTAAATATGTCATTCCTTTATTAGTTTTTATCTTTATTATGGGATATTTATCAAAATTAGGTGAAATGTTTGCTTCATGTCATCATACACACAAAGATTAACTGTATATTTTGTTATTGATGGGTATATTAATATATACATAGTTGGAATGAACTTGACCTTACATGCCCTTCTTCGGCATTTTTTATAAAATGCAGTTGCATGTAATTTAATAGATGTGCTGTCTGTATCAACATTTTAGAGGTTATGGGGATATTAAGGCAATTAATGTTACATAAGATCTGTCCAATGGATTTATCGCAGTGTATTACAATAACAGTTAGGCTTAACCACTAACTGCCTAGCACATTGAATGTCCTGGTCCTGATATCTTTTTATAGTCAGGTTGGTAGCAATACGATATTTGGAATAAAACACTACATTATGTTTGGCAAATCTAATGAGAACTCTCATATTTAACAATGAGTCTGATTTGTATTGATATTTTAAAATATGACTATTAATCAATATATCATAAGCATAAATTAAATGGCAAACTCAAGTTCCCAAATTAGACTTAATCCTAACCTTCATTATTATACAAATTTTCATGTCTACAACCCTAACAAACAAAATATCAAATCAAAATGAAGTAAGTTGGGTCAAATAAATCATTGAAACTGTCTCTGAGAAATGATGACAAACACAATGTGCTACTAGCAACTGATTATACAGCACTGAAGAAAAGAAAATTATATTAAAGTCACACCTGGACTTGGTAGCTATAAAATTATTGGTATTAAGTATTGCATCTAAAGTAGTACCAGAAAGTTATATTTGTTAAAAAAAAATCTTTTTATGTGAGATGTTGTATTTTCCACATCAAAGGTCAGTAAAATAACACAAACTATATTAAACAAGGCATACATATCCAATTGGCTAAATGGCAAAAGTCACTAGTAGAACTAGTTACCTCTATGTAGATACCGGTATTGTATAATTTGGTCCATGTCATTTTACCACTCTAGCTAATAAAGCACTAAATCATATAATACAATCATAGGAAATATTAAGCTAGGCCACTTCTTAATGTTGAATAGTTAAATTGGAAAAAAACAAACTTTCAACACTGAACATCTACTGCACCTGTAAATATTAAAATCATAAAATCTTCAGCAACTTTAGATATATAGACATTTCATAATCTAGACCAACACCTACATAACAAAAGCAATACTACAGCCTGTGTTCCCCCTCCACTCTCTCACCTGTACCCTGCTGACACTTCTTTTTCTACAAACACATCTCCAGAACCCTCTTCAACATCTCTACCATCTACAGCTCCAGAGGATCATTTCCAGTGCTTTTTAAGCAAAGGACTTAGTTTTATACATATGAAGGATAGATCTACTTTACCTAAATTGTCTGAAATGAAAATTGATGCCATGAAAACAAAAGCAGCTGTAATAACTTTATCAGAAACATGGTTAGACAGTTCTGTGAATGATGAAGAAATACACATTGACAATTATAGTTTAGTAAGTTGTAATAGAAACAGACATGGGGGAAGAGTATGTTGTTAGAAATAATACAAAAGAGTTGTTTATTGATAAGCTAGGTCACAGTCGATTGTAGTATAAAGTGTTTTTACACTGATAATGTCAATAGTACTTGGTTAGCTTTAAAAGATATTTTTTTGTCAGTTTTGAATTGCATTGCCTCTTTGAAAGAAGTTAGACTTAAACGGAGAACTGAGCCTTGGATGTCAACTGAGATTTTAAATTTTATTGAACTCAGGGATTCTTATTGGTACAAATTCAGAAAGCATGGTAGTCATGAGAACCATTTATTCTATTGTAATAATAGAAACATTGTGCAAAGAGATGTTAGAAAGGCAAAGTCTACATATTTTTCTGATCAAATATCTGAAAATAGAAATAATCCAAAATGTTTGTGGCATCATTTAAAGCAGTTAGGTTATAAATCTAATAAAAATGTTAGTGTAAATGTAGTTTTAAATATTGAAGATCAAGATTGCCATAGTCCTAAAAAATATCAAATCATTTTATGACTTTTTTACCACAGTAGCATCAAATCGTGTTGATAAACTACCTTAATATATAATTTTAGTGTACCCAAATACTATGGGAAAGAGAATGTAACTTTCTTTTACAATTCAATCAATGATTGAAATGCATTGCTTGCTGACATTAAGAAAATTAATAAAATTAGTCACTTTAAAAGTTCTGTCAAGACCCATTTATTAGACAGAGCTAGGAAAGCATAGTTAATTTATTGCACTTGTTGACTAGATATGCGCAATGTTTTTAATTGTAATATTTGTATACAAAATTTGTGGTAAAAACAATATATTTGTAAACGGCAAATATATTATGGAAACATTCCTTGTGGTAACTTCCAAATTCCAAAGTCTTCAATTTTATATTATGTTTATCAAATCTAATTGCAATTTTATAATGTATACTCCTAATAAGTATAGTACCAAGGACTTCATTGGAAATGAGCCTTCGGGCTTTATGGGCAATACAAGGTTATTACACACTATTACGTATGTTCAATGTCACATTAATTGAATACTTGTTTGAGATTTGCCATTCATTTCATTTAAGTTACCATAGTTTTTTATAGAATATTTTATTGTGATAGATTAACTTTTTTACACGAGATTTTGCCAAAAAAGTAGTACCGGTATATAATTGCATTCTGTGATACTTAATATTTAATAAATTGCAATACCTAATTAATTTTATGTAATATGGTTGATAGTTATAAAATTACCTTTCATTATTAATGTATTTAATTATTTTTACTTTTTTTATTTGTAATTGAGTATGTATATTTAATGTAACCTGTATATGTGTGTTTTAACCTGAATAAATATCAACCATTAATCAATTCAAAGAACATCATGCACATCTATTTAAGCAAAGCATAGTTAATTTCGAAGAAATATTGATTTACCACAGTTCTTACAACATGAACTGTTTTCTGTTCTTCTTGCTCTGATCTAAAGATCTAATATAGCTTATGACCTTCCTAAACACATGATCTCGGTCATATTCTAGAGTTAGGAATAATTAATAGTCAAGTGATGGCCAGGAACTTGTCCAAGGCAAAAGAAGACCAAAAGGGATACAAAAATCGTTGAAATCTTGTGGATATGTGTACTGTATAAATGACACGGCACCAGAAATCGAAAAAGTATAGCCAGGTTTCCCATCAAATATGGTGTTTTTGCTCTCAAACTGAAAACAGTTAGTTGATCTTACTAAAATATGTAAAACACATTTTGTCTAATATCTTGATGACTGAATTGAAACAAGAATGCAGAAATTTCACAACTGCAGAGTTCGCTGTGACAGCAAACCAAGGAGAAGCAGATACATTAGTGTGAACATGTGTTGTGACAGTGAGTCAATTATTTTAAGAAATAAAAAACATAGCAATGCATAAGAATCATGCTGATCACTAAGGTCAAATTATTTAGAATGACCCATAGGTCAAGTGTATTTCCTGGCAGTTGATAACATATACAATGCAAAGTTAGTAAATTGTAATACAAATCATATGTACATGATTTTATTTATGAAAAGTAGACTACCGGTAATGTGATGTACTTGCAAAGCCCATAACTTAACTTATTATATATTATGTTGTTGCTATCTTGATGATAGCTGTCGAAACGACAAATACCTGCACATTGTTCAGATATATCAAACATACTTCCAGTCATGAAGTTTGGTTGAAATACAAAAGTATTCGATTTGTTTATGGACACATGAGTACATGTTCATCAGATTTATCAGCATTACAATGAGTATTGTGTATAGAAAAGATTTGGTTATTTTATTTAAGGTTAACTATTCTTCGCAACATAAAGCTTAGTTTTACTGCAATTACTTCTTTAATCTTTTGTCAATCAAAACACAGTGGAAAAAAACCCCATACAATATGATTATTCTCGTTTAAACCCTTCATAGCAACTATGTTGTTATAAATTCATAAATACTCAAAAGAAGTCTCTAGTATTTGAGTATATCAGAAACAACGAAACATTTAAAATGTTAACTTTTTTGCACCTAGTGATGACCTTTGACCCCAATTTATGTGTTCGTAGTACCAGTTTTTTCTTTGCAACCAATGAAATATGGTCAGTATAGTCTTAAGTCTCTTTCTATCATAACAGACTACCATGAACGTTCTGAACCTCAATGCGATGATTTTACCAGACTATTTCTTCAATCGGCTTACCCTACAGGGAAGTCGTTACATTCCTGTATCCATCTTGGGACAGGCATAATTCTATCCAAATATCCTGTTGGATCAAGATACTTGTATTGCCAGTCTGGAAACACACCGTCACAACGAACCTCTCGAATTGAAAAATGTAGAAAGTTTGACAGACATGCTTGAGAACAAGACGCATTTCAGATAACAGTTCCTGACTGCACTTGGTGAGTATTGTGTACCATGTTCGGTTGGATATTTTCCAAAATGATTTCCAGTCCTTAGAATTCATTGGCAGATGGTCTTATCAACACTTTGTTCTCTGACATGTGTAAAATACCATCCACTGGAGACTGAATCTAAACAATTAGTAAAAATTAATGCACAGAACGCAACAAGCAAAACAATAAAATAGAAGACTGGCTCTGGCTGGAATTTAGTCTTTTCATGAGTAGTAATCAAATATAAGGCATCTCTCAAGTCCTTAGCACCGCTGGGGTTCTATTTTCGAGCAACACAGAACTAGAAATGATAACAGTTCCGAGTAAAACATAGCAAGTAAGACTATTAAGTCTACATTTAGTAAGGGCACATTAGTTCAACGTAATTTAATTTGAGTTTGAATTAAAAAAATATTTTTGACGTCATGGAATTTGTGTTGTAATTGCTTCCTCCTCAAAACTAACATGATTTCTCTCCAATGATCTATTGAGAATATTGATTGCATTCTTAAAGCTATTAAAGACGTATATTAGCATAATTATTGATACAGCACATTTTCTTCTAAGGAATTTATATTTAAACATCTCAAACAAAGCAACTTAATTGTTAGAAAAAAACACTAAAATCATTGTTAAGCAGCATTATAATTTTGAATATCTGTATCCATAATCACTCTTAACACAAATACACAGTTGATAATAATGATACCTTCTTACACATCAAGTGTGCTAGCATTGAAATGCACTCCCAACTCCACCCCTAGATACTACTATCCATATTGTCCCATGTATATGTGCAATAACACTCAAACATAATGTATACTATAGTCATAGAATAAAACAAACCTCTTCCACTATGCCCACTATTACAACTACTCCTGACGTGTTGACATTTGTGTTTGTAGGCCAGTTACCGTATGTACATCTATCATCCAATCCCCGTAATCTGTGAGGAAAAGGTTGCATGGAACTTTGGACCAAAAACCAGCTGAATTATGGACTCGGCATCATCTATCCTATGAAGAAAAACCATTGCAAACCATTGAAAGGTGCAAATATTTCACATTCTTGGTGGAAATTGCCTAAAACCATCTTTATTTTCTTTTCCACACGTCATCCTGCTAGCGTGTTTTGAAGAACCCGCATGCAAATGATGTAAACATCACGTGACACATTTGACTGGCTGATTGAAATATCGTTGTGTGTTGTGTAATCTGGCACCCTGCCCAACGTTATTCTATTACTCTCGTTTACAGAATAAAGTTGGGCTGGGTACCAGACTATGTGTTGTGGAACCCTTATGCATAGACATAAACATCACGTGACAAGGTCAGCACCTTTGATTGGTTGCTTGAAATTCCATGCAAAATGTGTTGGGACTAGCTAGTATAAAGACTTTTCAGATATTGGGAGAACAAATATAAAATACTTAGTTAAAACAATATTTATTTGTTATCAGAATATAACATATACATGGTTTTTAGTGATGGTAGTTAAATGTAGTATGTAATTTGGTTTGGCATAGTTTCAAAATCATTCTTAGAGATTGTGGTTTCTTACTGCACCAAAGCATAGCATATACATCAATAAGACATCAAGGTTTAATTTTTATTTAGCCATACGGATGTACTTTAGAGCAGTAGACTTCTTTTACAAAATGTATTCTTGCACACTCTTTAGAACATACAAATAAACTGGCCAACATACCAGTTTAAATGATTTTTAATGAGTGGATTCCTACTATGGAAATCATTTGTAAATCAATACTTAAAAACAATGTCTATATGTGGAAAAAGGTCCAGACACTATTTTATACAGAACAGAGAAGTGAAACCTGTATTAAGAAGTAATATGCAACAGTTTATTGATGATATAACAACATTAAACATGAGCAAAGCTTATTGGTATTTCTTTCTCTTTAATGTTGCTTTAGCGAACAAACTCCTTTACAAATGCATCATATTTAAGTATGAGTATACATGGCTTGTGCACCATTGGCAGTTACCATATTGTTAACACAAATATATACATTATGTTGTTGGATTTTGCTTAATATATCCGGATATCAAATTAGTTGTAGGTGTTTATAGGATAAAATGATTATTATCTGTAAAATATGGAGAACATATTTTATATTTACACTTTTTTGAGTTCAAGGAATCCTTCTTTCATTTCCTTGCCTATGTCTGAAAAGACTTTAAACAAATCCGTGAACGACTTTGTCAGATTTGAAAGTCGGGATATCCATGCTAGTGTGGTTTTCCACTTCTGTAGCAATGATGCCTTGTTATTGTACAGCGAGGTGTCAAAATTATGAAACAAAATGTGTCAAGTGCTATATTAATTGAATATATAGAAAATATACAGAGCTACATATAAGCCGCGTATTTGCATAAATAGGTAAATAAATTATGCAGAAAAGCAATTTATAAAAGAATATCAGCGTACAGAAAAAAAAAGAAAAATCATTTTACTCAATTGCTTTTAAAATCTCCACTATGGCAAAGTAAAAAGATGCCAGGACTGCAGAAGCTGAAACAGAATCGTACATAGACCGGTTCAACAGGATGTCTTTCTGTCACACTGACCGCTATTTTGGGCATAAAGTACAACTTTCCGTTCATTTAGGTCCTTCAGACCGTGGCGGTAGAGTGTCCGCCTAGCATGAGGAAGGTCGTGGGTTCAATCCCCGGCTGGGTCATACCAAAGACTTTAAAAATGGTATTATAAGCTTCCTCGCTTGATGCTCAGCATTTAGAGGAGAATTCTTGGTCTGGTCGGCCCGGTGTCAGTATAATGTGACTGGGTGGGGTATCATACCATGTGTATGCGGCATGATACTCCAGTGTGACAGCGCTTAGAATACTGTCTCAAGTAAACATTGTCGCGATATGACTGGAAAATTGTTGAAAGCGACACTAAACACCATACAACAACAGGTCCTTTAGGGCGTTTCACCAGTCTCAGATACAATTTCAACTCTGGTTTCGGTAGAAATGGCTTTGAAAGGATGAAAAAAAGTGACCGCAACCTGTCCAAACAAACACACTGCTCGGTTATTTAAGCACGCCGGTTGGAAAACAGTGATGCTGTTTGTAAAAGCATCTTAATCACCTGTTTGCGCAGATTTTGCATCTGCTGAAATACATTGCAAGTGAATTCTAGATGAAATTTTGTCACGGGTTGTCTCGGTACCAAAGAAACACGATGGTGGTCGAGTAAATAAAAAAAACTGTCACGGACTGGAAAAACAAGTTTCCATTGCTTCAACTTAATAATCGAATGTTAATTTACATTATTCTATAAACATCACACGTACAAAACATTGAATTTCAAAGAACATGTCAGAAGGAAGTGTCGAAAAGCTATGTTAAATTTTATTAATTTTTTTTTTTTTTTGAATGGTGTTTAACGCCATTTTCAACACATTTCAGGTTATATATGGCATATCCAGTTTTACTGGTGGAGGAAGACCTCAGACTGAGTCAGACTGAGTCAGACTGAGTAGAACCACCGTCCTTCCGCAAGTAACTGGAAACTTTCTCACATAAAGTTTTTGGAGCGAGCGGGACTCGAACCTACGACCATAGCGGTGAGAGGTAAGTGATCTTGAGACAGCGCCTTAGACCACTCGGCCACGGAGGACCCTAAATTTATTAAGGATTAAGAGTATACGTAAATATTTAACTAAGGATGCCACAAAAATTCTTGTTCTGTCATTGGTTATTTCTCACTTGGACTACTGTAATGTTATTTTATATGGTAGAGCAGAAATGGAAATAGGCAAAATGCAACGTATTAAGAATATGTGTGCAAAACTTGTTTTAAACAGGAGAAAATTTGACAGTTCTAAGCAAGCTCTATATGACTTGCAATGGTTACCTATCAAAGCTAGAATTAAATTTAAATTACTCTCTTTCATGTACAATTGCTCTATCGGCAATGCACCAGTCTGTTTGTCTGAGTTGTTAACAAAATCTATTCCCAAAAGACCAGGTCTGAGGTCTTCATACTCCACAGATAGGTGCTATGTTATTCCATTTAACAAAAGAAAGTGTTTTAGTGACAGAAGTTTTGGTACAATAGGTCCTAGCCTGTGGAACAGTCTACCATTGAGCATAAAGATGTCCGAATCTGTAGAAAGTTTTAAAAAGAATCTGAAAACATTTTATTTTCGAGATTTCTATGCATTGTTTTAAGGCACAACAGTCTGGTTTAATTTAATCTTTATTTGAAATTTATGCAATGATTTTATGTAATTTGAACATTTTTTATACATTGTAATTATTCAGATTTATACTTATGTTTTTTATGTTTTATACCCTAATGTACAACGCCATTGAATATGAACTTGTATAGAAACAGGCGTTTTATCAAATAAAGCAGTTTCAGTTTAAAAATAGCATATGAAGAGATATGTTTAATAATATTTGGCCTTGTGGTTAAGGGTCTGTCTCAGAATCGGAAGGTCGAAGGTCTGAATCTTGGTGGAAGTACATGTACTTGGGTACTTTCTTATGCAGCAGGTTGCTCACCCAGCAGCTAGTTACATTGATGGGTACAGAATGTTAAGCAGTCTGACGCCTGGCATTGACAGCTTTCGTTAAGTAAATGTTTATGCTGACCCTTCATTAGACAAACTAGCACTATACATTTACATGTACATACCTTTCAAGACCATTTGAGGATTCTCAATATCATTCTTTGCTTCTATGAACATAATCACTGTCATCTTCGTGCTAATGAATGAAATATATATATATATAGTTATCACATCACTATGTGTGTAGGCAATGAATAGAACAACATCATAATAGCACTTTAATATAACTACTGAAGGAAATTATATCTTGAATTTTAGTCGGGCTTTATGTCAAAGGCATAGCCCTGCATATGTTGTCATAATTAAGCTTTGCAGTGTTGATCACCGCCATACTTTTTATTCCTTGAATTTTATTTCTCCATTCATTTAATATAAGCAAGCAGAAACAAATCAAACAACAAACATACATTGCTGACATTGAACTATGCCATTTTTAACAACAATGTTGCATAAAATAAACCAAACCCTAAATTTATATCAATTAAATTAGAAAAGCGTATGAATATTTGTTAAAACCCGGCTTTTGGTACTTTGACTAAAATGGATCTACGAAATAAATGGTCGAAAGACATTTTTAGTCGGTCTATAGGTATTTTTCAAGAATCTCACTGTGACATTGCCCTTGACATTGCATCTATGGATTGGCGTGGTTTACTAATGGGGATCTTCATTGCTCTGTTCACAGTGTTAAAGCTGTTGGTGATATTCTTTTGTACATATGGTAGAGTAAGCGTTACTGGATCGGCGATGTCCTGTAAATATAATATACATTTGGCATGATAGGGTGAATAAAAAAACGTTGATTTCTTATAATGTAAGTATATATTTAACATGTAATAGAGTTGGATCAATAGATCAACGATGATTTGTTATATAATGCAAGTATACATTTGACATGATATTGAGTAAGAGTCAATCAATGTGCAATTTCTTATAAGGCAAATACCGTATACATTTGATATGAGATATAGTAACAGTCAATCAATCGATGATTGCTTATAATGTGTATTCCATAGCTATACATTTCACATGAGATATAATAAGTCAATAAATCAGCGATTACTTATATATGTATATTCTGTAGGTATATATTTGACACGAGATAGAATAACTGTTAATAAAGCGGCGTTTTCTTTTAAAGTATATAGCATATACATTTGACATGTGATAGATATATTGAACCTTTCCAACATGTTTGATAAATTATTAGTAAAATCTTTCATACTTACGAAATAAAATCGATATAAATCAGTCTTCACATCATCAATATAATTTCGGATGCTATGAATAGCCACCTTGAGGTTTTCTATTGATGAATCCCATTTCAAACTGTCCACATCATGTAGGATATCCGAAATAATGCCACTGGTGTTTCCAAGTAAACATGGAATATCGTAAGTATTTGCTACTAAATCCGTGATGATACTTTCAAAAGTTTTCCCATGGAAATTTGCAAGGATGAATCTCATTTTTATTGTTGTTGGCGGTTAAAATCGAAATCCTGTTTTGAAAAAAAAAGTTATATTAAAACATTTCTTCATATATATTTTGTAAAAATATGGCATTAATTATGGGGTGAAATAACATTATTAAGATCTGGGTTAATTATTTGTCATATATGACGTATTATTCAAAGTTATTCTTTGAAATGTTGTTTCCATCTAAATCGCGAAAACCCATCACTTTTCTTACATCGCGATTATTAAATCTACAATATACTCTTGAATTGAACAGTAATATGTAACTCAAGCAATATACTTACATTCAAAGGGTTTAATTATACAGTACATGTGCTGATTATACATGTCTGCTTGTATTTGTGTAGGAAATGTTCAATTCCTTCATAAAACCAAGTTGGCATGTTGACATTATGCTGTATTATTAAGTTTGATTAGTTTCATTCACTGGAATGATACCGAGATTTGTTCATTTGTTCATTTTTGAGCTAACTGAGTAAAATAGTCTGCAATAACAATGACTTTATTGCTGTTACTATTTAACTGAGATGTGACATGTTTTCTACGGCGAAAAATTAGCAGACGACGGACTCGTGACGAGTTCAGCGGATTTTTCCGTTGGGATATTTCATTGGTCAATTTAGTCAGACAGGTGTAAAACCTGGCGGTATTTTTAAATTTAGGGTTTTTAGAAAGAGTAGCAGGCGGTGCATACTAACTTCTTTATTCATTAACCGATTTTAAAAATGTATATATCATTAAAATGTTTAGAATATCTTGTTTCTGAAACTGAATATATAATTAAAATCTATTATCAAATGAATGAGATACGGACAGTTGAAATGAACACGTTATTGCGACAAAATTTTCGCAATAATTCCCGCTTGAAAAACCTGGCAATACCCTTTAACTTGTTTTATTTATTGTTGGAAATTCAATTTTTTTATATGTCTATGTAAATAACATAAATCTAATGTTATTTTAGAAAAGCTAAAGTTATGAAAAATCGATCAAGAATTATGGAAGATACACTCTTACAAAATACGTACATAAAATGTAATATTTCGCATTAAATTTTGCTGATGGAAAACCCTAGCGGTACCCCTTAAAATCTTTATTTATTATTTGATTTTTGATTTTGATTTTGATTTGCTTTACATTATTGAAACCGTCCTTTTTATTTTTACCATATCTATGATAGCGGTTACTGGAATCTGAAACAATTAAAATCGGATAAGAAATAAAGAAGTTATGAAGCGTTGAACATGTTTACTGTCAAAGTATTGTAACACAATTTAAATTATTTAAAACATGGCTGGATTCACGGGATTTGATTGATTTATATATTGGTTTCATTTCAAATATTATGACGCGCTTGCCTACATATTTGGAAGAGATGCTCAGTCGATAACTCCACAAACTCCAAAACTACAAAACTCCGGAAGTCATTTAAATAACCCTAAAAAATAATTGAAATCCGTATAGATTATCTTATATTTACCAGTGTCAAAATATAGTGTACTCTAGTATTATTATAGTAATATAAAAAGCAAGCATACGACATGAAAATACATTAAGAAGTGAAATAACATGAAGTAAAATAAAAGAAGCTAGATCGTTAAGTTCCGCCATCCCCGTAAACATAAATGTTTCAACTTTCACATTTTACATCGATTGTGAAACGAGTTTTCACAACTTGGACAAGTTGTTCTTCATATCTTCATGAGTGGAACCAGTACTAACAATATGCGAATAAGGTGTCATACTCGAGGACACCACACGTGGTCGTGGTAAGGAATAGAACCCATCATGATCACGATCGCGCGCTCAACACATCTTTGTAAGTACACAATTTACGAACACAATAATAAGTAATACAACCTGAATGACAAGACCAACGAGGAGAAAACAATCTCAACATTTAACAATTATTATTTATTCAAAACGTAAAAAATAAATAAAATGGAGCGTTGTTTATAGATTTTCAAAGAAATACTCCATTCTTAATATGTAATTAAAGGTACACTCAAACGAATGGTGTATGAATGCATCCATAACGGTATATTCGAAACGACACATATAGTTGAAGTAAAGATATTGAAATAAACATTAAATAAAACTAATATTTTAAAAACATCAAAGAAAACAATCGTTATATTCATTTTGCTTACTCGTGATAGGGCAAGTTAAACTTGAGATGTAAGGGAGGTAAATAATTCTTAATAATGTTATCAGAAAGTAAAGTTATTTCCCCTGTTCTATAAATTCTTTCACAAATTTAAAACGTTATATATCAGTAAAATTCTGTAATTTGATTTAAGATTATAGTCAAAATAGCATATAAACTCGGATAGAACATAACTATTAACTTAACGTGACATTGTTTAAAATTAAAAAGTTACCTAAATTATGGAACACCTTCTTACAACTTAGACAAATCACGCTTGATGTATTCCTGGGTAGAACCAGCATATGCGCATAAAGTGCTTAAAGACACCACCACATAGCCGTGACTGAGGATCGACAATTTAAAAATAACTCTTGATTAAAAAAAACAACAACACTTTTCGCCCTGACCTCTTTACATTCAGAGTGTCTCAGTACGTATATGACTGTCCTTCTCCATGCAGAAATACCAGCGTTAGGCATTATTAACCGAAGGGATCGCACTCTTCCTGCGTTACCAAGGCTATCCAGTAGAACGGTCTTTTCGTCTATGTAGTGCATTGCCTGTTCATCAAAGTCTGCTATTGATATTCGTTGTCGTGGTTTAAGAGTAGTTTCAGTATGACCTGCCAAAATCATTGATGGCAATAACATCACGTGGTTCGTACTATGCTTAATGTATACTAATTTATTTTAGCTCGATTGCGATGAAAGCTCAGAGCTTATATGAATCGCTCTTGAGTCCGCTTCCTGGGTAGAACCAGTACTGAATGCTGTTTTATGAAAGGCATCGGGTCGAGCTGGGGATCGAACACGCAACCTCTGACGTGAGCGGCCAACACTCTATCTATTACACTACCGCCCCTTAATATGCTTAGATGAACTAACAAGACTTAACTACGGTTTCAACCTCTGTTGTTATAATATTATTCGGATTAAATGATCCTTTGAAAGCAAATAACGCAACAAATAAACATGGTCTTATTGAGCCTGTTCATACGGGAAAATTGCGTTTATAAACAAAAAGCTGTATGCAGTGTGATTTTTTTCGTATTTTTAGTTCACAAGTAACCTCATTTGATTTCATGTGACTCAAGTTTGTTTTTTGCAATCTATTTGCTTTGTTTTTGTAAGTTGTGTATGAATGCTGCAATATTGGGAATTAATCTCGTGTATTTTTTTTTTAAATAAACTACCTTCCGTGTAAAAGTGGTTAATTTAGAAAGTTAACGATATATTTTGATTACTGATGCTTAAAGCTCGAATTCTTACAAACATTATCGACTTCAGTGCAAAAAGCTGTTATAAAATGGTATTCCAAAAACAAATGTTCTGTAATATTTAGTAATTAATTTTATCAGCTATCCAAAACATTTAGTACGTTAAAAACAGTGGACAGAGACTGAGACGTATACTATATTAATCCAATGTCTGACAAAGTAGGAAAACATTATTAAGTATGTCTTTAAAAGTGAATAATTTCCAAACTTCAAACTTTACTTTCTTTATGGTGCTGTAACCATTCTTCTAGCAAGGAGATTACTCTTTCAGCTTCGATCTCACCGACAGATTTCGCCTAAGCTCCCAAAGATAAACATGCCCTGTTTCTTGTAGCTGACATTGGCAATGATGATCCATTTGGTCTTGAATTCCAATGCAAAGGTGTTCAATTTGTGCAACAAGTCGCTTAAATATAGTTGATGGCATTCTATTTGATATAAAATAAAATTTCCATTCTTTTCAATATAATTTGAAATTGACGATTCAACAAAACAAGGAATGGAAGTGTATGCGCAACCGGAGATGTAGTACTCAAAAGATATAACCAATATAAGAATATGTGTAGTATTGTGTAGAAAAACTATGATTAGTATAAAACATATATTGAGGTGACATGACCACATGGGTCACCTTCTTGAAACTGCAATTGGGGAGTTTAAACTTACATCACGTTTCCCATTCGTAACATCATAATGCGAAATAGTGTGTGATATGAATCTCAAATATCCTCTCAAGTAAATAAATATATATTAAAAGGAAACAAGTGATACTATATGCAGATGCACTTATTGTTTTTATAAAAGCCGGAGTAGCAGATAAGATAATGTTAATAATAACAGGTACTTCATAGACGATGAAAAAGACAAATATCCGTCCATTTCATTTTTTAGAATGAACTCGTCACCCGGTGTCACCTGTGTTTTTGATTTTACCACAATGGGGAAAGTACATGTATGATGACCAATAAAGAGTTAAATACCATTTATGCGCTACGCTGTAGATTCGAAGGATCGAATCCCTTGATTTGATCAACTTTTTGATATTCAACAAATAAAGATTTAAAATGACCATGACGCATATGTTTAGTTATTTAAGATTAATACGTACTTGGATAGGTTTCTTTAACACGTTGCATTGAATCAAAGACCGTGCTATGTCATCTTCTGTGGCAGTATCATTTTCCAAAAAAATACTTGAGCGCCAGTAATTGAGAGCTGATACCTCCTTCACTAATGATGATATCAATTAACGTCTCTCTGGCTCGCGAGCAATGTACATCATAGGTAGGCATGTTTTACTCATCAAGTCGTCAGAGCGCAGAGAGTGGACCATAACCCGAAGATTATGAACACAATCTAAACGTTTTGTTTCAACCGTAAGAAAGTTTAAACGATTATTATAAACTCAGTTAATTAAAATGTGTATGTTTGGTATGTAGCATTAATAACTTGTTAAAAGAAATATATATATTGTTTCAGTATAATAAGAGGACATACACATTTTCAGCATAATGCTTTTGTGGTGTCAGGCAAAATATAATTTAACAGGTTGCCATTGTAAGCGTAGATAAATGATTTACATGTATTAAACGTCACATCTAGATACACATTTATAGACATGAACACATCTTTATACTAAAATATTAAGTCTTCGTTATAAAACCAAACTGAATATTTATTTAACCCTTTACTTTATATCGACGCCTTTGTACACCTCTAATATAGACGCCTATGGACACCTCTAATATAGAAGGTTTTTTTTTTAAATTATTGAGTGAATTATGTTTATATTAACTGACAGAGTAGAATACAGTGTAGGAAGTCTGAACTGTTTTCAAAGGCCTTCTGTGATTGGTGCGGGAAAACGCGTATCTATGGAGTAAATGGTTAAAAGCATAAACTAAATGTCTGAAATTGACAAAAAATGACAGAATAAATGAAAATCATGCAAACATGGTTTGTTAACGGTAAAAGGAAAACATATCTGGAAAAAAAAGCATTTTTTGTCTAATATTCATTAAAACTTTGATATCTATGAACAATCAATAGATATACGATTTTCAGTAATACGTAAGTAATTTAATGTAACAAATAAGAAGCTGAAAACATGAATATACAATAGAATAGATTTTTAGTATTAAATAATTATATTTAAAAAATAAATTCAAAATATCATTGTAACACATAGATAACTGATATCTCCATTAACAGAGTAGTTTACACCACAAAGATCTCACTTTGTATGACGGTAGCAAGATTCTTGTGCGCAAGAAACTAGAGCATTGTGAATTGGTTGGTTATACTTTTTCGAAAATGCTAAGACAATTACCATGTTTCTTTCTATAGGTTTATGATTTAAGGTTCATGAGTTCTATAGGTTTGTATGACATTAGATGCTTATAAATTAAGATGTGACAATTTTATTGTGTGCAATGATACACTGTAACAAACGACGTAATTTTCAAAACTGAAGACTTGGTCATTAAACTATTCGAAATTGTGAACAAACTATTTGGTTAACACAATGCATAGCAGCTGATGGCCGTCTAAAGAAGCATGATCCTTTGATAACCAGTCATTATGTTTTCAATTATCCAAAAGTACAATTCTTTATATGTTGAAGAGTGCAAAATTGATTGTTCTGTGAGACGCAATTTAGAAAAGTGAAACTTACACTTATTAGCATATGAACGTATACACGTAAAATTGCTTTCGACATAGTCCGTAACTTCATCCTTCCTTACCTTTCTCTTGCTTTTCTGAAATGATTTGTAAAATATGTGAATTATTTCAACTTAATGGTTTAATTGCTTTCTCTATACAAAATACGACCTTACTCAACGTATGTAACAAGAGAATGCTGCAACAAAGACCAGTTACCTATCCACATTAGTATCCATGTTCAGACAAAGTACTTGTATTAACTGAACGCCTTTATAAACGCTAATATTGGTATTGTATTAAATCTAGATATCATATGACGTGGATGTTAAAAAAGAGACTAAGTTTTCTTAATTTTTTTTAAGTTTATTCCAACAATTGCATCAATTTTAAACACAAATATATTGAACTAAATGCTGTCGTCATAAAGTAACCGATAAAAATGATTGCGATTATGGGATAAAATATATTCAAAAACGAAAAGGCGTTAAATACATATACATAAATATGGCAACCGTCTCCATAATGATTGATATACGACATTCTGTCCACTTATCATTCGTCTCTCACCACTGATTCAAGTGGGAAAGTTATCAGTTAGTTGCAGAGATGGGGTGTGCTCGAGTACTTGGTAATCCCAGGAAACAGTGATTAGGTTAACTGATCGTTTGTTAGCCCTCGATGGCATAAACATGACGCTAAATATTCAACCAACCAACCATAAATATGCATATACAAAAAGTGAATGGTAATAATATTGTTCATATTTTACCGGTTTTATGATATGGACATCTTCTGTCATGTTTTTCAAATTTTGTACAACGTGGATGTTATGCTTCCTGAAACATGTATATCAGAGATAAACGTGCAAGTATTCTCTTTACAAAAGTAGTGTTACTTAAACATGATATATTTCATCGATTAGTGAAATAAGTTCTTACAACTTCGACAACTCACGCTCGAAATTGTTTAGGTAAAACCATTAATCAACACATATGGATAAAGTGTACGCAACACATGGGGTGGTATTCACCAACCATTCTCAAGAATAGACTTGAACTCAAGAATGATTTTTGAGAAACATATTTAGAGACCGTTTTTTTGCGGCAAAAATTTGCAAGCATACAGAGACACCTAATATATAGTCAGATAAACTCTTATAATTATTCTATATGTCATGGTAAATTAGATATCTAAGGTTGAAATTTGGATTTTCAAGCTCAAGTCTAAGAATATTCTCAAGAATGGTTGGTGAATACGACCCATGGTCTCGGTGAGAACTGGACGGTCGACCTAACGACTATTTAATAAAATCCCGGGTCCGATACTTTACCATTCGACCAGTTAATCCTTATAAACTGTATTCATTTTTCATGGTAATTTTTTTAATATTTAGTAATATGATTATGTGTTTTTCAATATTTTTAGTGACAAGTACAAGATAATATTCTTCGATATTAATAAACTTCACATTTCCTCTAAATGACATACCACATATGTACACCCTTTAAAGGAACATGTGCGAACTTAAAAATATAATCTTTACTTTCAAGTATATAACGCTTATACAACTGAGATATATAACGCATATACAATTGATATGTCAAAAAATACACCTGATAGTAGGCTATATTTGGAGCCCAGTGTTTGCACACCAGCTCGGTGTGCACTATTTACTTTTTATCTGATTACAGGAGATTATATAGTATTCCCAATTGTAGATTAAGTTTAATAAATTTTTAAAGCAAAAAATGTAAATCAAAGAAAGTTTTCATGTTTGTTGTTTTGGTGTTTGTTTGTGCGCGTGCTTGCGTGTGTGCGTGTGTGCGTGTGTGCGTGCGTGCGTGTGTATTATTATGTCAGTGTTTAACAAACTCAGTGGAATTCTATATGTATGCACATCGTTATGTGTTCGAGTGATATATTATACTTAAAATACAAAAAAAAAAAATGTCTGTTTCTCTTTATAGGCTACTATCTGCGAGATTATCACTCGCATTTTTTTGTGAATACAACGGTTGAATTTGATACCGTAGATATAAGTGTAAATTCTGAAAAAATAACATTTTATTTTTAAAATTGTATATACATTGTTAGTTAACAAATGTTAATATAATGTTTTAAAAGATGTATATAAGTGTTATTATAAATATTATATACCAAATCTGAGCAAATCTTATGTGTATGTAAGTGTTTAAGTGAAAATCATAAAAGATTGTACGTAATCATTAAAGTGAATTGTTGTAGTGAACATTGGACATGTGCAAATCATATATTAGAAATTGTCCTGATTTGTTATATTGTTATTTGAAAAATATTAATCACATGTTGAATAAGGCAAATGTAAAGAAGCGTCTATTTATTTTATATACAAACCATTTTCGTGCAGATATATACTGAGAAATAATTTTAGTTGCCGTGTGTCCTTTCATCACCAGGAGGACTGATTTTGACTATGGCCGCAAGTGTACTAGCAAGAGCCTTCTTTAGCGCTAATACCTCGTCATCTTCATTTGTGTCGTGATAGACAAGATTTATAAGCCCGTCGTTTCTCACTGTAAACAAACCTGGAAGCATAAAATAAGAAGTTAAAGCATTATGTCAATACTAGTATACCGGTAAATATCAGAAACTGTACTACAGTCAAAAACTTAAATTAAAAGGTTACAAACTAGTTCACCGCTGTGGTCAAAACTTTTTTTCTAAATTTGAACATAATGGACCTGTACGAGTATGTCATCTGTTGCTCTTTCTTAACCCCCTCAAACGTCACATTTCCGATACAAACAGAAATACATGGTAAAGTTCTTTATACCTATATTTTTGTTGGATATTGTAGAATATAACCATATGTGTAATAACTGTACAACAAATTAGCATCAAAACTGAAAATCAAAACTCACCTACGGTCCAGATTCCATTGCTTTGGATTCTCGGAAACTGCAACATATTAAAAAAATGCGTTTGAATAAGACTTATATACAAGATGGGGGTATATATGTCGGATCGGCACAAAGTTATGAAATAAATAATTGGATGGGTGATAATGCCACGTAGCAACACTACATCAGTTAAACAACAATGACACTCAACACGAATAAGAAATTGTATCACCAACGGGAGACGTAGCATGTTGCATACACAAATAGTGCATAGAATAATTATGATATGGATACGATGAGTACAAACATACAGAGAAAATTACTACAGGGTTAACAGTCAGTAGCAAAATTCCAAACTCGCTCTTTCTCTTCGTTTTATAAGATATTTTAGTCTGCCCACGTCATGAGATATGCAATATTCCTCACAGCCCATAGCAACGGCTTAAGTTGTATTCTAGATGAGTACCACGTTTAAAAGGAACAAGAAATAAAAGAACAATGAATCAAAGACTTTGTTGAAGCATGGGAAAACAACTTACAATATCACCTCCTTTTGGAATACTGGACAAAACTGTCCACAAGTAAACGATGCAAAGTGGCGCGTTGTGTACTGTTCACGGTTCTGATTCTAAACTGAAAAAAAAACAACAACATCATTATCAACTGTTAACAACAAATATATGACGGTCGTGTTTGAGCAGTGATATATCGAACAATTTCCAATAGCATTTCTTTAGAATTTACGTTATATTTTGACTCTTAAAAATAGAAAAGGTGTCGGTAAAGAAGACACATTGCTATTTGTGAGTACGAAAGAAATTAGAAAATATATACGCAACCGAAGACATTCAAAGGACACGGCCACTAAGCAGAATAAACATAAAACATAAACAATATAAAGAATATTCATACTCAGAACAATTGCCTCGGAGCGGTAAGTAGCAAAACTGGTATTTGGGAGCTCTTTGTTTAACAAATACGTTTCAAGCGACTTGCATGTTATTATACATCTCACTTAATAGAAGCGTTATGAAATGTTTTCTTGTTTAATAAATTTAACGTATTACCTTTGACGGTGGTGATGTTGTGCATTCCAAGCATGTCCGACTCCGAAGTGTAACTATAATTATGGCCAAAGCCGTCTTCAAAATACAAAGCCAAACTACCAGATAGGGAAACAACCACCAACTGCAATGTTGAGTGGTCCATGTTCTTCAGCGGACGCGACTTCAAGTCACAACAGTCACAACTCGCGTCTTTAATCTGCAACTGTTTTATTAATAATGCCAATATCTTGTATAAACTTTGTCGGGGTTGACTGGTATTGATTAGCTGATAGGGTGTTTTATCGTTGCTTTAGATAAGACAGTCAGCAGTTGATTTGATTGTCGTTTGTCAAAGCAAAACAGCTAAATCGTACACTCAGAGTTATGATTCAACAAAAGAAGAACAAACTCGATACAGTGTAACAAACTGGGACTTTGATTTGATTGTCGTTTGTCAAAGCAAAACAGCCAAATCGTACACTCAGAGTTATGATTCAACAAAAGAAGAACAAACTCGATACAGTGTAACAAACTGGGACTTTCTTTTCCGAAGCATCGCTTCAATAGTTCGATTTTCTTCCAGTTCAATGGTGATTTAAACGTAGAGGTCGTCCGCTGGCGAGGGGCGTAGCTTGGATCCAGGACAGTCGTATGTTGCAGCGTATTTTGTCCGTTTTTCCGCAACTAGTTTTGTCCCCAGAAATAACAGAAATACGTCGGCCCTTTGTCCACATGCCCTTGTACTAAGTTTTCTGCTGCCAAAGGGCGCCCTATCGGCAAAAGTCTTCATGTTATCTAAATTTTTCATACGAGTGAAAAACGTATTTCTATTTTTTTGCGGACAAAAAATGTGTTGATGACCAAAAGCGCCTGTACATACGTGGTTTGTTTAGTTGTAGATACCTTACAACGATGTCAGGGTTGTATTGCTCGCAAGCAACAGCTGATGAATACTAGAAAAATAAAATTTAATAATAAAATACCATATCATAAACGAGACAGCATAAATAAATATATTCCCGCCGGATTATTCTCTTGTAAATCAGCGCGCATTGTGTAGCATGTGCATGGTGTATTCAAACACAAAAATGCAAAGGTAAATATTTATATAATAAAATTACATGTGCAAATACACTTGATGCCCTAGTATATTTAGAAGTCAGAGCAGCTAAATAACAACTTTCCAGGATACGACAAGACGCAGATAAGTACAAGTTTCCATCGCCTATGTCCGTTTGAAGCTTTAGAAAGAATTCACCATCATTGCGTTCCGAGTCCTTCACTTGTTTATATATATATATATATATATATATATATATATATATATATGTATATATATATACCCTATTGACCTTACACGCTCCTCCAAGGCTATATGTGGTGTCCTTGAGGAAGACACTTTTTCCGCATATACTTAGTATTGGTTCTATCTTCGAGCGCGGCTTGTATAAGTTGTAAAAACTTGTTTCGCAATCGAAGTAAAATAAATAAGTTTAAACTAAACCTTACATGCTTGTAATGCATGTGGAAGGAGTAAACCGTTCGATACTCCCGCTTCATAAAAAATATACTCACCATGCACGAAATACAATCAAATTACTTGAAAGTACCGATGACCGAGCTTTAATGAAAATCCATACACCTTCCTAATTTGATTGATTGTAGTGTTGCGTACAGTTCATGTCATGTTACTTTTTTTTCAAATGATATAATACAATGTCTACAATATATTTTATTTGATATTTCTGTTTGAAATTCATGAAAAAGTGAAATTCGAGGAATAAATGGTAGTCCCTGTCGCATTTTTCTCAAAACTGATTGATTAATATTTACTTCTTATACGTACTGTTTATCGGATAACAATACATGAATACATATATACATATGCACCACTAAAAATATATTCGTAACAGGTCATTGGCTGGTGTAACATTAGCACTCAAATCACTCGAAACAGTTTTGAGATATCGAAGATGAAAAGGATGTAGCTCATTCAGATGTGTACGGTTTCAAATTTCGATTTCCTGTCGGAGTGGCTTATCTTACAATGAACGTTACTCTGTGTGGTCTTCTCGAGTAAAAACAATGTATTAAAGCTTATTCATGAGCGGCTCGGTCTGTCGTTATGTCTAATTTTTGTATCTGATGTAAATGAACATTTTACATTCCAAACATTTGGAAACTGGTCTAACAGTAATGTATATATAGTGTCATCGGTGAAAATGTTAGCACTTCGCAACCCATCCACCCACACTATTTTGATAAAATGTCTAACGGTCACAAAATACCAAACATCTGGAGTAAATGACGACATAATTTTCACCCTAAAACCTCACTAGAATGCCGCATTTGTTGTTTCAAATATCAGAAATGTGTATGGTTAAGGATCCGTACCGCCACCAATCCCCAACCCCATCCACTTTACATTCTTCCTGACGTTTTGGCTTGGCATGCATATGGTTTAAAGCTCATTTGAAGCTCATTTTTTTTTATTTTCTTAATAAAACGTTTAAATGTCACAAAACTATTGGAGTAAATAACGATCATTTCCCCATTATTGTTACCAAATTGCAGAATACATCAAGATTTTCCAGGGGAGACCACTCGTACTCTTACCAGCAAGGGTCCATCTCTCCCAAACTGAAGTAAATGACAACCATATCTGTTATTCTAAAAACTCACTAGAATGCAGCATTTTGTGTTTTAATATCATTTTTTCCGGGGCAGGGGGATGTGTGCCTCACTAGCTCTCCCTTGCGTTTTAACTAGCAGAGCATGGGGTTCTTGGTTTAAAATCCGATTCTAAATACATCTGATAGTTGTTAAAGGTATTGAAGTAAATAACATCCAAACCCGTCCCCCCCCCCCACCACCACCCTCCTAAAGCTAACTAGAATAGAGCATTTCGTTGTTAGAATATAAAAAAAATCTAGGGGTCTATTCCAACCGGCTGAGAACACCACACTCACTCAGTGTTCACAGTTCATGGCGTACCGGGTTTTAAACCCAATTGAAGTTCATTTTATTTGATGCATGTTATAGTTTTATAAAAACGTTAAAAGTAACATAATATTATTCGGGAGTTAATATAACAATCTTTTTTCAGTAAAAAATGCAAAATTACATCATTAGGTTTTTAAGATCGCAAACGTTTCCATGTACCCCCACCAGCAGAAGACAGCCAGCATTTGGTGTTTTATCTATATTTTAGTTTAAACTTATTTATTTTACTTCGATTATGAAACAAGTTCTTGCAACTTAGGCAGATCACGCTCGAAGTCGTCCTGGTAAGAACCAGTACCAAGCATATGCGGAAACGTGTTTTGCTCAATGACACCACACATAGCCGTGTTGGAGGATCGAACCCACGGCCCTCCGATCATGGGTTCGGTGCTCCACCACTGGACCAGGCGCTCCACATCTATCTTTTTACGGGGTAGGCCCCCGTAGCCCCACCAGCAGGGGACAACCCTCACACATTAGTGTAATTACCCCTCCCCCCCCCCCCTAAAAACAAACATTAAAAAAATTACCAGAATGCAGTATTTGCTTATTAAGATATCAACATTTTCCTCCTCACAGGCCGCATGCATTTCACTTTATAATATGAATTCCTTTTTGGCTACGTCCCTGCTCTTTTTCTTAACAAAAACTTACAATAATGCAGCATTTGGTTTTCAAAATATCCCCCCCCCCCCCCTCCACCCCCTCACACCGTACAAGGAAATTCACCCACCCATATCTCTCCCACATCTTGCTCCCATTGCATGAGATACCGGGCTGTTCGTTTTTTAGTATATCTTGTTTTTAAAAACATTTAAAAGTCACAAAATATTGGTCTCGTGAGAAAATAACAACCAAAGTTTATCATAAAATCTAACTATATATGTTGCCCGGATACAATCAGTCTCTTGATGAAAATTTCTTAAAAAAAGAAGACAAAAATAAGACGATACTGTCCACGTGCAAAGAGCTACCCCAAAATAAATGGTACAACATTTAAACGATGTTTTCTTTAAGATGAAAGTAACTGTGTCTATGCTGTTTTGGCGATGCCAAAAGATGTCATCTTATATTGGGCTGCTGCCTTTACAGAAGCGCAGACGCCTAATTAATTATCATGATTTGTATTTAAATCCCATTTTCCAAGCACCATAATAATGAAAATGCGTTTTTAAAGAAGAAGAAACAAGGATTATTTATAACCACCATTATGCGACTACCCCACGGAAGCATTTTCTGTTTACACCTTTAGCATACAATGTTATACAATCTACTACAATTATTAAAGATTGCTATACACAAAAATGGTATGGTGGTGTAAATAGCTCATACAAAGCACTTCATTATAAGCACTTTAAATGATTACTTAATACGGAATCACATCTTAATGTTGATATGTCTTATATTTTAAGAAAACCATTGTCAAATTTTCGGTGCTCAAGTCATGAGTTAATGATTGAAAAAGGATGACATGTTTAAGCTTCTCCACAGGTAATTTAAGCACAGGGGCACCCCAGCACTTGACTATCACAAATAGTATTCCCCAAGCGCCTGAATTATTTAACAAAATTTTCCAAAAGCTTACTTTCATATAAATCATTATTTTTCTTTGCATATCTTTTCTCATTTTAATGCCTAAAATGAAACATACTAAATATGATGACTTTAACTGACTAATATAAGTTTTACTAGTGAAATGTAGTTCAATGAGTGCCTTATACAGCGCTTGAAAATCAAATGAAGGTGTTTACGCGCTCTTACCCCGGCGCTTGCTTTCCTTCCTGTGGAGAACCCAGATGTTGCAATTATTAGACATTTAAGATTCTGTCCCGTTTGCTTGCGCAATAAAATAAATGTTGTGGAAGATGAATATCATTTCTTCTTTGAGGGTCTGTCAAGAATACGAAATAAAGATAAGATAAGATATTGTTTATTATTTTGAGGAGAATCAAGAAAGTAATTATATACAAAATTCGTAAATACTCTATTATATACATAGGTTAACTATAACGTACAAAATCCTGACAAAATATTAGTAAAATATTCCCTGAGTATCCAATATTGTCAGTATGGAGTGTAGTTATGATAGATATGTTATAAATATAATAGGAAAACAGGCAATATATCATACATCAACAATACATGAGGTATTAAGTCTGACATAATAGTTTACGAAAACAAGAGACAAACTTACTTTAAAGATTACTGGTTGAAGAACAGGTCACTTAACATGTTATATACTATTATGTCTTTGACAGGTTGTAAAAATGGACATAATATAGCAAAATTTTTTGGTGCATGCATTTAAACGAAGGAAACAAGTTTTGGCAATTAATAATATATAATAACTCTGTAATATTTGGTAACACATTTTACTACATAATTTTAATTCAATTCAATTCAATTCAATTTTATTGGCAAACTATCAGCAAACATATGCCTTTGGCCATTTACAATATTTTTAAATCATATGGCAAAGACATGACAATTACATATTACAATCAATACATTTTGAATTTTTTAAGTATCATAGTATATATAACATAGATGAGAAACAGTAAAAAAAACTGTAACACACAAAAAAATGCACACTGTCGCGCGAGCATGTACTCATTTTTTTCTACGTTTTTAAGCAAAACAACGAAATATGAAAATTAGATATTAATAAGATGGTTACGAACCTTAAATGCTTCATATATAAATTTAGAAATATTAACAAGTAGTTTTCGTCCTTTTGTGGATAATAAATTTACAAATTTATTAGACGTAGGCCATGCGTTCCGTGGAATATATTAACGCAAATCGTAGTATCTTGGACATATTAGTAAAAAATGGTATTCGGACTCTATAGTACTGTTCGTACACATTTGGCAAATTCTATTCTGTCTCTCGACACCAGTATATCTTCCGGATTCAATCGCAAGATTATGTGAACTTAATCTAAAACAGCTCAATTGTTTTCGTTTGGTATCATCTGTAATTAAAGATAACTATTCCTCATATATAAAATCAGTTTTAAATTTACAGTTATAATTAAGTTTTGGCATTGCATGAATACTTCCTCTCCAAAACTGGATGTATTAATCTTGCAGTCGTTGTTTAATAATGGGCAAATAATTGACATTTCTATTAAAATTATCCCAAATATAACTATAACCCAAATCGTCTAATATTGTTTTAATTCTCTGAGCCCAGCTTTGTTTTTGTTGTTGATTATTCAAATTTATATATTGTTCCATGAAAACTCGATGGATAAGAGAACCAGGATTGCTTTTGATTTTTATCCAAAATTTAATCGCTCGTTCTTTAAAGTAGTCGATAACGGATATCTGCCTAGATCACCTAGCACAGCAAGAGTAGGTGTTTGTGTTTTAACTCCTAATATACGCTTACAGAATTTTATATGTATTTTATCGATATCTTTTTAGTCATACACTCCCCATATCTCTGCACTGTATAAGAGAATAGGTACTACCATTGTATCAAAAGGTGATAATTTTGTTTTAATATCGAGTTTAATTCTTGTGAACAATGATAATAAATTATTCAGCTCTTAGGGCTTGATCTGCTAGAGTTTTTGGAATTATTTTCATATTACCGTTATACATAAATATGGCTCCTAAGTAGCAGAAATTGTCTACAATATCCAATACAATTAATAATGTAAATGTATTAGAATGAGGACATCAAATGACAGTTATAAATATGTGATTAATTAAAGTGAAAGTATATATAAAAAAGTATTTATCCAAATTTCTACCATAGAAATGATTGAATGAAATCATAAAATTTGTAATTATATACTGTCACTGTTAACATAGCTGTATGTTGGACCGGGGGCCTTTATTACTGAATAAACTATGTCTAGGTATATCTATGTCTAATGCAAAATCAACACAGTAAGGTGAGAGTGATACGGTTTCATCTAATGTAAACAACATGTGCAGAACTCGACGTATCAGTCCTAGTCGGAGCGGACAGGCGGGATTGTAGACAGACGGACACATGCATAAAATGAGGGTCAAGTGGGGTTTCGGTCAAGGTTCAGGATTAAAGATCGGTGTGTGTACATTTTATGCAAATGCAATCAAAACAACGTAATTGCAGAGATCGACAGATTAATATGGATATACCTAAATGCAATATACATACGGCTAATTTATCCTTTAGTAGTACGGTGATAACTGTTCAAACGGCCTTTGTCTAAATTTAATAATGTATTACCTACAAAAGTAAAAATAACAAAAATGTTGAATATTTCTTATTATCAATTATTTTATATTTTTCTTCTGAATTATTATTTCGGGATGAAAATGATAAAAAATGAAATGTTTACGAATATTTTTTTAACAAAAAAGGAATTGTACTAGATCTAGTTTTAACCAAAAAGGAAGTGTACTAGATCAAGTTTTAACAAAAAGGGAAGTGTACTAGATCAAGTTTTAACAAAAAAGGAAGTGTACTAGATCTAACGAAAAGGGAAGTGTACTAGATCTAGTTTTAACAAAAAAAGGAAGTGCACTAGATCTAGTTTTAACAAAAAGGGAAGTGTACTAGATCTAGTTTTAACGAAAAAGGAAGTGTACTAGATCAAGTTTTAACGAAAAAGGAAGTGTACTAGATCAAGTTTTAACCAAAAAAAAAGTGTACTAGATCTAGTTTTAACAAAAAAAGGAAGTGCACTAGATCTAGTTTTAACACAAAGGGAAGTGTACTAGATCTAGTTTTAACGAAAAGGAAGTGTACTAGATCTAGTTTTAACGAAAAAGGAAGTGTACTAGATCAAGTTAGTGTACTAGATCTAGTTTTAACGAAAAAGGAAGTGTACTAGATCAAGTTTTAACGAAAATGGAAGTGTACTAGATCTAGTTTTAACGAAAAAGGAAGTGTACTAGATCAAGTTTAAACGAAAAAGGAAGTGTACAAGATCAAGTTTTAACAAAAAAGGAAGTGTACTAGATCAAGTTTTAACGAAAAAGGAAGTGTACTAGGTCTAGTTTTAACAAAAAAGGAAGTGTACTAGATCTAGTTTTAACCATAAAAATAGATTAATAAATCATATGCATAGAAAGTTATGCTTTGTCGGCGAACATTTCATTTCTTAAGTTTTCTTATTTCTTACTTTAAAAAGAGGCTAAAAATGAGAAAATTATTAAACTGTACACGTAAAAATGTCTTCATTTATTTAAAATTTATTAAAGACAGTTTACAGTCAAAATTACAAAGAAGCCCCTTTTTACCTTTTTGTTTGTTGGTTCAGGAAGAGCTGTGATTACAAAATTTGGAATACTCCAAATGTGCCACCTGAAATCTAGACAAGTACGTGCAGTTAGTATTTATTTACCTCTGCTTTTTGTGTCTGAAAAAAATGTATTATAAATATTTTATATAGTTGAAGGGAGTTAATTCGTACAGTGACAATTCTGTAGTTGCTTCCCGTGTTTAAATTGACGTACTTTCATCGTCCAATCGAATCGCGTATAGCTCCAGATCCTAAACAGTTCTGGTTCCCTTCATCGTGCGTAAATAAATCTATATACAGTAAAGGTAGACAGCCGAGAATCAGTGTACAGATGAAAGTCGCCATTTTCTCCACACCACACCCTACCAGTCAAAATATCGAGCTGGTGGACTGAATAAGGGTCGCAAGCGGACCCTTTTACAGGCCCATTAACTCCTATAGACTAAATGGAACTAGAAAATATCGTTGCAAACACCGTATATCTCAAGGCAAGAGAAGGTGAGTAGATGCAAAACGAGGTCGACGTCTACCGGAGTTTTGCTGAATTTTTGACAGGAGCTAAATTAGATAGTGTTTTTTATTCACCGTGATTTTTCATTTTTTCAGGTGGTGGTGGCAAACGAAAAGGAAAGAGTAAAAAATGGAAACAGATATTGAAATTCCCGCATATCTCACAGTGTATGGATTTAAAAAACAAAATTGGTATGTTACACATTTATGTTCTATTTTCATTATTAGCTAAATCTAGGTCCATGAGATGCTTGGAAGTTGACATAATTTTGGTGGTGAGATCTGTGCAAGTTGGTCTCAATTTTATCATCGTTCTCTCATCAGCGAGGCAACACATGTTACTACAGTTTTGTGATGTTGATAATAGACAGTATGCAGATGTTGTTTGTAATTAATTCGTAATATCAATTATTATGCTGGTTTGTGCAGTTGCATATTATGCATATGCTATGACATAGAGGCTTTAAATACTGTACGGGTACACGCAAAATGAAAATGCATTCTCATATATTTGAATGATCTAATATTGTTGTAGTGATAAAGCCAAGCATTCTGCACAATTGTCAGTTATTCTGAATCCTGGCTGTAAAATTTGTCTAATTAAGCTATACAAATTTATGTGTCACTTGAGTCATTATATGATTTGTGTCGTGACAGCGCCCCATCCTGTCAGATTTTGACATTTGTGTAAAAAATAATGCATTCACCATTCACATGGTCTTTCTGTTCAATTATATGTGGTTTAGTTTTGTAATTTTTTTTTAATAAACAGTTTCTTGCTGTCTACATGTATCCTGGTTTTATTTTTGATTTGTAAATTGCTAAAAGCTGATAATTAACACACATGCTTTGTCTGAATTGTGAAAGTTATTTTGATTTTGCCTTTATCATGATTTGTGATATTGAGCTACTTTGTGGCAAATCCCAATATATTCGAGTTTAAATATTAATTAGTTCATGAGGCCGTATGGTTTCAGATAAAATAAACGGGCTGCCATTTGGTAACTAAAAAAAAAAAAAGAAGAAATAATCACTGTCGATCTCTGCATAGGGATAGGAATCCTCCGAATTGGTGTCGTGTTGATTTTATCATTTTTTGTCATGTTCATTATTGTGGTTGAATTACCAACCCCTTTGTGGTTCCAGGGAGCCATATGAGTGATGGCAAGAATAGGAGGATCAGTGTGGCTCGTGCATGTCGTAAGAAGCCCCAGTTTGAGTAATATGATAGAATTTGCTGAAACTGTAGTTCTGCAGGTATCAAGGTTCAAGGTTCATATTTATTTGTTGATGTTTTTTTTTATCTGTATGTTAATTTGTTGTGTTTTTATATGCAGAGTGAACCTCGATTCTTCCTTTCTGTTGGTCTTGAATGATCTACAATATGTTGGTTCACCATAAAATCCCATTCAGTCACTCATTCAATTAGTTTATGCCAATTTATTATAGCTTGATTGAGAAGTGAGCTAAGAGCTTATAAATATTAAGTCCTCTGAGTTTATTTACAAGGCAATTTGGTTCAGCTGGGGATGAAACCCGATACCTGTAACATTCTATCCAATGCATTTCTGCCCTGCTTATCAATATTAATTAAGTGCTCTACCCTATATAATGATATTTAAAAATATTAATTACAATTATGAATGATGGATATTCTGGATACGGTAAATGTTGAATTGCAGTGTTCTAGAAGCATGCTTGCTTCAAAACTCTGAGGTTGCCCTGTTCCAAATCCGGTGGGGTCACATTCAATGGGTTTTAAACACACTTGCACAGTACCATATTAGGGTAAGGTTCTGTGAAAGTATAACCTCTTTCAGAGAGGATGTTAAGACATCAGTGGTGGGGTAGATGATACTGGAGATATTGCCCGCACTTGTGGGTTCGTTCTCAGGTTTATCTTGGTTGTCTCTCATAAACAACACCTGGTACAGGTTAAAGTTTTAAGCTTATTTGCATTTGAGATAAATAAAATTAGTCTTTGATAAAGTAAGGTGGTGATATCAAATTTATAATATGACATAAATTTCAATTTATCCCCAAATTCTTAGACATATTTACGAATTATGGACAAGTATCCCAATGACAACATGTCCCAGTTTAGACAATTTCTTAAAGGAAGATGATAAAAGGAAAAAAATAAATATAAAAGCAAGTTTTAAGTGATCTCACAACATGGGTTAGCAAAATGAAGAAAGTGAATAGTATTCCTTAGATATATCAAACCTGAAGAAATTTAATTCAAAAGATGGAAGTATTTGTAACACCAATTTAGCAAAGATGTAAATGTTAAACTAAATTGCAAGTGTTACAGACACTTGTGTTGACCATACAGATGTAAATATGTTTGAGCCTAAATTAATAGATTAAAAATTGAATAGTTATATAAACACGCTTGATAAAATAAAATATTGAACTAATATAGAATATCTTCACTGCAAAACAAATGTCAGCATATGAATTTAACTTTGATGCAAAAACCTTTTTATTTGACAGACATGCAAATCACTCACGTCTCATCTTGTAAGTATTGTTAGGTGTTTCTCCGAGGTAAGGACGCCTTTTGATGGGATGAGGTGTCTTAAAGTGAAGAGTTGTCTCAAAATCTGGGCTGAGATGTCCTTGGGGCGATTTGTCCTACTGTTGGCCATACAGTTGGTGTGTTAATCTCTGGCCATCTTTTTTCTGTTGGAGTCAGTCTGAATAATCTACAATATCTATGCATTGCATTGACCATATAATATGCACTTGTATAAATTACAGTCCAATAGAAAGAAATGTAAGCAGATGATTACATGCATTAAGCACACTGCACTTATTTTTTCAAACCAACAGTGAGAAATCAGTAATAGTTTTAACATGCCAGTAATAGGAAATCTACTGGGTTAGCATGCACACAATGAGGAATAGGTGTTGGTGTTAACATGCCAGTAGAGAGATCTATACTGGGTTAACACACCAACAGTGAAAATTCAGCACTGCTTTTAACATGCCAGTAATGAGAAATCTGTACTGGGTTAACACACCAACAGTTTAAAGTCAGCATTTGTTTTAACATGCCAGTAATGAGAAATCTGTACTGAGTTGGCATGCCAACAGTGAGAAATCTATACTGGTTTTAATGTGCCAGTAATGAGAAATCTGTACTGGGTTGGCATGCCAACAGTGAGGAATCTATACTGGGGTTAACACCAACAGTGAAAAGTCAGCACTGGTGTTAACATGCGAGTAGTGAGAAATCTGTACTGGGTTGGCATGCCAACATTGAGGAATCTATACTGGGTTAACACACCAACAGTGAAAAGTCAGCACTGTTTTTAACATGCCAGTAATGAGAAATCTATACTGGGTTCACACCAACAGTTTAAAGTTGGCACTGATTTAAATGTGTAAGTAGTGAGAAATCTGTACTGGGTTGGCATGCCAACAGTGAGAAATCTATACTGGGGTTAACACGCAAACTGAAAAGTCAACACTGATTTTAACATGCCAGTAATGAGAAATCTATACTGGGTTCACACCAACAGTTTAAAGTCGGCACTGATTTAAATGTGTAAGAAGTGAGAAATCTGTACTGGGTTGGCATGCCAACAGTGAGAAATCTATACTGGGGTTAACACGCTAACAGTGAAAAGTCAACACTGGTTTTAACATGCCAGTAATAAGAAATCTGTACTGGGTTAACACGCCAACAGTGAAACGTTTGCACTGGTTTTAAAATGCCAGTAAAGAGAAATCCATACTGAGGTTAAAACGCCAACAGTGAAAAGTCAACACTGGTTTTAACATGCCAGTAATGAGAAATCTATACTGGGATTAACACACCAACAGTGAAAAGTCAGCACTGGTTTTAACATACCAATAATGAGAAATCTGTACTTGGTTGGCATGTTAACAGTGAGGAATCTATACTGGGGTTAACACCCCAACAGTGAAAAGTCAGCACTGGTGTTAGCATGCCAGTAGTGAGAAATCTACTGCCAATATTGAGAAATCTATACTGGGTTAACACACCAATTGTGAAAGTCAGCACTGGTTTTAACGTGTGAGTAGTGAAAAATCTGTACTTGGTTGGCATGCCAACAGTGCGAAATCTGCACTTGTTTTAACGTGCCAGTAATGAGAAATCTACACAGGGTTAACACACATACAATGAAAAACCAGCACTGGTTTTAATGTTCCAGTAGTGAGAAATCGGTACAGGGTTAACACCAACAGTGAAAAGTCAGCACTGGTTTTAACTGCCAGTAGTGAGAAATCTGTGTACTTGGTTGGAACTCAAACAGTGAGAAATCTATACTGGGTTAACACACCGACCGTGAAAAGTCAGCACTGGTTTTAACGTGTGAGTAGTGAGAAACCTTTACTCGGTTGGCACGCCAGCAGTGAGAATTCAGTACTGGTTTTAACATGCTAATAGTGAGCAATCTGTACTGGGTTGGCACTATAAAAAGTAAGAAATAAGCACCAGTTTTAACATGCTGTAGTGAAAAATCTACTGGGTTAGCATTCAGATAGTGGGGATTAGACACTGGTGTTAACATGCCAACAGTGAGAAATCGGCGCTGGTTTAAAATGCCAGTAGTGAAAAATCCACTGGGTTAGCATGCATACAGTGAGATATCAGTGGTGGTTTTAACATGCTTTGTGCGAAATCTACTGGGTTATCATAGGCACTGGTGTTAACATGCCAATAGTGAAAAATCCACTGGGTTAGCATGCATACAGTGAGATAAAGACACTGGTGTTAACATGACAGTAGTAAAAAATCTATACTGATTTGCATGCCAACATGGAGAAATCAGCAAAGGTTTTAACATGCTGGTAGTGAGAAATCTGTTCTTGATTAGCATACCAACAGTGAGAAATCTGCAATGGTTTTAACATGCTGGTAGTGAGAAATCTGTTCTGGATTAGCATACCAACAGTGAGAAATCAGCGATGGTTTTAACATGCTGGTATTGAGAAATCTGTTCTGGATTAGCACATCAGCACTGGTATTTACATGCCAGTAGTGACAGATCTATACTGAATTAGCACACCAGCAGTGAGAAATATGCACTGGTTTTAACATGCCAGTAGTGAGAAGTCTGTACTCAATTAGCACATCAATATTGTGAAATCAGCAATGGTTTTAACATGTCATTGGTGAGAGATCTATACTGGGTTGTCATGTCAACAGTGAGAAATCAGCACTGGTTTTAACATACCAGTAGTGAGAAACCTGTACTGGGTTGTCATGTCAACAGTGAGAAATCAGCAATGGTGTTAACATGGTAGTTGTGAGAAATCTGTACTTGATTGGCATGACAACAGTGAGAAATCAGCACTGGTGTTAACATGTCATAAGTGAGAGACCAGAACTCGGTTGTCATGCCAACAGTGAGAAATCAGCACTGGTGTTTACTTGTCAGTAGTGAGAAATTTATACTGCATATTCACACCAACAGTCAGAGAAATCAGTATTTTTTTAACATGCCAGTAGTGAGAAATCTGTACTGGGTTAACATGCCAAGAGTGAGGACTCCCATTTTTGTCATTGCGATGCTATTTTACCCTATTGAAGGGACCTGTCCCCTTTCCCCCATAACCAAAGAAAAAAACACTGGTAGCTTTCTTGATCTTCCAGTGGGCATCCTTACATATTATCTGTTAGCTATATGTCCAGTAAACAATTATGGCAACAAATATCTCACTTGATTCACTTTAGCACCTTTGTCTCTTGATTCGTGCATGACAGACATGAAGGGACTATTTATCCTAGTTTAAAGATGGATATATTGCTTCAGTGACACAGCACCCCACGGCAGAACTTATTCTTTTTAATTACAGCAGCAGTAGTTAAACCCCTCTAGAGACTATATTGATCTTCGGTTATTAATCTTCTTTCAGACTATTGATTTTCTATTATATCATACTTAGAGTGATTAACCTGTATTGTAGTTTGTCAAGCATCTTCGTGCTTCTTTCATCTCATGTTTTTTTTTTACCACTCGATTTTTCATTTCTCTCTTCCTCTTCAATATCACTATAGTGTTGTATTTTTACTTGAACTGTCCAAACATTAGTTTGCTTTTCAATTGTCAGAAGCTTTTATATCATCGGGTAGTGGATAAGTCTAATAGTAAACCATATCTGGAGTCCTCAGCTGCTGAGTGATCTTAGTCACAATCTCAGTATCACTTACCTCTCTCCACTGTAATGATTGGTTGTTGGTTGGAGCTTTGCTTGGTATAAAGCCTTCATGTGAGAGTTTGCCAGTTACTTACATAAGGATGATGGTTCTGCTCACATTCATGTTCTCATGTGTCTGAGAGTTTCCTCCACCACTAAAACTGGTTTGGTTGACATTGTTGTTTATCAGTCATCATGGAAACTGTGACCGGGTTGGTATTCTGACTAGCGACCACTGGACCGAAAGTCAGATGTGCTACTGACTGAGCTAACAGGGCTCTACTGGTCTTAAAAGGTTCCAACCCTTGGTATAACTATTTTGTCATGAATCTCTGCAGAGTTTTGGTTCTGATAAAAATAGGGAGTTGGAATATGTCTTGTCAATGAACCTCATCATACCATGAAGCAGATTTATAATGTTTAAGCCTGCAAAAATGCATATCTATACTTTAATGCTGTAGGTGAGAAATATGATCTTATTAAATAATACTTTAACATGTTACCACAGCGATAGACTAGTGGTAGAGCATCTGTCTCATATGTGGAAGGTCTTAGGTTTGATACCCGGCTTGGGTAATATCATATACTTGAAAAACAGTACTAAAAGCTTTCTGGCTTGGCACTCAGCATTTAGAACCTAGAAAAGTTTTTGTTTTACAGTCCATTGTCTGTATAATGTGACTGATCAATGTAACTAAAAAATTGTAAAAAGTGATGCAAATAGTACAACTACAACATTTATATGTTGGATAAGTGTGTCTCGCTGGTAATTACCAGCTGGCATATAATTATAGGTATATATATACATATATATATATATATATATATATATATATATAATTATAATTATATAAAGGGAGATTATTAAATTCACAACAACGGAATTTATGATTTTTGGGATCTTTTCAGATACTCATTCACAATGCATGATTTATATATGGAGATAATTATCTGTGAATAACCAAGACATTAAAGTACAGACCAGACTACGGCGAGTGCGCCTAGCTACAATGCAAACCATAGATACAATATCAAGGCCTCTATATATATTATATATATATAATTATATGTATATTTAAATGTTCTATTCCTAGCTCATGTGTGATTGGTATTTGTTAGCTATTGTATGCAGCAATTGTAATGAAATCATAATATGGTATTGGGACAATGGCCTCGTTTAGCTAAATCTATATGAATGAATGGCAACCTTCTCTGCATTGTTGTACCATTTATTATTAATTTAACCACTGAAAATCCCAGACAGCAATCAAGCATCGTATCAATACAATAATTTCCTTGTAATGCCTTTAATATCCCATTAAAGCAATTAAATTAAATATTTATCTATGTGAGCTACCTCAACAGCGATAGCTGTCGGAGAGAGGATCCCAGTACAAGTGATTTATCCTGGAATCTGCTACTTATATGAGGCATGCAGCTTCTTCTCTTAAAAGCTAAAGCTATTTGAGAGAGAAGACAAGAGCAAAAGTTAGCTCGGGTATATTAATGCTTATAGCGCTCGATGGAGCGATAAGTGAATGATATCATAAACAGCCATTTCTTGCTGATTGTGGATATGATGTGTTTTTTTTAAATACATCATCTTATAACATTTTTTGTACTGCTTCGAAAAGCCTGTATGATACAGTTTGGCAGTTTTTTAAGTGCTAGATCATGTTGCAAATCGTATTCAGTATATAAAGGGTAGGTCTAAAAAGTATTTTAATAAGTCAGTTAATGTTGTTTTATGCATAGAGGCTGGACAAATGTTATATGTAGTTTTTTGGAATGATCTACATTCATATCTCAAGAATACTCTCACAGGCAGCTGTGGGTTTAATACCCAGGCCAGCTGTCACAGCTTTGGTGGGTTTAAGATCAAGGTCAGCTCTCACTACTGGGGTTGTGGGATTGAGAATATGACCAAATCTCACAGCTGTGGTTGTGAGTTTGAGATCAGGGTCAGCTCTCACAGCTGGGGTTGTGGGTTTTGAGAACATGACCAACTCTCACATCTGTGGTTGTGAGTTTGAGATCAGTGACAGCTCTCACAGCTGTGGTTGTGGGTTGGAGACAAAGGACAGCCGTCAGAGAACAAGGTCATTTGAAGTCTTTGTTTTCAAACTTTCCCAGGGTGCATGCCCTGGCACCCAAAACCCTTTAACACCATGTCCCCTAATATGAGATTTTGGATTGACCCCTGTTAATACTGCCATGCTAATGGCACCATTCTCCACAGACAAAACTGGCTTCCAGGTGTAAACAAATCTGGAATCAAAATATGTTGAAAAATGGCGTTAACACAAATAACTAAATCAAATATAGTTTGGCACTGTAAACACACTCATTCATACATTTTTCATATTGAAATAAATGGACACAATAGGTAGTACACTTACTTGACTTTCACATTACATACATGTAAGTCTGAAGGTGTTCTTATTGTCATTGTCCAATGGAATACTAAGCCTAGAGTTTTTTCTGAATTCTTCCTGCATCTTATGTCATATTATATTGATTTGTATTGAAATGTCTGTACTAGATTTTAGGCGATTTGTGTGAGTGTTTTGTTGTTTTGAAGAGGGGTAGGGTAGTTGGCTAGTTGTTTACAATAGAGAATGACTTTTTTTGTTATGCCATTATGCAATAAGACAACACCTGTTTTTCGACAAACTTGACAAAAAGTCCATTTTCATGCCCCTTCCTTCCCTATTTTTTTTAAGAAATGTTTAATTTTTATTCTTGGCCCTGTGAAAGTCATCAACGTTCAGATGGTAATAAAGTGGAACTATCTATTACAGGAGTTTAATAAGACTTGCACGATGTAGCTGCAAAGTTGAATGTGGGCTACATTTTACTGCGAGAACGTTCAAGCTTGCACTGCAATGTGGTGATCTTTTTAATTAATAGACCATTAATAATTAAACTAGAAGCATATTGTGATAGGGCAAATTATGAATTTGCTCAGAATTTTTGTTCATGAAAGAAATTGTTCTTGTTATGAAAGTAAAATATGATTGTTATGATTTGGCAATGATGAAATTAATTTGTTCATATTTTCATTCATCACCATAAATATATGAATAAACATTTGTTACCATGTAGATATATTATCTCTAGCATATAAAACTAAATCATAATTATTTAAAAAATGTTGGATTGTTGTTTTATGAGTATAAAAACTATAATGCCGTCATAATCTAGTTTAATATTGATATAAAAGTCATAAATATACAAATTGTTTTTTTCAGTATTTTGTTTATCCGACAAGAAACAAAACACATTCATTTTGGATCATTGAGTTTATCTAAGCATGATATATATGAAAAAAATAGTTTTGTGCCGTTTTTAATATTTTAAAAAGATGACATACTGTCTTAAAATCAAAACGGAACCCCAAGTCTAAAAATCAATTTTCGACATGTTTTAACAGTTATCTTTATGGCAATACAGGCTCGGTGAGTAATATATCTAAGCATGCTTATATTGGGGATTTTTTGTGTGCCAAATCTTAAATTTTGAAGAGAAAGAATGACATACCACCTTTAATGCATCTATTAAGATTGGTTATCTATCATTTATCATTGGGACAGATGTAATCATCATAAAGTTATCTCAGAATATCATTCAATGGTTTCAAGGGTGGAGTTCGCTTTTATCGCAAATGCACTGAAAAATAATCTCTAATTATCAAGCAGCGAGATTCATTTGGAGCTGTATTGAAATACAAGTTACCGAATTGATTTTATACTAACTGTGATGCCATGCTTACTTCCAATATATATGTTATATATTGGGAGTGGGCATGGCATTGCAAAATGGCACAAGTGTCATGTTCACGGCATACCTGGAAAACATGTACTGAGTTGATTTTTAATATTTAAGTATAAAAAAAATATTAACTATCAGCCAGCATTTATTGTTTTCCTGATCATTTTGTATCCATCATCTGTGTGCCAAGACCAGCTGGTGTAACTTTAAGGTTGTGCCTACTCTGTTATAGTGGATATAATATAAAAAAAACTCATGTTTCACTGGACCTTTACCACACTTGCAAATGTTTTATAGCATACTGGTAGTGTTTTTTTTTAATTTTGAACTTCTTAAAATGAAAACTATTTGTTTACATTTAAAACCTTTACTTGCCTATGCTGGAGCATCAGTCAGGTCTGGTAAGCTCAATCAATAACATGTCTTACTGTCAATTCAGGAGTTGTGAATTTGAATCCCTGCCCTGCCACAATCTTTCTGATGACTCTCTATGTCCATGAATTAATCACCTTTAGATATATGGAGAAAATGACGACAATTTGCAGGGATGAGGTGTGTCTTTACTGATAACTATCCAAACTGATGTCAGGAACAATGAGTAGGTGTGCTGACCACCGTTTAATAACTGAAACACTATGTAAAGCCCCATACTGGCTTGTGCATCATGGCTTCCAACAGAATAAGTGTTTGCGATGACATTGTTTGGGTAGCATCAGTGTTTTATTTACCCCTGCGCCCTGTGTCCGATACGCACAAATCTTACGGCAGACGTACAATTCTGAAACATGTGCATCCGCTGGACGCAAAAAAATCGCAGCCAATACGTCCCAATTATCTCAAATACAGACATTTAATTCCCAACGCATTGTGTTTCTTGCACATTGCTTTGTAAACACTAGTGCGCGCGCATCATCGGGTGAATATCAAGACCATCGGGTTACTACTGCACCACTTTCTAAACTATGATGCGTGCGCATCAATGTCATCAGACGGTCTCTGTTACCGTTGCGAGTTGTGAATATGCAAACTGTTTGCGGACCTTGAATACTACTTGTGTTATAGTTTCGTTGAATCGAAACGGTGTTATAATTATGATAAACATTTCAATCAGCGGCGTAGCTGCCTTGACGCAACAATGCCCGGGCTTGCATATTATTTGAGAATGCATCATATCTCCTGGAAATGTCATCAGAATGCAGGAAATGCATCCTGAATTTTCTGATGGGGAGAGGGGCATGTTCCCCAGACTCCTCCCCCAACCCTTTTAAACCCTATGGGCTTGCACATCATTTTAGGGTCAGCTACGCCACTGTCAATAAAGGAGATACAGTGTGTAATGTTATTTGAACCAAATCAACAAACACTCTGTTTTTTTGACAGACTTAGCTGCACAAGTGTGTTTTTTTATAATGTTTTTAACTGTTCTAGTCAATGTTTACTGTTGTTTAATTCTCATTTGTGGTTGTTTAAATGGTGCACAGCTAAAGGTTCACACAGTGCAATGGTGAAGTATCTTCATTTTCACAATGTTACATCATTTGTAATTATAATGATTTAGTTAAAATGTCTCGAAAATGGGACTCACACTTTCATTTTTGGACTCACATATTTGTAGTCCAGCGAATCCTGGGAATCGTACATTGGAATTTGTAAAAAAATCGCTGTAGCATTATGCAGTGATACCAGAAAAAACTATACACCTGATTTGTGAATACTTGAACCACAGTATTGGTCAAGGGTAGAGCGTCCACCTTGCATGCATTGCATCAGGGCTCCAAACAGAGAAAGTGTTTGTGATGACATTGTTTGAGTAGCATTATGCAATGATACAAGAAAAAATGAACTGTGTACAAAACTAGTTCATACACTTGCTTTGTCTATACTGGAACCGCAGTGGTGGTCAAGGGTAGAGCGTCCACCTTGCACGCAGAAGGGCGTGGTACATGAAGCTTCCTCCCTTGGCGCTCAGCAATTAGAGGATAGTTCTCAGGCCAGGTGTTGGTATAATGTGACTGGCAGGGGTATCATACCATATGTCTGGCATGATACTCCAGTGTGGCAGCACTTTAATTTAAGAATACTGTCTTAAATAGACATCGTCGTGATATGACTGAAAAATTTTTGAAACCAATTCTAAACCCCATACAACAACATTGTCTGTACTGAGTTAGACTTAGAAGTGCTTCAACACATAATTATGTGCTGATTACCTTGGACTGCTTTGACAGGGCATAATCAATTTATCTGTGCTTACCACCTTCCACAGCGACTGCATTCCAGCAGTAGCAGTGCTAAAATAAGTGTAGTGATTACATTGACACACACATATATATATATATATATATATATATATATATATATATATATAAGTATATAATGTTAATAGATTTGTCATGGAATCGGTTTGTATTTCACCCTCATTCCAGTTCCACAGTTTTCAGTTGATTTAAATTGTACATGTTTTTAATCTACTGAAATATTCTAAATGATCTTGGGGAGGGAAAAAGACTGGTAGCCAGAACATAAAGGGAAACTCCCACATTAGTTAATGTTTTATCTGTGAGGTGTTTTTGTTGTTTATTGCTGATTGAAAAAGTGTACAAATCTTGAAGAATCATTTTATAGCTGCATATCCAATAAGTTGTGTCCTTTAAGTCAATAAAAAAAAAACCTGATATTATTGTAATATTCCATAAACTTGACTATCTGGATCATATCTAGTATAAAATACCACCATGTATTGTTAAAACATGTATTTAAACATGCTATTGTTGCAAATATTTGGATTAGATCTGACCCATGGAATAACCTCAATGGCTTAGTCTATCAAACTATATAAATAAAGGTTTGGAAATTTCTGGGCACCATCGATTAAGAATGTAATATACTGTACACACAGGTGTATACACAAATATCATCAGAATTTTTACTTTAATTTCTGACAGTGAAGCAGCTGATTTGCATATAAGAATTACTGATCAATAAAATTGATATATATTTAAAAAACTATTCAGGTGAAAGAGATGTATCGGTTATTTTAAATCCATGGAAGGCTATGAAAATTCACAAAAATGTCAGTCATAAACAATTTGCTTATTTCTTTATAAAAATATTTTCAGTTATGTGTTAGGCCACTTTAAGAATTATAGATAATACAATGAAAAAGAACAAGATTAAAAGCTGGTGCCTGCGTAGAGGTGCTACAGTAAAGATGTCAGTATAAGTGATACTTATGTGTGATACTTGGTGGTGTCAGTTCAGTAGTGATACCAGTATAAGTGATACTTTCTGGTGCCTGCCTAGAGGTGCTACATATATATGTGTGATTCTTGGTGGTGTCAGTCAGGAGTGATGCCAGTATAAGTGATACTTCCTGGTGCCTGCCTAGAGGTGCTACATATATATGTGTGATTCTTGGTGGTGTCAGTTAGGAGTGATACCAGTATAAGTGATACTTTCTAGTGCCTGCCTAGAGGTGTTACATGTATATGTGTGATACTTGGCTGTGTCAGTTCATGAGTGATACCAGTATAAGTGATACTTTCTGGTGCCTGCCTAGAGATGCTACATGCATATGTGTGATACTTGGTGGTGTCAGTCAGGAGTGATACCAGTATAAGTGATACTTTCTAGTGCCTGCCTAGAGGTGTTACATGCATATGTGTGATTCTTGGCTGTGTCAGTTCATGAGTGATACCAGTATAAGTGATACTTTCTGGTGCCTGCCTAGAGGTTCTGAGTTGTTACTGTATGTAAGTGATACCGGCTAGTTCCTGTCTGGGTTGCAACTGTATATTAGTGAAAATGACTGGTTGCTGTCTGGGTTGCTATTTTATATAAGTGATAATGGCTGATTTCTGTCTGGGGTTGCTATTGTATATAAGTGATAATGGCTGATTTCTGTCTGGGGTTGCTACTTTATATTAGTGATACTGGCTGGTTGCTGTCTGGGTTGCTACTGTATATAAGTGATATTGGCATGATCCTTTTTGAAGTTGTGACTTTATATAAGTGATACTTGCTGGTTACTGTCTTGGTTGTTACTGTTTATTAGTGATACTAGCTAGTTTTTGTCTGGGGTTGTTACTGTATATAAATGATACTAGCTTATTTTTGCCTAGGGCTGCTACTTTAAATTAGTGATACAACATTTTTTGGGGTTCTTTTTGTTAACATTGTTACAATTAAACTTGTAAAAACTATTTAAACTGTAAAACAAAATAAGCAATATTTAAGTTGAAGTTATGAATTGTTTTCTATAAATAACAACAATTTTACTGGTATGTAAGTTGTTCAATATTTTGTATATTATCAAGAGCTGTGTTTTAGAACAAACTGGTTATAAACAATTGATACCAGCTGATTATAACCGTTGATCGGTTGTAAAATTGAACTGATTGCACATCATCAGGTGGAGCTTTACAATAGAAAGATGGTTAAGGGACCCGATTTCAATTTAACTATACTTGTCAACTTTAATGGGTGGGGTGCACCCTGGCCATATCCTAGGATCCTCTTGTGCATTCTAAAGGAAATACAACCATAGTTTTGTTTTTGGTTTACTGTAATTTATATCAGGTAGATCTGTAAACACACTAATGTACATACACCTGACATATTGACCTCTCCGCCATATACACTTCTCAAGTTCATGTTCAATTGCTTTTGTTCTATTATCAAACAAGATAAAACCCTTTTCAAAGCATTTGTTTGTTTGTTCATGTTTTTATTACTAAATTTTGATGTTTCCAGTGAAAAATTTGCTCATTAAAATGATTGGCTGTTCATGAAGGTCTCTGCAGATTAGGCACCACATTGTTTTCTTGAGTGATATAAACAGAGTATTTTAAAATAAAACACACGGCAACCCACAGTGGCAGTCAAGGGGTAGAGCATCCACCTCGCATGCAGAAGGTTGTAGGGTAGATCCCCGGCCAGGTCATGTCAAATACTTGAACAATAGAACTAAAAGCTTCCTTGCTTGACACTCAGCATTACGAGGATAGTTCTAGGTCGGGTCTACCCAGTCTCAGTATAATGTGAATGGGTGGGGTATTATTATATGTCTGCGGCATGATACTCCAGTGCAACAGCACTTACAATACTGTCTCAGGTAGATACTGTCGCGATATAACTGAAAAATTGTTGAAAGCGACGCTGAACTCCATACAACCAATCATCAACAACACACAAGTTTCAGTTATAAACACTACTTGTGACAGTTTTATATAAAAGCTACTGAGGCCATTATAAATTTATTGCTAGATTCTTTTCCGAAAGAAGGTTGGGAATGGTGGCAGGGGAGGATTTTAATTTTTTTGCTAAATGTATTTCGCTTATTTGATTGTCTGTTACAAATTTATATAATACAATGTTTTCTGTGTATTTATTTTAATATATACATAAATATATTTATATTCGTATTGTTGTGTTGGTAGTATAAGAGATATTATCCTTCAATCAAGATAAACCTGTGTCAAGAAAATTCTTTGCTGAGATCACCATTTGTCAAAATCATTTTTTTTTTTTTTGTGGGATTATCCATTGTCAATATTAACCTTTGTGTAGATTATTGTTTGTCAATATCACCCTTCGTTATTTTTTTTTGAATTGGGTTTAATGCCATTTTCACCACATTTCAGGTTATATATGACATATCCAGTTTTGTTAATGAAGGAGAGCCTCAGAATGAATCTGGGTAGAACCACTGTCCTTCTGCAAGTAACTGGGGTAAACTTTACAACAGAAAGTTTTTGGAACGAGCATGACTCGAACCTTTGTTATTAAAGATCAACATTTGTTCAGATCACCATATGTCAAGATCATTCTTTGTTGAGATCAACCTTTGTTATAAACCAGGAAATCTTGTCAGTATTATGTACTGTTACAAGGCAAAGCATCATTATGCTGTAACCTTTTATTGCAGCCCTTGACATCTTTAATGAATTAAGTGCTTATAAATGATATATGGATAGACAAGGAACATGGATATGTATACACAATAATAAATATAATACATCTTTCTTAATTTTTAAATTCAAATATCTTTCTGTAAAATTTAGCTTGTACATGTTTACATGATCGTCAGAACATTAACAGTTGTAAAGAGGGAAAATGCAAATTTTTTATTCATTAATACACACACACATGGACATTGCAATTAAATTAAGACATTGATTATGCAAATAAGATGCAAGGTGATATAGTAGTCTTATGGCGTTGATCTATGTAACTGTTATATAAAAAAAAAATATAAACAGTCATGTAGATACAATTGATAATAAACTTCTTCCGATGGTTCACGATTTATACATTTATGTTTTGAAGGGACACAGCAATGTTAAAATCTGTCTGTTGTCAGTTTTTCAGCTTACGTCTTCATCAGGTAAAATTGAACCGATGATATTTTTTTTTGTAACTTTTATTTCAATTTAGTTGTACAAAAACAGAAATATTGATACAAAATAGTTCATGACAATTATATATACATTTAGAAATTTCTAATAGCCATTGAGTGTCTCACTGTCTGTGGGAAATGAATGAGTAACAAACAGTGCCCAGGTAAATCCAGATAGTTTGTTTGTGTAGTTTAAATCTCAAGGGCTGTATTATCGAGATTAATAAAAATGTTCAAACCGAAATTCCCCCCCAAACAATTTAATTTCAGTTTCTCTTTTAATTATTATTTGAAATACTTCACAGTTAATTTATCACATACAGTCCTAACACCTCTGTACGTAATGATAAAATATAACTTGCAACATAATCAGTAAGTGTGATGTTTTAGCATTTAAAAGTATCGCTGAGGAAACTATCAAAATATGTTAAATTAGTGAAACCGGGGTCAACAACTCAATGGCTACCAGACATTAAGATAACTTGTACATATATGCATTTGTAGACGTGCAGAACAATATACATGTAATTGAAATCAATTTTCACAATTTAATATAAAGTAGTTAGTTATATAGTGGGATATCATTAAACATTTGGCCGGTTAATCATTTGTATTAGAGATATTTTGAAACAATAAGTGTATAAGCTTAAGTTCTGCAAATTCCTGAGAAAATACTACACAACTTAAAAAGTGCAAAATTTCATCTACAAATCTTTAATAAGTACTCATCCAGTCTAACAAACATCGATGAGAGTCAACTTTGTAACGTTATCAAAATGCTTTTCACTTATTGTAACGTATACACTAAAAAGCAACAATACATGTTAAATTGAATGTTGGAGTTCATTTATTTATGATTGATGAATGCATAAAAAAACCAATCCAATTGTCATAAAACAATCCGCTTTGAATCTTTTATCTGACTTTGTAAACTTATTATTTTGAGAAGAAAGTAATGCTTTATTGATGTATATAACATTAAATAATTATTCTTATTGCAGGTCTAGTCTTGATAATGAGCAGTTAAATATTATAGTTGATTGGAGAAAAGAAAAAAAAGGAAAAAATAAAAACACTCTGGGGAGGGGATGGGGATTGATATAATTAATTATCTACAAAATATATATGTATTTGTAATCAAACAAATGTGTCTAAATTAAAACTGAAAGAGTAACATGAAAAATGTTTCAAATTTGTATCAAGATATAAGTGGCTTATAGTCATTCCAAATAATATCAAAAGTGTGTATTTTACAATTTATTGTTGCAAGATACCGTTCTGTATTATACAGATTTATAATATGTTTTTTAAAGTTGTCAAGTGTAGGTTTAACTGTTTTAAGTTTCTGGGTGTAAATAAATTTCTTTGCAATTAATATTATTTTATTCAAAACTTTGTCAAAAATTTTATTTCCGAACATAATGTCTGTATTTGTCCAATTTAAATTAGTGCCTATACATTTTTCACGAATATGGTTCATCAAACAGGAGATAAATTGTTTAGAAATGTCACATTCGATAAAAATATGTTTAATTGTTTCTATTTCTCTGTTGCATAAACTGCAAATATCAGAATCTTTTATTTTCATTTTTTTAAGAAGAGAATTGGTTCCTAAAATTTGGTGGTTTATTCTGTACTGAAACCATTGTAAGTTTGTATCATTTGTTATGTTAAATGGAAGGCAGTAAAATTTAGTTTCAACGAAACTGGTTCTTATATCCAAATCATTTTCCCATTTTGCAGCGGATTGAGGGATTATATTTTCTTGTATACAAGACTGATAAATTGCCCTACATCCTTTTGTATCTTTCATAATTATTGATATTGATAAAGGGCATGTAGGTGCCCCTCCATTACTAGCTAAATGAACAATAGAAAGTTTAAATAAGTACCTTTTAACAGATGCTAGCAATCCTTCATATTCTATGAAGTTTGTATTTATGTTGTACCTATTAATAAAATCAGTCAATGAGTAAAAATTACCATTTGCGTTCATAATATCATTTATCAATAAAACACCCTTAGAGAACCAATGGTTATAAAATATACTTGTGCCTCCGACCTTAATGTTTGGGTTAAACCAAATTGGAATTTTTTGAAATGTGTACCAATTTGCAGGCTTTAGTAGGTTTGAATATGTTTGATAACTTCTAAAAATATCTTTCCAGAAGGGATTATGTATTCTGTTTATGTGTCTACTAATAAAATCTGGGCCATATGCGCCAACATTTGACATGAATGGGTACATGGAGTTAAATATATCTAGATATTTTTTATTTGAGTTTAAAAGGCGTCTTATCCATGTGAGTTTTAATGAGTTAATAAAAAGGTCTATATCAAACATTTTGAGGCCCCCTTTTATGTAAGGGTTGCAAATTGTAGTTCTTTTCACCTTATCCGGTTTATCATTCCAAATAAATTTAAAAAATAAGCTTTTAATCTCTTTAATTTTATCAGAGTTAGGGTTTGGTAGAGCTAAGATAAGATGATTAATTTTTGATATGGCTAAACTTTTTAAGATTGTTATTTTACCAATTGGTGTTAATATTCGTTTTGACCAATGGATAAGAAGTTGTTTTATATCATGTATTTTATCATCAAAGTTCACATTAATCATTTTATCTAAATCTACTGAAAATCGAATACCAAGGACAGTAAATTCATTGTCCCAAGAAAGATTATATTCTTCACATAACTTAATATTACTATTTTTCCTTGAACCTATCCACACTGCCTTAGTTTTATCAACATTGATATTAAGGCCGGAGATTTCAGCATAGAATTTGAGTGTTTGAAGTGTGTTTACAAGTGATTTTCCTGAACCATCAAGCATGAGTGTTGTGTCATCGGCATATTGTGAAATTAAAAAGTTTGTATTGTCAATCTGTATTCCTTTTATATTAGGGTTATTTCTGATTAGAACAGCGAGGATCTCTGCACATAAAATGAATATATATGGGGATAATGGGTCTCCTTGTCTACAACCTCTCTGTAAGTAGAACCACTCTGACAAGTGGCCATTGACTATTACACATGATTCTATATTTGTATAAAATACTTTGACCCATTTAATAAAGGATGGACCAAAGTTAAAAAATTTAAGAACAGCAAAAATAAAAGCCCAGGCGACCGAGTCAAATGCTTTCTCAAAGTCAATGAGTAGTAACATGCCTGGTTCATGGTTCTTTTCTAAATAAAACATTAGATCATACAATAATCGAGTATTTTCGCCAATGTATCGGCCTGACAAAAATCCTGTCTGATCCTCATTAATAATAAATGAACCGATGATATTGAAATCATCAAGACTTGCTTCATTCTTGAATAAAAACAAAAGATAAAGATTTAAACGTACGCTATATTTTGATAGTTTTTATTTATGCAATATTGTTATTTGAAAAGTGGTCAAAGTATGGTATATGTGTTTAAATCTGTATCTTTTTTTTTTTGCAAGAATAAGGCAAGTCTTGATTATTTCAATATCATCAGTTCATTTCAAACATCAGCTGCATTTACAGAAATTTATTAACAGGAAATGTTTCTTTCTGCATCATGAAAACTTTAAATTGGCAAAACAAGAAATATTGCTTGGTTAGATGAATTGCTTTCCAGTTTAAGAAATTGTCTTCCCAATTTATTTCCTTATTTGTATTTTTCCTTTCAATTTACATGTAATTTCATTGCACTTTCATTTCAAGTTTGCGAACAAAATAAAATATAGATTTAAAAGATTCCTCCCAATTTTAATAGGACTTGTACAAATAACCCAAAACTGATACCATTGTAAGTGGTGAAGATCCGCTTTCGATGTTGATTTTATCATGTTCATTTTACCGTTAGTATTCACATGGGAGCTGTTTATCTCCAGGGTTTTACCCATAAGCATTTTGGATAGACGACCTCCAGTAAAGTTCATTTAGGCAATATAATGTATAAAATGCATAAACATTTCTGGAGAAGAAGAGTTCTGCTATACTGGTTGTTACAACTAATGCATATAAAACAAGTTACTTACAGATTTTTCTGGAGGAGGAGATTGAAATTACAAAGATAGGGTGTGAGAGGCTGTATTGAAACAGTGATAGGTAGATATACATCTGAAATCAGGTAGCAACATTATGAAAGGTCGAAAGGTTTCTCAATTTGAACCTTAACACTGTATTGACTATATTATAGGGTAGGTGTTTATTAAATGTGTCTTGCATTTATGCACAAGCTAACTCAATAAAAATTTAAAAAAAAATTAAAAACAATAAAATAAAATAAAACCTCCCCCATCCGCCTTTTTAAGATTTGGTTGATAATCTAGCAATTAATTTTTAATGGCCTGAGGTAGTTTTTCTTTTATGTTACAACTGCAGTTGGTTCTATCCATCTTCCAACCAATGATTCAAGTGGGAAAGTTATGTTACTTGCGGAGATTGGGGGTGTGCTCGAGTACTGGTTAATCCAAGGAAACAGTGGTTAGGTTAACTGATTGTCTGTTAGCCCTCGATGGCATAAAAATGACACTAAATATTCAATCAATCAATCAATCAACCTGGCTTTAAAAATGACCAAATGCAGTTTATATATTTTATAGATCTCAGGCAATGTATGTAATTATATTTTATGAAAACTTACGTAATATAAAAAGAGGAAAGGTTACCTGGTATTGGTTTGAAACTGCTCTGTCAGAAACAATAAATATTTAGGTACCGCTGTCCTTCATTAAGATTAAAATTCAAGTAAATTGAGGTCGGGAGGTCATGTATAACCAGTAACCAATTAAATGGCTTGCAATGATATGTAGTAATTCATAATACTTGTGACAGCTCTTATATTCTCATGGATGAAGCTAATTCAATAGAATTTGGTTCAGATTACTCAAACAGCAGGTTATCTTTTACTGCTGGTCATCACCTTAGCTGTACTGGTACAGATAAAACAATGATACCTACTGTTTCAAGTGAATGGAGGTAAGCTTTGGAAATATTGCTGTCCTCATCATTCTGTTGTAATTGCAAAGTAACCGACTGATACAAGTCAAGTAGTACTACAGTCAGGGCCTCCATTATTGGTTCTTAGACTAAGTATTGATCATGGGGGCCTCCATTATTGGTTCTTAGACTAAGTATTGATCATGGGGCCTCCATTATTGGTTCTTAGACTAAGTATTGATCATGGGGCCTCCATTATTGGTTCTTAGACTAAGTATTGATCATGGGGCCTCCATTATTGGTTCTTAGACTAAGTATTGATCATGGGGCCTCCATTATTGGTTCTTAGACTAAGTATTGATCATGGGGGCCTCCATTATTGGTTCTTAGACTAAGTATTGATCATGGGGCCTCCATTATTGGTTCTTAGACTAAGTATTGATCATGGGGGCCTCCATTATTGGTTCTTAGACTAAGTATTGATCATGGGGCCTCCATTATTGGTTCTTAGACTAAGTATTGATCATCGGGGCCTCCATTATTGGTTCTTAGACTTAAGTATTGATCATGGGGCCTCCATTATTGGTTCTTAGACTAAGTATTGATCATGGGGGCCTCCATTATTGGTTCTTAGACTAAGTATTGATCATGGGGCCTCCATTATTGGTTCTTAGACTAAGTATTGATCATGGGGCCTCCATTATTGGTTCTTAGACTAAGTATTGATCATGGGGCCTCCATTATTGGTTCTTAGACTAAGTATTGATCATGGGGGCCTCCATTATTGGTTCTTAGACTAAGTATTGATCATGGGGCCTCCATTATTGGTTCTTAGACTAAGTATTGATCATGGGGGCCTCCATTATTGGTTCTTAGACTAAGTATTGATCATGGGGCCTCCATTATTGGTTCTTAGACTAAGTATTGATCATCGGGGCCTCCATTATTGGTTCTTAGACTTAAGTATTGATCATGGGGCCTCCATTATTGGTTCTTAGACTAAGTATTGATCATGGGGGCCTCCATTATTGGTTCTTAGACTAAGTATTGATCATGGGGCCTCCATTATTGGTTCTTAGACTAAGTATTGATCATGGGGCCTCCATTATTGGTTCTTAGACTAAGTATTGATCATGGGGGCCTCCATTATTGGTTCTTAGACTAAGTATTGATCATGGGGCCTCCATTATTGGTTCTTAGACTAAGTATTGATCATGGGGGCCTCCATTATTGGTTCTTAGACTAAGTATTGATCATGGGGCCTCCATTATTGGTTCTTAGACTAAGTATTGATCATGGGGGCCTCCATTACTGGTTCTTAGACTTAAGTATTGATCATGGGGCCTCCATTATTGGTTCTTAGACTAAGTATTGATCATCGGGGCCTCCATTATTGGTTCTTAGACTTAAGTATTGATCATGGGGCCTCCATTATTGGTTCTTAGACTAAGTATTGATCATGGGGGCCTCCATTATTGGTTCTTAGACTAAGTATTGATCATGGGGCCTCCATTATTGGTTCTTAGACTAAGTATTGATCATGGGGGCCTCCATTATTGGTTCTTAGACTAAGTATTGATCATGGGGGCCTCCATTATTGGTTCTTAGACTTAAGTATTGATAATGGGGCCTCCATTATTGGTTCTTAGACTAAGTATTGATCATGGGGGCCTCCATTATTGGTTCTTAGACTAAGTATTGATCATGGGGGCCTCCATTATTGGTTCTTAGACTAAGTATTGATCATGGGGGCCTCCATTATTGGTTCTTAGACTTAAGTATTGATCATGGGGCCTCGATTATTGGTTCTTAGACTAAGTATTGATCATGCGGGCCTCCATTATTGGTTCTTAGACTAAGTATTGATCATGGGGGCCTCCATTATTGGTTCTTAGACTAAAGTATTGATCATGGGGCCTCCATTATTGGTTCTTAGACTAAGTATTGATCATGGAGCCTCCATTATTGGTTCTTAGACTAAGTATTGATCATGGGGCCTCCATTATTGGTTCTTAGACTAAGTTTTGATCATCGGGGCCTCCATTATTGGTTCTTAGACTTAAGTATTGATCATGGGGCCTCCATTATTGGTTCTTAGACTAAGTATTGATCATGGGGGCCTCCATTATTGGTTCTTAGACTAAGTATTGATCATCGGGGCCTCCATTATTGGTTCTTAGACTTAAGTATTGATCATGGGGCCTCCATTATTGGTTCTTAGACTAAGTTTTGATCATGGAGCCTCCATTATTGGTTCTTAGACTTAAGTATTGATCATGGGGCCTCCATTATTGGTTCTTAGACTAAGTTTTGATCATCGGGGCCTCCATTATTGGTTCTTAGACTTAAGTATTGATCATGGGGCCTCCATTATTGGTTCTTAGACTAAGTATTGATCATGGGGGCCTCCATTATTGGTTCTTAGACTAAGTATTGATCATCGGGGCCTCCATTATTGGTTCTTAGACTAAGTATTGATCATCGGGGCCTCCATTATTGGTTCTTAGACTAAGTATTGATCATGGAGCCTCCATTATTGGTTCTTAGACTAAGTATTGATCATCGGGGCCTCCATTATTGGTTCTTAGACTAAGTATTGATCATCGGGGCCTCCATTATTGGTTCTTAGACTAAGTATTGATCATGGGGGCCTCCATTATTGGTTCTTAGACTAAGTATTGATCATGGAGCCTCCATTATTGGTTCTTAGACTTAAGTATTGATCATGGGGCCTCCATTATTGGTTCTTAGACTAAGTTTTGATCATCGGGGCCTCCATTATTGGTTCTTAGACTTAAGTATTGATCATGGGGCCTCCATTATTGGTTCTTAGACTAAGTATTGATCATGGGGGCCTCCATTATTGGTTCTTAGACTAAGTATTGATCATCGGGGCCTCCATTATTGGTTCTTAGACTAAGTATTGATCATCGGGGCCTCCATTATTGGTTCTTAGACTAAGTATTGATCATGGGGGCCTCCATTATTGGTTCTTAGACTAAGTATTGATCATCGGGGCCTCCATTATTGGTTCTTAGACTAAGTATTGATCATCAGGGACTCCATTTTTGGTTCTTAGACTATAAGTATTGAACATAAGGGCCTCCATTATTGGTTTTTAGACTGAAGTATTGATCATGGGGGCCTCCATTATTGGTTCTTAGACTAAGTTTTGATCATCAGGGCTTCCATTATTGGTTTTCAGACTAAGTATTGATCGTCAGGGCCTCCAATATTTTAAGGGTCCACATTTTTGTGCTCTTAGTCTGTAAATAAATCATCTTTAAGGTCTATTTCTTAAGGGCCTACATTATTGCTCTTAGTCTGTAAATGGATTCTTTTCAGGGCCTACATTGTTTTATTATCAGGGACTATATTATTTGGTTCTTACTCTGTAAATGGATTTCTTCAGGGCCTACATTATTTTTATTATTAGGGACCAAAATATTTGGTTCTTACTCTGTAAATGGATTCTCTTTAGGGCCTACGTTATTTGGTTCTTACTCCGTAAATGTATTACATTTAGGAACTACATTATTTGGTTCTTACTCTGTAAATGTATTACATTTAGGACCTACATTATTTGGCTCTTAGTCTTAAAATTCTAATATGCACCTCAGGCTCATCCAAATATATGAATGTTTTAAAGTGAACTTAGAGAATTAATGGTAATGCACATACAAGACAAGGAATTTTATCTTTTTGAGAGTGTGTTACTGCCTGCTTTAACCATAATTACAAAGGCAAGAAAGGTTAAGTGTAAAAGCACGGTTTAACTATTTCATTAAGATTTAACTGTTGCACAAAGATTTTAATATTAAAGCAATCTTGATGTAAATAGACTGTAATTGCAGAGTGCCAGCAAAGTTAATATATGAAATTGTGATTAGGTGATGGATAGGCGATATATCAGTCCAGAACTTGTTTCCTGGAAATTGGAAAGAGGCCCAAGTCTTCAAGATTAGGTGAAAAATGAGTGAGGTATGCAATGTAGTCCAGTCGACATTGCTGCTTTGCTCATTTTTGTTTTTAAGTGTTTCAGCATTTAATTCACACATGGATATTATTTTATCAACATCCCACACACTGGAATTCTTTGAAAATGATTTAACAAATACAAACTTGCCAATTTGCTGGGATCAAATTTAAGCTCGCATACTCACAAAGTGTTAGTTCTTTTCGCAGAAAGCGAGTACATATTTCAGTAACTCGAAAATTTCTGTGAGTACTAAATTCTAATAGAAAATTTATGAAACACAAATAAAGCAGTAAATAAAAAAAGTATGGAAATCATAACTTGGGTAAAAATTTCAATAATCATTTAGATGATCAGCGAGCATCTCTTATGTATTATAAAATGACGTCATCATTACTGATATCGGCGATTTTGGTTGGCTGACGCTGTTCTATATTAAGATTTTTTATTTAGAACGCATATTATTGGCTGTAGTATTGGGAACACCTTCTGTATCAATATTCGCACATGTATCTTCGTCGGCAAATAAAAATGTCAACAAAAATAACACAGTTTCTAAAACGGAAAGGTGCTGATGAGTAAACAGAAACTAATTTTTGTGTAATTAAGTGCCATGACATTAAAAGAAAAATGAGTTTAATAATTGGACTAATTTCAATGTGAGTCCCTGATTTGAATGAGATAACGTGTGAATGTTTGATATTTATGCTAAACATATTGTCACTGATAGGTAGATGTCTATAATAGTTCTAGATACAATAAAATTGTGTTCAGAAAAAGCCTTGTTAAAAAAAAACAGTAACTTTTTGATTTTGCCAGTAGATGTAAATGGTACTGGCAAAAAAATGCCAGTGAAAAAATATGCTGAATTTAATCCCGATTTGATACTTTTAAGGTTTTTTTTTGCAATTAAAAGGTCTTCCTCTTCATTCTTTGCTTATAATTGTGCCGAATTGTGCTGGGCCCGATTAGCTCAGTCAGTCTGACTATCAATCCAGGGGTCGTGAGTTCGAATCCCCTGCCCGGCAACAGTCTCCGTGATGATTGATATACGACATTGCGTCTTATTATCATTCGTCTCACACAACTGATTTAAGTGGGAAAGTTATCAGTTACTTGCGGAGACGGGGTCTGCTGGAGTACTTGTTAATCCCAGGAAACAGTGGTTAGGTTAACTGATCGTCTGTTAGCCCTAGATGACATAATAATGATGCTAAATATTCAATCAATCAATCAATCAATCCTCATTTGATCAAATTTACCTGTGAGTCGGATGTGTCAATTTTTAACCAATCAGTGGATTGTGATACTAGATCGACTTCTTCAACTTTTTTCACCGCAATCTTAATTAGAAATCTATATTTAGATCATATTCCACGTGTTCTGATATTTGAAATAATAAATTGCCTAGTAGATTTCCATCAGCAATCAAGTGTTCATTTATTTGAATTTATTGGTAATGTGACACACAGTGATGATGAAATTGATTTAACTCGCTTTTCATGCATCAAATCAATTTCTACACCTGTGTAAATGTATACATATATAATTTGGAGATATTAATCTTCCAAGTATTATGGTTTGAAGCATTACAGTTTAAGACAATTTTTACCTTTTTGTAGAACTATATAGTTAGTTTATACTAATTTATTTTAGTGGAATTGCGGAGACAGCTCAGAGCTTATATGAACTGCTCTAGAGACTGCTTCCTGGTTAAAACCAGTACTGGGTGTTCGTTTTTTTAGAGGCATCGGGCTGAGCTGGGTATTAAACACTCTATCCTAACAGCTGTCAACACTCTATCCACTACACAACCGCATATGTAGTTATATGAAGTGGTGTTAAGCAAATTTTCAAACTTTGAGTAACAATAGATACAAAATGAAGAATCTGCATAGTAACAATGCCTGTTTTTTTTTTTAGCTCGCCGGGACAATGTCCAAGGAGAGCTTTTGTCATGACCCCGGCTTTGTCGGCATCGTTGTTGTCTGTAGACGCCCAGGTTAAACTTTTGTGTACAAGTTTCAGATATCTGTGCAACTACTCATTGGATATGAATGAAACATTCCATGTGTGTTTACCTTCATCAATGGAACACACAGAGATAAGAACCATAACTCTGGATTGCATTTTTGTACAGTTATGGCCCTTTTTGGACTTAGACACCCAGAGGCGAGCTTTGTTGGTCTTCTGACAACTCTTGTTAAATTTATATTTTATATTTAATCATATTTTTCAGCTAAAATATTGTCAAAGTTTGAAACTGCTAAAAGCTATGTCATTTGTTTAGTCTCAGTTAAGTAGTTTTCTGCCTGCATCAGTAACTCATAGTAGAACATGATTTATATTTTATTATACTTCAACTTGCAACAGGTTTTGCACACATTACAGTGATATGTTCAAATATTGGAGGGTCCTCTGTGCCGAGTGTTCTCAGAGGAGCTCTTCTCCAAATCTAAAGGTTTAACTCTCACCACAAAAGTCATGGGTCTAAGCCCATCTCATTCCTTTTTTATTGTTGTGTAGTTTAAGAAACCAATACACCTTAATTTTAAATGTTCATTAACAATTCACCTGGTTTAATATTCATTAGTAATTCATCTGGTTGTTTAATATTCGTTAGTAATTCATCTGGTTGTTTAATAGTCATTCTTTATATTTTGTTTTGATTGCTTAATTCCACTAACAAGATTTCTTTTCTTTCAGCTTGCACATATAAGTACATAGTTACTCAACAGCCAATCGGACGACAGATGTTCAGAAAATTCTGTGATAGAAAGCCAGACCTCAGAAAAGCAATCAATTTTATAGATGAAATAGTAAGTGCGATTCAATTATACTTAAAAAAAATATATATCTATCAATTGTTTGTTTATACTGAATAATGTTCAGCTCACCTGCGGCCAAAGTTTATGTGAACTATTTTGATCAGTTTTTGTCCGTCTGTCAATCAGCAACCTTTTTATTTTGTGAACTGATCTTAAAATGTAAGGGCACTATCAATTCTTGAAGTGTTCGTGGAATATTATAAGAGTAAAAGCTAAATCATGAGGGTACAAAATACCCCCAAAGTCCACTTTTCCAGACCTCTGTGCAGCAAGATTGGAACAACAATTAAATCACATGTGAGCAGATAGTGTGCATTTCTGCTCCCATACCAGAAACAGAGTTGGTAAATATTTCCTTGGACTTGTCAGAGTGACTCTTCCACTCTTTCAAAGGTACCGTACAGGTTTACATTTTAAGCATTTACAATATTTGCACCTATAGGTGTTTCAAGTTTTTGTTTCTTTGAAGAGTATACCATATCATATACCACCTTGTTTCATATCTACGTAAATGAAACGTATCTGTGTGCCCTAAGCTTTGGCACTTTGTAAATTGTTTATTTTATATTGAAGATAATATCTAAGAAGCCATAAAGACTTGTAAACATTGAACTACATATATACCTTGAATATGTTCTCCAGTAAGCACACCTTTAGGTTATCTTACAAAATGAGAATTGAAAAATTCCACCATTGATCATCAGACCAGTCTAATAAGTTCATTACTGGACTTTCATTGTTGAATACTTGAACATTGTAACTGCAGTGAAAAAAATATAAAAATTGTAACTCTAGGAAAATTTCTGACTTGCTCATTGGGGATGAAACTTGGGTTTATTATTTTGAGTCCCAATGGCACATCAATAACAAACAATGGCTTGGTAAAAATCAGGCTAAGCCAATCAAAGCAAAGAGGACAATAAGGTTTTACAACGCCATTTTCTTCAATTCTAGTGATCCTGTTGTACAAATTCCTTGCAAAGAGGGTAGAACAAATACAGGCAAGTTTTACAAAGATAAAGTACTTAAATCTGTCAAAATAGTTTATCAAAATAAACACCCGAGTTAAGGTTTGGAAGGCATAAAGCTTATTCATGACAATGCTTCTGCCCACAAAAGTAAAACTACAATCTTTCTTAGAACAAGAAAATGTTATTCAGGTTGAACAACCCCCTTTTTCCCCTGACTTAAGCACCTGTGACTTTTTCCCATGCTTAAAAAAAATGCTCACTGGTAAACGCTATGCTACTAGAAGTGCTCTTGGGTCTGCAATTCTTAGCTTTACTGGCCGAAGGGCAGAAGTGCTTATGCGATGGCACGTCTATCGTCTCCTGTCAGTCTTCTGTCGTCTGTGAGCAGCACTTTCTCTGAAACCACTATGCCAACTAAACTGAAACTTCACACGGATGTTTCTATTGCATAGGAGACTTTACAGAAGATTTTTTTTTGCGATCTAAAATTCAAAATGGCCACCGTTACTAAAAATAGTCCTTCTCCTAATGAACAGCCCAACAGATTTTCAAAATGTTTATGTAGTAATGATGACCAACTATAGTTTTGTTAGATTTGTTCAAATGGTGTCCCCTAAGGTTTAAAAATGACCCCGCACCGAGGTTTCAATTAGGGGACACATGTCATTATAATTTTTTTTTTTTTAAAAATGGAAGTGATTTTGCCTAAATCTTTAAAGAAACATTGTTTGGTGAAGGAGGATCAGATTTGTCAAAATGACTGGGTTCCACTGTCTTGCGGGGTCAGGAGGGGCTCCAAAAGGGTAAAAATTGGGAATTACAAAAATTGTTTTCTTAAGAACCGTAATGTCAGATTTGTTCATATTTGGCATAAATTATCTCTATGTGTTGGGGTTTGATTGCAGATAAGAATTTAGGGGCCCTGTAAGGGGACTTAGAATTTTACATAGGAATATCATAGGCAAAACTGATTTTTTTCATTTTACATCCATGTGTATAAAAAAACTTCTTTTTAAAATTTGAATCATTTCTGTTCATAACAAATCTCTAAGAGTGGGTGATGGAAGTTCTGACAAATTAAGGGGCTGGGTTGTATAAGGGTTCTGTACAGGGGACTATATTTTTTTACAGATCAATGGTATGGGAATTTAAAGTATTGCCTTATAATAGCAATTAAGTTTTTGTTCAGTATGGGTGGGTGGGGTATTTATTCATAAGTTAAGAAGGAATGGGATTTTTTTAGGCAAATTTCTCAAAGTATCCTCCCACGCTCCCCCAAAGATGGTAAATATTGTGAAATTTCAAAAAGTTCTATGGCCACTTTGAGTCAATAGAGCGTCCTCATGCCCTCTTGGCCCCTTTTTCAGTGTCTGAACAGTATATCAAGGGGAGACTGCTTTGCAGCATTTAGGTCGGGGACAGCAATACTTCAAAAGTGTGTATCTGTCGGGGGAGGGGGGGGGGGGATACTTTGAGGAGTTTGCCTAAAAAAATCCCATTCCTTTGACAATCTTAAGTATGCAAAGACCAGTGACCGAATATATTGAATGCCCCTCGTTTTAAACTCTGAAAGTCTTTTTATTTCCCCCACCTTTTGAAGAATGGTTAAGGGACATTAAGTGTTGCCACTTTCGTTTGATCATCCATAGTGTCCTATGGACATATTTCCAGTTCTGAAAAGCCCTTGCTGCACGGTCCTTCATATCCAAGTTGTTTAAGGCGTCTGCTAAAGGTTACTTACCTCCCATCATTTGAGATCATGGGTTCAAGATAGCTCAGTGTAATTATATTTTATGTGAGAATGATACCCTAAATATTTATAATAAATGCTGCGGGTGTGTGTTGAATTTTTTTTTTCTTTTTCGAAAGTTGGAAATGGTTCCCATTTATCAGATATTTGAGAGTTTTACGTCATACAGTGGCAAAAAATAGTAGTGTGTGAGCGTAATAAAGATGCAGCAAACACAGAACTTATCAATACTGTAGCATCCCCATACCATCATGAGGAGGCACATGAACAAGTGCACATAAATGCATGAAAATGCGTGCAATTGTGTATGCTGGCGTAAAGGGGGATCATATATCTGGCATGTTTTATCCTGAAAATTGAGATTATAGAAGCTGATATTTAGGCAAAAGAAGGTGTGGCATTAATTAAAAATTCAGTGCATATAAGATAATATAATGCATGTCTGAGCCAGGAAGGAATTTTTCTGGCCACTTTAGGTCAGAGACAATTGCAATTTGTTATCGAAGATACTTGTAAATGCAGTGAACCACTTGTATTTTATATCAGTTTCCTTGTGGATCCTGTGAAGCAGACTGCAGTTTAATCAAGTCATTAACAACATGTGTTCATGTATTGATATTATAATTGACCTTGCAGTGTTAATTGGCTATTTGACAGGCATATTATTCTTTTAAAGGGACACAATGTCATGACAATGTTCATACTCAGAAAAAAAAATTGATTTAAATTAAAATTCCCACAAGTAATTGGAATGTTTTAAGGGAGTATTTCAGGAAAGAAACACTTTCAATGTTTTAAAAAAGTATTTATAAAATGAATAAAAAGCATCTTGTTATCATAAATAAATAAAATTTGAATGGTTAGGTTTATAAAATCCACAGGAACTTGACCTGGCTGGGTCAAACCAAAGATTTGAAAAATGGTACTAAAAGCTTCCTCGCTCGGCACTCAGCATTTATAGGATAGTTCTAGGTCTGGTTGGCCTGGTGTCGGTATAATGTGACTTAGTGGGGGTATCGTACCATGTGTCTGCAGCATGTGGTTCTTCAGTGTGACAGTGCTTAGAATACTGACTCGAGCAGACACTGTCGCGATGTAACTGAAAAATTGTTGAAAGCAATACTAACTAACAAACAACAAACAAATGTTTGGAAATAAATATAGAAATCTTCAGTCAAGACAATATGCACTCTAATATTTTCGCACTATATGCATTATAGTTTGTTATTTGTTTGGAGTAAAGTTGTAAACTGCAGTAGTATATTAGGTAATGATACAAAGCAATGACAATTCTGTGTGGTGGTTCTTGTGTAAATATTTATGATGTAATTTCCAACTTCTGTTTTATTTTCTGCACAGTTAGGTTCCACAATCAAAGAATCTTTTATCTTAAAATATAAAGAAAAATATGAAGAAACAAAAATGGATGAAGCTGTAATACAGAATAAAATTTAATTATGATCAGATTAAAGTGCAGGCAGCAGATATACTGTATGCAGTGTAGCGTAAATAGTTGAAGCAAAAATAGTAAAACTGTTTTGCTGTTAACCTTCTAACCCATGCTTAAGAACCTTAAGCAAAAAATGTTTATAAAAGTTGGAGAAGGAAGTATAACTGCACAGGGAGAAGAGGATTACATCGCTGTTTGGGGATAACTTTGTTTTGGCCAAAATCTTGTTTTAAATATATTTTCATTGAAATGCAAAGCAAAATGTTTGGTATGGTTCCTAATACTCTACATATAACTATTTTTCTCCGCCAGTGAGTCATCTGTTGTTAACTGTGTTAGTTACTGGGCTCATAATTGACAATAACAAAGACGTTTTACCATTGTCATAACTGAAAACATGTTGCGATGTAAGAGCCGACAATTGTACATAATTTTAAAACGTCAGTTTTCATCAAGTCATTTTCGGTATTATTATTATGCTGGTTGTGTTATGTGGACTATTATATATTAGAAGATAGGGTTTAACGCCATTTTCAAGACATTTCAAGTTATATATGGCATACATCCAGTTTGTGGAGGAAGACCTCAGTATGAATCTGAGTAGAACCACCGTCCTCCCGCAAGTAACAAGCAAACTTTCTCACGAAACATTTTTGGAGCTAGCGTTACTCGATCCTTTGGCCTAAACGGTGATCTTGAGACGGTGTCCTGGACCACTTGGCCACAGAGGATCCCTATATCTAAGACATGGATAGACATTGCTTTTTTATTGTTATAAGGTCATTTAATGTATTTTATGCTTTATCAATGGAAATACATACATAATACATGGGCTGTGTCCCTGTGTCTCAGGGTTGCAAACGGATGCTTTCCAGGTACATCCAGGGTCCCTCAAGCCTACACATATCGGTCCGTGTGCGGCCTGCATCCTTGGGTACGTGAACCATGTCCCTGTGTCTCAGGGTTGCAAACAGATGCTGTCCATGTACATCTAGGGTCCCTCAAGCCTACACATATCCATCTTCGCAGCCTTGTGGACCATGTCCCTGTCTTGCCACATGTTGATCACATGGCTCTGCGTGTGCATGTCAAAATGATGCAATCTACTTTGAAATTATAACAATTCGCAACAAACAGAAAAGCTCTTTTTTTTCACCAAAATTTCGTAACTTCAAAATAAAAATAAAATTTAAATTCAGCTTTAACAAAAACGGTGTAAGTAGCTATATAATGATGAGTTCAATATAAAATGGAACAAAGGTAGAATGAATGGATATGATAACAATTGTACTTAAAAACAATAACATCTACTAAAAACAGTAGATGTAATTGTTTTTAAGTATAATTGTTTTCATATCCATTCATTTGTCGTCTGTTAGCCCTCGATGGCATATAATGACACTAAATATTCAATCAATCAATCAATCATACATGGATGGATTTCAAAAACACTTAGCTCAATTTATCAATTGATCAACAATTGAACTGTAACTTACATTTAGTGATTTTAAAATAGCTTGACACAAGTGATCAGCATGTCATGATAATGTTTCACCTGCATTTAACTGTTGAAATACCCAGACCATTACTTCAGATGTCAAGGTCATGGTTACACAAGGGTCAAGGTCATGCTTTAATGTAAAAAAAACCACATGAAATTGCATGTCTAGCCTAAAAACATTTGTCCATTACTCTTGATATTCATGGAAACATCGCTACCAATTATATCATATATTGTTATTTTTCACAGACCTTTAGGGAGGCATGTGACATTTAACAGTGACATTTCTTGTTTTAAAATAAGTGCGATTCTTACGGTAGTAAAAAACCTGGACCGATTTTTTTGAATTTTAAAAGGTCTGGTTTATATATCTTATCCATTAATTTGATATATTTCCTCCATATTACTAACTTCACAATCCAAAAACATGCTTCAATTTTTAAAAAGAAACGACATAAACATGTCACTTTCAAGGACTTGAAATCATGTACGTTTCACCAGTACAATATCTCTTTGATGTTAGCCTACGCACAGTGACATCACAGTTATCAAAGAGAAGACAGCAAACATGTTGTTTCATTCAATACATGCAATGAAATTGTGCAGTTTGTTTGTGTTCACTTAAAATGGGATTTTGTTGATAAGTTTAATATTCCATTTTAAATATCTTCCATTAGATGCAAACGTTTTTTAATGAATTGATAATACTATGATAGGAGACAGAGTTGAAAGTGGTTGTACGCAAATTTACATATATTCATATATAGTTTAGCTAAAATAATACTGCTATTGGCGAGTCTGTTTAAATGACACATTCAATAAAAAGTGCTTCTAACAAAGTTCAAAGCATTGAATGTGGCATCGGTTCGAGACGAACCATGCCTATATCCCAATACGCGATACTTCTGGTTTACATCCTGAATCTATTTTTTGCATGAAATTAATTAAAACTAGTTCATTCAAATGAGAACACATGATGTTGGCAAAAATAATGCACATATTTAGAAAAGTTTAGTTAAATTAAACACAGATAGCATGAAAAATAAATGAACTGATAAATTTGCGCGGTGGGTGGGGTATTGGTATATTTATACATGCATGGGCATAATATAGAGTTTTTTTAAAGGAAAAAGTGTGATTCTTACGGTAGCGATTCTTACGGAAATAAAAACCCAGGACCGATTTGCATTTTGGAATTTTATAAGCCCTGGGCAATATTATCGGGTAGGTAGGTTAGGTCATTATAAGTTAGGTCATTATAAATTAATTGCTAGATTATCATCCAAATTTTTCTTAAAAACAGGGAGGGCGGGAGGATTTTATTTTTTATTTTCATTTTTAAAAATTTTGATGTCTAATAAAAAAGAAGTTGTTTTTTTTGTGAAAATAAAAAGGGTCGGGGCGGCATGAAAATTATGGGGCGGGCAAGGATGTAATCTAGCAATTAATTTATTATGGCCTAAAGGACAAACAAACGATAATTTATTTTAGGCCTAATGGATCTGGTAATCTCTGAATAATACTGCATGTGAACAAATGTCATATAAATACTGTTTACCTAAAGAGGGAGCCTTATGAGTGATGGCAAGAATAGGATCACTGTAACTCATGTATGTCATAGGAAGCGACAATTTGGGTAATATGATAGAATTTGCTGAAACTCTGCAGGTATCAAGGTTCTAGGTTCATTCTGCATATTCATTCATTGATGTATTTTTTTTAACTGTATGTTAATTTGTTGTTTTTGTACATGTGGATTGAACTTGGAATCTTCTTTCCTATTGGCATCAAATAACCTATAATGTGTTGGTTCGCCGAAAAACCACATTTGTTCATCTCCCATTAAATAATGACTTATTATCATTGAAATTTCATTCTTGGAATTGGCTTTGTATATATTTATACCATTTTCCTGATTGTATTTGTAATCAATGTACAGATTGATTGATTGAATATTTAGCATCATTTTTATGCAAGCGACGGCTAACAGACGATCATTTAACCTAACCACTATTTTCTTGGATTAACCAGTACTCGAGTACACCTCATTTCTGCAAGTAACTGATAACTTTCCCACTTGAATCAGCGGTGAGAGACAAATGATTATGAGACTCAATGTCTTATATCAATCATCACAGAGACTTTTGCCGGACGGGGGATTCGAACTCACTACCCCTGGATTGATAGTCACACGCGTAACAACTGAGCTAATCGGGCCTGGCTATCAATGTACAGAATCCCTGATCAAAATTCAGTAATATTGTACATTAACATGTTTTTTTCTTATTTCAGAATGATTATGAACTTTCTCCGGATGAGAAAAGACTAGCCAAAGCTCAAAAGATTTATGAGAAGTATTTATTAGCAGAGGTACGGTGAAGTTTGCTTTAACTCTTCCACATTAATCTATTTGCCATAAATTCCATTTAATACTTTGCTTCGATACATCAATTTCACTATCAATTTGAATGGCTTTTTTTTTTGTTCAATACAGCAATTTTACAATGAAATCAGCTTATTTGCTATACAAAATCACACAATCAGTTATGAAAATAGCTTGTCTACGATATAAGTCACACTAAATTCATAGTCTTTAGAATTACTGTATCTTCCATGCAACGGTCATACCATAAATTCATGGAAATAGCGTAATTTTGGTGCAGCAATCATACCATAAATTCATGGAAATAGCGTAATTTTGGTGCAGCAGTCATACCATAAATTCATTGAAATAGCGTATTTTTGGTGCAACAATCATACCATAAATTCATGGAAATAGCGTCGTTTTAGTGCAACAATCGTACCATAAATTCATGGAAATAGCATATTTTTAGTGCAATGGTCATACCATAAATTCATGGAAATAGCTTATCATTGATGCAAAAATCATACTATAAATTTATGGAAATAATGTAACTTTGATGCAACAATAAATTAATAACATAGGCCCTATCTTTGATGCAACAATCGACCATGAATTCATGGATATATCTTATCTATAATTCAACAGTCTCTCTATAAATTCATGGACATTGCTCATCTTTGATACCTCAGTTTCTCTATAATTTTATTGAAATATTTTTTCTTTAACAACCTCTATTAATATACAGAAATAACTAAATTTATCCTTGATACGATAATTTCATTTCCTTTTCAACTCAACTACAAATTTATAAGCTTAAACACTCGTACAACATTGATTAATACTGTCATGTGTTTCCGTGCTTCTTGAATGTCATTGATCAGGCAGCGTGCCTAACTACTGGTGAAGTGGGGATGTTAGCACCACTTTTATATCATTATATTGCTGTAATAATTAACAGTATATTACAGCTAACATCTCTTCATGGTAAGACATAAATCTCAAAACATCTTGACAGTATAAAGTTGATTATTGATAGTGATACAAGCCAGTTCTCAGTTTCATGCTGGTCCAATTTACAAGTTGGCAAGCTTTACTGCTATTCTATTACAGACAAGGAGCTATGCTATTTATAAACAATTGGTGGTATTTTTCATGATATTTTAATTCACGATTAAGTCATGAATTGTAAAACGAAGAATGGAGTGAAGAATACGTTGGATTGTTTTCTGGCATCTCATCTTGTCTAATTGGCATCGAGTATTTACGTGAGAAAAAAAAATTGATAACATCTTGGTTGCAATGGCAATAGAAATATATATATATAAAAAATAGGTCCAGGTCAGTGACCTTTCCTGAAATAGTTTTCATGTTATAAATAGTTTTCAGATTTTTGGATGAAAATAAGACTTTTCTTCGACTTGATTTTACCATTAAAGTAGAACTAGAAACGGTCCATGGGACACAGATGCCCCCGCTTTGTAACTCCATTGTAGATATCAATAAAGCCAAATATCAAGTTTCATCAAAATCGGTCCATCAATAAAGATTGTAGAGGTTGGAAACCGTAAGCCAATCAGTTCAGATCACCTATTTAATATGCGCCAATTCCATCCATTGTAACTTGACCTGAGTCTTGTTGATATAAAGCCAAATATAAATTTTCGTCAAAATCGGTCCATAAATAAAGACTTTAGAGGTCTGAAACTATCAGCAAATCAGAGCCCAGAACACATATTATTATGCAGGGATTTCGATAGAAATCAAACTTGAGCTGTAGTTTATCACCATACCTCTTTCTACCAAATATGAATCAAATCCATCCAATCCTTCAAGAGATATCGGGCAGAAACCAATTTCTTGACATTTGTCAATAATCTATGTCCAAAAAGGTGCGTCCATCAAAAATCAGTAGACTGGAACGAAATAACAACTTGACCTGTATTACCTGAATGTGAAGTCACACACCAAATTTGGTTTAAATCTGTTCATTAAAACTAAAGATATAACTCTGAAACTATTTTTGTACGTAGGCACGGTCAGCGGTGATACTATATGCCTACCTCATTGAAAATGGCGGTGGCATTAAAACACACTAGTAAGGGACATTGTATTAGAGCATTTTGATATAAACTGTTATTTGTTGAAAATGGTGTTAAACTTCATTCCTTCTAGCGCCCCTCCATTTTTTTTTAAAACAATATTGAATGCTAAAACACTTGAACCCATAAATATCCATCTTACATCATGTATCATCATCTTATTGCTTGTTTTAGGAATTTAGTAATCAAAATGAAATTTGAATTTGAAATGGCAAGCATACCTTGAAGCTTTTTTTGTATGAACTTTTAGGCTTTACTGATAGGGATCCATTCAGCAACATGCATGGCTGTCTGGTCGTGTTGATGAAAGATAAACAATCAAATTTTGGTACTTTCCAATTTTAAATTAAAGAAAAAAAAACAAAAGGTAATTTGATTTTAATTATGAGGGAAACTCTTATCAAAGTGTCTTAAGAAAAGATTGCATTTACCTAAAAAAATAAAATAAAAATAAATAGATAAAAATGCAACAGAAATAGAAATATTGCTCTTGAATGATTTGCAGCCCCTCCTCCATTCCTTTACCCCTTTAACTGAGAAAAACTTAACCCTTTACTCCATAGATACGCGTTTTGCCGCACCAATCACAGAAGGCCTTTGAAAACAGTGCAGGAAGAGTTCAGATTGCTCGTAACAAGCAATCTGAACACTTCCTGCACTGTTTTCCACTCTGTCAGTTAATATAAACATAATTCACCCATTGCTGATAAGTGGTGAATTAATGCTTTCAATATTAGAGGTGTCCAAAGGCGTTTATATGAAGTTATGGGTTAATTCAGTATTGCCATTTGTTTAAAAGTTTTGTTTCAGTGCAATATTATCAATGAGGTATTGCATGTAGAAGTAGACAGCTGGCATATGTTCAGCTAGAAAACTCGGCTATCAAAATAGATATACTGGTGAATTTTATACACATTCTTTCTAATATGTTTGATTTAATAGATTTAACTGAAGAAAGATTGAAAGAATTTTAAGTTACCATTTCCTTTTTGTGAAAGGTGGATCATTATTGGCAGATACAGGAATTCTGTTTGGACGGGGTGTATTTTTAAATATGTGGGAATGGGTGAGGGACAAAAATCAAGATACCAGAGCGGGCATATTTAATTTTGAGGGGTGGGGTATACATTACATATTTGAGCAGTTTAGATAGTATGCATGTTGATTCTGGTTCCTGATTTTCATTCAGTATATGGGGGAGGTGGGTTGAAGTGGGAAGAGATTAACAGCACAATTATTGTACAGTTGTACAGATAATACTTTAGAGGATTATCTGACATGTTAGAGCATTTAACATACACATCTTTACAATTTGAAATCTTTTACATGCGCTCTGATTTTCCCTAAACAAATATGTTTACTGAATCATTGAGCATGCACAATAGTTGTTAAAAGGACTACACATTGTATTATTATATTTCTTCACCGGTCTTGTTTGAGTTTACTTACTTCCTCTATCCTGTGTACTTGTCACCTTCGATGTGCCAAGTCCATATTTGTAGAAGGTTTATGATGTTCTATCCTGTATGACAGCAGTAAAGTGGGGATTATTGACATTGCAACAAAATGATCAAGTGAATTGTTATGGGAGGTGCTTATGTTAGATATTAGACCCTTACATCTTGTTTTTTTGCCATTCCATTATTAGGGGTGTTGATAATAATTTACTATGAGTCAAACAATGTAGACCTTAAGTGGGACAGTATTGTAGTGGATAGTGTTTGCCACTCACATCAGAGGTTGCGGGTATCGATTTCCTGCTCAACCTGATACCTCTCAAGAACAGCTCTTCCTAGAAAATGACTCGAGAACGATTCATGTGATCTGAGAGCTTTTGTCACAATCCAGTTAACCTTTTACTTCATGGATATGCGTTTTCCCGCACCAATTACAGAAGGCCTTTGAAAACAGTGCAGGAAGAGTTCAGATTGCTTGTGAGGAGCAATCTGAACACTTCCTGCACTGTTTTCCACTCTGTCAGTTAAATATAACATAATTCACCAAACAATTCAAAAATCTTCTATATTAGGTATCAAAAGGTGTCTGTATTAGAGGTTTATATGAAGTAAAGGGTTAAACTTATTTAGTATTTTACCAAAATAACAGTGTATCTTAGGACCGTGATAATTCCAGTGCAGAAACTTCATCTCACTTTATTAATTAAGGGGTCCCTCCCCCATATGAGATTCCGAATCCAGCATTGCCATCAAATCATGCTGATAGGCAGTGATCAGAGGGATGTAATATGCAAAAATATTATAGGGCTAATTTTACAACCTCCCTATCCATTCTGGATAAACAATGGCTTTATATATGCTGATAAGATGGGATATCAACCTAGAAGTCAGTCACAAAACATAGTTTGAACTGTGATGAAAATTATAAATACCAATGTAAGTCAAATTGGGTAACAATTTTTGCCATTTGCACAATGCCAATTATCTGATAAACAACTGCACTATTCTGACATATCATATTTGTACAATAACAGTATGGGGTCGTTCATGACTAATTGGGGTAAGGTGCTTTCTCAAAATCACTGGCCTTTCAATGCTGGGACTGAAGGTTTGAGCCAAGCTATTTCCAATCACTTTTTGAGAGAAAGTTTGCTGGTTGCTTACAGAAAGATGGTGTTTGTACTAAAATTCATTCTATGGTCTTCCTCCTCCATTAAAACTGGATATACCATTATATAATCTGTAGTGTGTTGAAAATGGTGTGAAACAAAAAATAGTCACTAGCAATATCGCCAGGTCTGGTTTAAGTCGGTCTGTAGCAACCAAGAGGTCTTCAGTTTTTATCCCCGCCTGGTTACTGTCTCCGTGATGATTGATATTTGACATTGTAATTCGTCTCCTATAGCTGATTCAAATGAGAAAGTCATCAGTTGCTAGCGGAGATGGATGCGCATAAGTACTGCAGGTTAATCGAAAAGGATCAAAGAAATAGTGGTTTGGTTAACCGAAATGTCTGTAAGGCCCTCAATGGCATAAAAAAATTTCACAATTTGTAGTTACTTGTTCTGTAGATATTGGAGAGACTTGATGTGTTCCTTCAAGCAGTCCTGTGCTAATTGATTACACAGATCCCCCAAATCTGGAAGTTCTACCTGTTAATATGATAATAGTTTACATGACACAGTCATATTGATAATAGGTGCTGCAAGTAAATCAGGTAATTATTGCTTGTAGTGCTGTGTCTTATTTCAAAGTGCAGCAATTAGCTGGTCAATTAAATCGAGGAATGGCTTGTTTGTAGCACAGTGTTTTTTATGTGTGGTGGGTATAACTTAACTATTATAACATCTGTTGCATAAAACATAATTTTTTTGTTCGCCTACCTGGTTAAGTTACCTGATATATTTTATTTATTAAGGAAAAATCTGTTAACATCGTCATTCATGAAACTGTCCAATAAGGAGGTGGCGTAGCGCTGGGGGTTTTCTCAAGCTATTGTCAACTCGTGGGGACTGGTAATATCTGTTTCTAAAAACTGATGAAATTTTATTTTATTAATTTTGAAGACCAGGAATGATGTAAAAAGTTAATAAGCTCATAATTCACTGTTCATGTCAGTGATATCAGAAAATTAACTTCCAGTAACTTTTTACACCTAGATAATTATCTCCATAGTCTAATCATGTTTGGCTCTCAGTAAGTCTGCACCGAATGATAATGAAACAGTTAGATAACAAGGACAGGAGTTATTTACTGGCTCATATAAATTTAGCAGTAACTGCTATGGTATATTGTCTTGTTCTTCAAAAAATGGTGGTCCTCTGTGAGCAAGTAGGCAAATGGATAAGTAACCTCTTGCCACTGGGTTGAGCCAAGCTCGGATCAAAAAGAATAGAAATGAATAGTGCCAGTTTAACCTGCTGGAGAACAGTGGTTCTGCTCAGATGCAGTTGAGGTATTCTTTCACCAATAAAACTTTTCCCCATTTTGTTTAATGTTTATTCAGTGGGTTGTGGAGCATTAAAGTTTATAAATACATTAAATTATTAAAAACCTGTAATGTTACTGAAAGAAGGGCAATAAGTGTGTTTGCTGGGTTCCCTGTGATTGAGCACACCCATCTCCTCAAGTAACTGATAACTTACCCACTTGAATCAACAGTGAGGTGAATGACAATTTTAACACAGTGTTGCATATCTATCATCACGGAGACTGACCAGAGGGAATTCAAACTCAAGAACCCCTGGAGTAGTCAGACTAGCTACTGACTGAGCTAACCAGCCCGGCTATCACAAAATCCCTACATTTTTACATGCTGACAATCTAAATGAGAATTTGAAGGGCAAACCACATCAACAAATTTGTGTTGGACGAAAAGAGAAGTATTTCCCACATTTATTGTGCTGTACTACACACTTTTGCATTATATTAAGTCTAAGTTTGTTGTATCAGGGGTTACGGCCGAGACCTCTATTGAAATTTATTTAGGACATCACCCAGATGAGCGAGAAAAAAACCCTTTGCCAACTTCTTTGCCAATATTGGTGATGGTTTTTGATGAAGTTAAAAAATTGGCCAGCATTAAAGATAATGTAGTTGGCATACATTACAAAGTAAAATAAAGTCACTATAAAGGAGGCATTTAACTCGGTCCGTGGTGTTATCTGGTTTTACAGTTTATAGATTATGTATTTATTTCAAGTAGAAATTACTGATGTCTTGAGAAAATTATGAAACGGAATGTGGAATATGGCAAAAGTAAGGTGTATCATACCTGCGTGCATTATGCTGCTTTCTCCCATTAAGTACCTGCCTGCATTATGCTACCTTCTTGCTGTTAAGTAGGTTTATAAAACCATATAATATCAATTACAGTTGTGAAGTACTGCTCTTCAGCGCTGAATTAAGATGTTTCGCAGAGCATTCTTTGATATTTCTTTATTTAAATAGGTACCTTATTGGGGAGGGGTGGGGACATTAAGTGTTGTTATAGGATGGCCTGGTAGCATGTTGCATTCTTGAAGTGCTGGGTTTACTGGAAAGTTTAAATACATACAAATTAGAATTTAAAGAGAAACATTCCATTCACTGTTATATGAACCATATGTTATGGAGTATTGTTGGTTTGTATAATCTTGAAAGTTCTTTAATGTTGATATGGATACAATCCTCAATTTCAACAGTGAATTTGGGTTGTTGTGATGTTTTTGGGTTGTTGTTTTATAATTTTATCATTATATAAGTAGAAATAGGAAAATCTGTATAGATTGGAAGAAGAGTCAAGAATGTGAGTGGAAGGCAAGGTCAGAAAGTCTTTGTACAGATTGGAAGAAGAGTTAAGAATGTGAGTGGAAGGTTAGATGAGAAAGTCTTTGTACAGATTTGAAGAAGAGTTAAGAATGCGAGTGGAAGGTAAGATGAGAAAGTCTTTGTACAGATTGAGGAAAAGATAAGAATGTGAGTGGAAGGTAAGATGAGAAAGTCTTTGTACAGATCGGAAGAAGAGTTGAAAATGTGGGTGGAAGGTCAGGTGAGAAAGTCTTTGTACAGATAGGAAGAAGAGTTAAGAATGTGAGTGAAAGGTAAGGTGAGAAAGTCTTTGTACAGATCTGAAGAAGAGTTAAGAATGTGGGTGGAAGGTCAGGTGAGAAAGTCTTTGTACATATCGGAAGAAGAGTTAAGAATGTGTGTGGAAAGTAAGGTGAGAAAGTCTTTGTACAGATCGGAAGAAGAGTTGAAAATGTGGGTGGAATGTCAGGTGAGAAAGTCTTTGTACAGATAGGAAGAAGAGTTAAGAATGTGAGTGAAAGATAAGGTGAGAAAGTCTTTGTACAGATCTGAAGAAGAGTTAAGAATGTGGGTGGAAGGTCAGGTGAGAAAGTCTTTGTATAGATCGGAAGAAGAGTTAAGAATGTGTGTGGAAGGTAAGATGAGAAAGTCTTTGTACAGATTGGAAGAAGAGTTAAGTATGTGAGTGGAAGGAGATCTGGATAACCCTTTGTACAGATTGAAAGAAAGAAAGAAAGAATGAAAAAGAAAGTAGAATTCAAATTATGAATAGAATGAGAGATGTGAAAGCCTTTGTACAGATTGAAAGAAATCAAAAAAAGAGGTTGGAGTGCTTTAGAGATAGAAAGAAGAGCAAGGAATGTTTAAGTGTGGAGTTGAGATGGAGAAGAAGATAGTTAGAGCCAGGTGGTGGAGTTCAGGGGAGCCACGAAGTTATGTGGGTGGGGAGGTATTGAAATGTGATAGAGATAGGGATTATAGTAGAAATTGGAAGAAAAGCATTTCAAGAATGTGTGTTGGTGGGTGCAGGTAAGATTGAGGAGAAGAGAATAGGGTAGCCTTGGTAGAAATTGGGAGAAAAGCATTTCAAGAATGTGTGTTGGTGGGTGCAGGTAAGATTGAGGAGAAGAGAGTGGGTTAGCCTTGGTAAAAATTGGGAGAAAAGCATTTCAAGAATGTGTGTTGGTTGGTGGGTGCAGGTAAGGTTGAGGAGAAGAGAGTGGGGTAGCCTTGGTAGAAATTGGGAGAAAAGCATTTCAAAATTGTGTATTGGTGGGTGCAGGTAAGATTGAGGATAAGAGAGTGTGGTAGCCTTTGTAGAAATTGGAAGAAAAGCAATTCAAGAATGTGTGTTGGTGGGTACAGGTAAGATTGTGAATAAGAGAGTGTGGTAGCCTTTGTAGAAATTGGAAGAAAAGCATTTCAAAATTGTGTGTTGGTGGGTGCAGGTAAGATTGAGGATAAGAGAGTGTGGTAGCCTTTGTAGAAATTGGAAGAAAAGCATTTCAAGAATGTGTGTTGGTGGGTGCAGGTAAGATTGAGGAGAAGAGAGTGGAGTAGCCTTGGTAGAAATTGGGAGAAAAGCATTTCAAGAATGTGTGTTGGTTGGTGGGTGCAGGTATGATTGAGGAGAAGAGAGTTGGGTAGCCTTGGTAGAAATTGGGAGAAAAGCATTTCAAGAATGTGTGTTGGTGGGTGCAGGTAAGATTGAGGAGAAGAGAGTGGGGTAGCCTTGGTAGAAATTGGGAGAAAAGCATTTCAAGAATGTGTGTGGGTGGGTGCAGGTAAGATTGAGGAGAATAGAATGGGGTAGCTTGGTAGAAATTGGGAGAAAAGCATTTCAAGAATGTGTGTTGGTGGGTGCAGGTAAGATTGAGGAGAAGAGAGTGGGGGTAGACTGGGTAGAAATTGGAAGAAAAGGAAAATATGATCTGGAGTTTAGAAAAAAAAATGGTAGTGATCATGAGACCGGTATGAATTGATATGAGTAAGTCAAGAGCTCTACATTTGTACATTTAGGGGGGTTGAGGTAAAGGCAGTTGTAGTAATATTTACAGCTGAATATCCCCATTCAACCATTCCCCATTTCCGACACAGACACATATACACGCCATTTTCTCCCCACCCAGCTACCTGAGCTGTGTTACCCCACCCCACACACACCACCACCACCATCGACATCAACAAACTACATATTGGGATCACCATACAATCAAGCAATAAAGTTAATTGCAGCTGGTATGTGAGCATCACATTATTACAATTTTATGTCAAACACCTTGACTATGTTAACTTATCTTCCGGCACATCCCATTATATATATAATAAACTTTTAATCTAATAAAATAAATATTTTAGATTTTTTAGATAAGGGTTTTAACATTTTAAAATATTGGTGAAGATAAGAAAGAGATGAAACATTAAAAAAATTGATATTTTATCTCTCAAAATGGGTTTTATGTATAACAACATAAAACATGTAAAAATAAAATTCACAAACTAGGTTACATTCTATTCAAGTTTAGCACTTTGTGGTTTAAGGTGCTGTCATCTAATGACCATTTGCTTCTCACCACTGATGTCGTGGGGTTCAAGTCCTGCTCGGTCCAAAAACTTTATATGAGAAAGTTTGCCCGTGACTTGCGGAAGTACAGTGGTTCTACACAGATTCACACTGAAGTCCGTCCACCACCAATTAAACTATATTTGCCATATATAACCTATTATGTGTTGGAAATGGTGTTAAACCCCTTTCAAAAAATTTCCTACAAACCAGCCAAACTATAGACTGACTAAATTGAAAATTAAATACCAAGTTGTCAAGGGGACGAGTTGCACAGTATTACTCATCAGCACTTATATTGGAATTCTCCAGCACCAAAGATCAATTGGCATTGTTGTAATATGTTCCACCCTTCTTCACCACTGCCACCACACCCACCGCCACCTCTGCTCTAGGGCTACTGGTTGGAGTCTAAATTGAAATTGTCACATTCATGTGAGAAACATGTACAGTGTTTGTATGCCTTTTCCTCAATCTTTGATTTATTTCAAACAAAAAATTTGGACTCCTCTTTCCTCATCCCCAACATATCTTGCATCTCAAAACCCTTAAATACAAGAGAAGGTTTTGTGTCCTCCTATTTTTTGTAAAATTGTAATATAAACAGTTTCCATTCTGCTTCAGGTTTTGGGTTCAGGTTCATCCAAACTCTCAATGTGAGAAAATTTGCCAATTACTTGCACATGGATTTGTTTTGATGTTTTCTAGTCTTCCACTGATATAACAAAATTCCATACATATATATATATACCTGTAATGTTTTGAAAATTAAGTACAATTTCACTTGAAAGGCACATGTCAGGAAACATTTCTGTTATAATTGTTTAAAAGTATAAAATTATTTTTAATATGAAAACATTTATACACCAAATGCGAATGATTTTTTATTTTAAATTCGCCAAAACAAAACAAAAACAATATTTTGATCGAAGAAGTGAAATTTTATAATGAAATCCCAATTCTAAAAATAGATAACTTCACCACGTCATTCACACGCTTTCTAAGATGGCACACATCACTTAAAAAATTTATTCCTTTAAATAAAAAGGAATATTGATTATGCTAACTGATGTAAAACAAAACTTCTCTTTAATTTTATCGGATAGATTAAACAAAATGAATATATGAGAAGTTTGGTTATTGACGTTACTTCAAACAAATACAACCGCATGAATGAACTGTTACATTCCCTCATTTTTTTCCTTTATGCTTAAACAAAACATCTGCACCCTCAAGCCACGTGCACACGTCTGCATACACACCTGACTTTTACTGTTTGATTAACAGTAACAGGTTAATGTCGTGAGAAACGAGAACATCTGGCGTGAATCGTGCACACTATCATTTCATCAGCAATACTATCTTCCAGATAAAAAAACAAAAAAACCCAGTAATTTTAGAGTTTTGGAGTTTTGAATCTGACACGCAAAACACTGTTCATCCTCACATTCTTCTTATATAATTATAAAATTTATTGTGGTTTTAATTAGATGTAGTAGGTAAAATGAAATTGTTGCATTCAAGAAAATTAGATCTGGCTAACATTAAAACTGTTGTTTTGTTGTGTATATATGTTGTTGTGTATATATGTACATAATGATAAATGTGTAAGTTCTCTTTCAAGTCCACTTGTTTTGATGTTTAGTTTGGTAGGAAATGGATTGTTTTTCTAATCCTGTTAAACAGCTTTTTTTGAAAACAGCTCAGAAGATAAACAATATAAAAAGAAAGTTTGAGTTCAATGGTAAACTCCTTTCTTTTTTTTACAGTCCTCTGTACTGTTAGATGTGCTGTCCCAAGATCATTTACAGTAAAAAAACTTAACTAGTAATGTATATTCATTTGTTAGAAGACCCTCCCACCCCACCACCCCAAAAAAATGTCAGTCTTCTGCAATGGTAATTTAGTGCCTGTATGAAATATAAAAGTATACTGTTTAATGTTTATTTCAATTTTTTAAATATTTTGACAAAATATTTTACTGTTTGCTGTTCTCCGATAAATAAAATAATATTGTCACTGCTGCTTTCAATCATGGCCAGCTGGTTGTTAAATTCAACTGCCTGGTAACTAGCAAACGGCAGAAAGGCGTCATAACAGCATTGTGCAGTTGGAATTCTTGTTCTGACGTCATTTTCAGAAGATTTTGGCACAATTTAGATACTGTGTAGTTCTGTTTTCTTGATGAAAGCAATTTGCCGAATTTTTTAAAAAAAAGATTTTAAATAGATGTTTGAAATGTTCTTTTCTGAACATGTGTGAAAGGACAACAGTATTATAACAGTATTTGTAGTAAATTTTGATTATTAATATAAAATGAAGCTATAAACTGCAGGTCCTTTATAGTAATTAGTAAAGAAGAGTTTATTTGCATTCATTTGTTATTATATACATTCCTTTAACATTGCAGTCCCCGGAATATGTAAGTCAAGTGAACGGTAACCAGGCAGTGGCAATTAAAGAGTCTTTGTCAGAAACAACAGCTGATAAAGATCTGTTTACCCCATGCGCAGAGTAAGTTTTGTCTTTTTTTCCCCCAGTCATAGGTCAAGGCGTAGCGATACATACATGCTAGATTTTACCTTGTCCATCCTCGATAATGTCTTAGAAAAAGTTGACCAGAATATAATTAATATGGGTGCAAAAGTTTATTGTCTCCATGGTGCAATGAGTTCCATCAGAGTGACAGTCAGAATCATCATAATCATTCCAGAGTTAATGCCCTTGAATTGATGAAAATTGGCATTGTCTTATCCATCCAGGGCAGTATCTCTGTAATGTTTGACAGGTTTTTATGACAATTTGTATAAAGGTTTATCCACATTATTTCATGAGTCTCACCAAGTATAAACAGAATACCTGTAGTTTCTCTGGAGTTACTGCCCTTAAATTGATGAAATTTGGCATTTTTATCTGTCCTGTGGGTGAAGGGGTAACTCTATTTTGGACCAGGTTTTAATAACAATTAGTACAAATGTTTACCCCATAGTGTGATGACTCTCACATGATTAGATTTTCAGAGGTAACCTTGAACTGATAAAAATTTATATTAATTTGTGGTTTGTCGTCAGCAAGTACATCTACAATCTTAGATTATATTAAATGACTTAAAATATACAGCTTTTTTGATTGGTTGATTACTGATCATGTGTTCTCTCATAAAAAATGATATACACACTTCTAGTTCAGGCAAAGAAGTACCAATTTATATGTTTTAGTCTAAGAAAGAGGTACAAAGTTATGTTTCTGGCTAAGATGCATGTTATCCCTTTAATTTTTGTTTCGGACTAATATATGTCATTTCATCTCCATTTCAGACTAGTCATAGAGCATTTACACAAGGAACCATTTCAAGAATTTTTAGAGAGTATTTATTTTAAAAGATATTTGCAATGGAAGTGGTTAGAAAGGTAAGTGTTACTCTGGCCCTGGGGTTATAAAACCTCGTGTTCATACCCAACTGAGTTTGTCGCCAATTCAACCAATGGAATTCTCATTTTTATTTCAATATGGATTTTGATTGGTTGGTTTGAGAATATTTGAGTCCAAGGAAAGCTATTGCCATGACCCATACGTCGGCGGCATCTGTAGACACCCAGGTTTAACTTTTAAACATATCTATGCAACCACTCATTTGATATGAATGAAACTTCCCATGTGTGTTCACCACCATCAGTGGAACACACAGAGACAAGAACCATAACTCTGGATTGCATTTTGGCAGAGTTATGGTCCTTTTGGACATAATTTTTCGTCTGTAGACACTACAGTTAAACTTTTTGCGTTTAGTTGCGTTAAAGTTTTGGTGTTTGCCTCCAGTCTCTATCTTTGCATGGGTGGTGAATTTTATCCCATCAACAAGCTTTGTTGTCTTTTGACAACTCTTGTTATAACCTAGGACTCGGACCTTAATTTATTTACAATTTTGAGAATGTCAGACTATTTATCAGTTCAGTCATGGGAAATTATAAAATAAATATCATTCTAACAATTTTTTTTTTCAAAAGATTCATTCAAGTGTTCTTTTACCAAGAAATCTGAATGTCATAATTCTATAACCTTTAATGTGTTGAAAATGGTGTTAAACCCATAAAACAAAGCACATGCACAAAAAAAAAGAGATTTTTTAAAAGATTACCGAGGTCGTAATTGCCAATTAGAATGACACATGTACGATCTGATGATTAACGGCATCAAAGGCAGTCACGAGGATGCAACATGTGACTTTGATCTGGATAACGGTGATATTTATTTCCGACTTCAAAACATCGCTCATCTTTTTATGCCTCTGTAAATTGAGTGTTATCGTATATATCTCGGTATTTTTCGGGTAAAAATGAATTATGAAAAATTATTATGGAGTGTCTAGTGTGATATTTTGTCAAGAGATATTTTATGTTGTTTTGTTATAAATTGAGCTTGTGAATTTTCGACATGTACTATTCTGAAATTGTCAAATAAAATAATTGGGTGCTTAGGTTGTAAGACACAAAGATGTGGTAGTAAACAAATGGAATAGGATCAGTTATTAGATACACTTGTATTTTACATTGATTTTGTAACAAGTTCTTACAACAAATCTCACTCTCTACCTTGGCAGAACCAAACCAAATAAAGTCTTACTGAAAAACACCAAACATGGCTATTGGTGTGTGTGGAGGGGTAGGGGATTAAAGTTGCTGCCCTTCGATCTTGTTCTCTTACTCTCTGTCACTAGGCCATACAATCCCTTAGAATTGTTAACTGGATAACATTGATTGGGTGGGTGGAAGGTATGGTCCTTGCAGCATTATCAAAAATTGTCTTCTTTGTCATCGGCTCAACCGCCACAGGTGAGCAATGTCACCGTCTTGTTACATTTACATAAATCAACAATTACAGTAAGCATAAAATAAATAACCTTTTTCCATACTTGAATAACTATCTGATATTTTCCGTTTTTTAATCTTTGGCTAATTAAAGCACTTAATGTTTTTATGTTGTTGTTTTTTCAGCCAACCAGTAACGAAGAATACTTTCAGAATGTATCGTGTGTTGGGCAAGGGAGGGTTTGGAGAGGTGTGTGCATGCCAGGTGCGGGCGACTGGCAAAATGTATGCATGCAAAAAGTTAGAGAAGAAGAGAATCAAAAAGAGAAATGGAGAGGCAATGGCATTAAATGAAAAACAAATATTACAGAAAATCAATTCCAGATTTGTAGTAAGTGTTGTACATATTATAGTATATAGGCTTTTAGCTTTTTAGGTTTTTTTTAGTATATAAATAAAAAATTTCATCTTTCTGCCCATTGTCATCAGCATTTTCTTCACATGTAAGTTTACTTTTTTTTTATTAATTTTTCGTAAACCCTTGAATTGATTATAACTGAACTTGGTCATAATTATCCATGATTGGTGATCTTTCAGAATTGTATTTGCTTAGTTTTTTGTCTGTAATCATATAAATGTATTGTTACTGAAAGTAGACAAAAAGTTTGTAAATTTCTGAAACCACTTATTCTGTCATACATGTTCCTTGTGTCACTGAATTTTCTTCCTTTTGTCCACTTTAAATGTTCAAGAATTTTGCCGCAGTATTGATTGTATTCTAGGTAGTTTATTGTATGCATTTCTGATTGATGTGTCTATAATCTCCATTTTAGATTAGTTTAGCCTATGCATCTGAGAGTAAAGATACCTTTCATGTTATTTTTCTATGCGTTGGATCGTAAAGATACCCTTTTGTCAAGCTTGCATGCAGTAAGCTTGACATAGTCTTCACAAAGGCTGCTCAGTGTAGGAGCAAGAGTGCATTCGTGGGTCCTTCCTATCTTGTCTGGACTATAATTATCTCGTGCATGGAGGGATTGGTTCACCATTATGAGATCACTGGTCTAATGGTGGACTCGCCATTGTAGTCCTGAGGCATCTATTTCTCCCTTTCGGGTTATTTATGCATATGCATTTAAGGTTATTTTTTCGCTATGCATTTTATAGTAAGGATATCCTTTATCACCTTTTCAGGTTAGTTTAGCCTATGCATTTGAGAGTAAAGATGCCCTTTGTTTGGTATTGACTATCATGAATGGCGGGGATCTCAAGTTTCACGTGCATAACATGGGGAATCCGGGCTTTGAGGAGGAGAGAGCTATATTTTATGCTGCAGAAATCACCTGCGGACTGGAGAACTTACATAGTGAAAGAATTGTTTATAGGTAAGTTTCTAAGGTTGCAGTAAAGCATTAAAAACTGTTACTCTCATTCTCAGTTGTTTCTGACTGGAATGAATTGTCAAACACAAATCTATAAATTTGTAATTTGAAAATCTTTGAAACTTGCAATCTCTGCAATGTAACTTGGTGAATACAAAAGATTTTCTGTCATTTAATTATATTATATAATTAAAATTGTTCAAATTGTTCCTGCTCATCATAGCTAGATCAAGGAGATGAAAAAGAAAGTGAATCCTTTTGAACATGTTCAGACTCCCCAAAGTTAGATCCAGCTAAGGTATTAGTTACACTGCTCCACTTAAATAAAATGGACCCCTCCATTCCCGCCAAAACCCCCCCAAAAATATCAAAATAAATAGTGCAAAAGCTAAATAATACAGTACCATAATCAGTGATTTCCAGTCTAGGATATTTCATTCAAAATGTTTCATCCAACTTGGAAAGAAGAATTTACATATCAATAATTCAGTGCAATACTACACTATGTTCTTATTTGTTTATCTGTAAATAGAACAGTGTTGCGCTGAATCCTTGACTCAATATGTATGCTGCATTTATTATACTTTACATTCAGTATACATGCATAAATATATATAAACTGATATCATTATATGGATACATATCGTTTACGGAGAATGGTTTAGTATGTCTTAACATTGAAATGTGGCATTTCAGTGTCACTTTTAATTTTACGAAATATACTTAATAATTTATTCAGCTGCTGTTTTCCATTACTGAAAAATAATTCCCACTTTATTATGCGAATGAGAAGAGTCACTTTTCAGTGATGTGACTCTCAACACTCTGTTCATAAATAACTCGTAAATTATTTTTCAGTAAGAGAAAACAATTATTGAATAAACTCGATGTAATAATATCTCTATAGAATTTGTATGAAAAATACTTCCGTAGATGCAAGTAATGGAAATAATTTTTTATTTAGACAAAATTTTTTAATGGTCAATATGATGTGTTTATGAATTTTTTATGTGTGCCTTTTCAGAGATCTGAAACCTGAAAATATTCTCCTGGATGACAATGGTATGTATTTACTAAAAACTTTAAAAAAAAAAAAAAAAAAGATTTACTGTCGTTTACACCATTAATTGTCTGTTTACACTCTATTTATTGTGGTCTTACACTTATCTGTTGTCTTTAATTTCATATAGTATAATCTGTTTTAACAGCAATTATTTTACACAATTTATATACATTGATATGCTGCATCACTTTCAAATCATATAATGTACATTACATATTTTTATACGTCGCATCACTAAGAGTGAAAGGCACTGTGGGATAGGATGAAATTTCCATACCTGGTTTACATCTGGTATAAAAGAGAGAAAAAATTCATAACCAAAATCTTCATTCCATAATATTAATGAAACTCGATATAAATCTATAGTTTATGCTCAAAACAAAATGGTTGACATCAAAATAATTCTTAACCTTTAACATGATATATATGTATCCCTTGCAGGTCATGTGCGAATATCAGATTTGGGTTTAGCTGTAGAAATACCGGAAGGGGAGTCAATAAAAGGGCGTGTAGGAACAGTAGGCTACATGGGTAAGTTGACAGATGACTTACCATAGCTGGAGAAACTGAAATATGGAAATAACCGGACCTGGACATAGCATTAATGGACAGTCCATAACTTGAAATTTAAAAGTCTTCCAAAGTTGAGTGGTGAGAGTTGACGTCAAGAGGACCTCTTACCACCAAAGTTTCGGGTTTCAACTCAGTTCTAAAACTTCATGTGAGGAAGTTTTACCCAGTTACTTGTCAAGCATGCTGGTTCTACTGAGATTTATATGAATGCATCTGTGGTCTTCCTCTGAAATTACAATGTCTACCATGGCTGTGTGGTCTATGTCATTGTTGGCTGTTGAGCAATTGCCGCTCACTGCTTAGGTTGTCGTTTTGTACCCAGATTGGTCCTAAAAACTTTAAGAAAGTTTGTCAGTTACTTCCAGAAGAATGGTGGTTCTACTCTTATTCATTCTGAGGTATTCCTCCAACTTCAAAACTGGATACCTGAAATGTGTTGAAAATGGTTAGACAAAATTAAAAGATGGAAAATGTAAGGTCTGCACTAGAATCACCATGTTCATTCTGCTAACCGTTTTGACTCTTTGATGTAAAATCATGTTCAAATAAGCTGAAATTGTATTTTAACTTATCCTTCATTTATGTATTTTGCAGCCCCGGAAGTGGTAAAAAATGAAAAATATACATTTAGTCCAGACTGGTGGGGCCTCGGCTGTCTAATATACGAAATGATAGAAGGAAAGGTATGTCTATGATTTGTACCAATATATTTTAGCTTGATCGTGAGATAAACTTGAAATTTTTGTGAATCACTTTTGAGGTTGTTTCCTGGTTAAAACAATTTATTACCAGATGTTCTAAATGAGAGGGTATTGAATTGAGCTCCACTTGGTCTAGAATTTAATGAGCAAACAGTGACTGGTGATGTTCAGAAATTTTGCCTGTGTTCAATAAAATTTCATAAAACATTTTTAGCCTATTGATTAAATAATCTTTTCTACCTTTCATAGACATATGTTGTATTTATAGCATATGTTACAGAATGGTTTAATAACAAATGCATTACAGAATGCAGAATATTGTAATGATAAATAGACGGCAGAGGTAAGATTGGTGCATCAGTTGTTGTTGTTTTTTGGATTGTTGTGTGGGTTTTAAGTCGGGGGGGGGGGGGGAAATTCTCCTTTCATTTGTCATTTAATTGCAATTACTCCCTTATGCCACAACTTGCTTGTGATGGCTGTTGGCAGTAAACTGAATCATCATCCCAATGACAGAACTGAGTATTACAGTACAGTGTCAATATTTTCATTTTAACTTCATTTTCTTATGTTTAGGAATGAATTTTGTTTTAAATATTGAATGTTCATGAGGTACTCAAGTGTATTTCATGAAAATGTGTAAAGTAAATAAACCCACAAGTTGTTCAGCTCATTATAAGCTGCGTATTATAACTTTGTATCTCATTCAATACTCACCGGAGCTTATTTCTTACATTTATTCCCCTGCGGAACCACTCATTGGATATAATTGAAATTTGGCATGTGTGTTCATCATCATCAATGGAACACACAGCGACAATAACCATATTTCTGGGTTGCATTTTGGCATAGTTATTGCCCTTTTTTTTACTTAATTTTTCAGGTTAAAGTTTTATCAGATAAGATATCTATGCAACCACTCTGTGTATGTGAATGAAACTTTGCGTGTGTGTTCATCATGATCAATGGAATACACAGAGACAAAAACCATAACTCAGGATTGCATTTTGGCAGAGTTATGGCCTTTTTGGGCTTAATCTTTGGTCCGTAGACACCCAGGTTAAACTTTCGTGTTTAGTTGCGTTTAAGTTTTGGTGTTTGCCTCCAATCTCTATCTTTGCATGGGTGATAAGTTTTATCCCATTGGGAGCTTTGTTGTCTTCTGACAACTCTTGTTGATTTAAGTAATGGTTTCCTATCAATTACTTCTGAAAGTGTCTGTATTTAATTAATTTTTCTGGTGCATCTGTATAATTATGAAATACAGGTCAAGTTGGACAATTGTCAGTCAGTCAAATTTTGCAGGAGTTATGTCCCCTTTTCAACTTATTTTTGGTAAGAGCAATAACTTCAGAAAGGGTCTATGTATTTTATTGGTATTTCATGTGTACCTGTATAATTATAGAATACAGGTCAAGTTCGTCGGTCATATTTTACACGAGACATAGCTGCTTTTTAACTTGATTTTCTGTAAAATAATATAGCGGAAGTTTCTGTGTCATATGGACACATTGTTAGTTATATTATTAATGCATCTGCCTATAGCAATATTTCCCATGTATTAATTATCAAGCACTTTTATACCAGTAAGTTGCATCTGTGTTTTTAAGTCAGTCATGGAACATCAAAAGTCTTGCCTATTTTTCAACTAAAATATTACAGTGGAACCAAGAACCAGTTTTTACTGCATTAGAAATGGAAACCAGTATTTGCTACAGTAGAAATAGGAACTAGTTTTTACCTTTGTGTTGATTTCAGATTTATTTGTTTTATTTCTTACGTCGTCACATGATCATGGTTATATATCAGAAAAACTGTTTAAATCACCGTTCACTGATATGTGTTGAAAACATCGCAGATATAAATATTTTATTTCAAACAATATTTCAGGCACCATTCAGAGCCAGGAAAGAGAAAGTGAAGAGAGAAGAAGTGGACAGACGGGTGAAGGAAGACAAAGAAACTTACTCAACTAAATTCTCAGAAGACTGCAGATGTATATGTTCACAAGTATGACCATTTTGAATCTAGCGTTTGTTATAAAATGTCAAAAACTTCAGTCCTCCTCAATGATATAATTATATGAGGTGCCATCTCAAGTTAACCTGCCACTAGTGTTGTGAGTCATGCCAAGCTCATTAAAAAAACACTACCTGTATAAGTGAACAAGTTTGCCAGTTACTTGCAGAAGAGTGATGGTTCAACTCAGATTTATTTGCCAAGTAACAGGTTCAAGCCCATTGAAGTGAAAAAAAATACAAATGGGAAAGTTTGTCAGTTATTTGTCGAAGTGCAGTGGTTCTACTCAGATTTGTTTTGAGGTTTCTCCACCTATAAAACTGAATATACCATATTTAACGTGTTATGTCTTGAAATGGCGTTAAACCCATTAAAATTATTTCTGAGGTCTTCCGTCAACATGAAACTTGAAAAATCTTCAACAAATATCAAGAGTATTTTATGCCTCCACCTCCTCTCCTGCCCCCCCCCCCCCCCCCCCCCCCCCCCACTCCTCTTCCAAAGAAGAAAGTTTTATGAGCACATTCTACCTGATGTATATATTGATTTATATATATATATATATATTGATGATTGTGGTCAGCCCACATCAGTTTCATGGAAAACATGTAGCATTCCCAGAATAGCATTGTAATAACATACAGTATTGGATTTATTAATTGGAAATCTGGTAAAGCTATTGCAATGATTAGATTTCTCTATTCCCTAAGTAATAATACTTAATTGAAAGCTTACACATTCATTAATTTTTTTCTGATAATTTATTGCAGATAGCTCTCTTTGAAGTATTTAACAATTTCTGGAAGAAAATTTGCCTTTGTTTATTTGAGTGTCATTTTTAGGCTAACATAATATCAGTCAACCCAACCATTTCTTCCTAAGGTTCTTGATTTTATATATTTTATTTATTAATACAATATAAGTTAAGATTGACAACGTTAGCCAAAATGTTAATAAATGTTGAGAAAATATCAGCCTAATAAGGCTTGTCAGTCACTATGTTATCAAAACTGGAAATATTTCAACACAAATATAAAGAAACTTACATAACATTATTTAACAAAACAACAAGAACATAATCAAATAAATTATAACATCTATTTATCAGTGTAATGACAAAAAGAAAAAAAAATGTTTAAATTTGCCTATAAACTTAGCGAGAGATATTATTGCTCTTTTATTTTGAAATAGTATGCCAATTTTACCTTTAAGTAATGATTTGTATCACATAATTCATCAGTTTTTGCATTCAAATCTTCACATAAATTATCAAATTTTGGACAACAAAATATGAAATGTATTTCATCTTCAACAATATTTAAATTACACTGCTTACAAATCTTTGGTTTCTTGATAAACCAATATACAGAGCTAACTCGATTTCAATGGAAAGGGAACTGGAGCGTAGTTGTGTTATACATGATCTTAAATTTTTGTTAAGCTTCATTTTAACATATAACTCACACTCATATTCAAATTAAATATTCTTATATATAATTAGCTTATTTTGAGGATTTATATCATTTGTCCATTTAGTCTTATAATGTTGTAGTTAAAGACAAGGAATTAAAGTCACCTTCTTTATCAGTTTCTTTAAATAAAAATTTTACATCTGAAGACCAATTATTTTTACACCTTAATATGAAATTATTTTTTTTTGTTAACCTTCTATCGCCCATAGATATAACTTTTTTCCAAAACCGTAAAGCATTTAGTTTACATCTTATATCAGGGTTTTCCTAATCCCATATCACCTTGCATTACTGGAGTTTAGCTGGTATGGTATCCCTGTAATAATCTGCTTGATTACCTACAGTTTAGCTGGTAGTCCTGTAATAATTTGCTCTTTGACCTCCATTTCAGCTGGTAGCCATGTAATAATCTGCTTGATGACCTACAGGTTAGCTAGTAGTCCTGTAATAATTTGCACTTTGACCTCCATTTCAGCTGGTAGCCACATAATAATCTGCTTGTTGACCTCCATTTTAGCTGGTAGCCATGTAATAATCTCTTGTTGACCTCCATTTCAGCTGGTAGCCATGTAATAATCTGATTGTTGACCTCCATTTCAGCTGCTAGAGAAGGACCCGAAGAAAAGACTAGGCTGTTCAGATAGCGGTGCTAAATCTGTAAAAGAACAGTTGTTTTTCAAAAATATTAATTTTAAACGATTGCAAGCTGGCCGTTGTGATCCACCATTTAGTCCGGATGTAAGTATATTATAATATGATAAGAGTAACTTTGAAAAAAAGTTTGCTATTCAAAATTTATATGATTTTTTTTTTGTAGGTAAATTAATTTTTTTGTTTAGTCAATCAGAGAATCTTTTTACTATGCCCAAATGATGCAGATTTGAATCAGTAGAGAAAGGAAACACAGACTGATAACATTAAAGCTATATAAGTCTTGTGTGATACAAGAAATATATAACTTTGATAGGAAAATTGCAAGAAATCCCCCCAAAAATAGTGAATGCTTGCATAGTTTAAATCTGATTGTGAAGCAAGTTGTTACAACTTTGACAAATCACACTCAGAGTCTTCGTGGGGTAGAGAGAGCCATTACTAAGCATATGGGGATAAAGTGTGCTCCTCCAGGAGGCCACACATGGTGTTGGCCGGGTATCATAGCCTTTGATCCTGCACTTGACCATGCCCTCCATGCTTTTATTACAGGGAAAACAGTATTATTAAATCCAGCTATACAGTTTAGTAGGGTGGTGTAGTTGATAGAGAGTTGGCTGCTCATGCCAGAGGTTGCTTGTTCGATTCCCAACTTGACCCAATGCCTCTCATAAAACAACACTGGTTACTGGTTCTACCCAGGAAGTGGACTTGAAAGTGGGTTCATATAAGCTTTGAGCTTCCCCTGCAATTGAGATGAAATAAATTAGTACAAACTAAGCAATACAATGTTCAAAGAGCGATAAAGAAATTTTATGGTAAAATTAATAGAAATTGTGATCATCAAACTTAAAACTTTATGGAGCATTTTGACTTGATGTTATTGTGATTGTCTGTTCCAGCCAAGGGCAGTATATTGTAAAGATGTGTTAGATATTGAACAATTTTCCACTGTGAAGGGAGTTAACCTAGACCCTAGCGACGACACCTTCTACAGCAAGTTTAATTCAGGGAGCGTCTCAATACCCTGGCAAAATGAGGTATGCTAAAACTTTGTAATACTCTTTCTTAAGTTCAGTTTGCTGTTGGGTCAAATTGTGTAATACTCTTTTTAAAATGAGCTATACAATATACACAAACTTTGTAATACTCTTTCTAAATTGAGCTATACTATGTACTCAAACTTTGTAATACTCTTTCTAAATTGAGCTATACAATGTACTCAAACTTTGTAATACTCTTTCTAAATTGAGCTATACAATGTACTCAAACTTTGTAATACTCTTTCTAAATTGAGAGACTTTGTATAAGCTAGAAATAGCTTTCTTCTCAATTCTGTTGTTATGTATCTCTGTATATTTGAATATATTAATATGTAATATGTTGAAAACAAATAAATAGTTTAAACTAAGTTGAGCTTTACTCTATATACTCAAACTTTGTAATACTCTTTCTAAATTGAGCTATACTATATTCTCAAACTTTTTAATACTCTTTTTAAAATAAGCTATGTTTTGTACTGAATTTTTGTAATACTCTGTTTAATATGAGATATATGTACTATGGACTATGTAAGACTTTATTTAATGAGGTAGATGCACTCAAATTGTGTAATATTCTATATGCTATAAGCTCTGACTTTCTAATACTTCATTTAAAATGAGACTTACTATGGACTTTCAACTTTATGTTACCCTTTTTAAAATGAAGTAGGCTATATATTCAAACTGGCTATGTACTTAAACTGGCTATGTACTTAAACTGGCTATGTACTCAAACTGGCTATGTACTTAAACTGGCTATGTACTCAAACTGGCTATGTACTTAACCTGGCTATGTACTTAAACTGGCTATGTACTTGAACTGGCTATGTACTCAAACTGGCTATGTACTTAAACTGGCTATGTACTTAAACTGGCTGTATACTCAAACTGGCTATGTACTTAAACTGGCTATGTACTCAAACTAGCTGTGTACTTAAACTGGCTATGTACTCAAACTAGCTATGTACTCAAACTTGTTATGTACTTAAACTTGCTATGTACTTTAACTCTGTCTTAAATGTTTTATTATTGTTATACATTTGCATGTTGAATTGATTGATTGTGAAGTTGATAACCTACAATGGCATTTGATGAGATTTAGCTTTACTTGATAACTTATGATTTCACAAGTTGATAGCTTGACTTAGTGAAAATTTATTACACTTTATTTATTTCACTTGATAACTTATAACTTCAGATGATAGAGACTGACTGTTTTGTCGAGTTAAATGTTTTTACTGGGGATGGTTCTCCTACTCCCGATTTAGTAGAGGGTGCCCCACCACCTCCACCAAGAAGAAACTTTCTAGATAGATTATTTAGACGTAGGGTAAGTATTATTTTATATAATCATATTAACATTACATTTGCTTCATTTGGTGCTGGGTCATACACTGTACATGGTTGGTTTGGTCTAGGGCTCTCTGTCTCCAGTGTTCGGCCAAGGATTTAGGCAAGTTTGGACCCCTAGGAATGGAATAATATAGGGATAACATACATTCTTACAGGGGGAAAAATGTGAAAGATAGAGAATATAAAATTATTAACCAATATTACATATACCCCAGGAACAGAAAAAATGTGGGGATAACATACATTTTAATAGTGGGAAAAAAACAATGTAAAAGATAAAGAATATAAATTTATTAACCAATGTAACTATTTTGTTACGTCCCTACTTTTGGATTCCAGTATACCTTTGTGTGTGGTTCCCAAAGAACTTGCCACTTCCTGTGTTAAAATGATTTCATGCTAACGTTTAACAGTGGAATGAAATCATCATTAACAAGCCAATGTTATACATGTACTTTGTTTGGAAAGATTACACTGTTCACTTATCCTACTTTCAGCATGTCTTACTTGTTCTTAACTTCTTTTTACATATCTTTGTATATTTTGTTTTGTAAGAGATACACACACAAATAAATGACAAGGTTTCATGTTAATATTTCAGCATTGCCATGTGAATTTTTTCATTAATACTGTTGTTGTCACAACATAGAATGCAAAGCCAAAAAATTGGTTTTGTTATTTGAATACATTATAATTACTGAATGGATGCTTTAAAAAAATGAATGTTTAACACCAAAACAGTTATCTTAAGAGACAGAATTTACTTACATGACCCCCACCCACATCCCTCCTTCCCATCATGCAGTTGTTATGGTGTTCAGGAGATATTATTGTTGCATACCGTACATGGATTTTTATGGATTTTTATGGGGGATGGGGTATGGTAATTTTATCTTATACACTTTCTCATGCATTTCCGACCCCCTGCATGCTATGATGTGATGCTACGCCATACACTGAATGATTAATAACAAAGTTGGCATGTTTACTTTCATTACGTTTTTTCAATAAAAAAGTACAAAATGAATTCCCATGTGCAAATCAGTTTATACCTATGCTTTTGCCATGAATGCTATTCTTTTGCTACTTAAAAAAAATCTCCTGTTTAACCAACATATTCTAAAGTTTTACTTCAAAACTTAAAAGAATTTTGGCTGTTTAATTTCTTGTTCTTTTATTAGTGGTGATGAAATCATATGCAATCTTTCAGGAATTAGTCTAAAATCAGGGTCACTTGGATGCTTTACTTAGATTTAACTTTTTAAGTAATTAAGTATATACTTAAATATAATGGTGAAACAAACGCCAGGATTAAACAGCAATGCAACTTTAAAAAAATTTAGAAATTTTTATCCCTCAGGACAACTGTTTTTGTGGTAACATTAACGCCAAAACAGTTATCTGAATAAACAGAATTTACCTACAAACCCCGAATACATGACTAGCTCTCAACTATTTATCAGTGAATATATGATATTAAACCTGGGTTGCATTTGTGAATATTCGAATTTTCACTTGACTAGCCAAGATTTTTATTACCTTAAAAAGTACAGGGATCAAAACTTAGCATAAATTTAAAAAAGTTAGATTTAGGTTAACAGAGTCCCCAGAAAAAGTATATATATCAAAACACATGTTATCAAAGCCAAATAGACCCAAAGATATTCTGGAGTTGATAGAAAGACTTCATTCTTAGGAATTCAGTACTTTTTGAAGCCAAAACTATAATGAACAAGAATGAATTAAAAAAAATAAAGGCAAGGAAACTGTTTGTGATAGATATCCATACATTTCTAAAGAATAAAGAAACAGACAGGAATTCTACAATTTAAGGAATTTTTTTCCTTGCTTTAAAAACTTTTACAATGTATCTTTTTTAGGGGATGTGTTGTGCACGAAATTCCTACGAACAAAGTCAAGATCCCAGCTAGGGATAAAAGGTAGTAGTAACTTCAGTAAAGGTCAAACATATACATGTAGATTATTTAGTTATGGTTACACATGCATCGTATATTCCATTTTAGTCAAACATGCATAGAATATTCTGTTATGGTTAAACATGCATCAGATATTCCATTTTAGTCAAACATGCATAGAATATTCAGTTATGGTTAAACATGCATCAGATATTCCATTTTAGTCAAGCATGCACAGAATATTCTGTTATGGTTAAATATGCATGGAATATTCAGATATGGTCAAATATACATTTGATATTCCATTTTAATCAAACACGCATAAAATAATCTGTTATAGTTAAACATGCATGTAATATTCTATGCAGTTATGGTTAAACATGCATAGAATATTCAGATGTGGTCTAATATTTTGATATTCCATTTAAATCAAACATGCATAGAATATTCAGTTATAGTTGAACATACATAGAACATTCATTAGAATATTCAGCTAAAGTCAAATATGCATGGAATATTCAGTTATGGTCAAACATGTAAAGAATATGCAGTTATGGTTAAACATGCATAGAATATTTAGTTATGGTCTAATATTTTGAAATTCCATTTAAATCATACATGCATAGAATATTCAGTTATAGTTGAACATACATAGAATTTTCAGTTATAGTCAAATATGCATGGAATATTCAGTTATGGTCAAAATGTAAAGAATATGCAGTTATGGTTAAACATGCATAGAATATTCAGTTATAGTTGAACATACATAGAATTTTCAGTTATAGTTAAATATGCATGGAATATTCAGTTATGGTCAAACATGCACGGAATATTCAGTTATGTCAAACATGTGTGGAATATTCAGTTATGGTTAAACATGCATAGAATATTCAGGTATTGTCAAATATACATTTGATATTCGAATTTAGTCAAATATGCATAGAATATTCAGTTATAGTTGAACATATATAGAATACTCAGTAGAATATTCAGCTAAAGTCAGATATGCATGGAATGTTCAGTTATGGTCAAACATGTAAAGTATATGCAGTTATGGTTAAACATGCATAGAATGTTCAGTTATGGTCAAACATGCATGGAATATTTAGTTATGCCAAACATGTGTGGAATATTCAGTTATGGTTGAACATGCATAGAATATTCAGTTATGGTCAAACATGCATGGCATATTCATTTATGGTCAAAAATGCAAAGGATATTTAGTTATGGTTAAACAACCATAGAATATTCAGTTATGGTTAAACATACAAATACTAATTTATGCAGTTGTGGTTAAACATGCATAGAATTTAGTTATGGTCGAACATGCATTTGATAATCCATTTTAGTCAAACATGCAAAGAATATTCAGTTATTGTTGAACATGCATAGAATAATTATGCAGTTATGGTTAAACCTGCATAGAATGTTCAGTTATGGTCAAACATGCATTTGATAATCGATTTCAGTCAAAACATCCATAGAATATTCAGTTATGATTGAACATGCATAGAATATTCAGTTATAGTTGGACATGCATAGAATATTAAGTTATGATCAATCATGCATGGGATATTCAGTTACTGTCTAACATGCAAAGAATATTCAGTTATGGTTGAACATGCTTAGAATAATTATGCAGTTATGGTTAATCTTGCATAGAATATTCAGTTATGGTTAAACATACATTAGATAATCCATTTCAGTCAAAACATGCATAGAACATTCAGTTATGGGTGAACATGCATAGCATATTTAGTTATAGTTGAACATGCATAAATTTTAAGTAATGGTCAAGCATTAATGGGATATTCAGTTATGGACAAACATGCATTTGATAATTCATTTTAGTCAAAACATGCATAGAATATTCAGTTATGGTTGAACATGCATTTTATATTCCATTTTAGTCAAATATGCATAGAATATTCAGTTATGGATGAACATGCATTTTATATTCCATTTTAGTCAAATATGCATAGAATATTCAGTTATAGTTGAAGATGCATGGAATGTTAAGTTATAATCAACATGCATAGAATATTCAGTTATATTTGAAGATGCATGGAATGTTAAGTTATAAACAACATGCATAGAATATTCAGTTATAGTTGAAGATGCATGGAATGTTAAGTTATTATCAACATGCATAGAATATTCAGTTATGGTCAAACATGCATAGAATATTCAGTTATGGTTATATGGGCCATTTAAGGGAAAACTATACCCTCATGATTATGCTCCCTCTAAATATTTTTAACAGAGTGTAAATTATAGTATGAGTACCTTATAAAAGACAAAATTTTATGAAATCGAAGTCGGTTGTCTGATTTAAATAGTATTATGCAAGTAAACAAAGTTTAAACAGAAAATTATTTGAACTCTGAACTGTTGAATTTATTTATTGCATTTTGGATCTTAGATATTATGCCTATTTATACATGTCATTTTTTTCATTCTTGTTACATTATCTTCTTATCAAAATATTATCTGGGAGTCTGGGTTTAACATTGAAGTCTGCAGTTATTCTCTCTTTAAGCATTTGCCAACAATATCCATTCTGTCTGTCCTGTTTCTCTGTCTTTATATGTTTGTCTGTCTGAATCATATTGCAATTTTTTTTGAGCAAACTTCTTTCACAGTTTTCTGGTTATTGACTTGATATTTTTTATACATTATCAACAGTTTAGTTGTGTGTGGCACAAATTTTGTGATGCTGACTTAATTAATGCAGAGTTATTAATCACATTCATTGATTTGTCAGATTTCTTCAGAAACCACTGTTAGTCTCATTTTACATTTATTGTCTGTTAAAATGAATTAATTATTCAAATATAACATGCATACATAACAAAAACAATTTGCTTTTAAAAAGTGATATGTATTTGGGGCTGAGGACCTTTGTTCATGAAATAAAGCATTGTATCTTGTTCACTATTTTATTGTTTAACCATTAGACTTTTATTATGTTATACTGTCAAATCTTTCATTTTCGTTGGGTACTAGTTTTTCGTTGGGAGCCTAGACAGCGAAATCATATATCCATATTGCTGTCAATATATAAATTACCTCTGTTTTCATATGCTTACGTGCATCGCATTATGGTAAACAATCCATCCTTTATTTATACTATATTCTCTTTCATCATATTGCATCAATATTTACATTGATAATTTTCTTAACAGTGTAAGAATTTTTTAATACTCATATCATCTTTAATTCTATGTCCATACTCTCATAGACTTGTGTGTGTAGCGAGATGTGTTATAATTTACCCCACTGTGCGTGTATTTCAATCAAATGTTAGAAGTGCTAATAATAGACCGTCACCTTGTAGCTAAATGCTATCAAGTTGAAACAGTTTGAAACAATGTGATGTGCCGTATAGACCTACAGCAAACATTGTAAAAAAAGTGTAAAACATTGTAAAGGGACAGTATACGCGCATACAAAGAAAACTAAAACATAAGTTTCTATTGAAGTAATATCTTTTATTGAGTGGTATTTTTTATTTTATTCTGTTGTTTTTCTTTATTGATCAAATACATTTTAATGAATAAAACAAACAAATCTCTTAAAAGAGGTAGATTATCACGGTCACGTGATGTGGCACATTTTATTGTTATTTACAGCAGGCTGCCTTCTGAAACCCTTTCTGGATTAGATCTCATACTTCTCCTTTCCTCTCCTCTTGTTTGCATAACAATTAGTTCAATATCGTACTTGTATATTAGGGTACTAATTGGCATGTGTCAACTCTTACTGGCACAGCGGGGTGCGATATTAAGCCTGATGCGTGACGTGTGTATTACAGCAGAGGTTAATTACTGGAATGCATTATGCGATGTTGAAAGTGTAAACTTGTTTTAGTTTTTAGGAAATTGGGTTTCAACGAATTTAAGTCTTTGAAGTGGAAACCACGAAATTTTATACCCACAAAAATAAATGATTTCACAGTATTCGGAATTAAGGTCAATTATCATTTATGTTATGTACATTCTAGTAACTGCATTGTTCATTGGATTTTAGAGGGAGTATATAGGAAAAAATGCTATAAATGATTTAAAAAATAATATTATTTTTAAAATGGATTAAAAGCATCTCTTTGTATTAAATTGATAAAATCCGAATGGTATGTCAAATCTTCCAAAATGAGACAAAATCAATATCTGAATTGAGTGGTAAACTTGAAACGAAATCCTCATTTGAAAAATATACAGCACTTAAATACTGATGATGACCTTCACATCGTCATTCAGACTCTTTCTAAGATGAAAAAGTTTAATTACCAGTAAATCTGTAGTATAGATCAAGTTAACATCAAATTGAAGTCAAGTGACTTATTCAATATGTCACAATATATGTTGCAATTTTAAGCGGGAAATCTATTTAAGTCTAACCTAGGTGCATAACCCAAGTTAGGGTACCCCTACTCAGTATATTATTTTGGCATGTTTAAGTAGATATTTGTTTGGCAATATTGGGTCAGTGGGTATGTACAGTCAAACCTGTCTTAAGCAGCCACTCAACGGAAAGAGCAAAGATGACACCTTAACCCTTTACTTCATATAGACACCTTTGGACACCTCTAATATTGAAAGCATTAATTCACCACGTATCAGCAATAGGTGAATTATGTTTATATTAACTGACAGAGTGGAAAACAGTGCCCTGTTTTCAAAGCCCTTCTGTGATTGGTGCAGGAAAACGCGTAAATGGAGTAAAATGAAGTAAAGGGTTAAGGCAGATGGTTACTTAATACAGGTTGATTACAACTAGAATTCTAAAAAAAAATGTAAATAGAAAATGAGGCTGTTTAAGACAAGTGGTTGCTTAATAGAGGTGACAACTAATACTTATTTGACTGTATAGGCATGATATATTGGAAAAAAATGTTTATAACCAATTTTAAAATGTTGAAAAATCCTGATATATTCTCTTTAATCAAACTGGGTGCTCCTTTCTCAAGTTCATTTACCTCTCAACGCTGAGGTAATAGGTTTAGGTCTAGCTTGGTTCAAAAACAATACATGTATGTGAGAATGGTATTCGTATTATTTGTGAAAGGACAGTAACTGTTGTTGTACATGGGATTAAATCTGAGAACATCATCTATCAGTATAACTGGATGCCTTGTCTCTCACCTCTGATTCATAAGTTAATTTACGTCTTAATCACTTACTAAAAATGGATTTAGAAAGAAAAACAAATATGTAGTTAATTACTATGGCAATTTATAGCAATGGACCCAGTATTGGAGGGTCATGAGAGCAATCCCCTGCCAATGACCAAGTGTGGTATCCTCAAGCAAGAAACACGTTATATAAAACAAATTATTTAAAACATTTTTTTATTATTATTATTTTTCAGCCGAGAGATGCTGACTCATGAGACTTGAATGTCCCTACAGACTTCAGGTGTATTAAACAACAGACGGAGCCGAAAATTTGTTTCCAGTCCATTCAATAGTTCTCCAGATGAAGGATTATGCAGATGAACATTTGGTCTGGATAACGCAACTGTTCTGCCAGAAACCTGCAGTCCATATCCCAACATTGCGTTTTGGCATTTTGAGTACGAGGGATACCATCGACATACCATTTCTATAAATATCACAAATCTATAAATAGATTTTTTTTGTAATTTGCAAATCTATACATAGATTTTTTTTTTGTAGGTTGCAAATCTATAAATAGATTTTTTTGTAGTTTGCAAATCTATTAATAGATTTTTTTAAAAACTTGATCATGACAGTTTGCAATTAACATTGCGTTATAAATATAAATGAACTATAAACTAAATATAAATGTACATGTTTGTGGTCAATAACATGTGGTCAATCAGTTGTATCGTTCACGAGTTAGAAAATGTGACTATTATTTTATTTTCTCATCAGTCGGCAACAAATCTTCTAGTCGGAATATTTGTGATCACATGGAATGATGTGAAATTAGCAGAAAGTAGAACGTTTTGTCCGGTATATGGAGAGTCTAAACATATTTATTCATTTGACTAGTGAAGCATAATATGAATTGTTTTATTGATCTAAACCAAAAAAAAATCTCTCGTAGTGTTCATTCAAACAGTGCTATTTGGTTTTGTATAATTCTGTTGGATAAAACAGATGACAAGGTTGGAGAATTTTAACGTTCTGCATATTGTTAGTCACAAGAGAATTGATTGTCGCTATTGAAGTGGCGTTATATTAATTAAAAAAATCGTGAGCTATTGTGTCTTGGAATATATGGCTTATTTAAACATGTTTTAAATTATGGAGGTATTTATTCTGTTCAATACGTCTTTGACTTTGTTTAGTGTTGTAACAACAGCATTTGGATTGGATGGAAGAAGTTTACTTTCCTGTGACTTCAAGACAGGAGAGTTTTAATTTGATATGACTTCAATACACTAGAGTGCTCCAGCTAAAAAAGACTGGAGAAATTCTACTCCGTATATGGTTTCTAGACTGGAGAGTTTTTTAACTATGACTGGAGAGTTTTTTAAGCAAGGGAGCTAAGTCTGGATTTACATTGCAAGGAGGTATATAGACTCTGTCGCACTGTCGACAAACTAAAGTGTTCAATGTTATTCGGTATGGATTCAAAATAGTATTTTTACTCTTCTCTACTAAGGACAAGAGAAAAATTGTAAATGTCTTTGTGTTTCTTCAATATTGAATATTGGTGATCCGTAGCAAGGAGGTATGAAGTGTACTGTACGTGGATTAAATCACCATAAATTTTCTTATGCATTTGCTTGCCATAAAAGAGTTTTTATGGTGCATATATAATAAGTAGGATTGAAATTAATCCGAAATAAACCTGCAGAAGCGCTATTGTTTCTTTTTTTCTTCTTTGATTTTAAGTATAACTTGGATGGTCTTGGCAACATTTAAGTTGTAATAACTTTTTTATAATTGAAGTAAAAATGAATAGGTTTAATCCATATCAGGGTTTGCATATGTCTTAATGGATCTTATCTCTATGTAAAAATATTTAGATCATGATATCTTGCATAAATCATAAAGTTATTGTTCATTAAAAGAAATATGTAGATCTTTTGATAAATTTTCTAAGATTAGCTATAAACCAAACCAGGTGGACGATTTGTTTTTATTTCTTCCATACCTGATAAGCAAATTTTTATTGCCATATTAGTTTTAAAATATTATCTCATTTAAAATTTATTTCAGGAAAAACTCTGTTTGATTTTATTTATCACAAATGAACATTAAATCAACACAAAGCAGAATCAGGCAACTGTTACTACTGTAGCAACTTGGTCTAACGAATAGAAACATGAAAACAAGTAACTTTACTTGCTATTCCATTAACATGACTTGCTGTTCCATTAACATGACTGCTGTTCCATTAACATGATTCTGCTATTCCATTAACATGACTCTGCTATTCCATTAACATGACTTGCTGTTCCATTAAACGACTTACAACAATTGAATGCAATAATTAGTTTGCTGGTTTTAAGTGCTAGATAATAAATAAATGGGACTTGTTGGTATAGACTGGGTGTGATAATAATACAAATATGAGGGATTGAGTTATTTTATTGAACACTCATGAGAGATGAACTTTGTACGTGGAACATGTAAGTTTATATTCCATGAACTTTCAAGAAATAAAAATGAACCTTTAAATTTATGAAATATTAGTAATAGAATTTTATCAATCAAACCAACAATAATCATAACAAGATGCAGAAAAGAAAAAAAAAACAATGTCTACTGCAGTGTTTATTTCAGATATTTTTTTGTTTAATTTCTTACTAAGAATTCTCAACTTGATATTTATTATGTTTTTATCATACTGTTATATTACAAAATATTGTTGCAGCAGTCCCCTCCTCCTCTCCCCCCTCCCCCATTACATGTCCTCATTGTGTTCTCTGGTAGATGTGGTTACTATAGTTACAAGAACCATGACATCACCATGGTTACAACTATGTACAATATAGCCAGTGTGTAAGCTCTCCATCCAGCATGTATATGCTTTCAAGTATATACAGCTGTTTACAAGTTATAGTGAAAAATATATTCATTAATATTACATACTGTCAAACCTGTCTTATCCCTTTACTCCATAGATACCCGTTTTCCCGCACCAATCACAGAAGGTTTTTGAAAACAGTACAGGAAGAGTTCAGATTGCTCGTAATGAGCAATCTGAACACTTCCTGCACTGTTTTCCACTCTGTCAGTTAATATAAACATAATTCACCCATTGCTGATATGTGGTGAATTAATGCTTTCATTATTACAGGTGTCCAAAGGCGTCTATATGAAGTAACGGGTTAAGCAGCCAGTTGAGGGAGGTAGCAAAAGTGACCTTTAAAGACGGGTTATTTAATGCAGGTTAATTTGCACTGAAAGCGTATGTTTGGGAAATGTGGCTGCTTAATAGAGGTGACTGCTTATACAGGGTTTACTGTATTGCCCCTTTACATGGAAATGGAAATAGAAATTTTGTGATCCAACATGGCTGGTTCTGTTTTGTTTTTTTCAAAATAAAGATTCCATTTTTAGAAGAAGAGGCTTCCAAATGCGTCTATATTAGAGGTGCCCAAAGGTGTCTACATGAGTGGTGTCCAAAGGCATCTATATTAGAGGTGTCCAAAGGTATCTATATTAGAGGTGTCCAAAGGTGTCTATATTAAAAATGTCCAAAGGCATCTATATTAGAGATGTCCAAAGGCGTCTACATGAGAGGTGTCCAAAGGCATCTATATTAGAGGTGTCCAAAGGCATCTATATTAGAGGTGTCCAAAGGCATCTATATTAGAGGTGTCCAAAGGTGTCTATATTAAAGGTGCCCAAAGGCATCTATATTAGAGGTGTCCAAATGCGTCTATATTAGAGGTGCCCAAAGGCATCTATATTAGAGGTGTCCAAAGGTGTCTATTAAAGGTGCCCAAAGGCATCTATATTAGAGGTGTCCAAAGGTGTCTATTTTTGAGGTGCCCAAAGGCGTCTATATTAGAGGTGCCCAAAGGTGTCTACATGAGTGGTGTCCAAAGGCATCTGTATTAGAGGTGTCCAAAGGTGTCTATATTAAAGGTGCCCAAAGGCGTCTATATTAGAGGTGCCCAAAGGTGTATATGACAGGTGTCCAAAGGCATTTATATTAAAGGTGTCCAAAGGTGTCTATATTAGAGGTGCCCAAAGGCATCTATATTAGAGGTATCCAAAGGCATCTATATTATAGGTGTCCAAAGGTGTCTATATGAAGTAAAGGGTTAAATCTACTAATAAACTTTGGATGGAACATGAACCCTTAACAAAAGTGGTACTTGATGTTTAAATATTGAAACGTTGACTCCCTAAAATAGCTACCGATATTCTGACATCTGTATGGGTAATTACATAGCCTGCATATGCAAACATACACTTAAGCTATTAGATATGCATAAATACTTATTTATGTCATTTGTGCTATTTAGTATGCATAAGTACTTAATGTTAAATGTTGGTTGAAAACAAAATTCATTGTTGGAAATACTCTGAAAATTATTGATACCAAACACCAGAGTGACTGATGTGAGTGTAATGACCCTTCATTACAGTCTAAATTATTGGTCATGTGCATTTTAATTGACTAGAAATGGGATCAAAGAAAAAGATCAGCCATTAAAAAAAGATTATGCGTGATCTCCATGTGTATATAAAAACCTAAATACATGTAGCTAGCTATTATTTATGAATGAAATGTCAATCCTGAAACATACAGTGATTGTCTTGCATTAACATGGTTTTGTGATATATTGACGCAAACTGTTAAATGCTAAACATGGGTCATTATCCATACAGCAGTACAGACATAGTGATAGTGATTATGTTGTAGACGAGGTGGGTTAAGAAAAAAAACATGTTTTTTGATGAGTAATAAACTGGTTTCTTGTTTTTTCTTCTCTGAAAGTTAATAATATAATTACTCTTGATAAACCAAAAATGCATAATTTGTTATATATTATAACATCTGTTTGTAAAGTTTTTTTTCTAGTTTCAGTTGAATGTTAAATATATATGTTCATGATGCAACTCTTTCTGTGAAAATTTAAAGATTTTTTTGTTTATTTCCTGTGAAGAGAAACCAATGAATGGTCTTTTTCAGCATTGGGTATAGTTTTGGGTAAAGTCAGTCTTAATGACTTCAAAAACATAACAATAATTAATTTTTTTATGTGTGAGACATCATGTAGTGCACTAGAGATGACTTATTACTGTCCTTGTAACCAACTTTTAACTTACCCATGCATTACACTGTTTACCGGTATATCAGTGCTAGATAAATGCAAGACAGGGCAAAGTAATATCAGTCAAGTGCATTATTAATATAACTACAAATAGAAAGAATGAACATATTTATTTTTCGTTCCTTACTTTTAAATATATTGATAGATAATACATGAGGCAATAGGAATATTTCAGGACTCTGATATTTAAATTCTCTTGAGATCCTAAAAGATGAAACCAGTTTATTGTTTTCTAGAGCTGTTATTCTTTAGTGATTCTCAGGTGGGTCTCAAGAGATTTCCAAGAAACTCCTTCTCGTGGGTGATTCTTTAGAATAAGTAATTCTCATGGGTGATTCTTTAGAATAAGTGATTCTCACAAATCACTCTTCACAATTCTCACGAGTGCTTCTCTAGAATACAGGGCTGCATTCAGCCCTGTTAAACGTGTTTACTCTGTTTATAAACGCAAAAGGCAACCAAATGAACGAAAAGAAACAGAAATAGGACTTCATTGGTGATGTCCCTCCTTTTATCTTTAAGTCACATGATTAAACACAAGTAAACAGCTCTTGGAGATTATATCTCTGTTAGCAAATGTTTAAAGTAAATATGTTGTTTAGTTGATTTCTGTTATCAAATGTTTGCAAACAAATTAAACAATTAAGCAAAATGAATGCAGCCCAGGATTCGCACAGAATATTCGTCTGAATTTGTTATTCTCATGGGTTTGTTATTCTAATGAGTAATTATTTTAGAATTTGAGACTCCTGAGTAAATATAGTGTGATCACCTAGTTTTTATCCGTAACTAATTGATCCTTTTAGTACTTGTGAAATATGATAGTTAAGATAATTTGCTGGCCAGTAAACTAACTTAAATAGCATTGTGGTCAATATGTTTGGAGAAATATAATAATGATTTGTATGTAATGACAGAAGACTTTTGTGTTGACCATTGACTTGGTCTATTTGGGATGAATGAGTTATTATATATTACTATTGACTATTTGAATAGTTAGACCATGTTCTAGTATTTTGTGCATGTACATGAAATATGCTTATTATGATTTATGACACAAACTTTGTTTTATTTAAACATTTTTTTAAGTTTTCTAGAGTTCAAGCAAATTCAATGCTTGTTTTTGAATGAGTATTGGACATGAGATTAGAGAATTTTGTAGCAGATGCATTTCATCGTAGGTAAAGTATTTGTGAATTAGGTCGAAATTTTTGAGTATGAAAAGAAATGTTAAAAAAGCAAGCCTTTCTGTGGTAGAGCATTTTTAATCTCTCATCTCAGTTTCCATAATTATCTCTTCTCTTTTATCTCAGTTTCCATAAGCTCTACTCTCTTATCTCAGTATCTATACCTGGTGCCGTAGTTTTGAGATACGCTGCATCAGTCTGGTGCAATTTTAAGTATTTTCCTATAAATATCTTTTCATTTCAAACATTAAAACAATCGTTTTTAAATTATTATAAATAAAAAATGGGGGGAAGAGAAAAATACGGTAATGAAAATTGTTAATTGAAAGAAAGATGTTGAAATGTCCCAATAATGTGTGAAATAGACTTATATACATGATTAAAACATCTATGCTCTATTAATTGGGAAGTATGCTTGAGACAAAAGTGTTGTTTTATTATTTCATGATTACAAATTTTCAAGGAAAAAAACTATTCATTTATACTAAAATTATGTATCAGTTGAATTGTCATTTTTACAGTAAATAAAATAAATCATATTTAAAAAAAAATATATATTGAATACTTTTTGAAATGTCACAAACAGATGATTTTGGTTGACAAATAAATATTTGCTGATTTTTAAACAATAAATTTGCATTGCTTTTTCCCATTTAAAACAGCTGTATTTTTTTTTTTTGTGGACATATTTTTCAAAAGTAAAAACAATTTTATTCACCCCAAAAAAATTGATCTCCTGATATCTAATCTATAAATATCAAATATACCACTAAAAAATTATTTATAAATGCCCCCTCCACCCCCTAAAAAATCTTCAGCTGAAACATGCACCTGAAACAAAAAGTTGTTCTTTTCTCATGCCTTTTGCTCATAATCTGTATATTTTGTTTAATTATTAAATAATTAAAAGATCTATGTGCTCATTTTTTAACATTTAACACATTTTCAGGTTTGTTGTTATATTGAAGATGGCCACAGTCTAATTGCTCAGGTTCAAATGATATTCACCCATTACACATATAAATTATAAACTGTCCATTTTCATTCTTATAATGAAATGTCTCAATTTTTAAAGGGACACATGGCAGTGTTGAAATAAGTTTTACTCATCGCCCGAATCAAATCAATCTTTACACCTATGAAAGTATGACCATAATGGGGATATTACTCTCCAAGTGTAATTTAATGCAAATGCTGCCACAGTGCTTATAAGGATACATATATTTATTAAGTTAAAACCTAAAGATATTACTGCAGCTTATCGTTGATTTCTTCCGCATGGATTATAAGTAAATTGCTTTAATATCTCCCATACAAGAGCTTTAATATAAACATTAGTTTTAATTCCAATTAATACAATTAAATGTGTTAAGCATCTATGACTCATAATTCAAACTTTCAATATATATAGAGCATATATTTTATACATCTCACTGCTGAGATCCTGTATTCTTGTCCAGCTTTTTTCGGAGACATCATGTGAGGTAGTGACCGGTGCCTAGCTCTTCCTCTTCTAAAACAAAACACGACAAAACTGGATGCTTTGTACATTTATAAACAGTAATGTATTCAATTCATTGTGATGTTACTTCCCAAATCCACCTTCTTCTTTTTGAATAGCTTTTTGCTTTATTATTTAAAATACTTTTATAAATAAGAAGCATTTCATATATAAAACTCAGTGTTTAAAGATCCACTTTGTTGGCCAGTTTCCTATTTTTAAGTATAAATCCTCGGAGACTTTTAAAGAAAATTTTGTTGAAAACGCGAATGATTTGCAGTGTATTGGTTAAACTTTAAACCAAAAAGAAATGGACAGTAAAGAAGTGATTTTAACCAAACTATCCTCTGTTTTTATTTTTTTTACCATGTTTGTTGAATCATTTAATCCCAAGTTGTTGTTTTTTTTCTTCTCCTAAATCTTATTCAAAGAAGGCAGTGTAAAATTTATTGAAGCCTATTTGTTGTTGATTAGCACAACTATTTGTTGTTGATTAACACAATGTCTAAATATGCATACTTTATAAAAACAAGTTGTTTTGAAATTGTCTGATAAACTACTAAATGCAATAAAATTATATTGGAAAGAATTGAAGGACATACTGAAGAACTTTGTGGGATAAAGTTTTGACGTTAAGGCCTCAGTGGCATATCTAAGAGGAGCGGTAGTGTAGTGGATAAAGTGTTGGTGTTTTACGTCAGAGGTTGCAGGTAGATATCCATCTTGTCCAGATGCTTCTAAAAGTCAACACTCAATACTAAGTGAACTCAAGAGCGGTTCAGATAAGTTTTACGCCTTCTTCGCAATCAAGCTAAAAAAATATACTATAAACTAAACTAACGGTATATTGGGGAAAATATTTTTTTTGTCAATTGCAAAATTTTGGATAACAGTCATACTCTTATTATTCTTCCCCAGATTTTGATTAAACTTTCATTATAAGTTTGTTCATAAAAGTTAATGAAATTAAAGATATTTCATAATATTGGTTAGATTTCTTTTCAATCATATAAGCCATTGCCAGTCTTTGGTTAGGAATGATGTTTATTATATCTTTATACAGGTATCTCTGTTAGTCCCACAATATTCATCTAAACATTATGAATGTGTGCATGTGTGATCTGTGGTAACATGACTAAGGTCATATTTAACACGGAGCATTACAGAACATAATGAGAGTAACAGCATGTATTTTTGCATTTTTCTGCTGTATGGCTCTTCATCAGTAAATTCTAAACTGTATTAAAAATTCATCAAGTTACTTGTTGAAAATGAGTAAGTGCATAATGTACAAAAGTGATTACGAGTTTCCTCTATATGGCTTTACATTTTATTATTCTCTGAAATTGTCATGAGTTTATATTTTGCATTAGTTTATGTTGTAAATAAATAAAAGATTAATAAAACTCAACGAATGAGAACCATTTTAATGCAATTTTGCTTTATTTTCTTTTGTACGGGCTGCAAAAGAGTATGCATCAGGTGATTTTTAAAAAAAAAAAATGTTTTATGAAGATAAAGTGTTTTCTCTTGATTGGTTTTTGTCAAGCCCGTTTGCTGCGAGCTCAACATATTCGGCACAATGGCAGTACAATGTATGCATGCGGGTCTGTCCGATCTTGTCGGGGCTCCTGCATTGAAATTACTTTGCATAAATTTTTATCATAATGAGATGTGTCACGTGTAAGACCCAGGTTCATAGTTCATAATTCATAGGTCCAAAAATAATAGTTTATTTACTTGTAGCAGACAGTATAACTCAGATTCTCTTAGGTTTTGAGGTGTTCTTCTACCTGTAAAATAAGTTGCCATAGTAATCTATATGGCTTTAAACGGACTACATTCAGTCGTTATAGTGATATGTCTATTCGATATTATTTTGTATTAATTTGATAAAATCACCATTTTTATTAGTCGATAGCAGAAAGTAGTTAGCCCAGTTCCATTTCATATTGGATCTTTTCATATTGGCCAAGTGTAATATGAGATGAGATGAGATGAGCGTTTTCCTTAATAATGATGAAGCTAATAATATATAAGAGTTAAGAAAATTTTGTTACAGACTGCATCTTAATATTTAGCACATGAAAAACCATATGTACAGTATGATACTAAGATAGAAATTTTTACTAGAATGCACATTACTTTAGCTAATATGTAAATGGCACATTGATGCCATATGTACGCTGTTGTTTGTTATATATGGGATGTTATATGTTTTGTTTACTCAGCATGTAGATTATTTCATTTGATAAGCTGCGGGTTACAGCTGTTTTTGTATTGTTTTTTTTTCTCTGCTGAAATATTTGTGAATCTGACAAATGTCTCTTGTACCCACAGATAATGGCCAAAATTAAATTAGTTTCTGCAACAAGTAAAGTTAAGGTGTTATTAGCAGAATTCTGCATTTAGACATTCAAAGAAAATGATAAATAAAAAAAATGCTTGAATAGTTGTAAAAATATTAGTATATATTTGAGAAAAAAAATGTTTGAAAACTTTATAAAAAATAAAAAATTGATTACTAACATTTTTGTTAAAGAAACTTATAAACTAGAACTTGCAATTCTAACTAATGCTAGCTGACTGAGATAATTTTTTAACCACATTTATGGACCATAATATATTACCAGGTTTATATCTTCACAAGACATTGTAGACACAAATCATCTGTACCCTTGAGAGTGATTAATAAGTCATGTAAATCATTGTTTGCTGCCATGACTCTTGTAGAATAAGATTAATATATTGTTATGCTAAAGAGAATCTCAAACCCCTCAGAGAATTGTTAATAAAAACTTGCCAAAATTTGTTTTTATTCAACCCCTGCCATTCTAAGAATGGTGAAGGGACATTAGGTGTTGCCCCTGTTTGTCCATTTGATCAGCCATCGAACTGTTGAATAACTTCTGAAAGGGTCTATGTGCTGTATTTAGTTAATAATTGGTGTGCAGCTGCATAATTGTAAACCAAAACTCAAGTTTAATTTTTGTCAACATCGGGTTAAAGTCGTGGTCCATTCTTTTACTTAATTTTTGGTAAAGTTTAATAACGTTAGTAAGGGCATCCGTATCCGTATGGGCACGTTTTCTAGTTATATCTGGTTCCTTCTAATCAAGAACCAGATAATTTAGTGTTTAGTGGAAATTGAATACCGTTTATGCTAGTTCTAGGGGACATGAGTGGTATTACCAATTTCATTACATGCACTCATTACCCGGCGTGAATAAACACAGTAAAACCAAGCTTTGTTAGTGTTTTACATTTCTTGGTTGCATTCTCTGCATCCAGGGCTCACTAATTTTTGTATGTATTGGATATAATTGTACTAATAAATAAATTAAATTTCAGAAATTGTTTTATAAAATCTGTTCATTTTTTCTGTATAAAATATGTTTAAAAACACTTAAAAGTTATAATGTGGGTATAAGTGATGTGAACAGACTGGTTTTTTGTTGTTTGCCATACTGTATGTATATCAGTATACATGTATATCACTATGAATGGAAACGGTCACTTTGCACAATACTTACCTCATTACTTATGTTAATTGGTTTATATTAATTAGTCTCTTATTATATCATGTCTTGAGAGTGTCCGAGTGTCATGATGCGTGAAGCTGTAATTGTTTCTACTTTCACATTGCATAAGGTGTTTGATATTTTTAACTCTTTTAATTAAATTGTCTTTTTTTATGGGACTGCTTTTTTTCCCCTCTGATTATTAGATGTATCAGTTTTGCTTCCTTATAATAATGTAATAACATGTACATGTTTAAAATTTGCTGTTGTCAATTTGTGTAAAAGAAACTGTAGATCATTTGCAATAGTACAAGTTTAAACTTTTTGGTCACCTTTGACTAGTACATGTGCACAGAATCGATCACCTGTTAATTGTCTCGAGTAACCATGCTGTCGTCTGCTCATTACTTAAGGTCATTTAAATGACAGATGTGTGTCACATAGACGCTTGTGTCACATATAAACAGCGTCAAATATTATTAAGGTTGGATAAGTTCTGGATCCTAAACAAAGAGATCAGTTTGTTCCAGGTCAGGTTTCATCAACATTTGCTTCAATAACAAGAAAAATACTTAAACCCTTAACGAGTTACTGTTTATATATGTGGACATTCAAGGTCGTCTATACATATTTCTGCAGGCTTGTAAGTTTTTCAGTGTTTACCTAGCTAAGGTGATGTTGGTGCTTTTAATCAAGAGTTAAGAAGATAAGTTATCTTAACTGATCAAGAACTGGAGAAAATGCAAAGCTAGATTTAACCTTTTTGTGACATTAAAAGGACCATATTTGGTTAATTGGAGACAAACCGTGATTATTTCCAGTTGTTTTTCACATAAGCATAATCTGTACCCTGTGTCTGTTATCTAACTTGCACAGAATAGTAAGTTATAAATAGCGGTATATCACTGTTACATGTACTGACTAATGTTCTCTCCCTGTACCTTCTATCTAACTTGCACAGAACAGTTAGTTATAAATAGCCGTATATCACTGTTACATGTACTGGCTAATGCTCTCTTCCTGTATCTGTTATCTAACTTGCACAGAACAGTTAGTTATAAATAGCCTTTAATACTGTTACATGTACTGGCTAATGCTCCCTCCCTGTACCTTTTATCTAACTTGCACAGAACAGTTAGTTATAAATAGCCATTAATACTGTTACATGTACTGGCTAATGCTCTTTCCCTGTACCTTTTATCTAACTTGCATAGAACAGTTAGTTATAAATAGCCATTAATACTGTTACATGTACTGGCTAATGCTCTCTCCCTGTACCTTTTATCTAACTTGCATAGAACAGTTAGTTATAAATAGCCATTAATACTGTTACATGTACTGGCTAATGCTCCCTCCCTGTACCTTTTATCTAACTTGAATAGAACAGTTAGTTATAAATAGCCATTAATACTGTTACATGTACTGGCTAATGCTCTCTCCCTATACCTTTTATCTAACTTGCACAGAACAGTTAGTTATAAATAGCCATTAATACTGTTACATGTACTGGCTAATGCTCTCTCCCTGTACCTTTTATCTAACTTGCACAGAACAGTTAGTTATAAATAGCCGTATATCACTGTTACATGTACTGGCTAATGCTCTCTCCCTGTACCTTTTATCTAACTTGCATAGCACAGTTAGTTATAAATAGCCATTAATACTGTTTGATGTACTAGCTAATATTCTCTCCCTGTACCTTTTATCTTACTTGCATAGAACAGTTAGTTATAAATAGCCATTAGTAATGTTACATGTACTGGCTAATGCTCTCTCCCTATACCTTTTATCTAACTTGCACAGAACAGTTAGTTATAAATAGCTGTATATCACTGTTACATGTACTGGCTAATGGTCTGTTTAAAAAAAGTAAATGCACCAAGGTATGCACCAATTAAATGGAATTCATAACCTGAACTTCACATACACCATCCGAATGGAATTCATTATCTGGACTACACATACACCATCCTATCTGAACTACATATCTACTAAACAAAAAATGTATTTATTTCATCACAACATTTATGGCAACCATTGGCCGTGTTCCAAGAACTGTTGTGAAACCATTTGAAGTACGTCACCAACTACTGTAATAGAAGGTCCTAATTAACTTAGATTTTACGAATCTTGCGGGACTTGTTTCTATGTTTTTAATATTTAACAAATGTCTCTGGGTGGTGACTTTTTCTCATTTTCTGGTTTATATTGAAATATATTATTTTAACCAATGCTATAGCAAATAACTCAAAAAGGCTAAAGTTATGTACAAAATGTATAAAGTTTTTGTTTTTTATCTGTTCCTAATATCTAGTCAAAATTTGTTGTTGCTGCTGCTGTTGTTGCAATGAGGAAAGAGCAATTTATAATAGGACCACGATATGAGGACGTAAATATACTTGACCTCAATATTTTAGAATAATATCTTCATGTTTATTTTTGTAGACCTAACAAAATTAATGTCATTTTCAATGCACAAAACTTGTAATTCGGGTGTTCGGACAATTCAATTAATTTTGGCTATCAGTTTTTAACAAATCTTGAAACTCAGCAATTTGAATAATTTAAATTTTGATTGAAATTAATACCTGCCACTATGGCTGGTACAGGTTCATTTGAACTTGTTTTATCTGTTAAAAGGCAAAATATTTCTAAATGTTTAAATTGTGCAACTGTAATATTTTTATAAATAGTAATACATGTACACTTTTTTTCCGATAGACTTAAGTTTTGTAATTCAAACAACAGGTATTTATTTTTACAGTCCATCATGCATAAAAACTTATACTGAACATTTTTGTATACCGTTAACTAAAATGGCGGCCATGGTTATTTACCTTCACATTTGAAGTAATACTTCTTTACAATAATTGTAATTTCTCTTGAAAGTAAGTCTACATATTTATATTTATCTTAAAATATAATTGTCACGAGATGCATGTGTGCTTAATGAAGTTGGATGTGTTTTGTATCTAAGTTAACATAATGTTACGTGTTTCCTAAATTTTCTCTATAAAACAATAATTGATATATATAAAAATCATCCCATTGGTGCAAAAAGGAACCAAGTATGTATGAAATAAGATGGCGTATGTTACCTTTTTGAACTAACAGGGCGATTTATAGACTTGTATGTATGTGTGCTACTGTAAAATATCCTTGTATCAAATAATCTCACTGACATTTGTTAATTCTCCGGTTATATGTAATCTCTAAGACAATTTGAAGGTCATGTTTGTCGTTTGCTACCAATAAACAAATCTTACTGGTTACTCGAATAATGTTTATTTTTAATTGAAGTCTTCTGTATTTGCTGTATATCTTACAAGTGATGAAATATCTTTTTTAATATTAACCAAATGTATTAATATAAAAAAAAAACAATTAATTAAATGGCCTTATGAAAAAAAAAAATTATTATAAAAACATCAACTACAGCATTCAATATTTAGATTTCTATGGAACTATTTCACCTCACATAAAGGTTTTTGATATTAAAAAAATGGACTGCAACTTCTTATTTTGCCTTTGAACCACTGGGGCGTGTACATCATATGATAACAGGTGTGTAGACCAGTTACAGCTGAGTGTGTACAGAATATTATCACAATTTATTGATAATATTTCCTTGTATATGAATATTTAGATTTTTCCATGACATACCATTACAGAATTGAATATGTTTGATTATCAGTCACATGGTGAACACTTCCCAGTATTGGTTTAAATAGTGGTAGATTTTTGATATTTTTTTTCTCCTAAGTGTTGCTTAATCGGTCTTGCCATAGTCAATTTTGAATATTGAACTATTTTGTTATTAAATGTTAATACATATGTTTATGTTTACTTAAAAATTTTATTGTATTTTGCTCCAGTTAAAATAAAATTCAGACAAATTTTTTTTTTTAAATGTGTTTACTTTAAAATTAAACTTTTTTTTTTCTTTTTTTTCTTGAATTAAGGTTTTGATTATGTTAAAAAAAGTCGAAGTCTTTGTATGTTCAGTAAATGTTTTCTAAAACTCCATTGGTTACTACAGTTCTGGTTTGCAAAAGAATAAAAAGCGTTTTATTACAATATTGTTTACAAATTAAAATTTTTTTTTGCTTTTCTGTACATTTAAAGAAAGTTAAATCGTATATAAATTGAATTGAACCATTCAGTTTGTATAGGATCTGACAAAATCTTCATACTTGGGAGTTGTAGAGTAATCCTCACATTTTTAAGTACTGGTGTTAGAGACGACTCTCTGAAGGAATATTAACTGTGGCCTACATACAACAGTTTTGTACACTTGGATGAGGAGAGTTGCTTCCCCTAACATGATTTCACTATATTTCCATACATAACAATGAATCTTGTGTAAGTATATGCCACAATCCTGTTAGCATCTCATTTTGAATTTGAGATAATATTATTATCCCATATGATAAATTTTACTTGGCACCATACACTGTTTCTACAACATTTTAAGAGTTACGGCTGTATTACCCACTACATTAATTTTTACTTGGGACCATAATGCTGATTCCACAACATTTTAAGTGTAAATTGGACAAGTATATGACTGTGCACTGGATAGAAATTTTGATGGATTCTCCAAGGAGATTGTATTAAAACCATTAAATAGAACGATGTGTCAAGTAAGAAGCATAGGTAATGATTATTTTTTTCTGAAAAAAATACAAAAGTGTACTGGTACATTATATTATAAATACAACTCCCTAGAGTTTATATTCATGTTCAGTGAATATGCTGGTTCATTTTAATACCAGTGCTTTTTCTCTTAATTTTTATTCAAAAGCTTTTCAAGTAGATATTTACTATATTTTTTAAAATCTAAATTTGTTTACTATCTTTCATGAAGGGGGTAATAGGATAAAAGTAAACTTTTTTACATAAAATATGTCATAAATACATCCCCAAAATTACTTATATATGCCAAACATTATTGATTAATATTTTCCAAAGATTATTTAAAATTTTAATAGCAATTTTAAAAAAGGTAGCCCCACCCTTCGAGTCATTTTAAAGACATATAGTGAAATCATGAAAGGGAATATTAACTTTTTAGTCTAAGAAATCTTTATGTCTATGTTTATTATTTATTTTGTTACATTGTAGTGGATATAAGTTCATCATTATTAAACATCAAGAATCATGTACTTCACATTGCGTAGCACATATAACATCTCTTAACATTATTAAATGAATACAAAATGTGTTTTATTGTTTCGTTGTCTTTGTTTCTTTCCATTGACAAACTTCATTTGGTCCACAGGGATCAACATCTTTTTATTTCACTCAAATACGAGTATTCCCCATGACTATTAGCTGGGCTCGAGTGGCGACACATCTGATTCGATCCAGGTATTGGGAGTTATGATTCCCTGCCTGGCCGCAGCCTCTGATGGTTGGTTGTGAACTTTGTTCAAGGGTCATGAATCTTACTCCTTATAATATGTGGGAATAGTCAATGACTTGCAGGGATAAGGTCTGTTTGAGCGGACCCCAGAAATTGTTAGATGCACTGACTACAATTGTTTAACTGAAGTTTGGTTGGGAAAAAATGCACAAAAACCTCATACATACAAACAAAACAAATCTCTACTACTGCATAATGGCTCTGCTTAATGTCGAAGTTTTTTCAGAAATTGAATTCCTGGTCAAAGGAAATTGTTAGCCTGTACTTTTAGCTTGTTCAGCAGGGTTTATGCAATTTTGCATTGCAAGACTAACTGTAAGACGCGTTTGTGGCAACTACAATGTACTCCGAAACTTCTGACTGCATTTTTAAAAAAAATATAGTAATAATCCGAGTAATAATCAGAAATTGATTGTTGGCAATCATATGTAGATATAAATATCTAGTTGGTCCAAAAAAGAAATTCAAATTGCTTTGAAATCCTAGATGTTCATGAGAGCTGAAGAAAAATCTTGGAGAACACAACATCTGGAAAAATTGGGATTACTGTTGAAGGTCAATAAAAGCACTATAGCATGGCTTAGGCATTATAGTGAAAGGGAAATAACTTATGTTTCTTTAATAAATAATCTTAAATGATTTGTTTCCCTTCAACATTGATAGTTTTATGGGGTTTTTTTTTGTTCATTCACCACAATTTCTCTTAAAATAGTTTAATGGACTTTTAGGGACACGTACTTTATATAAAATGATAGCTGGAGATTGGCTTTGTGGTAGATCTGAGCAATGTCAAGGACATTCCTAATGTATTTAAAAAAAATAGATCAGAACACAGTAACGTCCGCCTTTAAGCTTGTTTACGCTTATTGGTTTGGGGGAACAAATCCAAGTAAACCGAATGACACGCACCTGGTAATTTGCAAAACATGTGTCCTCAACCGGTCTCACTATTTAGCATTGAGAAGCATCAAGAAGCGTCAAGAGCTTTATTATTGATACAAGTTACCGACAGGAAATAACCATGTGTTTATTATACCTATATAAACATATATCAATTGTTTTTCTTTAAATTCCATTCATTAATAAAGTCATAATTAAACTTTGTTTCTCAGTTGCAATACCGACAAGACAAGAAGATCCGCCATTTTGTTCATGCAAACAATAGTAACCTGTTAGCGTCAAGAAGCTGTATTGGCGTATCTGACACTAATTATAAACATTTTCTACACTAACACTTAATAAATTAATTTTAAATAAATTACATTCAAATAGTATTTTTTTTATTTATAATTCTTGTGATTGCTAAAGCGTGTTGTTATATGTGAACCTATTACAAAATATCAGTGTCAAGAAATCTGATAACTAGCATCAGGAAGCATAGTCTTGTAAAAATTGTTTCAAAATATCATCACAAGAAATCTGATAACTAGCGTCAAGAAGAATACCCTTGTAAAAAATGTTTCAAAATATCAGCGTCAAGAAATCTGATAACTAGCGTTAAGAAGCATAACTTTGTAAAAAATGATTCAAAATATCAGCGTCAAGAAATCTGATAACTAGCGTTAAGAACCATCACGTTGCAGAAATAATAAATTGATACGTAGAAAATCATCATGAAGAAGCAAATAACTTATATTTTCCTATAGCTATATAAAGTACCCATTACTTACCCTCCAACTCATAATCCATATAATAATTTATTACAGCTTTGCACTTGACATAATGATAAAATATATCCATATGATATTTTTTAACACAGTGAAATTTTCATGAATAATAAATTCGGTTGGATTATTGGTATTGCGAGTTGTTTGTATGTTTGATTATATAATAAGATGTTTGGTTACTCAATAAATTAAATGCCGTCATCCAAGCTGCTCAAAGGTGCAAGCAACGAAAACAGCATGTGCCTTATTTTAATTTAGTTTCTTTACAAACAAACACAAGCCAGCTTACACACGCATTTAACGTTTATCTTGTGGACATGTTTGAGTTAATGTCAAATAATAAGTATAAAATGAAATTAAAATTTATCATCAACACATAATTGTGTATCTCAGCATTGCTGTACACTTGCTCTCATAGCACTCATAGCTGGCGTCTGTTGGTTTGTACTTGCTCATTTATATTTGAATTGTTATTGTGTATTTTCCTTGCGTTGATCTGACACATACTGGTAGTATTAAAAAATAACTTAAAAACATGTTAATATTTTTAGTGAAAATGGTTTTTCCATGTTGTGATTGTGGTAATAATTGTGTCAGATCATGCATTGCATGTGAAGGTTGTGATCAGTGGTTCCATATTGGATGTCAAAATAAGTCACAACTGGCTACTTTGACTTCTACATTTTGTGAATTCTTTTGTTTTGGCTGTACTTATAAAAATGGGGAGTTTGACAACAAATTATTGTTTGAACGTCTGGAAAAATCTTCTGAAAACGGGCATCTAAATGATGGTGTAGTGATTGAAAAGCTTTTGATGCAAAAAGAAAATATGGAACCATTGAGTGAGCAAACCGATGTTGCATTGAGCTCAGAGAAACTCCCGGAAGATGATGGGTCTCAAAATATGTTGCAGTCTCTTGGCAAATCAAGAAAATTAGAAACAATATTAACTTCAACTGATGGCAAATTGATAATCCCCAAAATAAGTGCAGTTGCCAAAAAACCAGGACAGAAAAGAAGAATAAAAGACGCGGAAACTTTTTCATTCTCGAAGAGACAACGGACGGGGTAAAATATGGCAGAAATTTAATTATAATAACAATAAAATATGGCAGAAAATTTAATAAGAATAACAAATAAAGAACAATTAATATGTTCTATACTATATTCATCATAGTATATATGAATTATATATATATTAAGTAGAAAAAAAAAAACACCTCACCTCTGGCACAGCCCAACAGCCAGTAAGTTAAAGCGTGTGTTTAAAAACATTATGGGCCATGATATGAAGCGCCTCCCCGTGGTGTGGCCTGGATACACTTTTACCTTCTTACGGTAAATTTGTAACTAAACGCTTCTTGACGCTAATCAAATTATTAAATTAAAAATAATACGATAGAATAATAAAGAAAAAAAATATTAAATTCAAAACAATACGATAAAAAAATACAGTAAAAAGTTATTAAATTAAAAAAATACTATAAAATAATAAAGAAGAATTATGAAGAATAAATCATCATAAATAATTCAGTCCATTTTGTATGTAGTCCATTTTGTATGTAGTCCATGACACCCGTCGCTTCTTGACTCTTTTGTTGCTAAATGGTGATTTTACCTGAAAGATTTCTTGACGCTAAGTAAATTTTGGCTTGTTGTCAAATAATAAAATTAAATTTGAAAATGTCCTTTATGTATTCAATAGTAATTTATTAATTAAGTGTGGGATAGGTATACAGTTATATGAAATGTAGATCTAGATATAGTTTGACGCTTCTTTCCTGTCGGTAGCTTTTATTAATAATGAAGTTCTTGACGCTTCATGACGCTTCATGACGCTTCTTGAAGCTAAATAGTGAGACCCTCCTCAACAGTGTAATGTATTGCAATGTATTTAAATCTAATATAATAAGAATGTTTGACAAATTGATTAATTAAACCAAAATCTCCTTGAAATTATCAATAATTAACTGTCAGATGTTCGTCGGTCAGTATTTGATGTTTTGTACATGTTTTCGTACTTCTAAAGCATTTACTCAGATGACTTATTTATGTTCTACCAGGTTGTTGAGGGAAAGATGATAACACGATTGTCATTTCACAGTGTTCTTTGATACCTGGAGCTCCCGTATCCAGAAACTAGACATAAGGTGCCTATTTTGTAAGGTGTGTATATTTTTTAGGCTCACGCTGAATGCACAAGACAAAGATGAAAAACATTCATATTAATGTGGATGAAAGAAATGCTTAAATATGGAAATAATCAAAATTAAAATTATTTCTATTTAATATCGCAAATGATTATGAATAAAAATAATCAATATCAGACTCAACCTGTAATGTATCCTCTCACTTCCAAAAGCTTATGTGAAACCACTAGTTAAAAAATTGCAGATAAAAACAGTTATTTATTTTATGATAATTATATTTTTCAGTTATGAAACTGTGCTAATGATTCAGACCAGAGTTGTATATCAACCAGAATGAGAGAGACTGAAGAATACACCTCCCCCAACAACAGAACAACCATTTTGAATAGTGAAATAATTCTTTTGAGTGTCAAAATCAATAATAAGTCAAAAGTTCCAAACTTTCGAACTGAACAAGTGTCTTTTTAAAACTGTACAGAGAAAGTGTGCAAGGAATTATATAAAGAAGACCTTCTATATAAGTCCTTGGTGTCTGTTATTAAACTCAAAGTATGGAGTTGAAATGTGAATATCAAAATGACAGAAATCATGAAAATAAAGTATGATATAAATAAAGAAAATATTTATTTTTGAATCTTCTTTTCCCGTTAGATGTTGTAAATTGCTGAATTATACACAGTCTTAATTCTAAACAACATTATGATGATCATAATCAAATCCATTTATCCAGGAATGTAAATTTTTATAAGAATGATTGAATTTCGTACGCTAAAATATAAATTAAAAAAAAACACTGTTTTAGGTATGAATCTCCCAGTAAATGACCACTAAACTCACAGGTTGGGGTCCAGAAAATATCACATGTATGGCATATGCATCCATAATCACCATTTGTTTCCATTCGTAAGAAGAGACAAATTGAGTTATACGACAGAATTTGCTGAAACTCTGCAGTTCTGCAGGTATCAAGGTTCTAGGTGCATTCTGCATATTTTTTTTTTAAATTTTTTTAAATCTGTATGTTAATTTGTTGTTTTTGTACATGTAGAGTGAACCTGGAATCTTCCTTCCTGTATGGGTCGAATAACCGATAATGTGTTGGTACACCGTAAAACCCTATTCATTCATTCATTCCATGTGCTTCCAATAGCAAGAAGAAGATTTTCAAAGTTTATCTTGAATTTGACTGGTGGTCAGTGGTGGGGGCCATGCAATTCACAATTTTTATTTAGCCTTAGGTAACAAAGCTTCATACATTTCATTATGATTGGGCTTACAGTTTTTGAGAAGTCAAAATGTCAACTGTTTACGGACGCATAACGGTCAAAAGGCGCCCGCAAAAGGTCCCTTGAGACAATGTCTCAGGTGACCTAAAAATGAGAATTATCAGTTTCTCCTAGCATTCCCATGTAAAAATCGGTCTCCTTACTGGCCCAATGAACCCTTGCCCCTTTATTTGATTAAACTTGAAACCCCTACTTATAAGAATCATTTAAACCAAATATGAACATTTGTGGCTCATCAGTTCTTGAGAAGTTTTTTAAAACTTCGCAATTTTATTCATTTTTGGACACTATCTTTGGCTGATTTTCATGTCACCAGTGCAATATTAAAGATTCTGGCAGGAACATTTTTTCTCGGAGAGTGTTTAAGACACTGGGAAACACAAACAAATGAAGAAACATAAAGTTTAGCTTTATATAATTATAATTAAGTTACAAAATTTGGATGGATTAATACCGACAATATTTAAAATTTCATTCAATTATCACAAATAGTTAAAACAACCAATCTATATCACAGAAATGCATCTCTAGTTTTTCAGTAATTAAGAAAAATAGTTTAAATATTTTGAAAGTCTTTAAACAATATTCCTGGAAATTAACCTTAATACTCTTACATAATACAGCTTAAAACTTTTAAACCATATTACTTCTTGTACACACTTTAAATGATGTCATCAGCACATTATTTATTTTAGAACATTTCTCTATACTTTTAAAGATAGTTCAATAAATTCAATAATGTTCGATATGCTTTTCTCTTTTTATTTTGCAAAATAGATCAAATCCTTGATTTCAAACTATTTTTCTCCAAGACGCATCATGCTATGCTGCAGTCTTGGTTTGCTTGAGGTTAAATCCACCTCCCGTGAATCGTGGACCATCGGTTCTCTGCGGCTGTATGACGGGTGCTCCAGCTTGTGCCAATGCCCGATCTCGCTCCCTGTAAATATATAACAACATTCATTAAAATATTGATATAAGTCTGTTCAAAATGTAAATTCATTGTTACCGAGGTATAGAAACAATACATATCACAAGATTGGCCTTGATTAATTTATTCATTCTTTAAAGGTAGTTTAACCCTTTACTCCATAGATACGCGTTTTCCCACACCAATCACAGCTGGCCTTTGAAAACAGTGCAGGAAGAGTTCTGATTGCTCGTAACAAGCAATCTGAACACTTCCTGCACTGTTTTCCACTCTGTCAGTTAATATAAACATAATTCACCCAATAATTCAAAAGCCTTCTATATTAGGTGTCCAAAGACGTCTATATTAGAGGTGTCAAAAGGCATCTATATGAAGTAAAGGGTTAATAAAGAAATAACCAGAATTTCATCATTGAAGGTTATCATACAGGGTAGTGTGGTATTCATTTTCAGATTATTTTGGGATTCTGTTTCAATTCCACTACTCTGAATCAAATATTGTTCTCGTCACATTTTGGCAGATTTAAATTTGGAATCTCCAGATCAATCGTTTTTTAGTTGTAATTGACAATAAAATATTTAATTTATTTTAAAATGAATTTCATCTTTTAGACATTCCTGACACATTGCCTTTAACATAATAACCTTATAATAACAGGCCTTATAACACCGTCCTTAAACTTCTAAAATTTGATGTCAAACTAATGTGTATTTTATAAGCATGTGCATCTTCATAGACTAGCATGATGTCAAACTACCATGTTGATTTTATAAGAATGTGCATTTTCTGAGACTAGTGTAATGTAAAACTAATGCGTGTATTTTGTAAGCGTGTGCATCTTCTGAGATTAGTGTGATATCAAACTATCATGTGAATTTTATAATTGTGTGCATTTTCTGACACTAGTGTGATGTAAAACTTATGTGTGTATTTAATAAGCATGCACATCTCCTGAGGTGTGTATTTTATAAGCATGTGCATCGTCTGAGGTGTGTATTTTATAAGCATGTACATCTTCTGAGATTAGTGTGATGTCAAAATAATGCATATATCCCATTAGCATGTGTACAAGTATTTCATCTCTATCCAAGAGTGAGACAGAAATATAGCACATGTAAGTTCATCCAGTATTTGAAAATGTACAGGTATGTTTGTATCACATAGTATATTAAATATAAAGATAACTTCAATAGGTCTTATTGAGGTAGAAAATGAGAAGAGAAACAAATAAGAAATGTAATGAATTCCATCACGCAATTTCTAAAGAGTAAATTTACAGTACAAGGAACAAACAGACATACTTCTGTGTGTTCTCCTTCTTTTTCTGCATGAAGTATTTCTTCTTCACCTCCTGTAACTCCCGGGCTATTCTCTCTATCTCATACTTGTATTCATTCACCTGGGACTCGTACATATTTAATTCTGATGCCATAGACTGCAAACAAAATGAATATAAGACAACAGTTAGAGAGAGTCGTACTAAGTTTTACTTAATTATTTTATAGCAATACATTATCAGCAGATTGACTTTGACATCAGACAAAGAACACATTCTTTACAAAACACATAGATACACTAACAAACTTTGCCCACTATGTTTACAGTTATATCAGACTACTTGTTGGAGAAACTCAATCCAAATCAAAATAAAACAGAAAAACATCAGGATTCCACTTAAATATGTTGGTAAAAAGGGGAGCCAGGTGTTTTAATTAATTATTGTCTTGAAAAGAAATCCTAGTTTCACAAAAAATACAAAAATACACACATACAAAAAACAACAGGCATGCAAGATATACAAAATGGATTTCAGGCAAATTATCAACAACAATAAGAATAGCAATCAAAATTCTCATTACCTTCATCTGTTTTGTCTTTTCTTTGAGCGTTTGCTGATAAATGGAAAGTTGTTCTGCGACCTCAGGTCCAGGCTGGCGGGCCAGAATGTGCTTCAACTCTAGATATAGTTTCTCCTTCTCCTGTATAAGCAGTTCCTTCTCAACAACTTCCTCTGTCTTGGCGATGAGACGCTTCTGCAGTGTGTGAATCTTCTGTATGTTCTCAAACTGACTTGGATCACTGCCCTGTAATATGTACACAAATCTAGTCAGTAGGTCTTATATATATAATTTCATTTTATTCTTAATGGGGTTTAACACCATTTTCAAAACATCACAGGCTTCTGAAAGGAACAGGCCAACTTTTTCACAAAAGGTGTTTGGACCGAGCTGGGCTCAAGCCCATGCCATAATCTAAACAGTGAGAGGTTATCGATCTTTACACAAAACCCGAGACTACTCCATCACAGAGAACCTCACAGAAATAAATATAACTACGACAGTTAAATGTCTAATGAAATTACCTCCAGTTTTCTCCATCTATGAATATTCATGGGGTTCTCTAACTCTTCCTCCAGAGCCTTACATCTTGTCCTCTCTCTCAGCAGCTCTCTCTGGATGTGGTATACTTCTCGTCTGCAATAAAGATAAACAAATATGACGTGAGATGAGCATTCCCAGCATAATATTTGGTTAAATCTGGCGAACGGAAACATTTGTCATAGAGACATCAGAGCTTTCAATGTGACAAATACATATTATGTGCATACTGTATGTTTAGAAATAAGAATTCTTGTGGATCAGAAAACTTTTTTGCATAGAAATACATAACTCCCCACTGTTTTCTCTATATTCTTTTTCATTCTTGAATATTTTGCATTTTATAACAACATTAACTATAGCAATTTTCTTACAGGACAGAATGTAATTTTCATGAACATTATTCATGCAGATGCAGAATATGAATTACCTCAGATCCTCAACATTGGCAACGCTCTTCTGCAAGATTCCCTTTTCTCGGCGGAGTTTCTTGATCTCCAATTTCAGGACGCGGATATCCTCGAGTCTCTGGTTGTATTGGATTTCTCCCTTATTCAGTGTGGACTGCTGAATCTTAATCTTCTCATACAAGAGAGCCAGCTCATCGTTCCTACGTACCAGCTGGGTACCAAGGATGTCACGTTCACTGATCACCTGTCAACAGTTATCAAATATTAATATATCAATACCAAACTCATATATCAAAAATATGCATATACCAGAACACGTATATGTTTGAAACACTGCATTAAGAAAAGCATGCAAGCAACTTTCTTTACAGAAATATATTTACATAGTAATGCATGTGGGTTTTTTCACTCTAAAAGACTGATCATTTGCTGCAATGGTTTCCATATTCTATACTAATACTTGCTCATATAATAATAGTATCCACCCAATCTCAATTTTTTCCTAAAAATCCAAGCGCTATGAGTCAAACCCATTTCCCCATCATATGCCAAGGAAATTGCAGCATCTTTTTTGCATATATAGTACTGTTTGTAATGTTATTGTTGGTCATATTTTTGTTCGTAGAAGAGGTTCTTACAAATACTTCAATAAATTTAATGAACACAGATTAACTGCACCAGCATTTGGTTAATATAAGACATGTAATAGTTGCCTGGTCATGTAAATTTTTTTTACTTCGTCATTTCAGCTTCATGAAAGATTTGTAAAGAAAGCAAGTAGTAAGGTGGGAAAAAAGAATTTCCGTAAACTCACCTGATCAAGTTCCTTCTTCTGTCTGACCCTCTCAGCATCAGCTTCAGATATGATCTTTAACAGTTTCCTCTCCTCTGCCTCCTGAGCCTCGATATATGCCTTGTTTTCAGCTATATGAAGAATACAATATGGTCATCTTTGTTAAATATATGCATACTTACGAAAGTATGATGTCATTTTTAATAACTTTATCATTAACTATTTTTCAATGGTCCATTACGATCACGTGATCATCTTATGTATAAGTATTTGTGTAACAGTGGTTTATATCAGTTTATGGGTGACAACAATTAACATGAAGGTGATGAAAAAGTAGAGCAGGAACATTTTGCTCATTTTTAAAAACATGTTGAAAGTGCTTCTAAGAATGATCCATTTTAATATTTAGCATTTCGCTTTCATAAATTTCCATCTCATATTTATATAAGTACATTTTTGTGATATACTGACATGCAAGTAGTTTCATCTTTTGTAATTCCGCCTTCAGTGTTTCCTTCTCCTTTTCCACACGTTGATGTTCGAGGTGCTCCTTCACGAGGGCCGCCTCCTTGGCCTGGATCTCCTCCTTCAACTGGTCTATCTGATGGTTCATGATCTTCAACTTGCGCTTCATCTCCGTTATTTCATCCTACATTATACATAATGGACATGAGGATGATAGAAAAACTTACATACATATAGTAGAGATTGTAAAACAAGACAGGTTTGCCCAAGAATCAGTATATGATTTAACATAATATTCTCAATAATTGTTCGTGTTTTTTAAGTTTCATATTGAACATTTATATTTTACAATGTCAATTCTTTTAATCTCCTTAAAATGTACATGTAAAATAGTAAAATTCTGTGCAGAAAGGAATTATCTTTTAAAATAAATCTTGTGGTGTAATTTTTATCTATGGATAAAAAGGATGAAATTATATAAAATTCAAACACTTTACTTTAAAAGTATGATTTAACTATGCAATAAAAGATATAGAATTCAGATTCATCTTAACAATGTTTTATTAACGAGTTTAGTTTTTAAGGTTTTTCTTTTTCATGTTCATATTTGTATACAATGTGTACATAAGAATATCGTATACAAGTTACCTGTGATTCAATCAAATTTTTACTGTACAGGTTACGATCGCTTCTGACTGCCTCATACAAGTTCTGTTGCTGCTTCAATTTGGTCTCGGCCTCGGCAATCTTCTTTTTGAAGTCAAAAATCTGCATCTCGCGGACCTTTACATCCTCCATGTGTTGAAGAACCTAAAATGTAATATATAACACAATCAAGAAGCAGAACTGTTAAACCAATGTTATCACAGGAACAGTAGCACCTTCTCTTCTCAACAACACAACCAATCCACGTTGAAATTTCACCGTCATAATATTGTGTTGGATTAACCATTCAGACAAATGCACCTTTCAAAAATTTTCTGAGTACATTCTATGGATCCACCATAAAATTAGTATCATAAAAACATTTTAAAAGACTTTTTACAGAGATTACAATATGTTATACACAGATGCATATGAACAGTAACACTATGTACCTATATACACATGTTTCTGTTCAACAATTAAATCTATTCACATTGCAGTAAAATCAAATATATTTTGAACAAAATTGTAGTACCTATTTCAGATCTTAACCAACATTACGAGTATATATTTAGACAGCCATAGTCCTGTCTAAGCAGCTATCTACTATGTTTTTCAAAGTATGACAAGCTTCCATGTTTTGTTTATTAAATTTCATTTTCATGGATTTTCTGTTCCAAGGAAACTTATATTACAATGCTGAACAGAAGAAACCAAACTTAGATTACTATTTTATATCAAAGTTGTTTTCAGTATTTTTGTATTAACCCTTTACTCCATAGATACGCGTTTTCCCGCACCAATCACAGAAGGCCTTTGAAAACAGTGCAGGAAGAGTTCAGATTGCTCGTAATGAGCAATCTAAACACTTCCTGCACTGTTTTCCACTCTTTCAGTTAATATATACATATTTCACCCAATAATTCAAAAGCCTTCTATATTAGAGGTGTCCAAAGGCATCTTTATGAAGTAAAGGGATAATCTGCTACCCACCTTTTGTGTGAGGTCGCTAGCCTCATTGATGTATCTATCACGCTCCTTTTCCAGCTGGTAGATGATCTTACGCTGCTTTTGTGCCTCCTCCTTGTAGTTCTGAATCTCCTGTTCCAGATTCTTCTTGCTCTGCTCATGGAGCTTTACCAGACTCAGCTGTTTGGTGGTGGCACTCACAGCCTTCAACATCTCCTTGTGTAGCAGGTCACGCTCACGCACCAGACCATCAATTGACTTCTTGTCTGCCTCAGCCTGTTTCTTTGATGCCTCAAGCTCTGGAAATTTGAAAAGAAAATAAGATGTTTGTACATGGAATAAACAATGTTGTTGTTGTATGGTGTTTAGCGTTGCTTTCAACAATTTTTCAGTCATATCGCAACAGTGTCTACTTGAGACAGTATACTAAGCGCTGTAACACTGGAGTATCATGCTGCAGACACATGGTATGATACCCCACCCTGTCACATTATACTAACACTGGGTTGACCAGACTTAGAATTCTCCTCTAAATGCTGAGCATCAAGCGAGGAAGCTTCTTGTACCATTTTTAAAGTCTTTGGTATGACCTGGCCAGGGATTGAACCCATGACCTTCTGCATGCGAGGCGGACACTCTACCACTAGACCACGCCGCGGTCTGTGTAATAAACAAACAGACAAAAATGACATAATGTCACTTAAATCATGTAATAGCAGGAAAAGAATGGCAGCATTAAAAAGTTATAACAATTATTACACCTTTATTTACAATAATAATTGATCAAAGAAAGAATATAACTCCTATAGATAATAAAAAGATTATAAATATTTCTGGTGAATTTTTATTGCATACATGTATTTATGTACATATATATATAATGTCTGTTCACTTCATTTTATTCACACACATTCATTCTTTAAAACATTTCATTGAAATAATGTTCATTTTCTGGATATTAAACATTAAGCGTTTTTGGAGAGAAATTCACGCATCAAATTTTTCATTATGATTGAGATGTGATTTTAACAGATGTTGTACCTCTCTCCAAACCAAGGATCTGTCCCTTCAGTGTCTCTCTCTGGAACTCAAGGTCAGATTTGCTGTCCTCCACCTGTCTCAGTTTACGCTGGATGGTCTCCCTTGTCTTGTTGAGACGCTGGGTCTCCTGCTTCAACTGGTTAACCTCATCTTCCTTAACCTGAACATAAAAATAATGTACACTTAAATGGAGGTTATGCCCTGAAATATGCTTCCTGGACAGAACCAGTACTGAGTGGTTGTTTTTTGAGAGGCATTGTGCCAAACTGGGGATTGAACCCGCAAACTCTAGCATGAATGCCTTACACTCTATCCACTTCATTGTCTCCCAACTTAATAATAATGATAATAATGATTGTTTTATTGTGAGATATTATATACACAATATATAATAATTATCTACCACAAGGTCTTCAACTATAGTCATGTATTACATATTAAACATATTTAAAATTTAAAAACTAACATGCATACAGAAAAGTCAGATTAAAGTAGTATCTTTTTTCATGCAGATTTCATTTTGTTTTTTACAGGAAATATATATTTTTGTTAAGCTAATGAGAATTTTATTTAAAAAGTAAAGTGTTTCTTTCCAAAAGAAAGACACATGCAGTTTTTGTATTATATATTTATTTTCTAAAAAGAAGGAAAAGGAAATCATACCTTAAGCTCAGCTACTCTGGACTGGTTCTCCTGTGCCAGTGTATCTGTAGAAATGAGCTGGTTCTCGAAATCTCCTTGCAGTTTCTGGAACCGGGTGTTCAAGATGTCTGCATCCTTGATAGCTCTCTCATTGAGGATCTATTGTGGCGAAAATATAGAATAGAATTCATTAAAGAAAACATTTTGGTAATTTGGAATATAAAATTAATTTTTTAAAGACTTTATTTCAGACTCTTAGCAGTTGCTAAATATCAACTGAATTATAAACTTCAAATTTGAATTTAAAACAGAAGTAAAAACTTTGAAATTGAGTTTATTTGCATATGAATTTTGTTTTATTAAAACTATTTTTAGAATATGTTTATATAAATTTTGAAACTTACCCTTTGTTCCTTCAGTTGCTGTTCAAGTTTGCCGATATCCTCCTTGTAGCGTTGTACCTGGGTCTGCATCGTCTTGATCTCTGATGCCTTGGCATCCAGGTCAGCCTTTGTTTGCTTCATCTCTCGGTCCATCTTGTCACGCTTACGGGTCTCACGCTGGGCCTCATTGTTACGCATTTGGATATCTTGGGTCAGCTACAAGTATATGTTAATACTGTCAATACCTACTTTGAGATCTCACAACACACTTGAATTTTGCTCTATGTTCTATATAAAATAAAGTCTAGAGTTTCAATGGTAAAAAAATTAACATAGAAAAGTTTTTAATGTATTTTTTTATCCATACCAGTATTGTTATGCTTATGAAAATGCATGATTACTGGTGTGTTTACCAACTTTTTTTTTAAACACTGTGCAGCGACACCCCTATTTTTTTTTTTAATCGCCACAAACTGCAGCAACAGCATCATAATAATTATCATCATCACCTTCATTATCATCTTCATCCCTATCATTAATATTGTCATCACTCACCTCCTGTATTTTCTCTTCTGCTGAAGTTTTTTGTTCCTCCAGATGTTGCTGGGTGGAATTAGACTGGGCGAGTCGTTCACGGAGCTTCACTATCTCAGACAGACTGTCATCTCTTTCCTTTGTCAGATCCTCCTTAATCTTCAGGAGCTCATTCACACTGAAAATAAAATTATAAAGCAAGTTTATTCTACGTCTTTCATATCAAGTGTGAGTTTGAATGTTCAGGGCATTTCTTAAAAAGGTTCAAAGAAATAAAATGTCTCTCTTCTACTGTTAATGTTATGATTGGTAATGATTTGCAAATGGTAACTGGCCAATTAGTCAAAACATTATGTTAGTACTTGTTTTAAAAAGTTCTGCCTCTCAATAATTCATTTAAAGCGGGGGGTAATGTTGTGGATAGAATGTTGGGCTCTCACGCCAGAGGTTGTGGGTGTGACCCCCATCTTGACAAAAAAAAACACACACTCAGTACTGATTCTACCCAGAAAGTGGACTCGAGAAAAGCTTCATAAAAGCTTTGAGCTTTCTTCACAATTGAGCTAAAATAAATTAGCATAAACTATTATTGAAGTCATTTGAAGTATTTTCAATCATTTTAAAACATTTTCAGCTATTAGTGACACTACATTTAAATCAGTATATATGATGATCATTTGTAATGATCTTGTTTAAAAAATTTTGCCGAGAACCTCAGGGCAGATTGGACTTAGTTCAAGAGAGTTTCCTCATTAAATAAATTCATTATAATTATTGTTACTAATATATTATATAACAGTAAACTCACCTATGCTCTTGTCCCATGGTTAAACCAGCTCCTTGCTCAACGAGTTTACTCAAGTTAGCAATTTCTAACTTCAGTGACTGAATTGTCTCCCTTGCACGAGTTTCCTTCTCGTGGGCAGCATCAACCATCTTCCAGGCTTTTTCAATTTCCTACATTAATACAGAGATTTTTTGGGTGAAATATGTTTTATTCTGAGAAAGAAATAATTTTGTAGATATTGAATTTATTTGTTCTTCAAGTGTGATCAGTAATTTTGAGGTATAAATTGAGAGATATTACATTTTCAGATTTTCTGCAGTGATATTAGACGATTTTGGAGTGTTTTTAAAGTTTGTGAAAGAAAGATGAAATATGTCTGAGCCATAATGACTGGACTATTCTTAATATGATGAATATATTGTGGCAGTACATTCTTAAAGTTTGATTTTTAAAAAAAAAAAAAATAGATAGCAATTCTGGGTAAAGCACTTTGTTTAAACTTATTTATTTTACGTCGATCTTGGGTAATACCAGTATTCAGATAAAGAGTCTTACTTAAGGACATCACACATAGCCACGGCAGAGGATCAAACCCACGACCCTTCGATCCTGGCTCTGATGCTCTACCATTGAACTATGCACTCCACAAAGTGTTAAAGCACTGTGGTGTTGTTTACTTAATTTAATGCTGTAATGTCTGCATTGATTTTTTACTTACTAAACAGATCTATACACTGACTCATAAATTATACAAAAATAACTTAATCACATAATACCATTTTAAGAAAACCATAAAATGTAAATATTTTAAATATTCACTTTAAGATTGCAGTGTCCCTTTAAATGTTTATTGTATCAAGTTTACCTTTTTCAGGGAAGCAATGGTTGCCTGATCCTCCTGAGAGAGTTTTAAGGCTGTCGACACCTTGGCAGAGTTTGCCACAATTTCTGCATTCAGTTCACGACATTTCTGCATCAAACGTTTTTCACTCTCGTGCGACTTCTTAAGAGCCTTATGAAGTTTCTCGTACTCCACTCTGAACCTTTCAAGGCTTCTATCCCCCATGAGTTCACCCAAAACCTGGAATATTAAAAAGAATTGTTAGAACAAATAAGTATGTATAAATAAAACGATTATTAGTATGACATGGCAGCATTAGACTAATTAACTGGAATACTAGTTTTACAGATAATTGGTTAATAAACAAATACTGTAATGTTTTATTAAAAAAAAACACTTGCATATTGTCATACTGGTAATGATAAACACAACCAATAATATTTGACAGTTTGTTAAACCAGATATAAAAATCCTTATTAATTAGTTTTATTATATATAATAATTTGATTGACAGCCTTTATTCAATTTAATTTTTTAATCCATGATTTGTACATGTATACAATAACATGTTTATATGATGATAATAATAATGATATCAATACATTTTGAGAAGATCTCCCATTAAGTTTATACATATACAATTACTTATTTACCACATGGTATACTTTAAAATATATATAACATATCAACCATATTCAACAACATCAGTAGCAATAAAATAATTCAAATATATGCATGTACATTGTGTAGAAAAAGCCGAAGTAGAGTTGATACTTAATCATTTTCCAATACCAATAAATATTTTTATAATTATGTACAATGTATATATTTTGAGGGCTCCACTGATAATTGAATTTCTCTCATTAAACAAAGACTTTGCTAATAATTATTATTTATATATACGTGTTTGTATACATTTATATGTAAATAAGTTTTATTCAGACTATATTTTTTTAATTAGTTAGATCACATGCATGCAAGTTGAAAAACATAGGAATAGTAAAATGTCTTACATCTTGAAAATCTTTTTCCAATGCTTCAAAGGCACTATCTTCTATAGATGCTTTCTCCTTTCCACCTTCTTCCTTTTTCTGCAATGATTTTTTTTAATTTAGAATGGCAATGTGTTCTATACATTATTCAATATTATAAGCCTTTTGATAGGAAATCAAATAAAAAAAATATAACAAATTTAAAAATAATGATCATGTCTGTTTTAAATAGATATCATTATTTTCAACATATTGATTCCTCCAAATAAATAATGCATTTTGAAAAGGGCAGATGGGGGAGGGATTTGTCAATTTTTAAAAGCACTGTACAAAATTCTTTTAGAATATTCATGTGTAAATACACAGTCATCTTTGTATTTCACATGCGGGTACAAGAATACACCTATAGTGGTGAAGTACCTCATATATGTAAGAAGAAGTCAACTTACAGTAAATTTATGTTTTTTAAGATTTTCAATTTATTGTTTTAGAGTACTTATATTAAGTGATTAACGACGTCGAAACATGGAAAGACATAACATGTAAGTGATTGTGACACAACACATGTAATGGATTACTTTAAATTCTTTAAAATTCTTTTGCTTGTTTTTATAGTTGGTGATACAAAAGTAATGAAAAGAATATATTAGTCAGTTACAATAAATAACAACATGCTTGACTCACACTGCTGACTATGCTTTGCTCAACCACCTTTCTGGAGTCAGTCTAAAGTCATTATTGTCAAAAGAATTGTACTGTCAATGCTCCAGGCAATATTTTATAACATTACAAACTGATTTAAATGAAGTTTTATGAAAGAAATAATGTTTTGACCCAGAAATGGAATCTGTCATTACATCTCGGTAACTTAATACTAACTAACCTAAATAAATATTACAGCCCAATACAACTGTTCAAGATATTGGCAAGATACATATGCTGTCAATTAAATTGGAGTCTTTCTATTTTGCAGTAAAAGTTTCTATTGGTAAATTCATGATAAACATTTTTGTTTACATTTGGTTTACTTCAATGTAGAAATCGACAATCTCATCAAGTCTTTCTGTTTCTTTGCATGCTCTTTTTGCTAAATTGTCAGCAGTCTGTCATTTGTTAGGATCAACAATATGAGTTATGGACAATCCGGCCCCACGCAAATCCGGCCCCGCTACCAATCCGGCCCCTAGACAAAACATCCTTGGTTAATCCGGCCCCATTTAGCATGGTCAATCCGGCCCCACTTTTATTTTATAAATTATAGCATTTATTTTTTGGTATTTCTAATTAAAAAAGTAATATACTGAATAGTTATTATATAATTTGAAATGCACATAATAATTACTGCGCGATTGTTATTGAAAAAATACTGGTAACGGGAATTACATAGTACACATAATAATCAATGATTGTTAATGAAAGTACCTGTTTTGGGGGATTAAATTGGACAAAACACACTTATGATTTATAATTCAATTTGATAAGAACAGAACAGAAATACATTTTATTTGACATATACATGATAGTACATAGTCATACAACAATGAATTTACAAATAGTATGTCACATATTCAACACACTTTCTCTAAAACAGGAACACACTCTCACGCACACACACACGCACACATGTAAACACTCACGCACACGTATAAACGCTTGCGCACAAAAACTCGCACACAGATGTAATATTATAATTTAATTTGAAGCAATACAAATGGTTCATAGTAGAAAAAAGCGGAGTATGAATCAGAAAATAAGTTATGGAATAATTAAACAAGTTTACAAGTGGATTAAGAAATTCCTAAAATGTGAAATAGATTGTCTCGTCAGACAGTGGCTAGTCTGATATAAAAACACAAACTGTTCAACTCTTACTTATTTTTCGTATTTAATAATTGTAAAAATGTTATCATATTTGGACGAACATAGAAGTATCTCCTTATGTATTTTGTTCTTAGATCTGCAAAACATTTGCATTTGAGCATAAAATGTAGTTCATCCTCAATGTCATTATGGACTATTCGGGGACATATCTGACACAATCGTTCATTTCGTGGCACTCTCGTCCTAAATCGAGCTGTATTTATGCGTAAACTGTTTGCAGATATACGCATTCGCGTAATGAGTTTTCTAAGCTTTGAAGAAACAATGATTGATAAATATGCCTCATATTCAAAAGTCGTTTTTAAGTGAACATAAAATATATTAAGCACTCTGTTACTGTTTAAATCTGCATACCATTCTTGACGGAAAGTATCTATAGCACGCTGTCTAAAGTTATTTATGAAGGAAGGTACATTTACATGATCAGGATTATACCATATATCGGAGAAACCATATGTATCTAGTAGATGTTTTACTTTAAAAGGCCATGATCCACTACGACGTTGTTGTTGATTAAGACGTAGTTATATATGTTGGTAATTATTAAATTATTTGAACGGATAACTTTAAACCAATATTTTAATATTTGTACGTATCTGTTTATGTAAAGTGGCACCCTACCAAGTTCACCATATATTGAAGCATTGGAAGTATTTGGTCCAACAACAAGAATAAATTTACAGAACTTGAGGTGAACTCTTTGTATTTCCTTCGACTTATAGAACCCCCAAATTGGACAAGCATAGTTTGCACAATGTGTGACGTCTGTATTGGCGTTTTAGATATTTGTAATCAAACACAAATTGATTTTCTTGTTACGTCTTTGGTTTAATCGTTTAAACGATACGCTTTCAATCAAACGCAAATTGTTTTCCTTGTTCAAATAATTGTTGTAATTGTTTGCACAATCAATCAATCAATCAATCAATCAATCAATCAATCAATCAATCAATCAATCAATCAATCAATCAATCAATCAATCAATCAATCAATCAATCAATCAATCAATCAATCAATCAATCAATCAATCAATCAATCAATCAATCAATCAATCAATCAATCAATCAATCAATCAATCAATCAATCAATCAATCAATCAATCAATCAATCAATCAATCAATCAATCAATCAATCAATCAATCAATCAATCAATCAATCAATCAATCAATCAATCAATCAATCAATCAATCAATCAATCAATCAATCAATCAATCATCAATCAATCAATCAATCAATCAATCAATCAATCAATCAATCAATCAATCAATCAATCAATCAATCAATCAATCAATCAATCAATCAATCAATCAATCAATCAATCAATCAATCAATCAATCAATCAATCAATCAATCAATCAATCAATCAATCAATCAATCAATCAATCAATCAATCAATCAATCAATCAATCATACCTTTAATTTTTAGAAACTGTTAACTTAATTGTTTAAACATTAAAAAACCCGTATACTTGTTATTACAATGTGCGACACAAATTTTCAAGTTTAACGCTACCATGTTTATTTTATGAATATTTTAATGATTAATAACTGCATCATATATTTCATGAATATAATAATTGTTATGTATGTAATAATATAATAAATAACACTGATATTGCTATATAAAACAGAAATAAAAATCGGGGCCGGATTGACCATGCTAAATGGGGCTGGATTGACCAGGGGACGGATTGTCCAGGGGCCGGATTCTCCATGGCCGTTTTGGAGTGGGGCCGGATTGTCCAGGTTCCAACAATATGACCAGAAAATAAATAGAACCATGAAAATTTCAACGAAGAGTACCATCACACATTCATCCTGACCATCAATACTAAATGTATAGCAACGTAATAATTCTCAAATTTCCGAACAAACATATTGATTTCCTTCTGTATTTTTGTTGTTGTTCTGTATTTTTATTTTAATCTTACAGGTTAATTGCGGGTGGGGTAAAGACTATACTTTCATCCTTTATTACTAAATAGCTGGTTTATTTGGTAAAAATTGAAATAATTTAAACACATTTGAGGTTAAAATACTTACATCCGACATTCTGCCAATCTGTGGATGTGTTGATTAAAGAAAATCTCCACTTTTTAACATCAATTTGTTAACTAGGCACTTGATCGATTTATTATTTACACACCGGTTGCCAAGGACTACACAGTGCGTTGTAAGTGAGATACGCACGATATACTTGTTCTTACGATAAACCGGCCGGTACACTTCCTCATTTTTACACGTTGTCAAACTGGCATGAGAAGATGTAAACACCGAGTTAAATATTGTTACCAGTTAATTGCTCGGGTACTTTATAAATCTATTGCAATGTCTGGTGGAAAGGATGTCCGACGAAGAAATGTCAAAATTAGTAGAAATGCACCCGATCTTATGGATGGAAAACAGAAACGTAAACAGAAAACTGTTGACAACAAAACTGTTTTGATCATTTGCATTGTGGTGCTGATGATACTGACAGCTGTTTATTTCAGGTAATTTTAAACATCATTGTGTTCTTCAGCTTTGCTTTGCCACAGAAATGTGTTTGCAGGAACCCGATGAAAAGGTGATTAGGAGGGAGGAGGACTTCTTGAGCAATTTGACTGCAGTCAATCCGTATATTTCAACATATTGCACGATTCCTGCATCCTCCCGAGCAAAAAACACAAGCAGCTGCTCAATAAAAGTGAAAGTGCAATGTAACACCACACCAGTGAAACAGAATCTGGAGTGTGTTGTAATTGCTTGGGATCCTTGACAAAAGGAAACATAACAAATTAGAAAAATACTGATGTATCACTGCAAGATCTGTAAAATGATGGTAATTCATATGTTATGGGGAACAGTCATTATATAGATGCATAGACCCTGTAATTTTGTTTTGAACCTGTTTTGAAATTTAAATTTTTTCACTCCTCGGAAATATTCCTATTTGAGGATGGTGAAAATCTTGCTCAAGAAGAATCTTTATTACAGCAAGATCTTCATATGTTGAGTACAATATACATACAATATGTACACAAGTGATTGATATTTAAATAATACATAATGCAAATTGAAAATTAATTTTCAATATAATCTGTCAATGATTAAACTACCCATGAATAGCTTTCATTTTATTTAGGTTAAGTGAATTACCAGTTAAAATGTACCTATATAATGACTATCCTTCATATGTGATTCAAGTTGAATACATTCATGGAATAAAAAGCAGTACATCTGTCGTATTCTAATTGGGTAATCAATCTACAAAGGATGTTACATCTAGCATTAAAAATGTATGATAGTTCAGAAAAGAAGGGCAGTAGTTAAGTGATAAGATGTCTTGGGTGCTCTTGTTCTGTTGTGGGTATGTTCCCAGACTCAACATAATTGCCTTTCAACAATAACACTCAATACTGGTTCTACCCTGGAAATGAACTCCAGAGCGATTCATATAAATGCTGAACTCATTTTCTTTATCAAGCTAATATAAATTGAAATAACAAAAGAAGTCTGTTGAGTGTTGACTCGTGGTTGTTTAAACTTATTATTTCTGAATAATTGTCCACTTCTACTTGTCCGCTCGCCATGATGAGTGAACATTAAATCAGGACATGTGATAATTAAGAAACTGACCTTAATATTTCTTTGATTGTAAGCATTCAACAAAAAATGTTGGAAAGGGAGGACAAGAAGATTTTATAAGACATTTCAAACCCTGACACTTGTTTGTAAAAATGCTGTTAGATTGCTCCATTTCAATAACCAAACAGAACTTTTTATCTAAAAGCATCAGTTTTTTTGAAATAACTGAAATCCAGTTTCTTTAATTGTGAAGTCTTCTACTGCACATAACCACAGGGCTGGAAAATTCCATTCATCCGCTGGCCAAGACCAGTCAACATTTGGTCAGTGATAGTAAGATTAAAGAAATTGATCTTAAAATTTCTTTTAATTTAAAGCATTCCCAAAAACAAATTAGAATGGGAGGACGAGTAGTTCTAATAAGAAATTTCAAGTCCTGAACCATTGTCATCACTCATAAAATTGACATGTGACCTGCTTATCTCCAGAAATGGATATCCTGATAACTAGTTAAAGCAACACATCCACGTTTAAACTTTTTTAAAAAGTTTTTCAATTGAGTTGTGAGCACATTTCCCATACATAAATATATGGTCAGTGAGCTGTATATGTGAACACAAACACTATCCAGAACGCTTTAGAATTATAAAAAAAGATGTCCAAATTATAAAGCGTGACAAATATAAATTACTTTTAAATTGCCGAGGATTCCAACTTGGCTTCAAATTGAATTATGCGAGTCGTATTAAAAAACTTCATGTTTTAGTGCTTAGTGTACTTTACCTGCCTTGAAAGTCATTTTGACAATTTTTTTTTGACTCGGGTGAGTTACACGCTTGTTTTATAAAGTGTTAGTCACGCATTATAATTTGGGCATCATTTTGTTCGGGATTGTGTTTATATGCTCATATACAGCTAATTGATCATATGTTTGTATGGGAAATGTGCTCATAACTCAATTAAAATTTTTTTTTTAAAAGTTCAAACGTGGATGTGTTCCTTTAAGGCAGCAATTGTTCAATGATATGACCAGCAACACATCAAATTCTTCAATAGATGAGATTTATGTTGACAACTTTGTATCAATTTGTACCATACTACGGGAGCTTTATTTAAAAGTTTTGAAGACAGATTTAAATACTAGTTGCGCCTCTGAATTATGAATCATGAAGTTATAATGTAACAAAATTTAATGATGGCAAACTTTCTGATTCTTCAATAGCATTATATGGTTTCAAAGATTGCCTTGTTCGCCTGATTCATTAACTGCAATTGCTATTCTTTAGGTATCAAATGTATTTGAAAGAAAGAATAAAGACTCCACTGTATGCACCTACCATGGTTTCCAAAGACAGTGCCCTGCAGGACCCCAATAGGTTTTGGGGTTCGTACAGGTCCCATGCATACTTTGGCATGCGGACCAGGAGTCCAAGATCACCTGTTATGGGCCTCATGTGGCTAAACCAACTAGCAGGACAGATGCCACCAGCTATCAGACATTGGTGTGACCAGGTAAGTGTAGACACTATGATCAAATTTATTTTTTCGCTCATTTAAAAAAAATAAAATACAACTGCTCACAGTAGAGTTGTTATTAATCCTCTACAATTTTCATTGGAGGGAACTTCAGGTTTATCCTTCAGAAAGATTGTTTAAAAAGTATCCAAGCTAGGTTTGTGAAACATTGTATGTGGATAGAGTGCAATAAGGTACCAATTGCAAGTTTTATTTATTTAGTCAGACAAAAATTGTGGTTGCTGTGGCAACAAAATTGGTAAAATAACTGATGCAACCTTGATCCTACGGTAACACAAAAAGTATCCAAACTACATTTGTGAAACTGGTTAACCGGTTGGGGACATATGTTTTGCTTGTAATACTCCAGTATCTGGTTTTAACATCAGTTGTTAAAAGTCACCATATAGAGAGGTTTCACTATACATAGTCACTCCAACAATCTGAAATATTGACAGAATGCATACAATTTCCACTGACTTATACATATTTCAAATTGGAATCATTAAGACATTATTATTAACTATTGATTGTTTATTGAAGGGATGAATGTTATTTATTGGAAATTGATGAGAAATGAGCTTACACATCATAACATATGCATAGTCAGTGAACCATAAGAGGTTCTTGTAAACTTTGTTCATTCCTTATGGATTTTAAACAGATAAATTGCATAAATTTCTTATATTTGTAATTTTAATGCACTAGATTAATACCACAAAGTCCTGTGTGCATTTATCTAGCACCAATATAGATGTAAACTATATGTTATATCCATACATTAAAGTTGATGAATTGAACAACAACCTTTACACCTTGTATACTACCCATTGCTTCATGACATCAAAACCATTAATATTTATGATGTAATTTATGTTATGTTTGTTTATTTCCATCAAAATATTGAGTTGCATTATTAAAATATATATACGAGGCTAACAGATAATTATTACATAGCTTAAATGTTCTTTCTTATAAGAGTCCAAATTTCAAGGAAAATTGCATTGATACTTTTTGGAGAAAATACATAAAATGTCCGGTGTACAAAATGTATACAAAATGTCAGGTGGCGGGTTAGCTGTTCCATAGATGTTAATGTCTTTCTTGTTACAGGGAGACAAACTTTCCAAATACGGCTGGTTGAAACACGATGGTGTAAACTTTGGTGTACAGGAAATCCATGATTCAGACTTTACCATTACTACAAGCTTTGTGAAGCGGCCAGGAGGTGACCATGGAGGTGATTGGACAGCTAAAATCACCGCTAAACCAAATTCAAAGGTAGGTGTGGAAGATGTTTTTGTTAGATAAGCATGAATTTCATGTCACTTTCTAACACAATAGCTATAACATTTTATAGTTTATCATCACTTGACTAATAACTGATTTTGAAAGATATCTTTTGCCCCTCCTACTCAAGTTTGATTGATAAATTGTTATGTTGTGCATTACAGTGATTATCCACATGAAATATTTGATAAAATCAATAAAAAATAAAACAAGCATGTTTTAGTATATAAAGTGCAATTTTGTCTGACTGTCAATACAATGGTGAGTATCTGTGTTGATTGGCCATAAACTTTGTTCTATGATCATGAATTTCCCACACCTGAACATGTGGAGAATAAGACAGTGACTTGCAGAGGTAAAGTCTAGTACAGGTCAACTACCAAGCAGATCCCAGTAGTGATGTTCGGGTGCACTGACCACCTTTAAATAATTGGAATACTGTTGAAAAAGGCTAAAAACCCCAAACAAACAAATCTGCATGTTGTTATTTCAAGAGCTCCATTCTGTGTCACCAGTTAAAATGACTTGTATGAGTTATCTCCCTTCTTTCAGGATCCACAGAGCAGTAGACTGGTATCACTAATGTTCTATGTGGCTCTAGATGGTCAAGGTCAAATTGAACCTTCGTTGTCAAAGACCAGTCAGAGGCTAAACTTTGTAAACGGATATTCTGAAGAGCTAGGCAACTTTCGACTGAGTTTCCCAAAATCTAAATCCACCTCTGTACAGAAGCATAACTTTCTTGTGTCTTACACTGATCGTTTGGATAAGCTTAACGACGCCATATTGAAAGGAATAAAGGTTGAAGCCTGGGACAAGGCTAGAAGGGTTCCCTATTATATCCTTGGAGGCAAACAGATGGCAAAAGATTCAGAAGAAAAGCCCAACTTTTTGGTATTTCAAGTAACTACTGAACTTCCTTATGAGATGGAAGTCTTGTTTGAATCTAGAAGTTTTAGCAACCGACCTGCTCGCATGGAAGGAGAGGTGTATGAAAGCATTTTATCGGAACATGTGTTGAATTTTGACAATAAATTTTCAGAGGTGTTTGATCTGAAATCTAAAGAGTATTCTGAGAAGGAGATTGACTTTGCTAAGGCAGCACTTAGTAACATGGTTGGTGGGATAGGATATTTCTATGGTGCATCAGTAGTGCAGTCTGTGTATAATGCAGAACCAGTCTACTACTGGAATGCACCATTGTACACTGCAGTGCCATCTAGATCTTTCTTTCCAAGGGGATTTTTATGGGATGAGGGATTTCATAATTTGTTAATCAGTAAGTGGAATCCCGATATATCAAAGGATATATTGTCCCATTGGTTGGATTTGATCAACACAGAGGGATGGATACCACGAGAGCAGATTCTTGGTGATGAGGCTCGTGCACGAGTTCCGGATGAGTTTGTTGTGCAGCGAAACGAAAACGCTAATCCACCTACCTTAATTTTACCATTACAGAAACTAATTAAAGGCATTCTGCATAGCGAGAAAGACTCAGACAAAACATTTCTTAAAAATGTTTTTCCCAGACTGAAAGCCTGGTTCCAGTGGTACAACACAACACAGGTTGGTCCCCGGCCTTTCACTTATAGATGGAAGGGTAGAGATTCAAATTTAAAAAGAGAGTTGAATCCGAAGACCCTGACATCTGGACTGGATGACTATCCTCGTGCGTCACACCCGACTGATGATGAATACCACATTGACTTGAGATGTTGGATGGCACTGGCGTCAGGTCTGATTGCCGACATTGCACAGGTTCTCGGGGAAGATCACACTGAATATTTAGCAACACATAAACTTCTTACTGACAACGCACTGCTTGATAAACTCCACTGGTCAGAGAAAAAGGAACAGTATAGTGACTTTGGGTTACATACTGATAAGGTAAGATTGGAACGTCCTAAACCGCCACAAAATCTTCAGCCTGGTCAGAGGCCACCACAGATGAATATGGAAAAAGTTAGAGTCGTTCTCGCAGATCCTCAACTTGGATTTGTCAATGCTTTTGGTTATGTCACATTGTTCCCATTTCTGTTGAAAATTGTCGAACCAACTTCGCCAAAACTTTATAAAATACTGGTAGATCTTAAAAATGACCGTCTGCTGTGGACCAACTTTGGTTTGCGGTCTCTGGGTCAGACATCGCCCATGTATAACCGTTATAACACAGAGCATGATCCACCATATTGGAGAGGTAATATTTGGATCAACATGAATTACCTCGCACTCAGTGCCCTGCATCATTATAAAAGTGTTGACGGACCATATAAACAGAAGGCTGACGAACTCTATAAGGAGTTGAGGACGAATGTAGTGAGCAATATTTATAATAATTATCTGCGAACAGGATACATATGGGAGAATTACAACGACAAGACTGGCGAGGGAAAGGGTTGTCATCCATTCACAGGATGGTCTGCCCTTGTGACTCTCATAATGGCAGAAATATACGAATGATGAAACTGTTGTTCATTTAAAAAGTGTTGGATTTATTTTAGGCGTATGGGAATGATTACTAAGGTTGTGTTTTTAGATTAAGTACAAAGAAAGATATACACTTAGCTATAGACGATAGAGGTTGGAACGAGGAGAGTACTGGTATTATGTGGTAGTCGTAGGAGAAACCAAGTGTTGACTTTTGATAATGATTGCGATTGGTAGGATTAGCAATTCGGTTGTGTTGTATCCATGACTTCTTCATTGGACCCTCATATAATTTTATTGTTCATATCTTATAAATGCATATTATGATTGATCATTTTAATGTCAGCTAATAATATATTTTGATGACAAAAAGAATTTTTGAGATATTGCCATGAATTATACTGGAAAACAAAATGTCATAATGTTTATATCATAATGAATCATCAGTAGTGTACAAGAGGCATGAATAAACAGTGACATTTCATGGTTTAATCACACCAGGGAGAGTGCTGGGCCTGGTTGGCTCATTCGATAATGTCTGACTATCAGTCCAGGGATCGCTAGTTTGAATCCCGTCCCGGCTACAATCTCAGTGATTATTGATATACAACATCGCATCTTATTGTCAATCATCTTTCACTGCTGATTCAAGTGGGAAAGTTACCAGTTACTAAAAAGAGATGGGTGAATACTGGTTTGTCTTCCAGGATCCCAGGAAAGGGGGGAAAGGTTATCTGATTGTTAGTGCCCGGTGGCATAAAAATATTGTTAAATATTAAACACAATTAAGTGCTAGATGATTAAGTAATGAATCTTAACATGGTGGTGTGCATCAAGTGATTTTAATTATATATAAAAAATACATTATTTTTGTTAAATTTTCATGAGATGTGCCATTTCTCATGCTGTGTACATGGTATGTGTTGGTTTACGTCTCCTGGAAGTCAAACAATTTAAATGAATTCCTATAATGAATGTACAATGGTGTCTCCAAGACTCGAGTGTACAGACTGCAACAATTGCTCATTTTTCCATATTTAAGGGACCACATTTCTAGTCAGTCTTAATTTTAGTAATAGTGTAATCGTTGTTTTGTCGTAGATTGATTGTCAGAAAGGGTCTTTCATGCCTAAGTGGTCTCAAGATCCTTAACATCTCACCACTGAGGTAGTGGGTACAAGCCCATCTGTTTAAAATCTTGATGAGAACATTTGTCAGTTACTTGTTAAAGGACTTTTTTCCTACTTATTTAACTTCCGAGGTAATTTCTGTGGCAATACTGTGACATTATAAACTTATTTAATTTTATAAATAAGTACATTAATTTCTAGAAATATATCCACACTACAAGGAGAATATCAGCCATTTATTTATGTAAATAAAACATTTAAAATATTGCATGCAATGCTATCTTTATGTTTGCACAGAAATAAATATATTTGTTGCTGGGCTTGATTAGCTCGGTTGGTAATGTGTCTGATTATCAATCAAGGGGTAGTGAGTTTGAATACCTGCCGGGCAAAAGTCTCTGTGATAATTGATATACAACATTTTGTCACTTTATCATTAGTCTCATACTGCTGATTCAAGTGGGAAAGTTATCAGTTACTTGCTGAGATTGAGTGTGCTAAAGTACTGGTTAACCTTTCAGGAACCCAGGAAATAGGTTAACTGATCGTCATTTGCCTTTGATGGAATAAAAATGACACTTAATATTCAGTTAATCAATTCATTTGTACGCCTTTGTATTGTGAGCATGACTGTGTACAATGTGTAAAAAGAAAAAAAATACATACAAAATGTTAATGTGTTAAGTGGCTGAAAATATTTTATTGTAATAAAAGATAGAAATCCGTTGTACTGTATTGGTGTATTTCTGTTTACCCCACGAGTACCTCGAGTGAATTTGTAACAAGACACTATGTAAGAATAGGGTTGCTGGTCAATCCTGCATGATTGCTGTACGGATCGCTGTCAGTCCTGCAGGGTCACTGTTGGGGTTGCTTTCAATCCTGCAGGATAGAGGTGTTGCGTCCATTTAATCAATCCCCCCCAATGAGTGTAGCTCATACATTATTCCATTTCCTAGTGGTTAAGGGGTCAACCTCGGAAACAGGAGTCGTTCAAAAAGCCCAGTGAAAGCGCTTGTTTTTAGCTCTACTAGCCAAAGGCCAGCAGGGCTTATGTCATGGTAAATTGTCCATCGCCCTTCCGTTAACCTTTTTCTTATAGACGCGTTAGATAGAGTTATATAGGGAAAATGTTGTAGACGCGATAATACCTTCATTTTTCATTCTTGAACCAGCATGATTCAGTCACAAATGCTTATAAGGCCTAGACCTTTTTTACAAGTAGCATCTGCTGCCAGTAGAGGATTTTCTTATGCGGACGGTGGGTCATGCAGCTGCTGGTTAAACTGAGGATAGCTTTTGGGAAGTACCTGTGTACAACATATGGTGTCTCATAAGCCCACTGTGGCTGGCCCTTTCAATAGGGATGACTTTCACATTTCAGAAGGGGCAACAAATTGAGTATAGGATTGAATTTGCTGAAACTTGCAGTTCTTTTATTCAAGGTTCATATTCAAAATTCATTGTTGAATCTAAGAATATTTTAAAGAGTGGTTGGTGAATACAACCCCTGAAAGTTGGAAAGGGAAGGAAATGAGAAGAAATAGAAGTTCAACTAAATGACTTTAATTATAATATGAAATCATTTATAAAAATCATAACTAATAACTTGAGCGTGTGAACCAATGAGAATCAAATACAAATCATAGAATGTGAATAGGTAAACAGTTCCAGATATTGACTTGTAAATGTGTATACACATGCACATATATAGATAATAGTTATGCATGCAATCATTTCGTATAATTAATTCATTGTCAATATAACTACGATAACATTAGAAGATATCCGAATCTTTAATCTTTGTTGCTTTTAACATTTGCATTATCTTTTTGTATCGTTCGAATAGATTACGGTCTGTAGTACATGTATTTTTGTCTATTACCGATTAAATTTTCTATAAATATCTGTGTGTAATATATTGTCCATGTAATTGGAAATCTTGTGATAAAAAAATAATCCAGTGAGAAATGTGATATTATTAGCATGTTACGGTAATTATATAAAACTAAATCATGAACAAAATATAGAAAACTAATAAAATGGCAAGTTTCTCCTTTGATAAACATCACTAGTTAGCACATGTACAAAGTGTTTTGAAATCTACAAATGGTGTGCATATAATTTTTACATGATTTTATTGCATTACCGACAGCTGTATATCAAATGAAACTTAACCGATAGTCTAAATTGAACATGTCATAGCCATTATTGCTCTGGGTTTTTTTCACCAAATTTATAAAATTCATGTCTAATGTTGCATAAAAAATGAGCTTGTTGACCCAAATGCCCCTGCACATGATCAAAAACCAACTTTTTATGAAAATTGAGTTGTGAAGGGTGATTACCAAAATATTAAACTTGACCTGTATTTCATAATTATACAGGTACACACAAAATATTCATTAACTACATAACCCCCTTCAGAAGTAAATGATTTGAAATCAGTTGTTTACCTCGGACATAGGAACAGATGGGGGTGCCTCTCCGCCATTCTCTGAAAGATGGCATAAAAAATCACGGTAACAGATTTGTATCAGGCACAGGATTAAACTGTGGGCTCTGCTATAACACAAGCTCGGCCATCAGTATCATTATCAGTGTGTTGTAAAGTGTATTCACAGAATAAACAGGTACATTCCTTTTGTCACAATTATAACAAGGGTCTACATTCATCAATCTATTAGTTGTATACATTTCAGTGTTTTTTCTTATAATTACTGGTATGTTATGTTACAACATGCATAACATAGTGTTTGTCATAAAACTTGTAAACATGTAAAAAATAACAGTAAAGGAGGATTACATGTCACTGTATATACTACTTAAAGTCTGATGAATCTAGCCTTGACTGAGCAAACAAAGAAACTTAACATCCATCACAATAAACAATTTCAGTTTTTAAGAATAAATTAATTCACCTGCAGCAGAACAAATGAATTCGCCTGCAGAAGAACAAATAAATTCACCTGCAGCAGAACAAATAAATTCACCTGCAGCAGAACAAATAAATTCCACCACAGCAGAACAAATGAATTCTGCCAGAAAAAAATAAATTCATCTGCAGCAGAATAAATGAATTCAACTGCAGGATAACAAATGAATTCAGCTGCAGCAAAACAAAAATAATTCCGCCACAGCAGAATAAACAAATTCACCTACAGCAGGACAAATGAATTCAGCTGCAGTGAAACAAATGAATTAAGCTGAACAAATCCAATAAATAGAGAACATTGAATATGCAATATTACATGTAAACAGTACAGTAAAGAAGTACAGTGTATGCACAATGTATCACAGACCATATCCAAATATATAAATTCATTTTAAAAATCAAGAATCAACAACAAATCATGTAGGTGCAGTAATACGAAGTAAAATTAGAAAACAATTTATAACAAATATCATAAGGCATGCGTTTTATAACAATAGAAAAGAAAAAAGAATTAAGGCACTTATTTGAGAAAGCAAAAATTGCATAAAAATAAATTATATATTGATATCAGGCCTTCTAAAATTGCCGGTTTTTCGGTTTTTGGACAGAATCTGAAGTTCAAAACCGGTTTTCGTTTCAAAGTTTAATAAAAAATCGGTCCAGATATTTTCAAAGTTTGATAAAAAATCGGTCCAGATATTTTCTATCGGTCGTATAAAATCTCATAAATTGCTCTTACCATGCCATACTGACCTGTGAAATACGCCTTGCGGCAATATCATTTAACCCAATAATCCGATTGTTTTGTCACCTGCTGTGCGAAATGATGTCAATTTGGACTAAACCATTAACTATATTAGGGGGAGTTTATCGGAATAGTCTATCGCTGTGTAGCACGCCTTCGATGTGTGATCAGCGACCCATAGCGTTCTGTCGGTTCATCAAAAGATTGTGTTTGTGTCCGTAATTTCTTTGATATACCGCTAGCCAAAGCTGGGACGGCCGGACCGAATATTGTTTGCGTCATTAAAATATTTGATAAAACGTGCATTGTTACTTGTTTGTTTCATTTTTTTTTAAAATAACTTGAATTATATATACAAGCTGGTTTTGGTACTTGTACGTAGTGGCTAGCTGCAGCACAACGCATATCAAAAATAAAAAGTTGAATGAACCGTTACATTGGTTTCCACGGTGATTATTTCACGCAGCTTCCGGTACTGCGACACTTCCGGTTCGATAATTTTTAATATTTATAATGAAAATTATTCAGTAAAGCGGAAACATAATGTCAGTCATTAAAATGTACACATTGTGATAAAGTATGTTATAAATAATACACAAATAAACTTGAAATAGTTCCCTATTAATTAATAAACGGAGAAAATACATGATGCAGCTGACATGGTGGTTGGGGTATGCATATATGTAAAGGCATATAGTATTTTTTATAAAATAAGTGCGATTCTCACGGTAGTAAAGAACTTGGACCGATTTGCATTTTGGAATTTTAGAAGGCCTGATTGATATATATTTTGAGTAAATGTTTGAATTTCAAACAACATAATTGAATGAAAGAGTTCAGTGGACAGACACCTATACTGCTATGTAAAGAAAGAATACAATTTTTGTATGTGTTATACTGAAACTTAACCACAATTCTGACAATATACGTTACCTCATTAAAAACAATTATCACTTAATAAATTAATTACACATGATTATTTTGATGACATACAGCTGTTAAAATATCTTTTAAAATAATTTGATTTTATAAATTCATCTGTATAAAAAAAGTTGTTTTATCTAGACATTCATTAAATATTGTTTGCTCTCTCCCAGTGGTTTTTTTTTTAATAATAAAAATTATTATCGTACAAACAAAAAACAATACATTTCCCCACACTAATGTATTTGCCTCAATGAAATTATAAAAAAAACACTGTCCACAAAATATATAAAAAAGATTGAGAGCATGTAGCTGTTTTTAATAGGTTGGAAGTCGAGAGCAAACTACCTGTTACAATTTTTAATTTTTAGCCCTTTAGGAAAAATTACACATCTTAAATACATTGTTATAACAGGTTAATATACATGTACATTCCTAAAAATGTAATTATGACTATCCTAAGTCTAGTACTTCAGAAGTACTTGTATTTCAAATATCAACAATAAATGTGCATTTATATATTATTTATGTATCGTATTCTGTGGTAAATATATGTAGAAGATCTCAACAGCTTACCAAATAAATTATGAACAGGACACTCTTTTCAATATTTAAGGAAACTACAGGATCTTTTTATTTACTAAAAACATTTCAATATAAAGTTTCATTGTAGCTGTGAATACATTTTTATTTTGATTTTTTGTTGTTGATTTTTTAACATGTAATGTAATAAAGAGTAAAAATTCTGAGCTTTTTATGAATGGTGTACTAACTTTGAATTGAATTAATCTATAAATTATAACTACTGTGTAAATATGATTATAAAAATCATACAAAATTTAATAAATCTTATATAAATTAAAAATTTATGAGAGCAGGTTTTTTTAATTTCATTTAAAATAACTTCTTACATTGTTAGAACACTCACCCCATGCTGGAAATAAAGAATGTTATAATTCAGAGTACAAACTATTGAACAGCATGAATTCAGGCATACACGACTCAAAGACATCCAAAAATGTTACCAGAACAAATTTCTACACTTCAAATGCCCACTTTGTTTAATATACAAAAGTGCATTAAAAGTGTAATCAAAAATAAATAAATTAAAAACAATTGCAATATGTAAATACCGGTACATGATATTCTAGAATAACATATGGACGGAAGATATATAAACATGAACAGTGCATACTAAACAACATTAAACAACATGTAAAAAAATACAACTATTATATCACAGTTAGTCAAGATTATGTTATGCATTTTTTTTTTCTAAAGACACATGATAAATATGTATAATATAAAAATCTGTCCAAAAAAGGCCATGTCTATTATTTCTGTTATCATATTGATGTTGTTTTTTTGTTAGTGTTTTTAAATTTCTTTTTCTTTAGTGCCACCCTTCTTCCTGTATCATCTAAAATATTGAGATAGAGCACAGAATCCTGTCTCCTTGGTACTAGAAACATATGAAATATGAAAGAATACAGCCCGCTTATGTTGCAAGGGGTTGAGTTAATAATGAACAGCAAGAGATGTATTCATTCAACTATTAACCCCTTTACTCCATAGATACGCATTTTTCCGCACCAATCACAGAAGGCCTTTGAAAACAGTGCAGGAAGAGTTCAGACTGCTCGTAACGAGCATTCTGAACACTTCCTGCACTGTTTTCCACTCTGTCAGTTAATATAAACATAATTCACCGAATAATTCAAAAGCCTTCTATATTACATGTCTAAAGGCGTCTATATTAGAGGTGTCAAAAGGCGTCTATATGAAGTAAAGGCTTAAATGTTGACAAGTACGCGAATACAAAACTAGACACTTGGAATAATGGTGTGTCTATAACATCATATTGCTGCCTAATCTCACCACAAACAGAGAAATCATGTACAGCAAGAACTTATAAAGAAGGGTCGGAAGCTTGCATCAACTGACAAGTTGTTGATAAAAGATACAATTGTATGCCAATGATTAATTATTTTACAAATAAATCATTCAGAATTCTCAACCAACTGATTTCTAGTATATAAAATGTAAGCTGGTTGCAACATTAAGATGTTTTAAAATATTTTGATCATGTGAAATGATCCTCAATGAAAAACATTGTGTTTTGAAATGAAGTTTTAAGTAATATTTTTACAAACCGATAGTTGCAGTATTGTATATTAACATTTTTTTTAATTTTAAGTACTTAAACAATTTTAAACACAACTTTCAAAACGAGATTTTGTGAAATATTGTGTGAATATGGGAGGGTTTACAAAAGTTGTGTAAAATTTCCTTTTTTAAATAATTACTTGAGTACGGCGACGATTACTGAGTATTTTGGAATGTAATTTGATTGAGCTGAATTCTATGAATACAAACTCGGCTGCCATTTTTGAGAATATCAGTCTGTTATAATATGAGATAAGCAGGTACAACATGTATACAATATGACTTCTGATACACTGCACAATGATTGTTTTATCAGGCTGAGATAAAATTTACCATCTTATATCACACACACACTAGCTGGTATGTATATAACAGTTAAAGCTCATATTGGAATGTCCATATCTCAACCTAATACCCACTGAAGAATTTTATAACACACATACATAATAAATTAATTGCTAGATTATCATCCCTGCCCGTCCTCTTATTTTCATTCCGCCCCAATCCTCTTTATTTTCATAAAAAAATAAATATATATATATAATTTTTTTTATTTTGTTTTATTTAAAAAAACATCAAAAAATTTTAAAAATAAAAATAAAAAATAAAATCCTCCCGCTCTCCCCGTTTTTAAGAAAAATTTGGACGATAATCTAGGAATTAATTTATAATGACTTAAGCCATGCCAATATTCAAAGTCAACAAATCAAAATACAAAGTGTTACAAAAACTATCATTTATCCCATCATATTCAACACAGAAATACCAATTAATGTCAGAAATATGTGTTCAAAAAAAACAAAAACATCTTTGGCACAAAGAAACACTCTACTTTGGCAAACAAATTTTTGCAAACTTTAACTCGACAACAGTTGGGGAGATCAGTTGAAATGGTGCAGTTTTGACACACCGTTTTTTTTTCTCAAGATCTGGACCTAACGGACTAATTTAGTACATTAATTTGAAACTGATGCCTTGACATTAATTGGATAACAAAATCATTATTTTACTGGATGTTTAACCTTACTACAACACAAACATCTTGATGCAGCCAGCATCAATCTTAGAAATAACTTTAATGCAACACCTAAAATTAGTAATTCTTATCTAGGACTTCTAAACACATAAACAGATATACCAAAGTGTAATATGACTGTGATTAAATCTGGACAATTAGCTGTTTTTAAAAGTATAATGAATTAATATCGGCAGATTATAAATATTCAAAGCATTCTGAATGAGATTTTTTTTTCTACAGTAAATCATCATCATCATCGTATGCTCGCGGGGAAGCCAGTTTCTTCAAAAACTTTTTCTTCTTCTTTTTCCTTCCACCTTTTTCCTGTAACGGTGGAAGATTTCTAGGTGCTGGCTGAGGATTGTAGCCATTGGATACATACTGAGCAGACACAACATCATCATCCTCCTCCATTATTGGGTTTGCATATGCGCGGCCATTTTGTTTTTGACCAAATGTTGAATAACCTGCTTCAAGTGGGTGGGGGTGATCCTCGTAAGGTTGTCGGGGGAAATTTGAGGTGTTGTTTAATGATTGGCGACCACTGAGGTTAAATCTAGAGTCTGATTCGTCAAAAGATTGACGACTGCTTGGACGGAAACGCGAATTATCTTCAAATTGATCGTTTTGATAGTACTGCTGTTGGTCTTGAGGTGACACATAACTGGGTTTCTTTTTCTTGGATTTCCTCAATGAACTGCAAGTATAAATAAGTGATAAATGAGAAAAATATTACCAGTAGGTACTAAGAATTTTGGGAAACACTAAAAGATATTTTTCAGTCGAGTCCATAATATATTAATTGCTAGATTATCACCCAGGCCCTTTTTATTTTCATAGATATATATTCATAAATATATACATAACATCCTCCCTCAACTCCCCCTTTTTAAGAAAAATTTGGATGACAATCTAGCAATTATTTTACAATGGCCAAATCTAATTAATACATCAATGTTCTGCGGCTTCTTCATGATAACTATGTAAAATATATGATATACCATATACGTCTATATGAATATTTAAGTGATACATTGGTAAGAAAATTCTAGACATTTACTAGCACTAACATATAGAACAGCACTAAAAAGTAATACATGTACAATAAATAGTCATGTATCTAAAGGTAACAAGGGTCAATTAAAAGAGAATACCTTAAAATCCCCATTAACATTTCGCTTTATTAAACTGATAAGTCCCTGGAGCGGGTTCCATTTTGACCTTAAGGTTATGGCTTGAATAAACCTGAGACAAAATGATAAGGTCAAGGCCTTGCACTTTCTGAGAAGATTTTTGAAACTTGAAGAAAAAAAACAACTGATAAGCTCCTGGGGTGGGGCAATTTTGACAGGGCATGATTTGAACAAACTTTAGAGAGCTTCATGTAAAAATGTTTCACATCACATCTATTGAAAATATGTAAAGCAACTTCAGAGAAGAAGTTGTTTAAAGCAAAAACATACAACAGAGTGATAACAAAGCTTATCTGAGCCTTCAGTTCAAGTGAACTAAAAACTGTATGTTGATATCAGTCTGATAATTATTAGTCATTAAACTTAGTCCAGAGTGGTTGTAACAGTGAGTTTTCAACATAATTAGATGTAGGAGAATACAGCTTGTACCACTATAGATATGACATGGTAAGCTCAGACAATACAATCTGTTCTGCACAAGTACCAATACAACCCATCATGGAAAAATCTGTTGTGACCAATTTTGGGTATCATCTATTATCTATTATTTTGTTTTTTTAATATTTTATTTGAACTGGTTTTAATTATTATGTAAATACAATGCTACTTGAATTGGGCAGAATAATTATGGAAACATAATGTCTACAGTTTGAAAACCTGAAACTTCTATCAGAACAGAACAGAACAGAATACATCTTTATTCAGACTTTTGCATAACATCGTATACAAACACATTTACAATGTTAAGTCATGTTAAGTAAATAAATTTACAACTCAAAGAATAATCAAGAAATGTTTATAATGATAATCCCTTAAAAGTAAATCATTCAGTTTTTTTTTTGTTTTTTTTATCCTTTCATTTTAAGAGAGGATGAACCAACAGTTATGCAGCGTTGTTGTTTAAAATATTAATTCTGTCTTTTAGAGCATTTCTAATGTATCTAGCTAGATTAATTAAAATAGTTTTATTTGTAGAATTCATAAATCATAGAAGGTCTTCGGAAAAAGTATCGTTTTGTGCAGCATTTAAATCATGGACATATACATGTACATATATTTTGTATTCATCTACTATGTCAGAAGCATTACAACATACACAGTATCTTTCATTTCTCAGTATTCTGTTTGTATCCTCAGAGAATGTGAAGTTAACCTCAATCTCGAAATAAAAACTCTTAAAATACTTGATAATGAATCAAGATAGTGTTCATATGTAAAATCAATTTTAAAATGTTTATAATTTTCAAGCACAATACTTCTTTCTATTGAGCTATGCCAATATTGTTTGAAACAATCAATTGCTCGTTGTTTGAAAATGTATGCTAATGTTTTTGGGTCTACATAATAATTATCCTCAAATACATATGCATATCCATATTCACGTTAAACTTTTTTAACATTTGATACCCAGTTGGTTGTTGTTGTTGTATGGTGTTTAGCGTCGCTTTCAACAATTTTTCAGTCATATCGCGACGGTGTCTACTTGAGACAGTATTATAAGCGCTGTCACACTGGAGTATCATGCCGCAGACACGTGGTATGATACCCCACCCAGTCACATTATACTGACACTGGGACGACCAGACCTAGAACTCTCCTCTAAATGCTGAGCATCAAGCGAAGAAGCTTCTAGTACCATTTTTAAAGTCTAATACCCAGTTGGTATATCATGAAAATAATGAACTCTCCTCTAAATGCTGAGCTTCAAGCAAGGAACCATTTTTAAAGTATTTTGTATGACCCGGCTTGGGATTGAACCCACGACCTTCCGCATGTGAGGCGGACGCTCTACCACTAGACATTGCAGCAGTATAGTGGTTATATAGTGGTAACTACTACATAAATGATAAATAAAGGATGAGAAACAACACAGTGCTGCATTGTACATGTAATCTTAAATCAACAAACAAAGGGCACTCGCTTTACTGGTGGAATGCGACCAGTGCACTCTGAGAGTAGGTGCGGGGGTGCGGGAGATGTATCTGTGGTATGCAAAAAAAAAAATCACAATGTATAACAAAGAAATAAGGTCAGTTAGCCTACACAGCGCAAGATTTTACAAGTTTCTATAACCAGATAATTTTCCCCGCAAACATTAAAAAAATTATCAGAGGGGGTGGGGGGGGGGAATTTTCATTACAAATGTAGGGGTGGGGGAGTATATTCCAGGGCAAGGGAAATGGGGCCCATTTCAATCCCAGTAAAAACAGTCAAATGAGAATCCTGAGAATACATAGTAATCACAAATGCTCACTTTGAGCCTTTGGCCCAGGAGAGATAATAAGAAAATGGACAGACAGACAGACTTGCAACAACAAAAGTGTTAATTTAACATCACTTGACAAAAGCTTGAATATATGTGAATGTTTACATGGGAAAATAATATAAAAGAAGAGTGATTTAAAATGTTATCATTTTATCAGATGACATATTTAGACAATGACCTTACTGAAGAAAAAAAAAATATCATGTTTCTTTTCTTTAAACTCATCATACCTATATATGACAAATAAGAGGACTACTGGTACATTAACTTTATCATATAGGACACCATGGTTCATGCAAGAACATAACACAAACCAAATTCTTAACTGATCTTAAACTTCTAACCTTTTCCATTGCCATAGCAATCACACTTTTGGTTGTGTCAATAAAACAAAATGATGTGCATTATTTCCTCATTGCCATCATCCAACATGCAAAATTTTAAGATATGTCGAGTTTTTTCTTTATTGAATGCTCCATATTTGAGGATAAAGTTATAATCACTCTTAACCTGGCAGGTGACTAATAACAACACATCATTCAAATTTGGTTAAAATTCACCTAGTGGTTTTTAAAACAAACTTGGATTAAGCAAATGTTGACGATTGGATGCCAAATGAAAAGTGACCAGAAAAGCTCGCCTTTGAGCTACTAGGGTGAGCTAAACAAAAATAAAAACAGTATTTATTTTTTAATTTACAGCTCTCAAAGAGAGATCATGAAAATAAAGGTATGATAAACTCATTTAAGAGATTTTATAAGGTAGACTTGTACAGTAATGTTACAAAGCAATCTGTAATAGAGATTTACCAAGCAAACTTGTACAGAAATTGCAAAACAAACTTGTATAGAGATTTTATTACGTAAACTTCTATAGAGATTTTTTTCAACAAACTTGCAGAGTTTTAAACAGATGTGTATAGAGATTTTAAAACAAACGTGTGGTGTTTAAAAGACTTTTGGCTGGATTGACACAGTGCCTGAGAAACAGAGATAACCAAAACCAATCAACAAGTTTTGTTAAAGAATTGTTTTCTTAGTGAGAAGGATTGCGGGTAATCAATCACACATGATGTCCACTTACAGGCGCCTTACTGATCAATTTGCACATCTCTTGCAGTCACGGAGTTATCATCTTCACTAGAAGTGTACAATTATTGATTACCAGAAACAGACTACAACTTGTACTACTGTTAATATATTTAGATGGTGTGAGTCGGAATCAAAACCATGCATGATAGAAAAAGGAGAGCTTGGGAAAAATAATGATCCCTACCCCATCAGAACTAAATGTGGCTAAATCTATATTTGCCACCATAAGATGATTACAATGGAGTGAATAAGACATGGTTAACTTGAGTGATAAACAACAGAGGTCATAACATTCATTAACATTTCATAGCATCAAATACATATTTAGAAAGGGTCAAGGTCATGCTTCATCAAATATATTTGTTAAAGAGTCAAGGTCATAATAATACAATATCAATGCAAGGCAAGTTACAACGAGTTGAGGTCAGAAACTGGAATATTTTAAAACATTCTGTACAAATTAGAAGGTGTCAAGGTCAATTTACATTGGACCAAGTTCATAGAATTCCAGCAAGTTACAAGTCAATGTCAAGGTCAGTAAGGGTAATTTTCAACGACAAAGATCGAGGGACTATGGTAATTTTGGAAGATAAAACATAAGAGTGTGCATGTTTAGCAAGGTGAGTGGATGATATACACGAAGCACCATTAACATTCTTAAATTTTGGTTAAAAAATTGTTTAGTGAGCATGCAAAATTAACACTTTTTTGTTATTTATGCAATCTATAGGGTAGAGTAGAGAATAGAAAAAAGAGTTAAATAAACATGTCTGGAAGATAGTAAAAGATATTTATCACATAGTGCAGGAGCATAATTAACCCATGATATATTTTTTTATATCAGCCTAGTGTAATATCACTTCCGATTCATTGCTCGATGTATTCCGTATAACTTGGCTCTCATGCATTAATTGCCAAAGTACTTTCAGACTTGCCTAAATATATAAATGACGCTGATATATCATGGTTCAAAAACATTATTTTTAGACGTTACGTCATATGCTGACTCACGGAAACAAATATGCCTGATTTTTTCTCTTTCTTTATAGAGGTGATCCAGCTGTTCAATAAATGGTAAATGTAAACTTTCCTGAACTATGGGATAAAATGAATCTTACATTCATGCTCATTTAATATTGAATTTATCAAACTCGTTGGGAAAAATTATATAATTTCTCAGCAGAGCCTCACATAATATATTTTTTTCAAACTCAAATAATAATTTCATTAATAAATAAGCACTCATGTAAGATTTTCTATACATACATAGCTATGTACAATAATATCATTATAGACCACAATAAATCATGCAAGTTATCAATGTAATAAATATTTTACATGAAAATGACAAAATAAAGACATACGAAACATACTTTGGTAAGGTCACAATTACTAATAAAAAAAATCTGAATTTTGAAAACTCTGAATGAAAAAAAAGTTAGAATTTTCTTTTAATCAAATGTGACTGTGACTTTTAATCAAATATCTTAAAAAAAATCAAATTTTGTAAAAACTGGCAACATCATTTTTAAAAACTGCAAACCATTACAAATCCCTGTAGAAATATGTATGAGATATCATGTTAATTTTAAATTACTCGAGGGTTCAGCACAACACTGTTCTATCCACATAAAAACAAATAAGGAAATAGAGCACTGTTGCACTGAACCATTGTGAGCCTAACAACTATTAAACAGCTCAAATTACCAATAAGAAGAGGTATAAGAGTAAAAATGGTGCCTTCTATTCCACTTACACCTATCGCTTTTTGTTTTTTTTTAAACTGAAAAGTTTCAATAAAACAGCATACATTTTTAATTACCGTCTTAAAAAGCCTAAAGATTATTTCTGGCACTATTATACCTTTAAAGGGAGTTAATCCTTAATTTGCTGATCTGTCATAATATAAATCAACCACACGGATAAAGGGTTAACTGAGTGCTAAACAATGTAAACCCTGTTTATCTGTGTATTTGGAGCATTAGAAGGGTGCTGATATCGGGATTACTGACCGAGGGTCAAATCCTTGTCTTATATAACATGGGTCTACACTGTTTGGACATGATATGGTACCAACTTGAACAGTAAACTAAGGATTAAAGCAAATATAGGCTTGATGCATCTATAAGACACACCTTTGACAAGCATTAAAACATATTCAAGTTTGGCATATCTATAAGAAGCAAGCATTAAGACTTATCTAAATACAATTTATCTATCAGAAGCAAATATTAAGACTTATTTAAGTATGATATATCTATATCAATATCTATAAGTAATAATATGCATTAAGATTTGGCATATAATTATGCAAGAAGCAAGCATTAAAACTTATTTAAGTTTGGCATATCTATAAGAAGCAAGCATTAAAACTTATTTAAATTTGGCATATCTATAAGAAGCATATAGATGATAACAACTGATTTTTTTTCTCTCAATAATTTGATAACAATTAAAATATAATTCAAGATTTAACAACTTAGTCCTTTATGTTGCCATTTTATTGTGATTTTTTTTTTAATGTAGGACTAACACTTTTTTTAAAAAAGAAATATATTTCTCATTATACATGTATATATACATTGTTTGTAACACAATTAAATTCAGGCAATTTTATATATTCTATTTATAGGAATTTCAAACGTTCACAGTAATGAGATGATATCACTTTATAAATAATTTAGAACCTATTTTTTAGGCCATTATAGATTAATTGCTAGATTATCATCCAAATTTTCGTAAAAACTGGGAGGGCAAGAGGATTTTATTTGTTATTTATTTATTTATTTATTTATTTTTTAATTTTTTTTTCTATTTTTTATCTTTATTATTATTTTTTTCATGAAAATAAAAAGGGTCGGGGCGGCATGAAAATTAGGGGGTGGGCGGGGATGACAATCTAGAAATTAATTTATTATTATAAATATCAAATACTTTTTAAGTCACTTTACACATACACCACAATGTAACCGTACTATGTGTAAAAGGATCATATAGGTCAGAGTATTCAATATTTATGGCTAAAGTACAGTTACATTGTGGCATATGTGTGTGAAATAAGAAATAAGTTGTATGTAGACAGTAAAGAATAAGTGGTATATAAGAGAAAGAGAAGAAGTATGCTTGACACTCTAAATCTACAATCAGCAGGTTGATGTCATTAATTCAGTTATAATCTGTCCCATTCGCGTTATGTTGTCAAAGTTTTTATCTTTTGCCAGCGCTATGATTCTTTCTATATTTTCAATATGTTTTAAATATTTTATGGAATTAATAAACATGGGAATTATTTTTTCATACTTGTTTTTAAACAGGAAATTAAGGAGATATTAACATTAAAATGTCCCTATGTTACATGATAAGTTCCCTGGGCAGTGGGGAGGGGGTACGAATTTGACCCCAGGGTCATGATTTGATAAACTCAAGAGAGCATCAATAAAATTAAGCATATTTCACATAAAATTTGATAAAAATATGTCGAGAAGTTTCAGAAAAGAAGTTGTTTAAAGCAAAAGTTAACGACGGACACCTGACAAAAAAAGAAATTAGTCAAAAGTTATCGGTTGAGAAGCTGAAAAGTAAGAAAAAGTAGAGCTGGCAAGAAAGTCTGACATAGATTTACCATTAAAAACAAATGTGTCCAATTAGAACATGAATGCCCCCACTGACAACATGCTCTTGTTCAGGTGATGGTGATGATGAATAGAAAGTTTTATTAGAATCAAATGAAAACTGTAGGAGGAGTTGAGGCTACAAAATTTCTAAATCCGAAAAAAGGTTACATAACTCCTTAAATTATAGTCTTGGTTAAAAATCCTGACGATATGTGCTTGTTCAGATGATGGTGATGGTGTTTAGCAAGTTTGATTAGAATCAGATGAAAACTGTAGGAGTTGAGAGCACAAGGTAAAAAATAATTACTAACCATAAACACTTAACTACCTATTTGTGTGTGTGGACGGACAGTTCAAACACAGTATACCATCCGGGTCTTCAACCCGTCCGGGTATAATAAATAAACTCTGTTCGAAGTCAATGAACAGGAAAGCAATGATGAAATGCGCAATCTTAGTGAAAATCAGTTAAGAAGTTTTGAAGAAGAAGAGCTGACAAGAAAATGTGACATAGGGACACATGTACAGACAAACTTAGGCAATTCTATATGCCTCTCCACCCACAAGCATTGGAGACATCAAAAGAAGCAATAAGTAAGCAGTCTGTGCCAAAAAACTTTTAAGGAAAGTCCTTTTGACTAGAGCCTTTCCAAAATTACATAGTCTGAATTCAGTTCTTATAGTTTGTAAAAGACAGAAGACCTACATGTAAATTTACATTTAAGTTTCTTTGCTAACTTTTTATCATTTCATCATAATTTTATTCAGTTTCAGCAAAGAAACTACGTAAATTCTCTTGCTCAGATTGTTCATTTCAATATAAAGCCATAAAATTAGTTGGATTATACATTTGGAAAACGTTTGTAGTCCAGTTAAAAATGTAATAGGCTGGGTCTCGGACTATATTTTTTGCAGACTGAGTAAGAAATTTTATTAAAAACAAATGTAATAGAAAATCAAGATGGTATAGGTTTATGTCAACGATTTTGACTTACCCATTTTTGCTGGCAGACAAAACTCCTAATTCACTTGCAATGGAACTACGCCTGGACAGAATGGGTGGTGGAAACTGATGGTCATGCGCAACTCTGCTGGTCAAGTGGCTCCTGCATAGGGAATTAACATAAAAAATAAGTAAGTAAGCAAAAATATACATGTATAACAAGGTTATAGAGAGAATCATTAGATTCTCCCAGAACATGTGCTACATTGAATAGTAGCTACATGGTGGTTAAAAGGGAAAAGGAATGTAAAAGGAAGATTAGTTCACGTATATTCAAGATAAATATTTGGTTCTGCACTTTGCACTTCAATACATTGCCCTTTAACCATTTTCCTAGTCACATTGGATTTCCTTCAATATTATGGAATATGTTCCGAAAATCCAAAAATAACCAAAAATTATGTCATTATGTCATTTTATTATAAAATCCCTTAAAAGATAAGCTTTTTCAACATCCCTCAAGAATGACACAGTAACAAACCAGACATGAGTACAACCTTCTATATACTTATATAAGGTATTTTTCATTTGGTTGACCTATATGTGTAACCATGACCTTTAAACTACTGACCTAGGTCTTGTGCAGAACACATCATCATGTCATTGGGATGATTAGTGCCATAAAACTTCTCAATGAATGACACAGTAACAGAACGGACATGACTATCACTTTGTATATACATGTAGATGTATAAGGCCTATTTCAGATGTTTAACCTCTAAGTTTGATATTGATCTATGACCCCCGAACTGCAGTTCAGATTACGGCACATTGTCAAATTATATGCAACAACTATGGACAGTTTGAAAGAGATCTGTGAATTAAGGAAGAAATTACAGGCTTTGTCTGTAGACAACTAACAGAAGGTGAAACCAGTATACTACCACTACAACTTTGTTGTTGGCGGCTAGGGGAGCAACGGTATACAAATATTTCTTGGATATTCAGTAACATAACCCTTTACACAATTTTGGACCAGAGTTCTGTCAATCTGTGCCATACAGTATATGATAAACAGAGCCCATCACAAAATGTTAACTGGTTAAAAAGCCAAGCATTTGAAAAGCATCCCAAAAGTTTATATTTTTATATATTCGATTACATGTGCAACTTACAACTCTGCCTGTGCACGCGATTCAGTTCTTGGCTGTAGGGCAGGATCAAACAGTTTGTTGAAGATTTCTGCAAACTCCTTTTCAGACTTTCCTGGATACAGCATCCGCAGCACAGACTCCAGCTCTGTTTGTGGAATAGTTCCAACTCGTACCAAACCTGCTATAAACTCCATTTCCTGCAAATGATATTAGAACTTAAATTGTAATCATTGCACATAATGTTTTTTTTTTTTTACACATCTGACTAAGACCTTAAATAATAATTCAAAAATGGCCTTTTATAAATTTTGACATTATTTTTATTTCCAATAGTAACCAGACTGTGCATGTATTATTGATACAACATTAACAAATTAATGTGGAAGGATCAAGTTGGTTGTCAAAGGCAAAATAACTGTGTTTTAGTTGATGACACCATAATACATAAATTTTGTTTGAATATTTATTATGATCAGTAAACCTAACCATTCTTTCATGGGATCATAGAAGGTTAACCAGTACTCGAGAATACCGATCTCCACAAGTAAATGAAAACTTTCTGACTTGAATCAGCGGCGAGAGATAAATGATAATGAGATGCAATATTGTATATCATACTGTGGCCGGGCAGGGATTCAAACTCACTAGCCCCGGATTGATAGTCAGATGCGCTACCGACCCAAATAACCAGGCCAGGCCTCAATAAAAAGTGTCACATTTAGCATAACTATGGAAACAATCAATAGATAGTGATGAAATTTTGTATGCAGGTAGAAATAGTTCCGCAGGATTAAATTTAATTTCTCTTGTCTATATGATGTAATGTTTGATGATGTAACAATATCAGGCACCACAGGGATGTTCACTGAAGAAAACAATAAAATAGGATTATTGTCTTGGCTAAAAGGCCGTTGAAATTCATTCTGCGCTACCACAAGTATGTGGGGAATATGCAATTACATATATGATTGTATTCAGATAGGTCATGTCTTTCAGCAGGAACTCGAGAACCCAACAGGTAGACCACTTTCAATCACTTTTCTCTTACAAACTTCATACACATATTTACAGGATCCTTATCTTTTTTATGTACCCACCTGATCCTGTACAGCTTTCTTCTTACACACGTCATACTCATATTTCACTTGTTCCAAGGTCTGGCTTATCTCTCGTTCCAGTTGGTTCCTAAAAAAATGGAAACAGGCAACTAATAAGTCAGTCTAGAGAATAAGCTGATAGGATATTACCAAATAATTATGGGGTTCATTTATTACCCAAATTTTTGTACTTATAATATCAATCACATGGTATTATATTGTAAAGAAGATATTGTTCTAAACACATTAATACAGATATAAACTGAGTGGTAGTGCAGTGTATACATGTAGATTGTTGGCAACTCGCGCTAGGATTGCAGGTTCAATCCCAAGCTTGACCTGATGGTCTCTAAATAAAACATTCAGTACTTGTTCTACCCAGGAATCAGACTTGAGGGTGTTTCATACTAGCTCTGACCTTGCTTTGAGATCAAACAAAAACAAATTAGTATAAAACTAAACTAAAATACCATAAGTAACTAAAATAGCATAAATAACTAATATAGCATAAGTAATGCCCATTTTCAGAGTATTGAGTACACCACAAATTGGTAGGATAATTGTGTCACTTGGATCAGTATTTCAAATGTAGCTACAAATTAAATACAATAAAACAATGATTAGGGATATTTTCCTTGTGGTTCTATCAAACATGTAAACCTATGAGCTGAATGACAGTTGAAAATTCCAGTGAGATAGCCCTTTTTTGAATTTTAAATGAAAATATTTGCTAGTTTCTTGGATATAACAGAGGAATATTGACAAGATTACATGTATGTTTGTAATTTTTTGCTGGGGCTGTCACATTTGTGTCTATGGGAAATTGATTTGTGAACCACGACATAAAATATCAGTTTAAATAAAATAATTGGATATCTGAATATAAACAACCAAAGTTCTAATAGTTGACCTGTTTGTAATTTACCTATGAAGAATGACTAGAGTCACGATTAGTAACAGTGGATGTATCACATCTGCACGACTGCTAGTCCACTAAGCAGTATAAGAGTTATTAAAATAGAAGGCGAAAGAGAGATGTTTAGATATGTTGTTCTGTTCCTTTTATATGGTAGAATCGTTTTATTTCTCATGTTCCCTTATTTTAAAATGAACAACATCAACTTTACCTCATTTTCTCCATCGCCACCATGTGGTTGTGTATCATAAGCATTTTCTTGATTTTGGCTGCTGTTTTATTTGGAGCCACAAGATTCTTCAGTTCTTCATCTTGGGCCTGGAGCATGGACTTCTCTCTCTGCACTAAACGTTGTTGTAACTTTTCTTTCAACATCTAAACAATGAAATTGAAATACTATCATTTTATCATGAAGAGACAAAATGTTTTCAAAAAAATGAAAAAAATGTCATTTGCTCCAATTTGTCAATCTCCATTTCCTACAACAAAGTTTTAAGATGACATACAGAACAAATGTAATATATATAGAAAGTAACAGTAACATTGGTTACAGTTATAATTTCAGTTATATTTCAATTAAATCAACAATTTTTATTTTCATTTTTATGACTGAAAACAGTGAAATCATTATTTAATATTTCACTTTTCAACAGTAAAGTTATCAAAATAAAGTTCTCAATTCATCAAAATGCATTAATTAAGTTATGTTTGCTCTTAAAACTTTATCAAAATTTTAAATTGTTGCTGGTATATGATCATTATTTTATGGCCACTACTTGTTCTTGTACCCTATTAAATAGCCACTTGTCTTAAGCAGCCACATTTTCATATTTCTATGTTTTCATAGCAAATTGACCTGTATTAAGCAATAACCTTTATTAAAAGGTCACTTTTGCTCGTTCCATTGACTGACTGCTCAAGACAGGTTTGACTATTCAGTTGGTCACAGGCTGATATGTGTGTTGTTGTTGTTGTATGGTGTTTAGCGTCGCTTTCAACAATTTTTCAGTCATATCGCGACGGTGTCTACTTGAGACAGTATTTTGAGCGCTGTCACACTGGAGCATCATGCCGCAGACACATGGTATGATTACCCCCACTCAGTCACATTATACTGACACCGGGCCGACCAGACCTAGAACTCTCCTCTAAATGCTGAACGTCAAGCGAGGAAGCTTCTAGTACCATTTTTAAAGTATTTGGTATGACCCGGCCAGGGGCCGAACCCACGACCTTCTGCATGCGAGGCGGACACTCTACCACTAGACAACGCCGCGGTTTGATATGTGTGTACATTGTTTGTAAGTTAACACTAAGATAAAAGTTTATTTGTATTTTCATTTAGGGCAATAATCATGTGAATGAATGAATTTATTAATTGCGAACAAATCATATCTATTTTACCTGTTCTTGCCTTGACCGCTGGTCGTCTAGTCTCTGTCGGAGTGCATCTTGTTCCTAAAAACAAACAAACAGTTATACAATATACATGTGAACATACATGCAAAAAAAAAATAATTTTGTTTTACATTTATGTTTCATTGATTGCAAAACAAAATCTTAACTTAAACATACATGTATCATGCTCAAATTTTGTCCCCAAATTAAACCAGTACTGACTTTGGACAAACCATAGGATTGAACTCATGATCCATGGATCTTGTGGCCAACGCTCTGCCACTAGATCATGCGCTCATCACCAACATTACAAGTTTTAACATTTCCCAAGGTGGAAGCATACTGGGTATTAGACTTTCTAAGTTTATGTCAGAAGTATTTTTTATTGATTCTTTAAGAATTGGGCTGGTTAAAGACACCATGCTAATTTTCATTACAAACAATAACAGATAAAATTTAACATCTAAATTTGAAATCAACATTTAAAGTAACTACTGTATGACTAAGAAAATGAAATATTAATGAAACACATGTTATAACTTTCAATCTTGTGAAAACAGAAAGTTCAACAGAAAAAAAGTTAACACATATGCTGTATCAGTTAACACATATGCTGTATCAGTTAACACATATGCTGCATCAGATAACACATATGCTGTATCAGTTAACACATATGTTGTATCAATGGACCTCAGTTTCAGTAGTAACTGGGAGGTGCCAAGGTTCCCAGTCGCATTGTAAATATAAATAATGCCCCAAATACCTCCTGATGTCTGCGTATGACGGCCTGAGTCTCGGGGTCAGACAGCACTCCACGTGCATTAAGGTCATCTATGAGATTGGTTTTCAAATTGTGTATCGCTCGCTGCTGCTCCTCAATCTTGGCAAGCTGCAAGTAGTAACAAAATAATGTATAAAAGTAACATTTACTTATCAACAGTGTATATACTTAATTCCTTTAAAAATGGAAGTTTTTTTAAATAATGAATATATTTTTGTCCAAAATCTGCTATCATTTTATCGGTTCATTAATGTCGACCGCAGTTAATTTGTTAAATATGTTTTTTAAAATGATGAAATTGTTGGAATAAAATTGAAAAACAAGGCAAGAAAGTTATGTATTGGTTTATCATTAAAAGGCGTTAAGTACATGTATATATAACATGTATGTATGTTTGTACTTATTAAGTCACCCCCTAATCTAACAATATAGCACCATATTGGGTGAATGCCCTACTCATCCACATTATTAACAATGATTAGCCCAATAAAACTGTATATCAGTCAAAACATTGTGCAAGTAACTGACTCTAAATAAACAATTAGAATTTCAATGACCGTGGCACAGGCAATACTGGGGACAGTCACATACACCATGTATACATTTCTATTTGATGTTGACATTGTCTGATCTAACACTGAAGGCATGTATACATTTCCTTCTTGATATCAGCTCATCTAAAGTCAGGTATATGTATAGTACTATGAAATCATTCAATATTTTGTACCTAACATGTGCATTTTGTTACTGTTAATGAATACAAATTAAGTGCAAACAGTTACTGTTTGTAGTCTCCAATCTGTTTTATTACAAAAAGGATCTGCATCAATGTCAGAGATTTTGTATTAACTTATGTGCAATTTTGTCACAGTGAAAGGGGCTTTAAAATGACAATTTCCTGGAAGAACATAACAATTACAATAGCAGAATACACCTTTTATGCCTGACTTGATTTTTACAGCTCTCTTTCAAGCAGGTATATTTTAAAAAACAAAAACAAACATGCATTTAATGAAATAGGATATATGAAATACGATACATGAAACAGGATACATATTTCTAGTATTATCTAAAGTACTAATTTGTTATTATTTCTTTCTTTCTACAATTAATATTTTAAACACATGAATTTGTGGTCATGACTTATTCACACCTTTCCACAATAACCGAATGACTTATAACATATCTTCTCTAAATGTTGTTTACAAAAAACATTTATCAAAAACTTGTAACACTAAAGCACAGACTAATTGAGATCTCTCCTTTTGATAACCCAATTGGCTTATGTGTGCAGGTAGAGGTTAATAGTTACAACCCGTTATGTAATCAAAATATTCATATATTAATGAGCCAGAAGTTTGAAATATTGCTTTTTTAAATCAAATTTGGTTTTCCTGGAACAAAAAACAACAAAAATTACTCCCATTGACAATTAATGATTTCACAGTAATGTATTATATATTTCATCCTCACCTCCTTAGCCTTGTCTATCTGCAACCCAGCTACAAGTGCTCCAAGCCTCTCCTCTTGCTCCTTCAATGCCAAGGAACGCTCCTTTAACATCTCCACACGGATCTGAGATGGAAATAAAAATATTAAAATAGAAAAATATCAATGATATATTCCATCTTGAATACAAACACATGGTACAGAATTAGACTGCAGAAATGGTTCTCAATCTCCCCTCTACATAGAAGTGAATTACGAGCATGCTGATTGATCAGTTGCTTCAGCATGTCACAATTTGGTAAACACATAAACTGCTATGAATTGTGGGAAAGACAGGGAATTCAGTGTTTTTGCACTTGAATATAACAGACCTGAATCAGGAGATATCAGATGCTGGGATAGACTAGGTATGCAGGGGACCAGTCCAACACAGTAACTTACAGTTTCAAGTTCTGTGTCCCAGTCTAGTTTCCTTCCATGCATGATCGCCATCTTCTGCTCGACATGCTCTTTCATCAGTTCCACCTTCTGCTTCTGGCTGTCGACATCATCAGAGTCTTCCCCGTTGTTCTCTCTCTGGCGTCTCTGTACCTGTGCCACAAAATAAGGATATAATTATGCAGTTATATAGTAACTTGTAGAGACAAAATATGCAAGCTACAATCTTTTATCTCTTTTCTGATGCTACATATAGATACAACAGTGTGTCTAATATGTCCTAATATGTTATGTTTAAACTAATTCATTTTTTGTATGTTTATAGCCTATCAGTTATATCTAAATGATGTAGTTAACAATAATGTAGCCATACTAAATACAAATATATCAGGATACATATGTTGTAGTATACAGTATGTATGTGTATATAATATAGTATTTATAAAACTAAGTTTGTCTAGATATTGAAGACATACATGCACACTTCACATGCATGTATTTACATACACACTTCACATGCATGCACACTTCACAAACACTAATAGTTTTAGTAAAAAATTTAGCTATTTTATGTGAATGGAGAGTGAGAGCATAAACCAACTGACTTCCTTCTCCTTGTATTGTTTCAGCTGCAGTTTTTCCATCTGTACGGCACGCCTTTGGGCCAACTTCTCCTCCATCATCCTCTTCTGCCGTAACTTGTTGAGTGTCAAACTGTTTAAGTTATTGAAAAATAATGAAACAGCAGTGACTACTGTAAGTACGGTATACAGAAGTCTATCAATACTCTCATGTGGAACATCCTTACATACTGCCGCAGGTCTTACACATGTTGTTTCTTTCAATAGTCAGTGTCATTTTTATGCCATTGAGGGCCAACAGTCGATCAGTAAACCTAACAACTCTTTCCTGGGATCCTTAACCAGTACTCAAGTATACCCATCTCAGCTAGTTACTGATAATTTTTCCACTCGAATCAGTGAAAGATGAATGACAATGAGACGCAATGTCATATATCATTCATCACAAAGTCTCTGGCCGGCAGATGATTTGAACTCACAGCCCCTGGATTGATAGTCAGACACATTAACGACTGAGCGAGCTGGGCTCGGCTGCACATGTTATCTTTTATAGTTTGTTTCATAAACTTAAAGTATTATATGAATTTGTCATGGCTTTCAGACCCTACAATGTATGTTCATTGTTTTTATCTGAGACGAGGCTCTGCCAAGGTTTCTGTAAAAAACGATAATACTAAGGGTTGGAATCTTATTATCAAAATTGTATATGCCATACTAATGGGTGCATATATCCTTATCTGGTAGGCAAAAGGTAGAGTGGCAATTACAGTAGGAATCTTACTCTTATTTCCTTAACTGTCTTATATTATTTAATCTATAACTAAATGGGTCAATTAATCATTACAAATGATGTTATCTTGAAAAGTTGACGTCATACAATGACTATTGGAAACTAATATATGCATAGTTTGTTAAACGGTAAATGTACTATTTTATAGCTCAATTATATGGTATCCCACGTGATCATTTATTTTCTAGTTCATTAAACTTGGAAAAATGATATGATGCTTGGCAGACATTCAAATAATATATTTTTGTCAACTCATTTTATAAATTCAATAATAAATTTACACTCGTGTAAGATCCTCTATTTATATATATTAAAAACCTATTTTCCAGTGTGACCATATGTTTCTCGTGCTCCTTGAGAATTCTGTCCCTCTCATCCTCGGACATGGACACCTGGCTGTTCACAAGCTTGCTGAAATATATAGTAAACAGCAGTAGATTAATGTAGGAATATATAGGAACATTGGTTGTTTTCTGATGTGAGGTCCTCTGTGTGCTAAAGCTGATCTATAACCCATAGGTTCTGTTGTGAATAAAATGAATCTATAACATTGTTGGGTAAGGAAATCCCACCAGGGTCCGTTGTTGGGAAGGGTGATAAGTTTTAACCAGGGTTAAAGATATGGCTCTATAGAGTTTTTTGCTATAATCTTGACCTGGGAGTTACATTTTTCTCCTAAACATTGAAAATCAGTATATTTTCATAAGACGTTATAGATTTATTTTCTGATCTACAATAATAAATTACAACTTTAATTTGTTATTGAAAAAAACAGTAAAATGGCGCTAAATGATACATCAAACTAATGACATCGTTTAACCCAATGAAACAGGAAGGTACAGATAAGACTATTTATCACCCACATGTGATGACTATCCCCGTCTGGTAGTGGAGCCAAAGAAATTTCTTTAACGGAAAAAGATATACATAAGAAAATAGAAAAAAGGCTATGCCAAATTCTTTATCATATATACTTGGTCTTAGCCCTGGTTTACATAGTCGTTGTACTCATTTCTTTGCCAATCTGAATTTACTCTACATTAACATGAGGTAATTGTTACATAAATATAAAGAAATTGGCATAATAATTATATTGTTATGAAATATTTATTTAACTGATTTATTTTAGCTTGATTGTGAGGTAAGCCACAAGTTTTTGTGATTTGTTTAGAGTGTATCTACTGGTTCCTTTTACTAGACCATCAAACCCTAGTAGATCCCCAGGGTGGCGTCCGGTTCCCCAATATAGGACTGACAGATCAATGTTCTCCTTATTTGTTCCCAATCTACCTCAAATATCATTTCATTCCATTAACAAAATTTCTGGTTCCCTTTTTAAACACATGCCAATATTTTTTTATATACTTTGTTTTTTTACTGATTTTTTCAACATACTTGACAACCTGGTCCTCGTATTCTCTCAGTTGTGCTTGCTCTGCTTTCTCTGCCTCCTTTTGCTTGGCCCAATCCTCTCGGTTCTTCTCCAGACGGTCCTGGAGTGCTCTCATTTGCTTGTCTCTGTTACGCTGTTGAGATGCACGCAGAGCCTCTTTCTCATTTTCATGGTCACGGAGAAGTTTCGCTATAAGTTCCTGAGTGTCACCTGCAAAAATTTGTTTTTCTTATCTTTTATTTTTTTTATAAAAATGTTAATGCCATTTTCAACAAACTACAGGTTATAGATGACATTGAGTTTATTTCAATCAATGTCAAGAATGTCATCTCTTTTTTTTACAACCTTACTTTAAAAAAGTGGATTCTATGAGGCCAACCTGACTAAGGCATTTGTCAAAACTGACTAAGGCATTTGTCAAAACTGACTAAGGAATTTGTCAAAACCGACTAAGGCATTTGTCAAAACTGACTAAGGCATTTGTCAAAACTGACTAAGGCATCTGTCTTTAGACTAATTTCCTCTCACTATTGAGAACAGTCTTCAATCCCAGTTTAGCATTTTAATATATGGAGTGCGTGGTCCAGTGATACAGCACAAGACCCAGGATTGATAGGTTGCGGGTTCGATCCTCTACCACTGCTATGTGAGGTGTTCTTGAGCAAGACATTTTATCCTCATGTGCTCAATACTGGTTCTACCCATTAAAACCTCGAGCGTGATTTGTCAAGTAATAATAACTTGTTTCACAATCAAGGTATCTCTTTAACAAAAAAATTCTTTACATTCAAATCATGAATAGAGAAAAGATAAAGATAGATTCATTAAAGGATAAATTTCAAACACACTTTTAAAGCTCGTAATTGTATCTGGCTATATCAAACTAATTTCTCTCCAGTATAATAATGAACAGGGGAGGGAACTCACCATCTTGAGAAACTTTTTCCTGGACACTTTTCTCTATGCCTCTGAGTTCTTGTTCCGTTTGAGTGGTGGTGTCATCCCTGAGTTTAGTAAGCTCATTTGTGTGCTCCAGATCAATCTCATTCTCCACATTATTTCTCTCCACCCGCTGCTGTGACAGAAGTTTGAGTCGGCCATCTGCATATGCCATAGGATCTACAAGGATAATGTATATGATAATGTACGATGGGAACTGCCTCGCTGGCTTAAATAAAACATCCCCATTCCGGAGATATTCTTAAAAAAAAAAGATTTAAAAATGTATTAGATAATACACAATAGTTTTTCCCCTTTTTATAGTAAATACACACATGATGTTTTCATTGATGGAAGTAGTACTGAATTATCAAATTTCAAAATGGGCCATAATTCTGCCCTAAATCAAAATGGAGTTTTCTATTCTATTCAGCAATGTTGATGTAATATAAAAATGCTTTTATATATCATTTACAGAATATATATATATATATATAAAAATCATAACTATTTCATTGTGTTTTGTAGTTGTTCATTTTTTGCCGTCTAAAGGTTATAGGCATTTGACACTTAAAATGTAAATAATTTACATTCTCAACAGTAAAATTTTCTAAAATTTCAGAAATACATCCCTCAAAGGATGATGATAACTAGGAAAACAAGTTAAAGCAGGTTGTGACAATGACCTTTACATATCTAATACCTTTATGGTAGTGAACACACTAATTAAGTTTCATTGATGTATGGGTAGACTACTAATAGTGGTTCCTGAGATATGGGTATGCCTTAAAACTTTAACAGGAAAAAAAACACATCTCCAACACTGGTGCTGGATGAGTAAAATAGCTCCCTTTTTTTTTCAAAAGTCGAGCTAAAAAACCCACAAAATCTTACCTATTGGGCCATCTGACTGCATCGCCTTACATTTACGTTCGTACTCCTGTTTCTCCAGTTGATGTTCCTTTTCCATGTCCTTCAGACGTTTTTGTTTTAGTTCAGACAATCTCTTGTGAAGCACGGCCTCTTTCTGTGCACGTTCCTTCTCCATCTTGTCCTTGATGGCGATCATGTTCTTCTTAGCCTCATCTATCATCTCATTGGCCTCAGCTGCTGTTAGACTTTTGTTCCTTATAATAAAATTATCAACTTTTTACAAAAAAATTTTTTATACTAATTGATAGCTCAACAGTGAAGTAAGTTTTTTTGTGAATCACTTTTGAATCTGTTTCCTGGGTAGAACAAGTAGTGAGTGTTGTTTTTGAGATGACATGTCATGATGTGTATTCTACTTCATATTCATTGCTTCAAACATTCTGAGAGTGAATAATGAACACAATGGACCTTAAATATTTAAATGGCATACAATATTTCATCTTAGAATATTTAAACTTTTAACAAAAGCATGCTTATATTATCTGAATTTGATGAACTATCCACATAGTAGCAATTATTTTTGTGGAACATGTGGTCCAGTGGTAGAGCATCTGATGCAGGATCAGGGCATTGTGGGTTTGATCCTACACCATGGCTATATGTGGCAGCCTTGAGCAAGGCATTAAATTCATCTGCACATAGTTATTACTGGTTTGGCCCAAAAAAACCTCCAGCATGATTTGTCCAAGTTGTGAGAACACCAGCCTATGTCACCACTACACCACCTTCCCCAGTTATACAGTTTTATAGCACACTGACTTGAACTCTTATTTTTTTAACTATGAATTTGCTTAATTTCTTTGATCAAATTTTCCATTGAATTCTTGCTTTTAGTACAACTGTATTATTATTGAATTGTTGTGTTTATAAGAATTGATTGATTGAGAGTCAACCAATACACGACCTACATTGTTTACAAATGTGGCAACTCTTACAATACTGTTACAAGCAAAGAAATATTGTTGAAAGCAACTTTTGAACAACATGCAATACAATATCAGTACGTTTTAAGCAAATGTTTCACTGAATAAATGTGTACTCCTTGTAAAACAGAAGAGGTTTTTATAATGGTCATTCAAAGTTTCATAACAATAAGTATAGACATTAAGGCCATTATAAATGAATTACTATATTCTCATCCAAATTTTTCTTATAAATGAGGAGAGAGAGGTATTTAAATTTTTATCTTATTTTCTTTTAAAATTTTGTTGTTGTTCTTTTTTTATGAAAATAAAAAAGATCTGGACAACATGAACAATAGGGGGCGGACGAGGATGATAATCTAGCAATTGATTTATTACGACCTTAAGCAAATTTACATACTTCTTCAACTTTTCAATGGTTAGGACTTGTTGACTCGCAACTGTGTTGAGCAAATAATCATTATCTTCTTCCTGGGTTTCCTGCAAAAACAAAAACAAAAATTACATGCACTTTCATAATTGCTTGTTTCTTCAATTATTCTTATACTTGCATTATCCTCAAATCATTTCATACTTTTATATAAAATCAATCATTTCATTAAAATCAAATTTATTCCATCCTTTCATATTTGCCTATTTCTTTAATCATCCTTTCATACTTAATATATATTTTTGATAGTTAATTTTTTTTTAATTTTTCTTCTATCATCTTATATTTGTATATTTCAGTATTTTCACACTTGCATATTTATTCTCAGTATTTTTGTACTTGCGCATATTTTTCAATCTTTTCATACTTGCATATTTCATCAATCATTTATACATACTTCCATATTTTAATAATTTTATACTTATATACATATTTCAGTATTTTTGTACAGTGTATTTCTTCAACATTTCCGCAAATGCAATGCATTATTTTTTTTTTCATACTGGCATATTGTGTCTAATGTTTCATACTGGCATATTGTGTCTAATGTTTCATACTGGCATATTGTGTCTAATGTTTTATACTTGCATATTTTGTGAATCATTTCATGCTTGCCTATTTCTTCAATCTTTTTTTCAAACAACTGGTATACTTTTCAATCTTAATTAAACATGCTTGAGATCTGCATCTGAGTTAAAATTGACATACATGTATTGATAGTATATCATATTGTGAATGCATTCCTTAAATATGATTTGATGGTTTCAAAACCTGTTAAAATTTCCAAATCACTGCAACAGTAGTACTTACAGCTGCTTGGGCCAGGGCCTTTCTCCGAGCCAGTTTCTCCTCCAGAGCCATTCTTTGTCTAGATATCTCATCATCGTACATAGACTCCAGCGCTTTCTGGGTTTTCTGATGTTCGTCCATCAGCCACTTTACCTGCTGATCGGAGAGCTTACCCTGATCCTGAACATCTGTCAATGCCTGCAGTTGTATTTCCTTCAGACCCATTCTGCCACGTATCGCAAATTCCTGTAAAGTATTCATACAAATTCCAAGTTTAACTACTGAGGTCTGCCATTTTTCCATTTAATAATGTTTTCATATCAAGTTCCTAAACATGGCAGTTGTGCAGTGGATTGATTGTTGACTCCTCACATCAGAGGTGGATTTTGATCCCAAACATGCCTCAAGGACTTCACGAAAGCATCAGGTTCTACCTATGAAATGAACTTGAGAGAGATTTATATATGCTCTGAGCAATGCAATTGAGCCAAAATATTTTAACATTCACTTAAAATGAGGTGGTGGACTTATTTATTACTTTAAAATTTAAAACTATTAAGCCTATGTGTATGTCATCAGCAGGGAATGTTTTTTCTCCCCATTTCTGATAATAATATGTACAGAAGACAGGGCTTATCAGTGGCATGTCACAGTTATAATGTATTATATGTGCACCATACATAAATATATGAACAGAACATGTCTTGAACCATATCTTGTTCCCAACTATTTATCAGTAAATGATATTGGTAAATGACCGGCCATGATAAAAGCATGTTTGGTAAATTTGGTGACAATCTTCTGATTCATCCACTGAGCTGTCTCAGCTGATTTTCAATCAGTGTCTTGGAGTTTATACATTTATTTGTAGATTTGCAAATGTACAATACAGTTACAACAGATATAGTGTAATTTTTTACCAACCTTCCTGAGTTTTTCAGTTTCCTCATCTTGCTCCAGCTTTAGTTTGTATGTTTCAGCGTTCTGTTCTGACAGATGCTGTTCATTCATCAGGTTAAGGACATCATTCCTCTCCTGTAATAAAGATATGTCTTTAAAAACTTAAATCAAATTCCAGATTTCCAGAGATGAACTACTATCAAAATGCTCAGACTTTTACCCTGGCTCATAATCCCTTGCAAAAGGAGGGAAAATGACCCATTTCACAATTCACTGCACTTTGACATTGAATAGTTTCAAGAAATAGGAGTGGATATAATGCTTAGTTTATGTCTTACTTAAGTTTTACACAAAACTTAGCTTAATGATAAAACATAACCACCATTAAAGGGGACACAACTCCCAATTAATGTGCTATATCAATTACAAAATAAACATTAGGACAATTTTTATAGGTATAGAATTTAAAAGCAGACTTATCTCACATTTTTCAATGAGTGGCAGTAAGTGTGAAGTAACATTGGTGCATGACCAGTAATTAGTAAGGAGTCTTCTATTAACCTTAAACCATAAAGCCAGGCCAACACTGACTCCTGGAAGAGTACACTTACAGTCCTTTTTCTTCTTCACAAGTAATGTGATAAAAACATTTTCAAACTTACAGAATTAAAATGGCTAAATAAGCTCTTTTATACAAACCTTTGTAGGAAGGTCCTGTGTGGCACTGACCAATTCCTTTTTCTCATTTCTTTGTTTTTGCATCATTGAATTCATCATCGCCTGGCAACAAGAAAAAATACATATTTCCTAAAATTCCTAATAGATAATAGACAATTCACCATCTGGAAGAGACTACCTTTACTATAAAAAATGTTGTTTCCATCTTTATGAAAATAAATAGTTTTATGAGTATTGGTTTAAACATATTTTATTTCAAAGTTTACATTAAAACCAATACAATATCCATAACATATAGGATAACAACAAATCAATACAATTCTTAATAATTCTTGTAAATTTTGTAAATAAAATTACTAGAAATAATCTGGGTATCTATACAATACTCACCCTATTTTTAGCACTAATTTTCTGGTAAAGTTTCTTCATCTCTCGCTTGTAGTCTTCATCTTGTTGTCTATCCAAGTGTGAACGTCGGGTACGCATGTTTCCCAGCACTGCATCTTGGGTGCCACGCGAAATGTCATTGTTGCTGTGCAGCCCTAACACGAGAAATCAAATAAAATACAGTTATAAAATGTCTATCACTGGCTGCCATTTGAAAGACATGGTTTGATGGGTGGGTGAATAAGTGGAAATAGAATGTTTGTCATCCAGAACATTTATTTGAATTTTTACCTAAAACCATTTTGTAGAAGTAAAGTTTTAAGCCAAAATAAAAGTATCACAAAAAAAATATTAATAACATTATAACATTCAATTCATTCTCATAACATTTAATAGTTATATTAAGATATCACAAACACAAAGATTGTGACCTTGACCTTATCTACTGACCGTCATTTTGATGACACTGACATGAGGTTTAATTGCAACACATCAGGAAGTCACAAGGAACATTGTGTAAAATTTCATCTATACAATTATAATCAATGGTGGCTAAACAATAAGTCCAGAATAATGTATCACAAAACATAAAGATTGTGTTGTGACATTTGACCCCAAAACATGACCCTGATTTTACAGATACAATTTTGAGGCTCAGTCAAACACACCGTGAGAAGTCCTCTACCCCATGTATTCCTTTAATGTTTAACCTATAATCTAATTTTAAACATACAAAGTTATTCTTAAAAAGTATATGTACTCATGCCAGGAGGGGATATACCATATATATATTCAAAATCAAACAATTAAATTGCTGGCAGTTCTGTTAGCCTCACTTAAAAGCCAATTACCGGATATAAGTAACTCTGTTGTAGCCATGGATGCATCGTTTCTCTCTTTTTCAATATCGGTGTCAACGTTGACAGTGTTCACAATGTCAAGGCTGTCAATCTCTCGATGCATCTGCATCTTGTCCTTCATTCCTAGAACACCAACTATGGAGTCACCCTCCCCAACCAAGCTGAAAGTTTAACAATAAATGATATGACACTTTTAACATTGTAATCTAGTATAGCATGAGGAAAACCTGTGTTAGTGACCCCCTCTATTGTGCAGACACCTGTCCTCAAATACCATATGTTCTGTTCATAGCGTTAGAAAGAGACCTGTATAATATGCAATTTGTCTTCAAGGTTGAAAGTGACTAAATAACACTTCTCTAAATATTATTTCAAAATATTTTTATTAGTATAATCTCTAACACTTTCTTTGTGAAGTAAGCAAAAAAATCTGTGAAAAAAATATATCGTTCTAGCGAGAAATAATCAAATTAGTATAAACAACCACCAAATATGACCTTGACCTATGAGCTAGTCTTAAGTCTGACAAATCGTCATCAGCAACAACTATGGCACAATGGAAAGTTTGAAAGAGATCTGCCCATTAAGGAAGGAATTACAGTCCAGAAAATACTTAATCTGCAGAAGGACAGGCAGACATGGTGAAGCAGAATACTTTCCCCCTATTATGTTGTTGTGGGGTGGACGTATATTATTAACTTTTTAGCGTTCCAGTTATAAACAACTACAATGTACAATACCTGTAATCATTGATAGTGTGTCCACCTTTCTTCATGGCATCCGTGTCGCTCATCATAATGGTTTTACCGCGCTCCATCAACATTTTCTCCTGCTGTAAACAAATATGCCCTCAGTTTTATTATGTTCTCAATAACTTTTTACTATTTTAAACATTTCTCAGTGGGTCTAGGGTATTAATGAATTTCTTTAAAACCTACTGTACACACCAGATAACATTTCATGGGGGGAAAATAAAGTTAACTCAAGATCACATCATTTTATAGTGAAATTAAAGCTTTCTCCTGATCACAGTAAAAATAAAGTATATTCCAGATCACAGTATTTTACAGTGAAAATAAAGCTAACTCTAGATTACATTATTTCATAGTGAAAATAAAATTTTAAAAGGAATAATGCATATCATATTTTTTTGTTACTGCTTAGAATTTTATTATAAACTTGACTTACATTGGCCTTGGTTGGAGACACTGTTTTCTTTCTCCGTATCAGGAAGTAGATGAAGAAGCCGAGAACCACAAGGAGAACTCCCAGGATCAAGCCCATGAAAAATGACAATGCTGTGAAACCATGCTGGTAAAATATCTGAAGGAAAAAAATGCATGTGGAAATAATTAAAAGTTAAAATATCTTGAAAAATACTATCGCTGTGAAAACAAGTAGGAAATATTTGAGAGAAAAGATGTTTGTGAACAATTAATTGAAAATCAATTTTATCCATTTTTGTTCAAAATACCTTAAAAGCACTAAAAGTGCCGAATTGACGAAAAAATTTAAACATGTCGTTTTGGAAAGCAATTTGGATTGAAATGGACAATCAATGACATATAAATGATCTTGAAACACAGGTCTGCTACAGACACATCAACCAATGAAACATCCATATGTTTTATTGTAACAAGACCTATTACATAACAAATCATTTGGACATTATTTTCATTGTTATGTTAACATTATCTAATCAGGCTTGAAGTACCTTACCATAGCAGAAATTCTGAAATAATTATAAATAATATTGCATGTGGTGTTTCCCACAAACATGTTAAGTTTGGTCTTTTCAACCCTAATTGAGCATAAAATGTTAATAAAAATAAAATAAAACGCTTAATGGAATTTAAATTGGGTGCATAAAAAGTCATGGGTCAGAGATTTTGGATAACTGAGCCAGAATGCTACATACACTGTCCTTGTAGGTGATTGATCTCTCTATACACACTTTGGCTATAATGGGACCGTACAAGTCTGACGTCTGAAAAGTGAAACACAGCATAATACAATATATGATGCCACAGAAGAAATAGAGAATCTTACATTCATGCTCATTTTATACTGAATTTAATGCACAAGTTCACAAAATACATCATGTTTGACTCAGCCAAGAATTATAACAGTTTCATCAACTAATCTTATGAGCAAGAATGCAGGAATTTTTTTTATCACAAAACTAAGAATAGTTAAACATTTACCAATTTTATGGCAATACCTGTAAATCGACCATTGCACAGTTCACAAATAAATGGGTAAATAATTATAATAATACATTAGAAACAGTTTTATTTTTTCTCAATTTCATTAAACATTATTTTTGGTCTATTATATAGCAGACCGCTGCTTGGTCTAGTGGTAGAGCGCCCAACTCGCATGCGGAAGGTCGTGGGTTCGATCCCAGGCCGGGTCATATCAAAGACTTTAAAAATGGTACTAGAAGCTTCCTCGCTTGATGCTCAGCATTTAGAGGAGAGTTCTAGGTCTGGTCGGTCCGGTGTCAGTATAATATGACTGGGTGGAGTATCATACCATATGTCTGCGGCATGATACTCCATTGTGACAGCGCTCAGAATACTGTCTCAAGTAGACACCGTCGCGATATGACTGAAAAATTGTTGAAAGCGACGCTAAACACCATACAACAACAACAATCCCAGTTTCATACTTTCTAAGTATATTAATGGTGTTTATGCATAAATTAATTGATAAAGGGCAAAATTTATGTACCTTGGTGAATTTTCTTAAACTAAAGATGGCCACCCCACTATAAGCCGTTTATTCCATAGATACGCGTTTTCCCGCACCAATCACAGAAGGCCTTTGAAAACAGTGCAGGAAGAGTTCAGATTGCTCATAACGAGCAATCTGAACACTTCCTGCACTGTTTTCCACTCTGTCAGTTAATATAAACATAATTCACCCAAAAATTCAAAAGCCTTCTATATTAGAGGTGTCTAAAAGCGTTTATATTAAATAAAGAGTAAAGACCTTATTTTTTCTGGTCCCAAAGGTCGTCTTATTACAAGAGTTTTATTGTATTTTTGCATACACGTGCATCAATAGTCATACTGATGTATTATTATTAAGTGATAGAGGTGAATGTTGCGAGAAAAAATGTACAGTGGTATACCATTTTTTCTGAGTACCACAGTATGTACCATGGTATACCATGTCATTTTTTAAGGCCAAGGTGTCTCCAAATATCAGATTTGCCATGCTTGTTGTGAATGTTTTTCCATTCGTCTGCCATTTTGATTATACTCGATGTAGTCTACAGTATCACATGTGATGATAAATGTTCAATATTAACATAAATACCAAGTAAAACTGGTCTGATAATGTATTACTTTTACAATTAAGACAACTAAAGACTCTAAAAGGCAGAGATATCAATTTATGATGTAAACAGACATAAGAAATATGACACCTTTTCACATAAGTAATTTCTCTTAACAGAAACAGTTGATGGTATGTACCTGAAATCTGCGATAAACCCATTTTACCACGCAGCTCTATCAAATTAACTTTGTTATGTTAAGTTGTCATACAGTTTACTTCTTTATATATTTATCTCATACTTACATTTGAGGTAGTCTGATAATAGGAGAGTTCAAAGTTGTAGCGATTTATGTCCGCCATGTTTTTTCGATCATGGAAAGCCTTGAAACTGGCATTCTTAGATGCATTCGCTAAAACGATACATAAGCAAGGAGTGAAAAGGCTTTAATCTGTCAAAATATGCCAGTAATACTACAGAAATGTAATGAATGAATACAAAAGCTTTTGAATTTGAAACCAAAGTTATTGAGAAGAAGTCATTTTTCATTTTTTAGTAACAGTGACCAATTTACTTAAAAATATTCCCAGTTTCTTGTTGATGTTAGAAACATAGACAAAATTGTATAAAACACTTACTTAATGATTATAAAAAATGTTGTTTTTAGCTAAAGTGATCTTGATCTCTTACAATACAGCTAACAACCTATCTCAATCTTTCTTTTCATGAATGAACCTATATATACAACATTTAATCAAACTATCTAAAAGAAAATTTAAGTTTTTGAGTGGAACCAATTGGTTTTTTTTACCCTGGTTACATTTAAATCAAACATTGAACTGTTTTGTTTTTTTTCCTGAAAGATTTGTATTATATGGAAACGTAAGTTTTCTGTAGGTCAAATAAAACAATACTTACATGCCACGCTACCAACACTCCAGGTGAATTGTCTCTTTCCATCAATATTTGTGATGTCACTTGTTGTTGGGTTTAATAAATCCAGACTTATATAATCTAGAGTATTGTACTGAATTTCCAGACCTTCGTAAAGCTCAGCTTGAAGAGTGACATAGTCAGTAGCAAATGCACCCACATTTTGTATATACATGAAGATCTCCACTTCGTTGTCATCAATTTCCTGAAAATAAAATTTATGTATAATCAATATTTCTCATTATCAGTTGGCCACCATCTGTTCATTCATAATCATCTTCCTAATCATCATCATCTACATTGTTATCATCATCATCATCATCATCATCACCATTGAAACTGTTGTCACGGTCACCATTATTATCATTGTTAGTGTTCCAGTGTTATCAATTTTTATTGGTATGATCAGAGATCCATATAAGATGCCTTTTTACGTTGTTTTTTTTCAAAGATTACCATTATGCATTAATTTTAAAAAACCATTATATTCTGCACTGTTCTGATACAAAAGTCCAAATAATTTAAATAGAGTACCATATGCCTTTATGCATCATTCATGTGCAGGAGATGTATGTTTGTCCAAAATGGTGTCAAATTGTCTGCGTCTTTGGCGCTTGTATTTCCTAAGCATTAAAAACTGTACCAGCAAAAAGTCTGTTGCAAGCTCAAGTCTGAATGTATTCTATTAAAATAGTCATTAATACCATCATCACACAAACAAAAGTAAACAACAATAACATTGGCTCTTTTATTGTTGTTTTATTAGATTAAACTTTTATTACTTTTATTATTATTATTGTTTGTTTGTTGTTTTGTTGTTTTTTTGTTGTTGTTTTTTTTTTTTGGGGGGGGGGGGGGGTATAAAAACAATAAAGCAAAAACATAGCTACCTGCCTTGACTCACATAAAAATATTGGGTTGGAGCACAGCAAACAAACACATTTTTAAGGATAGTCTAAACAGTAACAAAATAAATTAAAAGTAATATATACTTAATTGTAATGACAACTCACCATTATTGTAGCTGAAACTGACATCAAGGGCCGATTTACGGGCGTTGTAGAACCATTGTAATAAATGACATTTTTTGCTGTCACTTCCTGTCCCGACTTTGTCCAGCCTGGCACCACATTCACGACATTATCAACCTAAATAAAGAAAAATTTTGTTTCACTACTTCACATCATAACACAATATAAGTGAAGATCCATAGAGCAACAAGGAGACATAAGTTCTGTTATCCGCCCTATCATTCACCCAAAATAAGTGTGACAAGTGTGTGTTAAATCCATATATGCCTCCGAACATATATATATATATATATTGTTTAACATTCTTTCTTATGACTGTTTTCATATTGGAAACTTATACCCATATTTCACTTTTAAATACCCCAGCGGTGGTCTAGAAGCTTCCACGCCTGGTGCTCAGAATTTAGGGACTAGTTATAGGTCTGGTCATCCTAGTATAATGTGACTGGGTGGGGTATCAAGCAATGTGTCTGTGGCATGACGCTCCATTGTGGCAGCTCTCAGAATATTGTCTCATGTAGACACTTGCGATATGACTATAAAATTGTTGAAAGTGACATTAAGCACTGTAAATGAGAATCACTGTTTAATTGAGTCTAATGCCAGGTTTTCACAATTACAGGTTATTGCATTCAGATTCTTACAGACGAATCTGTGTAAAACACCCATAAACATCTCACCACACATTTACACTCCTTATCCTTATAAAAGAAGCTTATGTAATTTGATCATGAAATATTTTCAAAATGGTTCCTTGTGATTTCTTGCTGCAGATGAGTAGAGCAAAAGTTGGCATAGCATATACTGCAATAAGACATCACTGGTGTTAAAAAAGTGACTTTTATAGGATTTCAACATATGCATGTATTTATGATCAGTTGAGGAATTCTATTTTCAAAAAATCTCAGGGTGTCACTGCACCCTCTTAAAAAAAACAACAAGCTGGTCAACCTACCAGTAAGTGTGCATTTTTATGTGGGTATACATTCCTGCTATGAAAAAAATATGTGGAATTCTTTTTTTACTATGGAAATCCTAGACCTTATTTTATGTAGAACAAAGAACAAAAATCAACTGTGCAATGAGACCTAAAGCGGAGTGGTAGTGCAAGTGGATAGTATGTTGACCCCTCAAACCAGAGGTCACATGCCACAAGTTTGATTGGTTCATGCCCCCGAACAATAAAGAGCCTTTCATAAAAATTCTGATCAAAGATTGCAATGGAGTTGAAATAAATCAAATTTATAAATTAATTTTTGACAACAGCATTATCATTTAAAAGAGGTGCAAACAACAAGAAGGAAAACAATCCATTAATTAAAGTAAACAACAAACTAACAATGTCTGACAAAAGTAACATAGGTATACATTAAACATACATTAACAACATTTCTATACGATATCTAAGTTTACTTACCGTGCTATTTATATAAGAATCATTAATTAATGAAGAAAAGTCCTCTAACGATGAATCCACTATAACATATCCCAGAGAGGTTATTGCAGACACCGTGGAAGACAGGGTGAAAAGAAATGTCAAGAAAAACACTAAATGGTTTGCCATTGTCAACTTCAGATGTGATGAACTGAAATTAAAAGTAAAAATATTTAAGTGATGGATATAAAAAGTTCAGGTTTTTTATTATTGACCCGACACAAGAACAACTACCCACTGCCCATGTTTGTCACATAAAGTCTCTGGACCAAGTGAGGTTCGAACCCATGACCTCAGCGGTGAGATGTAAGTTGTCATTAGACAACAGTGCCTCAGGCCGCTCAAACACAGAGGACATTTACACATTAATGGAAATCAGAATTCGGCAAAGATTAATAACTAGTTCAGAACTGTGTATATTGACTTTGTCTCAATGATCTTCAGATCTAAACCTTGATTCAGTATTTCTATCCTATACTCAATGTATCACCTGAAACAAAATGCTATTACCAGTCGTCCTATTCTTGCCATCAATCATTTTATCTATTGAAAGTGCTGCACTCCCTTGGTATCATGTGCACATTCCACAACTTTGTACACTTAACTTTCAAACAGTCTCCAAAGAGTCCAGGTATCTCTGCAATTCTCACTGCAGTAAATCCCATCCAAAATGTTCTCACACTTGTGCGGAATCATTACCAAGATAACATTTTTACCAATGCAATTTATTCATGTGTCAGCTTCACCAGGCTGAATCTGTATTGAGAGTGTGGCCCTTCAAGGAGTACTCATATATAATGGAGGTCCTCTTATGGTGGACACAGAGGATCAGGATCTGGGTAAGTACCTTGTAGAGCCTTTCAGTATATGCACAATAGAAAGGAGGTTTGGGAAACACTGATTAGTCCCAATGAAAGACGGCTGATTTAAAGCCGTTAACTGTATCTGCACACACAACACTATCTTCCAGTTGGTTCCAGTCTATAATAGTTTTTGGAAAGTAAGAGTTCTGGAATAAGACGCTTTTGCACTGCACTAATTTAAAGCATTTGCTGTTATTTAATGAACATTTTTCAATAATATTATCTGATTTTCAGTCTATGAGTTTTGTGGCTTTAATTTGGCGTTTGCCGCTGACAGGCGTTAAATAATCAAGACATTGCTTTCCTTTGATCTTGAAGGGGTGGTAGTTGTAGATCTTTCATTATACGTGTGACGCTACCTGGGTCTTGTGACTTATAGTCTCCTGTGATGAAGTGGACGGCTTGGCACTGTATTTTCTCTTGTTTAAAGATGTCCTTTTGTTGATAATATCCCAGACGATAGAACAGTATTCAAGGGTTGATCTGACAAGTGAAAGTTATGTCATTTTCCTGCATGATGGTGGACAGTGTTTCAAGTTCCTTCTAAGGAAGCCAATGGTCGAGTTTGCTTTTTTTTGAAATCTTGGTGATATGGACACTCCACTTTAGGTTTTCAGATATTGTCAATCCAAGATAGGCTTTTTCTGGTACTTGTTTTAGTATGGTTTTGTCAAGTTCTTAGATGTATCGGCACATGTCTCTAGTTTTTGAGACCTGTTGGAGGATATGTGGTCTTTTGATGGCTCGGTAGAGTAGACAATCATTGGCAAAAAGACAAACTGATGACTGCACTGTGTCTGGGAGGTCGTTGATATGGCATAAGAAAAGCAAGGGTCCCAATACTGTGCCCTGGGTTACTCCACGAATACTGCTTCTGATGTTTCACCATCTACCACAACTTGAATCGTCCTATTAATAAGGAAGTCTGTTAGCTAGGCATTGATGTTTCCATCTACTCCATATAGTTCCATCTTGTGAAGAAGCCTTCTCTGGGGGACTGTGTCAAATGCCTCGGAAAAGTCAAGAATGACCATCTCGATCTGTGCCTCTTTGTCCAAATTTATGCACTTCTCTGGATGGAAGCTCATACCCCAGCGTTTCTCCCAATCCGCTAGCTTGTTCAGGTCATCCTGTTGGGTTTGACAGTCCTGTTCAGTGTTGATTTCCCTGTATACCACACAGTCGTCTGCAAATAGTCTTGATTTGGATGACACCTGTAGTGGTAAGTCGTTGATGAAGATGAGGAATTTTGGTTTGACTTTTTAGTGATATTGAGATGTCGAGATATGTTGCGGATGTCATTGATTCTAATTTAGTGTTATGGAGAATCTAGGAGGTGTTGATATCGAGTGTTTTTACTTTTTGTTACATGAATGAACTGAGTTGAAGTGCATGTCCCACTTTGTTCGAGCTTGAGACTCTCTTAAGACCTGAAATACGACCCAATAAACAATAAATTACTCATGTATAGTTTAAAAAATGATCAAAAACAGTGTTACCTTGCATTCTGCCAGATAACTTGTACAAATGCGGATAATTCGAAATATTTCGCCGGAAGTTGATCATTTCTAATACCACTCGGATAGCCGTCGGATTTGTTCCCTAAAGTCTATTGGTGTGATATTGGCCTCAGTTAGGTTGTTTTGTCGCGTGACAAGTATTCTTTAAAAAAAATCGGACGAAAAGTTATTTATGTAACTGCAGTGGAATTAATCCATAACTTGAAAGCCTGACGAATAGTTAAATGGTGTTGTTTTTTATACTGAACGAACACAAACGAGTAGTCCGAACATATTGCCCTTTGACCTTTGTGTAAATATTTTCCGCTGCCATAGTTACATGTTCTAACTTGCTTTGACACTGTTCTGTAGGCTGGCCGCGTACTATATTTATATTCTGTTTGGCCTTAAACTTATATTGTATAGATTAAAGCTATATAACTATATTAAAATGAAAACAGCGTCGACATAAAATAATAAGAGCGTATCCACCGTAGGCCTAAAGCATGCATGGGCACTGTTTTAGCAAAATTATTCATTTACCGATAAACTAAATAAAAATGTCATCATTTAGATATATCAGTATGGATTTGATGATGTATTGTATTTATGATACATTTGTTAGCATATTATTAATGGCGGATACAAGGGAGGGGTCAGGATATCACATGACAGGCATATATATATTTTCTCACTAAGTGAAAATGACTTGTTCATTTTCCAACTAATGCTTTTTAATCGTATTTAATTATATAACAATATGACCTATGAATTTAAGAAATGGGGCCACGAGGCCCTATAATTACTGACCCTGTAGATCCATATATCGCAATAGGTCAGTAGGCCCTAGGCCTAGATCTATGATATCATTTAGTCTATTTTGTGATATCATTCAATATATCTTGAGACATTAAGTAACATTAAAAATTCACGTCAGCAACTATTTCATGTTATATTAGGCCTAATAATTGATTTTGGGATTGGTTCACCCTGTCGTGCTGATCAGAATTGATCGGTGCCCCAAAGCAAATCTGCCCCTGGAAAATGTACATCTTACTATTACTTTAATAGCATTACCAAATATTCAAACAAATCTATCCACTGTACATATTTTGTTTACCCAAGGGAAGTTCATTCCAGTGATCACTAATACCAACAAAGTTGTTTGTGTGCATTAATAAGTCTAAACCTTTTCAAGGACTAGATCTATAATAAATAGCTACAGTAAAGGCATTGACTCTTTATTCAACTTTTTTTGACCAGGCAATACAATGCATTTGCATGTTATGGAATTTCATCTATAAACTGTTGCATTTTTATGTGGTAGAAATGATATTTTTGCGAGAGAAAATTGTAAACACTAACTCTGGTTCTGCCTAGGAAGAGTAGAGCGTGGTTTTCACAATCAGTGAAAAATGAAAAAAAAAAAAGAAAAAGAAAAAGTTTATTAATGCAATATGTCACTGATTAATGCATACATTCTGACATAGGACACCAGCGAAATCAATAGCACCCCGGTCTGTGATAATACCTAGGTGGGTATTTAAGTCTCCTACAATGATAATGCCCTTATCAATTGTTGCTCATCTGGCCAGAAACATTGGCAATTTTTTTCACTGTTCTTTAAATCATTCTCCTGAGTTAGTGGCGGGCTGTACTCTACCAGTTGCAACACAAATTCGTTGATATTCAACTGGCAATACATGTGTTCAAAATGTGTACGACTAGATGCAATGATATGTTGCATATTGCATACATACATTACGGGTGTATATATCCAGTGAAATATGTTATGAAAGGCTGAGATCGGATACCAGTAGTTAACACCATCACTGTCCCAGCAACGTTATGAAAGGATCAATGTTTGTTTTATCTTTCTTTATTCTATCATGAGTCTGTCTCCATTATGCACGTGATATCACGTTTCTGAATATATGATACCAAAAAAACAGTATGTGAAAGTCATAGTGCGACATATCGCACGTCTCTGTGAAGCCTTTTAAAGATTTTTATTTTGCATTGCCCGAGCAACGGGGACAGCAGATCGGATTTCCAAACTATAAAAAAGCTGTCCATTCACGCCTTATTTAACCAGGCTATTAAAAGTCAGTGACCATTATGTTATTAGTCGCAGGTAAACGTAAAACAGCGGCCAATAGAACGTCCAATTAAAAAAATAAAACTATCTAATACAGTGATATATAGTTGTTACTACTGCAGCACAGCAGCAGTACAATATGCATTGTTATTTATTTTTCCCCTCTGAAAGGCATATACCCTTGTGTAAAGTACTTCTTCTGAATTGCTGGCTTTATTTGCATTTAATTAACTCAGAATTTCTGATTCCATTGCAATATCGGCCACAAAGGTTGCGTGTATACTTTTAAATTCACAAAAAAATAAAATAAAACCTTCATTTTTTAACAATGGCAACCTTTTAATTTATATATTAATTTTATATGAATATAACTTGTTTATGTTTCGATATCCATGAAACTTTAGCAGTATGTATGTATTACATTCAAATCAAAATGACGAACATTTAAGTTTTATTTTATTTTAATTTTTCTGATCCGATAGCCGTCATTTTTTGGGGCGCTCAATTCACGTCGGTCTTGACTGTTATTTCCGATCTTCATAACATATATCTTAATTCGTTTTAATTAACTATGCAGTTGATGTACGTATTAATGTAGTCAATGATCCGATGATGATGGGGTATTTTTTTTTTCAGTTATCTTTTTGTATTTTTATTTATCATGATCGTTTCGGGACTGCTCGTCGATTTAGTGAACAGTTATTTGATATGACTTGAAACAGAAATGATTGCAGTTTCTGGTTTCTCTTTTCATAAAAATAGAAGAAGTATTTCATGGTGAACTGCTGCAATTGGCAGAAAAATAACAGAAATAAGAGACCCATCTCATATTCTGTACAATGCCCCTAACCTGTATCCGTACATGAAATTTGTTTATAATGTTTACAGAAGACCTACGCTGCGTTTAAACTTATCGACTTATTTCTTATTTACATGGGTGAACTGAAAACAAAACTGAAAGCCTCTGAGAATATTTTTATGATTAACAAGTTCAACTTTTATCAAATAAGCGACCTTTGAGGTTATGGCGATTGCAATTAAACTGTGTTATACCAAAGCTGTAGGAGTATTTCAATTATTGGCGGGGCAACTTAGAGGCGAGTCTGGGAGGTAATACACTCTCACGTTTGTCATTTTCACCAGATGTTTGGTAATAAGGTTGAAAATAGATGTATTGGGGAAATGGGAGTATATGCTGCCCCACCCACCTAAACTGTGAGCAATATTTTATACCAGGCCCATTTTTTTTAATTAGCAGTTCAATGTGTTAATTTATTAATAAACATACACTCAAATGAGAATTCATGATTGCAACTTCTCATCTGTCATTGCGTTAAAATCGACATTGTCGATCTTGGCACATTGGAAACCTGAATTAGATCCCATTGATTTTAAAGTCAAAACCGTAACTGAATATTCGAGAAATCTACCTTGTAATGAAGTACCACTTCCAATACAATAATTAGTAGTTAAACACCATGTTCGAATGACCCAAACGGTGAAAATAGTGTTCAGTTGGGCCATTCGGATACCACGTCATCAGACTAAAATTCATGCTGAGGTCATCCAAGTACACACAAACTGACAGTTTGGAGTTTGTGTTTACTAAAAATGTATTTATACATATGAGAATTTAACATTTACTAGTTTACTTTTAAAAATTAATATTGTAACTAGTGCATATCAAAGCACGTTGTCGAACGATTTGATATTTTTTAGTTGATCGCTTGCTACACCTATGCCTGGTCCAACCCCTATAACGGCAATTTAAACGAGACTATATTGGAACTTTCTAAGCTAACCCCATAAGAACGTTATGAAATATAAACGGCTCAGTTTTGAAAACTGCCGCTTTCAAACTTCACAAATCGGAAGAGCATTTGATCTTGTGTTTCGCTCATGTTCAATGTACATCTATGATTTATATATGAAAATATCATTGAAAATACAAAGATTTCGGATAAAAACGATATCCGGAATTAGACTCGTCCGCTCTAGTGTAAACAGGCTGATAAGTTTCATATTGTGACTAACATAAGCTTCAATACGTATGAAGTACAAACATCAAGGCTGATAAGTTTCATATTGTGGCTAACATCAGCTTCTTTACATATAGTACACGCATCAAGGCTGATAAGTTTCATATTATGGCTTACATCAACCTCGGGCTAGTGACGTCATCTAGGGAAACGACTACCACATATAAGGGTCAAGGTTAAAAGTCTCTTATTTAGACCTAGGACCAGTCTATCCCTGGTCAAAGGGAAATAATCAATTACACTGTTGACGTAGCCTCCCTTTGACAATCGAGCCATGTATGAGATTTTTTTTGATTTTTATATACAACCACTTAATGAGATATTCAGAAAGCATTAATCAACCTGAAATAAATAAATATCGACACAATTAATATAACAACTTGTTATTTGAAAAAGAATTTGAGAAATAATATCAATCGCATACTCTCAACCACTCCCATCATGATTTGATAAGAGATATCGACGAAGTGTTCCAAATTACGAGTAGTCTGGTTCTCAAAATGAAATTGGGCAGGGGATAAGACTGTGGTATTTAATTTTTGTTACGGTCAAAGGGAGACTAGAAGCCAATTGGAACTGATTATTTCCCTTTGACCATAGAAAAATAATCAGTTCCAATTGGCCTAGTCTCCCTTTGACCATTGCAAAAACCTTTGACCTTTGCAAAAAATAAATTACAGAGTATTTAATAACCCGAAAGAAATAAACATCGACCTAATAAAAACAATTTCTTGTTATTTGAAAAAGTATTTGATTTTTTTATGTGAGATCGATGACCAGTCAGTTATCAGGAATGAAGTTGTACTAGACTAGACCACTGTCATCTGGTACCCTTCAAGATGAAGAGTAACGGAATTAACTAAAGCAGGCTACCAAACTAGAAGGAAAATTGAATTACTCCCCTTGGATCGTAGAGCTCTATAATGGCGGTTATAAATTATCTTTAAAAATGCATTTTGCTTATTTTAATGCTATTTTCTTATTTGAGTGGTATTATTATTATCGATTGTCATGTTTTAATTGTGAATTTAGAAAAAAAAACACACAAATATATTAAAAAATCTGGGATGAGTTTGCCAGCTTAGGCAGGGTACCAGACTTTTTTTTTTCATCACAAGGGAGATCAATCATTTGATAATAATTAAAACTTACTTACTCCCCTTTAGACCATTACTGGCGGTTATACTCTTCTTCTTTGAAAACGCAAATGCTTATTTTTTTTATTTGAATGGCATTTTGATGTATAATTATCATTTTGAAAGCATTGTCATGTTTTAATTGTAAATTTAGAAAAACACAAATGATGCTTGTAAATTGGGGATGCGGTTGGGCTAATGTTTTCTTTCACCGTGAGCTCTTCAATACGGAGTTTTGTGCGCGGGGGATTCAACCTACGATGTCGTCTGTTAGCTGTTATCTATGGCTTATTCTGCATAGCGAGGAAAATATGAAAAAAATAGATAAAATTTAAAGGCTCAAAAACTATATTCACATGGGCGTAGGAACCGTCCAAATTAATTTCTTGTAAATCACCGTAGAAAAGTAGTCTCACGATGTTAAAATACTGAGAATTGGAGCACGTGGTCACGTGGCAGACCACAGATCAATGGCCGGAGTGCCGTGGGTCCTCCGCCACGGCTGTGTGGTGGCTTAGTACTGGTTCTACCCACGAAGACTTCGAACGTGATTTGTCTAAGTTGTAAGAACTTGTCTTACAATCGAAGCAGAGACATAGACACATGTCTCTGATCGAAGTAGAATAAATAAGTTTAAACTTACTAGATGTCACCCAGTTTCCTAAGGCAAGACTGAAACCCTTTTAGACTGGGCTGGCTGACTACCTCATGTGGAAGCCAGAGAACCACGTCAACACTATTGAGCAGGTTCAGTGCCGAGTGGCCTGCTGTGTTTTCAACGACTATTCTACTAAGACCCAGGATGTATCTCCAATATGCTTAAAGAACTGAACTGGGATCCCTTTGAACAGCTTCGAAAACACAGCCGCTCTCCATGATGTACAAGATCCGCAACAACCTTGTAGACTTCAACACAGACAAGTTCCTCCAAAGCAGCGACGTGCATACCAGAGGACATCGTATGCTATTCCATTAGCGTATCGAACACCAGATACTTTCGAACTCCTTCTTCCAACGGACTGCGAGAATGGAATCTTCTTCCATCCAGCATGGTATTTGCCCCTACCTTGAATGTTTTCAGGTCACTCCATGCTGTCTATGCTGATAATATGATAATCCTTCTTGATTGGATTAATTTAATTTGTGTGTGATCGACTTTCAATTAACATTGGACAAATGTTATGCTTTTTCATACTTATTAGATTACTCAATTACAGTTTTTAGGATGACTTATCTTTTGATGGGATGAGTGGTTTTGTGACACTAAGCTGGACATATGTGTGGTATGCCTTCCCCTTAGCTTTCGGTGAACATGATAAAATATGTTTCCTAATCAACAACAAGACAGTTTGCTGATTACTGTTATAATAGATGGAATAGAACCGGTGGTAGCTTGGATAAAAATGATGTGTAGGCACATTTTTAGGGGGTCTGGGGTATGCTCCTCCAGCTAGACTGTCGTTGGTGTGTTTTGATGTATATCTCTTATTTCATAGGGGCCTGATTATCCTTAATATTAACCTTGAATTCACTGTTTTATAACCAAATAAATGTTATGTTCACTTCAATAAAGGAAATAATGAAGAAGTATCGCGGTCAGATTTTATTGCATTTTTTGGCATTTTTATTTTTTTGAATTTTCAGAAAAAAAGATTAAGGCAGGTGCCTACAGTGCCTATAGGAAGCTACGCCAGTGATATAAGTTTTCTCTGCATTAATTTTTGTTTGATTAGCATATATCAAGATAATACCAGTTAAAGTCAATCTCGGTACAGTTGTACTGGCACATATAACACCTCCCCCACCACACATTCATTCCCCATGCATATATTAATCACAGTATCCATTTGTTTGTCTGCAAAATTTCGTGGTCTGGTTCAGTTCTTTGTCATGCGTGGAAGGATTTTAAAAAAACAAGGCAAAAATGTCATTGTCACACAAGATGCAGGTTGGTAGCTCAAAGGTAAAAGTTACACTTGTAAAAAATGTTTACTTGAGAATGCAATATTTGTGTCTGAAGTGTAAATTTGTCATTGATCAAGCAGCCACACAATGATTACTATGTCATGACGCTGTGGTGCAAGACCCAGGATCTTGTTTCACAAAAATACTGCTGTCTTTTATTTTACTTCATACTAAAATAGAGCACACTATTTGAGTTCAAGTAAAATAACAGACTTGTTTTCGCGAAACCAATGTCAAGACAGTAGCTTATGGGTCAAGGTCATACTTTGAGGTAAAACATAAAAAACTTAATATAATAACAAAGTAAATTACAGAGCAATTCAGGGGGTATTTGTAAGATACTAGTAACATTTCGTTTTTAAGATTTGCACTGTTTATTTCATATTTTTTGCACATGCTGCTATGTTTCTTTTCATGAATATAATTAATGATATAAATGAATCATAAAAAAAATGAAAGTAATTTCCAGACAGAACCAGTTGCCGATAAGATCGAATAAATGCTCAAGTGGTATGTTAAATTATTGCAATACAATTTAATTGTCGTATTTAACATGAAATGCATAATAATCCTGCATCAGTTAACTTATATATAAATTATATTTCTTTATTCAGATTGTTTCCACAAGATGGAGAGCTGTTGTAATGATTGTGTGGAAGGGGTCGGACCTGAACCTTATATTAGAGGCTGATAAAAACACCTTTTGTGGTAAGACAATGTGTATTACAGCAATTATAAAGAATTCAACAATATAAGATTTAATATTAAACAATAGAAAAGTTTAAGTCATTTTTATTCGTGTCGTGTAACCACTAGCCACTGAATACAACCTTATTATTAATTGTTCATATAGAGAACTCACCTATGTTGCTGATATTTTTCGATCTTTCTAGTAAAACTGCACATCTATATCAAACATATATTATGGATATTGTGTTCAATAACTTGTATTGTATTTTGGCCATGTAGTGTATAATTCTTTAATTTTGTTGAGCAAATACTAAATCGTATCCCGCGATAAAGTCTCTCATTGACCAGTATCGGGTAATGCTAAAACATTGACGAATAGAACAGAAAATACTATTTACCTGTATTAACGAATTTATCATAAATGCAATTTTTTAAAACTACAAGGATGGAATCTACCATAATCTTCGAATGGGACCTTCCTCTTTCTGGTTCAATAAACTTTCCATCATTTGCTGAACAGAAAGTTATAAGTGATGCATCTTTAACACTCAGTTGACAGAATTCAATTAGGAGCGGCACCATTTTTATATTCACATCTTTAAGTCAAGTATACATTAAATTGTCAGTATTTCTGAAAAACTTAAAACTATACAATAGTGTGTCTAATTGTAGGTCGGATGATTATGAAAAGAAAACGAAGAAGGGAAGACGACTGCTTTGACTTAGTAGCCCGCAAGAAAAACACCATATGTAGATGATAGGCATGAGGTGTACCTGTACAGCTGCTACCATGGGAAGTAAAGGTAGAGCCTAAAATAAAAACACCCATGTCTAATTTTACAGATATTTTCCAAGTTGCTTAGGCTAAAAAATAAAATAATTGTGTTTCTGGTGGCCCCAAAACTGATGGTCGGTAGGTAGGTTTGTTATTTTTAAACATTACGTTCATCTGTACATGTAGGTATTTGCTGTATATATTATTTAATACCTTGCACCATGTCAGGGTTTTGTTGCACATATGAATAGGTGGTAGGTATGGTATATGACGTAAGATACCGTGCACAATATCGGGATTTTGGTGCATGTGTGAATGTAGATGGCTGTTATATTGTATATGGCATGAGATACCTTGCATCATGTTGGGGGGGGGGAGGGTAAAGGAATATATATCATATGGCTGTAAATGGTAGGTATGGACAAATTTTCAAACGAGCAATGTATTTGGTGCTCTGTCATGCAATATTTGTACTTTCAAGTTTTCATGAAGACGTTGGATATAGAACATACTTGTGTTGTGTTGATAATAGACCTGTATAATTCCTTGTGCTGATAATTTCCATTCCATAAATAATTTCATGCACGCAACTCAAATGATGTAGGATAAATAACGCAGAAAGGATAATTGTATGCAATTGTCAATTTAAACGTAAGATGAAATACAAAACAGACAAAAGAGTTCAAGTTTTTGATTAGTGAGAAAAGATTGTATTGGCTGATTAACTGCGAGAAATATATAAATTATCACCATGGAAACAAAATCATGTTTGTCGTATTTCAGCAGTGTCCCTAACTAGCACTATTATAATCCAATATATTTGTGCTTTTTTTCGACATATTTACATATACATGGCAGAGTTGTATTGGTGGAGGAAGAACTTGGAATGAAACCTGAATAGAACCACCATTCACAGTACCTTAGACATCCGACCTCAGAGAACCTTGCATTAAAAGTGAAATTATTTCTTAAATTACATAATAGAACATTGACTGACTGGCTAGCTCAATTTTTCATTCACTCACAAACTCATTTCAAGTTTGCTTTTATCTGTAATAGACTATTCACCTGAACACTCTGTTGGTTTTCACAGACAGGGTTAATCATCAACTGGGTAAGAGACGCATTTTCCCACTGCGAGAGGAATAACCCAAATTGCAAAACACTTGGGATTAAAAGTACAGATAGAAAACATGGAATATTTTTATAAAAAGTATTGTTTTGCAAAAATATTTTGGCGGTGGATTCCACCTCTGCTGATCCAGTTCCGACACCCTTGTACAATGGATTGGGCAGAACAGATAAAAAGAGTTCAGGAACGGAAAATTGAATGATTGAGCGGGGGTTGAACCTATCCATTAGGCCATTATAAATTAACTACTAGATTATCATCCAAATAATTCTTAAAAACTGGGAGTGCAGGAGGACTTTATGTTTTATTTTTAAATTTCTTAAAAAAAAAATTTTTTTTTATGAAAATAAAAAGGGTCGGGTTGGCATGATAATTGTGGAGCTGGCGGGGATGATAATCTATTATCATTTATTATGGCCTTAATTATACAAGTTAGAGTTAAACAAAGTGGTAACATACATGTATATAACATTTTACAGGCTGGAATTTGTGCGATATTTTATAAATACAAAAAAAAAACAAATATCAAACTTCATGTGAACTTATGTTTATATTGAAAGTTTAACTAGGTATGTTGTTTTTAATACAATATAAATGCTATATTTCAGATTTACAACTTTATATTTTCTGACTAAATGGATCAGTTTAACGGTTCATTAATTCAAAGACATGTAGTATGTTACTTCATTGTCAGCACTAGCACAACAATGCCAATGTCATCTGCGCTCCTTGTAATTTCTTTGAGAAGACAGGAAGTGGTAGACAGAGCTTTTTTCACCAAACTGCCATGGATTGGAGCAATACAGGAAAAAATGATAAAAAACATCAAAACAATTAGTTTAATTTATACTAATTTACTTTAGCTCGATTGCGATGAAAGCTCAGAGCTTATATGAACCGCTTTCGAGTCCGCTTCCTGGGTAGAACCAGTACTGAGTGCTGTTTTATGAGAGGCATCATGCCAAGAAACAGAATAGATGTACCAGTAAACTTAATTAATAATTTTCTTCCTCCATGTCTAATATATTTTAATATTACTATTAATTAAGTCTGTTCTTATTAAAACAATAATGAAACATGGAGGGAGGAGGAAATGTCTGTTTTTTTAAAAAAAAAATCACCACTGAAATTAATACAATTTATTACAGACACAAAGTACATGGGTTAACGAGGCGTACTTGTTCACTAAACAATAGGTCATGTTGTGATCATTGTTCACGGGATCATCTTGGTGGATGACCATGACTTCACACCTTATCTCTGCAAGTCACTGACTACTTCCACACATACAACTTGGTGGATAACCATGATTCACACCTTATCTCCGCAAGTCACTGACTACTTCCCCACACACAACTTGGTGGATAACGATGACTTCACACCTTATCTCTGCAAGTCACTGACTACTTCCACACATACAACTTGGTGGATAACCATGATTCACACCTTATCTCCGCAAGTCACTGACTACTTCCCCACACACAACTTAGTGGATAACGATGACTTCACACCTTATCTGTGCAAGTCACTGACAACTTCCACACATACATCTTGGTGGATAACCATGATTCACACCTTATCTCTCCAAGTCACTGACTACTTCCCCACACAAAACTTGGTGGATAACGATGACTTCACACCTTATCTGTGCAAGTCACTGACAACTTCCACACATACATCTTGTTGGATAACCATGACTTCACACCTTATCTGTGCAAGTCACTGACTACTTCCCCATACACAACTTGGTGAATAACCATGATTCACACCTTATTTCCGCAAGTCACTGACTACTTCCCCGCACACAACTTGGTGGATAACGATGACTTCACACCTTATCTCTGCAAGTCACTGACTACTTCCACACATACAACTTGGTGGATAACCATGATTCACACCTTATCTCCGCAAATCACTGACTACTTCCCCACACACTACTTGGTGGATAACCATGATTCACACCTTATCTGTGCAAGTCACTGACTACTTCACCACACACAACTTGGTGGATAACCATGACTTCACACCTTATCTCCGCAAGTCACTGACTACTTCCCCACACACAACTTGGTGGATAACCATGATTCACACCTTATTTCCGCAAGTCACTGACTACTTCACCACACACAACTTGGTGGATAACCATGATTCACACCTTATCTCTGCAAGTCACAGACTATTTCCCCACATACAACTTGGTGGATAACCATGACTTCACACCTTATCTGTGCAAGTCACTGACTACTTCTCTACATACAACTTGGTGGATAACCATAACTTCACACTTTATTTCTGCAAGTCACTGACTACTTCCCAACATACAACTTGATGGATTACCATGACTTCACACCTTATCTGTGCAAGTCACTGACTACTTCCCAACATACAACTTGGTGGATAACAATGACTTAACACCTTATCTGTGCAAGTCACTGATATTTCTGTTGTATCGAATAAAATAAACAAATGTAGCTGTTTAATTTTGTTATTATTTTCATTGTTATGGGTTCAGCATATTACAATAATTGAGTAAATACATCGTTTTTTGAAAACTATTTACATTAACTCAGTAAGAATCTGTCAGAAACGGCGATAAATTGTCAAAAATGATACGTTTCAAGACCTCATTTAAGCAAGGAATTTTAGAAAATTCCTTGATTGAACCATTATCACTTTTTTATCTGATTAAATATACAAAGAACAATTCATAGTGATCTCAATAAGTGCATTAAAACGTCACAGTCAATTATTACACACACACCGCATTTGAGTTTTCCTTTTAGCCGGAAAGTGGTCAGAACATGACTAGGTTTTAATCTCAATAGCGGTGTGTACATTCCCATGATGAACTGTTTAGAAGAACAATGGCGACCTCCATATCCGCTCATGCGACCTCCATATCCGCTTATGCGACCTCCATATGCGCTCATGCGACCTAACCAAAAAGATCATGATTCCAGATTAGACAAACTTTCCATTGTATGATTCCAGACCCAGTTATCTCAGTCAATAGCACGTCTGAATATCAATCCAGGGGTCGTGAGTTTGAATCCCAATGGTCAAAGTCTCTGATGATTGATTTACAACATTGCTTCTCATTGTCATTCTTCTTCCACCACTGATTCAAGCGGGAAAGTTATTAGTTTCATGCAGAGATGGGTGTGTTCGGGTATTGATAAACCTTCCAAAATAGAATCCCAGCAAAAATGGTTTCAGTCAAATAAAAACGAGGTTAAAATAATTCAAACATCTTTGTGTGATATTGATACCTGTTTTATTTCATACTTCAATATTAATCAATTAAAAAGTCAATAAATGAGTGACATAATAAATATTTTATCCTGCTTTTATTTCACAGAACTTCCAGATGTTCCCATGGCAACTGTTTAGAGGGATAATTTGTGCTGTTGATGTCAGCATCTCAAGCACTATTAATTACATAGAGACAACACAGAAAATATGCCAGAGAAAAGCTTCAGGTCTTAACTACACAGCATGATGAAAATAACAATATGAGGTTTATGGAGATATTTTGGAAATTCTGCCAAGAAAAAGGTAAATCTATTTATAACCGCTATTTCTCAGGTAATCTTCAGGTGATTCAACATTGATTGAATATTGTATATGTGTGAAAACTGGCAGTGGTGTCTGGAAGTGTGAGTAAGTTGGTGGTTGAGCACGTGCAGATCTTAGACCGATGATACAGCCATTGTCAATTGTAAACATTAACTGTTTATACTGTTAATGACCTTTGTGATGTCTGACCAATAGTTCATGATGTCAATTTTCAATTGAAATGTGCACTTGGTCGGAAAAAAAAATTAAGTGAAAATAAAATCATGCCTGCTGCTGAATATTTGAAAACTGTAATTATAAAATATTTGTCTGCGGAAATGAACTCTCAACCAAAATTTGTCCAAATGTGACCATTAACTTGCTTCTGTATTCATACATTTTATGGAAATGATGACATTTAGCAAAAGATTTTTCAAATTCCTGTCATACACAGAATAATAGGCAATCTCAATTATACAAAATGTCAGCTTTGATGTAAAAATGTCAAATAAATATTCCACATATTGAAAGACCAGAGTTTGATATAGGAATCAACTGAATTACCACACTTTGTAAAAAAGGTAGGTAGCTAGATCAACTAATGGGGTGAGAATGATTAATATGTTATTTGACCATTAGTTGTTTGTTTAAATATTTTAGCATCATTTTTATGCCATCCAGGGCTAACAGATGATCAGTTAACCAACCACTTTCCCCTGGGTTTCTGGAATGTTAACTAGTAATCTAGCATGCCTGATGTGTCATGAAGGTTAGATAGACCATCTTTTAATGAGTCTATTAAACCAATTAATATTTAGTCAGCCTGATCTGACAGCTGGCAACGGGCAAATTGACAGCTTGTTATGTGTTGTATAGATAGCTAAACCAACTAACAATGAGTCTGTTAGACATGTTAATATGTAGTCAGTTAGACCAACTAACAATGGTTCTATTAGACATGGTAATATTTAGTCAGTTAGACCAACTAACAATGGGTCTGTTAGACATGTTTATATGTAGTCAGTTTGACCAACTAACAATGAGTCTGTTAGACATGTTAATATGAAGTCAGTTAGACCAACTAACAATGGGTCTCTTAGACATGGTAATATTTAGTCAGTAAGACCAACTAACAATGGGTCTGTTAGACATGGTAATATGTAGTCAGTTTGACCAACTAACAATGGTTCTGTTAGACATGGTAATATTTAGTCAGTTGGACCATTTAACAATGGGTCTGTTAGACATGGTAATATTAAGTCAGTTAGACCAACTAACAATGGGTCTGTTAGACATGGTAATATTTAGTCAGTAAGACCAACTAACAATGGGTCTGTTAGACATGGTAATATGTAGTCAGTTTGACCAACTAACAATGGTTCTGTTAGACATGGTAATATTTAGTCAGTTGGACCATTTAACAATGGGTCTGTTAGACATGGTAATATTAAGTCAGTTAGACCAACTAACAATGGGTCTGTTAGACATGGTAATATTTAGTCAGTAAGACCAACTAACAATGGGTCTGTTAGACATGGTAATATTTAGTCAGTAAGACCAACTAACAATGGGTCTGTTAGGCATGGTAATATTTAGTCAGTAAGACCAACTAACAATGGTTCTGTTAGGCATGGTAATATTTAGTCAGTTAGACCAACTAACAATGGGTCTGTTAGACATGGTAATATTAAGTCAGTTAGACCAACTAACAATGGGTCTCTTAGACATGGTAATATTTAGTCAGTTAGACCAACTAACAATGGGTCTGTTAGACATGGTAATATTAAGTCAGCTAGACCAACTAACAATGGGTCTCTTAGACATGGTAATATTTAGTCAGTAAGACCAACTAACAATGGGTCTGTTAGACATGGTAATATTTAGTCAGACCAACTAACAATGAGTCTACAGTTAGAGCAACTAATAATATGACTGGCTAGTAATCTTTCATTAATAATAGGTGACCACACCAATTAATAGTTTAAGAGTGTTTGTTAGACCAGTTCATATTTAATCTGTTTAGCTACTAATGAGTCAGTTAGACAAGCTATACATATGGGTGAATAAGACCAGTTAATAATGGGTTAGACTTAGATCAGCTATAAATGATCTACAAATATGGGTCATTTAAAACATATATCAAAATGTACAAAACAATAAATTATAGAGACTGGCTAATCATTACAGAGACTGGCTAATCATTACAGAGACTGGCCAATCATTACAGAGACTGGCCAATCATTATAGAGACTGGTCAAGTATTACAGAGACTGGCCTGTCAGGAATCCTAACTATTGACTCTTGGATTGACAGTCAAGACTGGTTGGTCAGATTAATAAACTGGTAATAAAAGCAAAAATCATAACCATGTTATAAATTTATGATAAAATGAAAAACATCCAACTAAACAACAACCATCAAATCCAGTATGGGAGGGTTGTGGGTCCAATTTTACCCCGTGGCTATGTGTGGTGTCGTTGAGCAAGACACTTTTTCCGCATATGTTTAGTTTTGGTCGTACCAAGGAAGACTTTGAGTGTGATTTGTTTAAGTTGTAATGTGTTCCAGAATCAAAGTAAAGTAAATGAGATACGGCAAGCTTGTAAATGACTTGTAGCAAGTCTAGAAGCACACCCCCAGTTGGAAGCAGCGTACAGAATGTATATAAATGCTGCAATTTGTTCCTGTCTTCAGTAGAGTAGTAAAGAGACTGTAGTAAACATCTACACAGTTAGGATTAAAGTTCCTCATGGAATCGTGTCATTCTGTTTTACCACCTATTGTAACTAAAGTGCCCCACCCACCGCCGTATCGTCGCCTGCCACCAAAAATAAACTCTACTCTAGGACATCTTATTGAAATTGTAAGTTTTTTTATTGATTTTATTTATTATGTATAACTTGATTGAAAAATCTATATTTTTTAAGAGTCAGAACTTTTTGTTAAAAAGTTTTGTGTATACTCTTTTCTTATAGAGTCAAAATGTGTTGTTAAAAAGTTTTGAATATACTCTTTCTATATAGTCAGAATTTTTTGAAAAAATGTTTTGTATACTCTTTGCAAATAGTAGAAGTGCATTGATTTACGCTTTATGATTAGTTCATATTTATTGATTTTAGCTCAATTGTAAAGTAACCTCAGGGCTTTGATGAATTTCTTGAAATCATTTTTTTGGTTGCATCAGTGTCATTTTTGGGAAGTCGATGGGTCGTTTAGCCTGGAATTAGTCCTATGACCTCTGACATGAGCGGTCAACACCCGATCCATCACTGCCTACTTAAATGTGTGATTTGATTTGTCTGACGTTTGTCTGTCATTGTCAGTTCTCTTCTCTCGTCGTTGGTATAGAGGATATTTGTTTGTTTTGGTGTAAGATCGAATTATAATTCATCAAATGATCACCAAAAATCATATGATGAGAATATCATTTTTGGTGATCACGAGATGAAATATCATTTGATCTTACACCAAAACAAACAAATTTTCTTTTTATCGTATGCATTTACATAATTTTTTGTTCATTTTGACCTCAATTTGTCATTAGATATTATTTGAATAACCATCATCAATGGAACACACAGAGACAAGAACCATAACTTGGGGTTGCATTTTGGCAAAGTTATGGCCCTTTTGGACTTAATTTTTCATCTGTAGACACCCAGGTTAAACTTTTGCATTTAGTTGCGTTTAAATTTTGGTGTTTGCCTCCAGTCTCAATTTTTGCAGGGGTGGTGAGTTTTATCCCATCGACAAGCTTTGTTGTCTTCTGACAACTCTTGTTTGTTTTTGTAATGTCAATATAATGTCTCTTGTGTGATGTAAAATTTGCAGTCATCCAGTTATTATGTTTGGGAAAGATAATGATTGATTGATTGATTAATTGAATATTTAGCGTCATTTTTATGCCATTGAGGGCTAACAGACGATCATTTAACCTAACCACTGTTTCCTGGGATTAACCAGTACTCGAGCACACCCTATCTCCGCAAGTAATCGATAACTTTCCCACTTGAATCAGTGGTGAGAGACGAATGATAATGAGACACAATGTCATATATCAATCATCACGGAGACTGTTGCCGGGCGGGGATTGAACTCACGACCGAGCTAATCGGGCCCGAGAAAGATAAAACAATTGAAATACATTCATTTTTTTTATATAAATGCCTTTTAGTTTTTTGGTAGATGTCCATTCAAAACATTTTATTACAATCCATTTCACAAAATGGCTGAAGTAACTAAACATAGAATTAAGAAGTTAGAAAAACCTGCAAATCATATTTTATGTACTGGTACCTGAGCATTCTATTTTGAAGATATGTCTCTCGGGTTTATATATATCATCTCCATAAAATTTATTTAAGATGAATGCTATAGTTTGCTAGGAGTTGCATAGGGAAATATATTACTGCCTTTTCTATTTGAGCCCTTTCAGTCATTGCAGAATAAATTTTCCACAATCTTATTTTGTCAATGTCATATCAATTTAGTGTTTGTTTTGCCAGCTGTTATTCCACATTATCAAAAATGTGCCAAATTTACAGACAATTTGAATAGCATCTTATCAGACAACAAGACTTGCATAATAAATTATGTATCATACATGGCAGTTATTGCAGGAGGTCAGCCATTCCTAACTTTGTCTTTTTAATTTCTTCATCAAAAGTCTGCAGTGCCTAATGGATTAAGTCATTGTTTTAAGATAACTACTACAACCCACTGTTGAGAACATGTGCTTGAAACCAAGCAGTCCAGACATCTCAAGCAAAAAGCTTGCCTGGGTAACTTGAAGACAAACAGCGCGCTAGCTAGCGGTTCTATTAAAATTCATGGACAGGTAACTGAGGACTTGTCTACCTTGAATAAACTGGTTACAGGCTATGTTGTGTTGAAAAGGGCATAAGTCATATCATGACATTTGTCTAATAATTAACAATTAATTATTAAGATATGAGCATAGTAACAAAGTTAATTATTTGTAGAGATTAATTTCATTGTTATCTGGAATTTGTGCATTTGTGGACCAAAAATAATTGGCTAAATCCAAGCAGTATTCAAGAAAGGATATAAACAAAAATGCATAAACTTTTGAAGGTTAAATTATAAATATATCCAATTGTCAAACAAGTTCTTACAACTTAAGAAAATCATATTTGAAGTTTTCCTGGGTAGAACCAGTACTCAGTATATGCATATGCTGATAAAGTCTTGCTCAAGGACAAGGACACTATACATGGCCGATATAGAACAATTACATAGAAATATGATAAGAAATTGTATTTAATGTATTTTTCCAATTGAATCTTTCCTAAATCCAAAACATTTATTTACCCACACACACATACCATAAAATTGGACCATGAAGCTTGGAGCACAAATTCCCAGCATGAATACCTCCCCCCCACTGACTCATACCTGGTGGTGCATACTTCACAACATGTAATAAAACTTGGAGTGCAACATCCTGCCATTCTGCAGTTGGCTATACTCTCATGTTTAAAACCATCTCATATCACTGAAAAATTGTAGAAGTGATGACTGGTATAATGTAGAAGCAGTGCTCCAAGAAAAAAAAATTTGGGACTAACCCAGGGCAAGTAGGTTGAAAAAATCTACTTGCCCTGGCTGAAAAATAACTTGCCCTGATCAACGGTTCACATGCCCAGATTTTTATTACCAGTACACCTTGTGGTATAATATGAAATATGTAAACATAGACTTAAATGTTTTAATTTTTTGTAGGGTTAGCTCCCCTTAACATTATGCATGTCTAAATCACAAGTTTTAGAGTTTGAATAAAACCGGGTGAAGTGAGAGAATTTCAGGAAGAACTGACTTCGTCTTTATCAGTATGCCCAACTTATTATGTTGTTTTTAATCTTTGTTCTTTATTAACTATCATTTCTGTTCTGTCGATTCTGTGGCAGTGTGGGAGCAGGAGTTTAATTAAAACGTTATTTTAAATATCTTTCTCTTTTCTAATTATTACTGTCATATCATACAATAATGGCAATGTCAAGCCTACAAAGGTATTCAGTCTATCCAAGAGAACTTGGCAATATGATAAATAAATGCAGTCTATTATAGCCTTCAAATATCTAGAAAGTGCAACTAGTCAACTATATTTCAAATATTAAAAAAAACAACACATAATTGATCTTAATTGTTGTTTTCAATACTATATTTAAATCATGCCAAAGAAAATTATACGCTGAAACTACACAACCATAAAGCAAAAAGTTTTTTACTATAATACCCTGTCCACATTTTTCTTTACCGTAAACTCAATTTAAATATCAACTTTCACGTTTTCACAGAAATTTTTTTATATACATACAGTTCCAATTATTGTAAATCTACGAAATATTTATGAAATAACCAGAACCTGACGCTGACATTATACATATTGCGATCGATCACGAATTATCTACAAAAACATAATAAGATTTTATAAATCATCACCATTTTGGCGAAGGGAGATAATTTTAGTAGTAATTTTATACTCTTCATAATGGAGAATTTGAGAGACACCCGCGAATTACGTCTTCGTCTTTTTTTTTTTTATCTTAGCTCAAGTAGTTGGTAAGAAATGTGTACCTTGGTCGTAGATATCTGACTAATCAGAGCGGTAATTTATATTCAAAGCTATCAACCAATCACATTAGAGGAATAAAAATAGATAGTTGAATATGCATGAGAGGTATTGTGAAAACTAGATTGTCCTTTTTTTTTAAGACAAGCCCGACGGGCAGGTAACTTTGAAAAAAGCACATGCCCCAAACAAAATTTCACAAGCCCGGGGTATCCGGCTATCCTATTCTTGGAGCACTGAGAAATGTGATTGGTATCATGTAGAAGTGATGACTGTTGTAATATAGAAGTGTGACTGGTATAATGTAGAAGTGATGACTGGTATAATGTAGAAGTCATGACTGGTACAATGTAGAAGTCATGACTGGTATAATATAGAAGTGTGACTGGTTTAATGTAGAAGTAATGACTGGAATAATGTAGAAGTGATGACTGGTATAATATAGAAGAAATGACTGGTATAATGTAGAACTGATGACTGGTATAATATAGAAGTGATGACTGGTATAATATAGAAGTGATGACTGGTATAATGTAGAAGTGATGACTGGTATAATATAGAAGTGATGACTGGTATAATGTAGAAGTGATGACTGGTATAATGTAGAAGTGATGACTGGTATAATATAGAAGTGTGACTGGTTTAATGTAGAAGTGATGACTGGAATAATGTAGAAGTGATGACTGGTATAATATAGAAGTGATGACTGGTATAATGTAGAAGTGATGACTGGTATAATGTAGAAGTGATGACTGGTATAATGTAGAAGTGTGACTGGTATAATATAGAAGTGATGACTTGTATAATGTAGAAATGATGACTGGTATAATGTAGAAGTGATGACTGGTATAATGTAGAAGTGATGACTGGTATAATGTTGAAGTGTGACTGGTATAATGTACAAATGTGACTGGTATAATATAGAAGTGATGACTGGTGTAATATGGAAGTGATGACTGGTATAATGTAGAAGTGATGACTGGTATAATGTAGAAATAATGACTGGTATAATGTAGAAGTGATGACTGATATAATGAAGAAGTGATGACTGGTATAATGTAGAAGTGTGACTGGTATAATGTAGAAGTGATGACTGGTTTAATGTAGAAGTGTGACTGGTATAATGTAGAAGTGATGACTGGTATAATGTAGAAGTGTGACTGGTATAATGTAGAAGTGATGACTGGTATAATGTAAAAATGTGACTGGTATAATGTAGAAGTGACGACTGGTATAATGTAGAAGTGACAACTGTTATAATGTAGAAGTGTGACTGGTATAATGTAGAAATGATGACTGGTATAATTTAGAAGTGATGACTGGTATAATGTAGAAGTGATGACTGGTATAATGTAGAAGTGTGACTGGTATAATGTAGAAGTGATGACTGGTATAATGTAAAAGTGATGACTGGTATAATGTAGAAGTGTGACTGGTATAATGTAGAAGTGTGACTGGTATAATGTATAAGTGACGACTGGTATAATGTAAAAGTGACGACTGGTATAATGTAGAAGTGATGACTGGTATGATGTAAAGTGACCACTGGTATAATGTAGAAGTGATGACTGGTATAATGTAGAAGTGATGACTGGTATGATGTAAAGTGACGACTGGTATAATGAAAAACTGATGACTGGTATAATGTAAAGGTGACGACTGGTATAATATAGAAGTGATGACTGGTATAATGTAGAAGTGATGACTGGTATAGTGTAGAAGTGATGACTGGTATAATGTAAAGTGAGGACTGGTATAATTTAGGAGTGATGACTGGTTTAGTGTAGAGGTGATGACTGGTATAATGTAAAGATGAAGACTGGTATAATATAGAAGTGATGACTGGTATAATGTAGAAGTGATGACTGGTTTAGTGTAGAAGTGATGACTGGTATAATGTAGAAGTGATGACTGGTATAATGTAGAAGTGACGACTGGTATAATATAGAAGTGATGACTGGTATAATGTAGAAGTGATTACTGGTATAATGTAGAAGTGATGACTGGTATAATGTAGAAGTGATGACTGGTATAATATAGAAGTGATGGCTGGTATAATGTAGAAGTGTGACGGGTTTAATATAGAAGTGATAACTGGTATAATATAGAAGTGATGACTGGTTTAATATAGAAGTGATAAATGGTATTATGTAGAAGTGACGACTGGTATATTGTAGATGTGATGACTGGTATAATGTAAAGGTGACGACTGGTATAATATAGAAGTGATGACTGGTATAATGTAGAAGTGATGACTGGTATAGTGTAGAAGTGATGACTGGTATAATGTAAAGTGAGGACTGGTATAATTTAGGAGTGATGACTGGTTTAGTGTAGAAGTGAGGACTGGTATAATGTAAAGTGACAACTGGTATAGTGTAGAAGTGATGACTGGTATAATGTAAAGATGAAGACTGGTATAATATAGAAGTGATGACTGGTATAATGTAGAAGTGATTACTGGTATAATGTAGAAGTGATGACTGGTATAATGTAGAAGTGATGACTGGTATAATATAGAAGTGATGGCTGGTATAATGTAGAAGTGTGACTGGTTTAATATAGAAGTGATGAATGGTATTATGTAGAAGTGACGACTGGTATAATATAGAAGTGATGACTGGTATAATATAAAGTGATGTCTGGTATAATGTAGAAGTCATGACTGGTATAATGTAGAAGTCATGACAGGTGTAATGTAGAATTGATGACTAGTGTAATATAGAAGTGATGACTGGTTTAATATAGAAGTGATGACTGGTTTAATATAGAAGTGACGACTGGTATATATTGTAGAAGTGACGACTGGTATATTGTAGATGTGATGACTGGTATAATGTAGAAGTGATGACTAGTGTAATATAGAAGTGATGACTGGTTTAATATAGAAGTGATGACTGGTTTAATATAGAAGTGACGACTGGTATATTGTAGAAGTGATGACTAGTATATTGTAGATGTGATGACTGGTATAATGTAGAAGTGATGACTGGTATAATATAGAATTGATGACTGGTATAGTGTAGAAGTAATGACTGGTATAGTGTAGAAGTGATGTGATGACTGGTATAGTGTAGAAGTGATGACTGGTATAGTGTAGAAGTGATGAACGGTATATTGTAGAAGTGATAACGGGTACAGTGTAGAAGTGATGACTGGTATAATGTAGAAGTGATGACCGGTATAGTGTAGAAGTGATGACTGGTTTAGTGTAGAAGTGAAGACTGGTTTAATAAAGAAGTGATGACTGGTATAATGGAGGAGTGATGACTGGTATAATGTAGAACTGTGACTGGTATAATGTAGAAGTATGATTGGTATAATGTAGAACTGACGACTGGTATAATTTAGAACTGACGACTAGTATAATGTAGAAGTGATGACTGGTATAATGTAGAAGTGATGTCTCGTATAGTGTAGAAGTCATGACTGGTATAATGTAGAAGTCATGACTGGTAAAGTGTAGAAGTCATGACTGGTATAATTTAGAAGTCATGGCTAGTATGGTGTAGAAGTCATGACTGGTATAGTGTAGAAGTGATGACTGGTTTAATGTAGAAGTCATGACTGGTATAATATAGAAGTCATGACTGGTATAGTGTAGATGTGATGACTGGTATAATGTAGAAGTCATGACTGGTATAATATAGAAGTGATGACTGGTATAGTGTAGATGTGATGACTGGTATAATGTAGAAGTGTGACTGGTATAATGTAGAAGTGACGACTGGTATAATGTAAAAGTGATGACTGGTATAATGTAAAAGTGATGACTGGTATAATGTAGAAGTGATGACTGGTATAATGTAGAAGTGATGACTGGTATAATGTAGAAGCGATGACTTGTATAATGTAAAAGTGGTGACTGGTATAATGTAGAAGTGGTGACTGGTATAATGTAGAAGTGATGACTGGTATAATGTAGAAGTGATGACTGGTATAATGTAGAAGTGGTGACTGGTATAATGTAGAAGTGATGACTGGTATAGTGTAGAAGTGATGGCTGTTTTTGTTGAATATTGATATTATTTATTTTGTTTTGTATGATGTTTCTGTTGTATACTGGTACTGTTTATTTTTTGTTTTTATATGACATTTTTGTTGTATACTGTAACTATTTATCTTGGAACCGTCTGCTATGATTGCCAAAGTTCAGACAGACAGACATGTTGCATATGTAAATCAGAAACTTATGATAGCATATAAGCTAGTTCTGTTACATATTACTCCTGCTGGGGAGGAATGTCTGTCTGATATTTCAGAGTACAACACCCTGTGGTTATTGTATAACTTTATCATATTCAAAGCTCAATGTGTTTTTGAATAGCTTTTGAGTTTCGTGTCCAGTTTTTATGTAAGACCAGTACTGGTCATTTTTCAAAAGTCATCACATTTAGCATAGAATCAAACAAACAGTTGTGGTGTTCCAGTGCTTATTAATGTTTTAGTTCAAGGTTATATTATTTTATTTTAGCTTGATTTCCAAGTAAGCTCAGAGCTCTCGAGTCCCCTTCCTGGGTAGAACCAGTACTCAGTGTTGATTTTGAGAGAAGTCATCGAGTCATGCTAATGATCAACCCACAAACTCCTGCGTAAGCGACCAACACTCTATCCACTGCCCCATCCATCGCCCAGCTTAAATAAACTAGCTGTTACACAAATTATTGTAGCATCAATTTTGATGTACAGTTAAAGTTTGTATAAATCATTTCATCCGCCTTTTATTGATATGTGTATATCTCTCCCAGGCTCAGAAAGCTGGATACATGAAAGGGTAATTACTAAATATCTGATATGACTTGAACATGCCTGGATAATGCTTTTCCATTCTTGAATATTGTTTTGAACTGAGGCGCCAGTAGCTCCTGGATCTGGTTTTACATTCTTGGCAAGATATTGAAACCACCTGCCGACTTAATATACAAGGTGTTACTGTCATGGAATAAGTTCAAATATTGATGAACATAATATTTTTATGATATTGGTTTTTAAACAGACCCTCCATGGCCAATTGCTGTAAGGATGAGAAGTAGAAACAGAACTGTCCAAGTATATATCGGGTGTATTCTGAGAACGTTTGTGGGTAACTTGCTTAAAGGGAAGGACAGTTATACACTGTCACCCATCTAGACATAGGTTGTTAAACACATAATAAACTCCTTTATCTGTGTGCAATTTAGGGTACCACATCAGTGGTAAAAGTTTGTTATTTTTTGTATCTTAAAGGCAGTATATTAGGAAAATCGCAATAAATGTCTAAAAAAATAAAATTATATTTAGTAAGGATATTTTAATCATAGAGATAAACTTGAAACTAAACCTCTGTTCTGAAAATAGCACTTATATACTTATCACCATCATTTTGTACTCGAGCACACTCAACTGCCCAAATCAGATCAAGTAGAATCGTACCACTCATTTTATATGTTAAAGAATGCATTGCAATTTTAAGTGGGGAAATATAGTTTAGACTAACCTAGATGCGTAGGCCAAGTTAGAAAAATCCATTTTCAATATATTAATTTGCCATGTTTAGTTTAGATAGAGTCAGTGAGTATATATAGGCATGATATATTGGAAAAAATGTTTTTAACCAATTTTAAAGTTTTGAAAAATTATGATATACTTCCTATAATCAAGTTGGACCTTTTTGTGGGGTTTGGGTGCAGGAATCTGGTGGAAATATGTGTATAGAATGTAGCTTGTGGAAATGAAAAGACCTTGAATGGAGAGGACTTTCACAAGTTTCTATTGTGATTATATGAACCACAGCACACAAGTTGACTCGTGCACTAATGTCTCTTTACTTGAAAATTACACATATTCATTACTTTAAACCTATAATAAATAATATTAACCTTATAAAAAAAAAATCTAGGTGGAATTGACTTGATTTTCAAGAAGAAACTTGTGCCAGTTACTTTATGTTTTCAATGAAATAAAAAATTGAGAATACCACCGTATTCAACACATTGCATGCTGTTTATATAATTTCATCAAATTTTGTTGGTGGAAGATCATCAGTTCATTTACCTATTCATGAATCTGCCCTTCTGCAGGTTTCCAGCTGGGAAAGTTTCTCAAATAAAGTTTCTGGACCAAGCTGGGCTTAAACCATGTCGCCTTATGCCAATAGGCTGCAGAAGATCAAAAATGAGTTTGAGAAAATCATGTGTATGTCTATGTTACTAAATCTATAGATATGCACAAATGCTTGTTGAATATTAAATTGACAATACATTACTTATATGATACAGAGAAACCACAGCGGTGGTCTAGGAGTGTCCACCTTGCATGAAAGTCGTCATTTTTTTTATCCCCGGCTGTGTCATACCAAAAATGGTACTTGAAGCTTCCTCGCTTGGCACTCCGCATTTATAGGATAGTTATAGGTCTGATCTGCCTGGTGTCGGTATAATGTGACTTGGTGAGGTATCATACCTCATGTCTGCGGCATGATATTGTTCCAGTGTGGCAGCTATCAGAATATTGTCTCGAGTAGACAGTCATGATATAACTGAAAAATTATAATACGACACTAAACACAATGCAACAATATATAATACAGAGATACAGGATTTAGTATTCATTATATGTTTATTGGTAGGCTAGCCATGTGCGTATTTGATTTTGATATAGTTTTGAAGAAGTTTGGCTGAATTGATTCCCAACCTCTTTTCTCCCATGCACCACCAGCTGTAACAAAGTAATTCAGAATTAATTTCCCAATTTCCATGCAGCAAGTTTTGATGGTTGAGACTGGTGATATGCCAAATGTTTTCATGTACACATAGCATACCAGTACTCTGCCTTGCTGGGTAAATATCCTAACACACATACTGAATAGAAGAGCTAACGCGCCATTTGACATTTTATAAACCTGACATTTTATGTATTTTCTAAAAAAGTATCAAAGCAACTTCCTTGATATTTTGAATTGAATAAGAAAGAGTGTTAAGGCTATGTAAATTCAATACAAGTCATAATTGTCTGTAAATGTTGTATAAAAAATTGGATGATAATCTAGCAACTAATTTATAATGGCCTTAACTGATTGTTTATTAGCTCGCGATGGCATTAAAATGACCCTAAATAATCAAACAAACAACAATTCTAAATGATTATGATATTATTAAAATCGGGTATTGAAGAGTCTTATAATTTGTAGAAATTTAGCAAATTGACCAGGAAATATGAGAAATTGTTTTGTAATCATTTCATGAGCTTTTAAATCTAACCAAAATAATTATGCTTAGTTTTGTGCTACAGAATAAAACCTGGAGGGAGATTTGTATAAAATGTTTAGAAAAATTGCAATAAAAAATGATAATAATTTGGGAAAAAAAGTATATTATTATAACGCTGTCTTTTGTGACTGATAATTGTGGAACATATTTTATGCAACCTAATTTTGTAAGATTTATGGGAAATCTCCATCCTATCTTAGCAGACTGATCAGTGGTCGTATTCACCCAATTCTTGAGAATATTCTTAGACTTGAGCTTGAAAATCCAAATTTCAAACTTAGATATCTAGTTTACCATGACAGATAGAACAATTGTGAGAGTTTATTTGACTATATATTACGTGTCGCTACATGCCTACAAATTTTGGTCTCAAAAAATGGTCTCTAAGTATGTTTTTAAAAATTCATTCTTTAGTTCAAATCTAAGAATTTTCTTAAGAATGATTGGTGAATACCACCCCAGGGTATTTGTTGTTTGACTCCCTGTAAATAAATTTTAATAAAGATTCCTCTGAATTATATTGAATGTTCAATTGGAAGACTGTTGTAGAAATTCAAGTTACCGTCATTAGTCAAGGTGGTTAGGCAGTGGATATGGTGTTGCTCGTACATTTCTGATGCCGTGACTTCGATCCCATTACCTTTTTTGTATATGAAGTGGATTTGACACCATTTCCAACACATTAAAGCAAGGACTTGTATAGAAGGATAGGAAACTTGCATCTCCTAACTCAATTTTGATGAAACAGCACACAAAGGATTCATAACTTGCAAATTAATCATTCATAATTCACAGGCAACTATTTCTTGTACATAAACTGTAAGTTGTATGTAATCTTAGATGTTTAAACATGTTTCGATCACGCAAGCTTTTGAATTAAAGATATTGAGGTTTGAAAGAAAAATTATCGTAATTTGTAATTAACCTCAGAATATCTCAGAATGAATCTGAGTTGAATCACACCATACTTCTGCAAGTTACTGGCAAACTTTCTTGCAAAGTTTTTTAACCAAGTTGGGTTCGAACCCACAACCACAGCGGTGATAGATAAGTGATCATTAGATGCCAGCACCACTTTGTCACATAGGATCCTACACTCAGTGCAGGTACAGTTCTACCCAGAAAGTGGACAATAAAGCGACTCTTAAAATAGTTCTGATATTACTTCACAACTGAGCTTTAAATAAATTAGTATGAATGAAAGGTTTATCTTCAGTGACCTTGCTTAGACCTAAAACATTTAGATAACTTGAGTTATGTTGATGTGTAATGATTGTTTTTCTATATTTTCAGATAGAGCAGCTGGACTCGCAGGAGAAGCTGAGTTCAGTTCTGCAACGTATTGTGGCAGAAAGTGATGATACGGGCGCGGCAAACGGCCGTAGCTCCTACATAGACTTAGATCCGGCCACCATAATCAAGGTCGCCGAGATCCTACGCAGGTTGAACTCCAACCCTGCTGTAACCATGGCAACAGAAACTATAGGGACCACTGTTGCCACTTCCTCTGCTAGCCTGGTATGTAACTATATCTGTCATTTAAAAAACACATAATATGACAGATAACAATAAATGTTTTCAGTTATGCCATTTCTTTTGAAATTGACTGGAAGTTAGCTCAGAATATTTTTTCTAGATGGAATCAGTACTGAGTTGTTTTTGAGAGGCCATTGTATAAAGGGTTGGATCAAACTTCTGTCTACTGGCGTGAGTCGTTAATACTTTATCCACTACACCACCACTTTCAAAATACATTTGAAGCTATCATTACAATAGAGCTGTTTTTTACTCACCTGTGCGAAGCGTTCAAATGTGAGCTTTTGTGATCGCCCGGTATCCATCGTTATTTTTGTTTCAAACAACTTCTCTGAAACGACTGGAAAGATTTTGATGTAAAGCATTATTACTTTAGTTCTCTCAAGTTAAACTCATGACCCTTGGGTCAAATTTGGTGGACGGGTATTAAATGTTACCCCTGTCCATTCGTCAACTTGTTTGTTTGTCTGTTCCATCTGGTAAATACAGGTAATCTTCAATATTTGTAAACGTCGTCAGTTATGGCCTCTTTTCTCAATAACGGCAGTATCGTGTCGACAGACATATTTCCAGTTTATTAATTCTTTTATTTTGATATCAGGTGCCTCTGTGGCTGAACAATCTAAATTAGGTGATATGTATAATATTTACCCTATCAGGGTATTTACTCATACTTTATTCTGATACACTTGCTTGCCCTCATACATCTGTCAGCTATCATCTTCCTCCATGTTATGATAACATTATCACTATCTACTTAGATATGTCAAATTGTAAAGCATGACATGGTGGCTGGTCCTGTCTAGCTCAGTTTGTAATGCATTTGACTGTCAATTCAGGGGTCTTGTGTTCGAATCCCTTCAGGGCCACAGTCTCTGTGATGACTGACCACAAACTTAGTTCTATGCCCACAAGTTGTAGAGAAGTTTGAAGTCAGTGATTGCAGAGATGAGTATGTTTAGTTGTTAACTATATTTGTGTGCACTTCTAACAATTACCTTAAATGTTTACCATGTTATCTTTAATCTGCTTTACACAAATAAAAAAGCAGTCTTTTACTAGTGAAAGTCATTTTTATTCCAGTTTTGTCGAATATTGTGTAGAATGAAAGGACATGAGTTGACATTTGTGGATCTGTAATGAACGTGAATTATTCATGTGTTAGGAGGGTCTGGTACAAAGCTACAAACAATGTTGCTGTTTTCCATAATCCAATTAGTTAATGTATACCTAATCAACAGTAAGTGTAGTTTTATGAGGATAGGTAATAAGAAATTGGATGTTGGCACGGAGACTTTAATACATTTTTGTTGCCTGGAGAACTGTAGTTGACCAAATCAACTTCAATGGATTTTATTTAGTGAACTTGCATTTTCTATATATATTTTTCTTCCAAAAATTTAATTTTTTTATTTTATTTGCAATTGTGTATATATGAAAAAATATGAATGCAAATTTGGAGCTTGTGGTTTAAAGGTCACTCTAGGGTCCTCCATGGCTTAGTGGTCTAAGGTGTCTTCTCAAGATCACTTACCTCTCAACCCCTGTGGTCATAGGTTCAAAAACTTTATGTGAGAAAGTATGCCAGTTTGTTATGGAATGGTGGTGGTTCTACTCAGATTTATTCTGAGTTTGTCCTCCATCAATATAACTGGATATGCCGTTCATAATCTGAAATGTGTTGAAAAAGTCAGTTGTAGTCTAGTTCTAATAGTATGTCAAATTTCCTTTTGATAGTAACACAACTTTGAGAGAAATGCATTGTTTATATATTATTATAATGTCACCTGTTATCTATAAAATGTAACCAGTTTCATAGCACAATCATACTGAAGTTTTATTATCCCCCCCCCCCCCAATTAAATAATTGACATAGGAAGATCATGTGATACAAGGAGCAGTAACTCCAGTCCTTCGTCCCGGTTAAGTGACGGTCGTTGTTGTTTTATCCCAATCGCCTCTTTGACACGTTGCTTAATATGAATGTCCTTGGATGTTAGAACTTGGGTGTTTTTATGTTTGATATGGTGTCCAGTATTGACACAATATTCATGAATGGTCAAGTTGGATCTAGCCACATGTTCTTTTATTCTGATGTCAAGGGATCGTCCAGTTTCACCAACAAAATCTCTATCACAGTTCTCACATTTAACGTAGAATACCCATTTTATCATTTTGTCTGTTTTGTCTTTGACATCAGTGAGTTGTTGTCAAATTGAGTTATATGGTCGATGGTACATATTAATGCCATGTTTCTTGAAAAATCTATGTAGGGCTTCAGATGTTCCGCGAATGTATTGCATTCCCACATTAGGCTTTTTTGCCCTTGCTCTGTGTCTTATCATGATCTTTCTTGTCTTTGGAATAACGAACATCCACTCAGGATCCAGAACAAGAGATATAGTGTAGTAAAATATTTGTTTGTGAACATTTCACAATCATGCTGTCCTTCTTAAAAAGTAAAATTGCAACTTCGCTACTTTAAAGTAAATTATGTAAAATAAACATTTAGGCATTCTCAAAGAAGTTTACCATAGAACCTAGGTTGTTATGGTGACAGTCTAAATAGAGATTATCGCTTTTTTGCATGTGGAACGTGCATGAATTCACACATGAGTAATACATCACATGTTTAACATCTCAAGGTGATATAACATATAACGAAAACCATATTTTACAAAAACAACAGAACTCTTGGAAAATGCAGTTCTCTTAGAGCATGTCTCTAAAAAGTTGATAAACAGGAGCACAATGCACCTGATCATGTTCATTGATGTAGGTCCTTGAAAAACTGTCTAAGTCTAGGTAAATTGTAGCGTTATTTCTCTGCCAATTTTAAATCTGTGAAATGCACAAAAGGAAAAAAAGATACGGAAACTGGGAAACTGCGTATGCTTAATGTTTTGTACCAAGATTACGTAGTTTGTGAGATGTGAGATGTACCGGTATTCAAAATTGTTTGTGCACATTTTACATCATAGGAATCTGATATTACATCCATAGTATTTATTTAGCTGTTATTTCAGCTGTTATGGATATGATATTAAATTCCTGTGGTTGTATCGACAAATTGTTTACTTTCTCTGTACTAATCTCACAAATCCTACAAAACCAAATACAATACTGATTTATATAACGTAGCAAGATTTTGTAAACTCCTCATTCCCTGCACTGTACAAAGTTAACTTTAATAAAAAAATAATGTAAAACATGAGGGATTGTTATCACCTGAATCAAAGCCATTTAACAGGTTTAGGAAATGCCCAAAACAACAAATTATTTGCTTATCAACAAAATTTTAATTATTTGTCATTCGACATAATTTTTATTATCTGATGAAATTTTTTTTTGTAATTGGAAAGTTATTGACACATATTTTTTGTTTATTTGTTGTAATGAGGACAATAAAAATTAAACATTTTGAATTTACAAACAACTGAGATAAAACTGGTACAGATTTTAATTAGGTCATCCTTAAACATTTTTTTGTCGTGCTCCTACCTACTCTAAAAATTGCAGATACCCAAACTTTTTATTGCCTATCAAAACTTTTATTTTTTTTTATATGATTTCTGTCCAGTTTTATCTCTATTGGCTAAAGGCCAGAAGTGCTTATGCGATGGCACATTGTCCATCGTCTGTTGTTTGTCATCTGTCGTCTCTGAAGTGTGTTAGCAGCACTTTCTCTGAAACCACTAGTCCAATTATACTCAAACTTCACATGAATGTTTCTATATATTGCAAAGGAGACTATACAGAATATTATTTTTTTTTCGATTTGAAATTCAGCCATTACTAAAAATAGTCCAAAATCTTCTTCTTATGAATGGCTCAACAGATTTTCAAAATGTTTATATAGTAATGATAACCAACTATAGTTTTACCTAGGGTAAAAAATGACCCCACCCTGAAGGTTCTATTAGGGGACACGTCATTAAAATAATTGTTTGTTTTTTTTAAAATGGAAATGATTTTGCCTCTATCATCACAGAAGCATTGTTTAGTGTAGGAGGTTCAGATTTGTAAAAATGACTATGTTCCACTGTGTTAAGGGGTCAGGAGGGGCCTCAAAAGGGTAAAAATTGGGAATTACAAAAATCGTTTTCTTAAGAACCGGTATGTCTGATTTGTTCATATTTGGCATAAATTATCCCTATATGTAGGGGTTTGATTGCAGATAAGAATTTATGGGCTAAAATTTATAGGGGCCCTGTAAGGGGACTTATAATTTTGCATAGGGATACTATAGGAAAACAGAAACTTCTCTTTTTTTTCATCTATTTAGGCAAAATTATTATTCAGTTGGAGTTCTGAAGTATCATCTAGTCATAGCAAATAGGATTTGGATCAATAAGGAGAGTTAACTAGGGTGGGTAAAAAAAAAAGGTTTAAATAAAATTGATTCGTTTGACCAAATGCTTGTCTTGGCTATTTTATTTCTCTACAACCTCTGGTTGGAATTTTATGAAACTTTACCAAGTGCAGATGCGCATACTGTCTTTGTGTTCTGGTTCGATGATTTTTCACAGAGTTATAGTTCTTTGATTCTATTTGTGACAAAATTCTTGTCCGCACTATTTCTCTACAATCCTATGTTGGAGCCGGGCCCGATTAGCTCAGTCGGTTACGCGTCTGACTATTAATCCAGGGGTCGTGAGTTCGAATCCCCCCGCCCTGCAACAGTCTCCGTGATGATTGATATACGACATTGTGTCCCATTATCATTCGTCTCTCACCACTGATTCAAGTGGGAAAGTTATCAGTTACTTGTGGAGATGGGGTGTGCTCGAGTACTGGTTAATGCCAGGAAACAGTGGTTAGGTTAACTGATCGTCTGTTACCCCTCGATGGCATAAAAATGACGCTAAATATGCAACCTACCAACCAACCTATGTTGGAATTTTATGAAACTTGTTAGGATGCATCATTACCAAGTGCAGATGCGCATATTGTCTATGTGTTCTGGTTTGATTATTTTTCACGGAGTTATGGCCCTTTGATTGAGTCTGTGATCAAATTATTGTCCGCGCTATTTCTCTACAACCCCATGTTGGAATTTCGTGAAACTTGCTAGGATGCATCATTACCAAGTGCAGATGCGCATATTGTCTATGTGTTCTGGTTCGATGATTTTTCATGGAGTAATGGCCCTTTGATTCTGTCTGTGACCAAACTATTGTCTGCTATTTCTCTACAAACCCATGTTGGAATTTTTATGAAATTTGCTTGGATGCATCATTACCAAGTACAGATGAGAATATTGTCTGTGTTCCGGTTCGATGATTTTTCATAGAGTTATTGCCCTTTCATTGAGTCTGTGACCAAATTATTGTCTGCACTTTTTCTCTACAACTTCAGGTTGGAATTTTATGAAACTTGCTATGTTTGTGTTTTGGTTTGATGATTTTTCACAGAGTTATGGCCCTTTGTTTTAGTTTGTGACCAAATTCTTTTCCGGTCTGTTTTTCTACAACCTGTGGTTGGAATTTTATGAAACTTGCTAGGATGCATCATTACCAAGTGGAGATGTGCATATTGTTGTCATGACGCTATTTCGCAACCTCTGGTTTTAATTCTGTAAAACTAGCTAGGATCTTCGCATATTGTCATTTTGTTCCAGTTCAATGATTTGCGAATGTGAAGTGCAGAGCCACATATTGTTCCTGCTATGCAGTTTGGTATTTTTCAACCAAGTAGCTGGTACAGAGGCAAACACTCACTTGGGGATCATCCATCGGTTCCACCATTATTTTCTTGTTTTATTCAGTTTGAGTTTTGAAGCAATTTATAGTCATAATAAATATGATTTTGTCTGATACAAAGGATTAACTTTCTAAATGGGGCCAGGTTGGGGTCACAAATTGATTAAAATTGAACATAGTCATAAATCTTAATTTCAACAACCGGTCAGTCAGATGTGTTCATATTTGATATAAATTATCCCTATGATTTAGAAATTTAAGTTTGTACAAATCAAGGGACACAGGGATGTATAGAGGCCCTGTAAGGGTAAATATGTTGTTGCATATGAGATCTAAAGCAATGTCTAGTAGCAAATTTGATTTTGTTCAATAAAGAGGATTGAATTTCCATAAGCGGCCACGGGGCAGATGGGGCATTAAGGTTAAAATTGGAAATTTCACAAATTTTCTCTCAATAACCTTTCAGTCAAACTAGCTCATGTTTTATATAAATTATCCTTTCATCAGCAAGGATTGAAGATTTTGCATATCGAAGGAATGGGATATATTGGGGCCCTGTAATATGACTTTTACATAGGAATATTACAGGGAAAACTGATTTTTTTCATTTTTCATCGAAGTGTACAAAAAAAACTTCTTTTTAAAATTTGAATCATTTCTTCTTATAACAAATCGCTAAGAGTGAGTAACTGAAGTTCTGACAAATTAAGGGGCTGGGTTGTATAAGGGTTCTATACAGGGGACTATATTTATTTTACAGATGAATGGTATGGGAATTTAAAGTATTTCCTTTTCATAGCAATTAATTTTTTGTTCAGTATGGGTGTGGTCGTGGTATTTATCCATAAGTTGTTAAGACGACCCCTCAAAGAGGATAAATATTGTGGAATTTCAGAAAGTGCTATGGCCACTTTGAGTCAGTAGAGCATCCTCAGGCCCTCTTGGGCTTCTTGTTTGTTTAAAATGACTAAGCAAAATCAAAATCGGGCAATAACATTTTTAGCTACCTACCTACCTACCTACCTACCTACATACCTACCTACCTACCTACCCACATAAAAAATACTAGGTCGGGATACAGCAAATAAACATTTTTTTAAGGTTGGCCTTACTTGGAATTTTGAATGACACAATCCATGATCATTTGTTTGGCAAATTATTTGTTGATCAGCAAATTATTTCTCATTTTGGTGATAATGTACACCTGTTTACAGCAGGGACAGTGGTGTTATGGATATTTGCCGATCATGCTAAAAGTCGTGATTCTCAAAAGCAACACCCATCCATCCAGGAAACTTACTTGCGAGCAAGTCACTAAATGTCAAAAGATTATTTTGTGACTTGCGCATGAGTTAAGTCATGTGATTCAATCAGAGAAAGAGATTATACTAGGTAAGTTCTATCCAGGAAACTGACTCTCAAAAACTGTGAATTGCGCATCAGTTAAGTCAGGCCATCCAAAAAAAAAACCCAACTTGTTTGCTGTGCTCCAACCCATTATTTTTCATGTGGGTAGGTAAGTTGGTTTTTTTGGTTTTTTTGCCAAATTTTGATTTTGCAAATTCATTCTAAAGAAAAATGGACATGAACAATGAAAAAAAATTATACTCTTTGAAAGGCAATAAAAAGGTTTGGGTAGGGGCAATTTCGAGTGAGAAGGTAGGAGCATGGTAAACAATTAATTATTTAAAGATGGCCTCATGTGATTCAATCAGTGATGAGGATTACAACCAAGTGTATACTGAATATATCTAAAAACCATAGAACTGTGCTGCAAATACTCTAAAATGTAATGTTTTGCTATGTGTATAAATAATAACATCTGCACAGTATGGAGTATATTTACAGTTAGGATTTGGATTCTGAAGAAGTATTTGATGATCACAGCTTTTGCAGAAGGAAGAATCACAATGCTCATCTCAGAGGTCGTAAGTTTGATACCAGTCTGGCCTGATGGCTTCTCAAAAAACAAAAACCAACAGGACCCAGCAACCAGACTTACAAAATATCGCAGCTTACTTCCAATTGGGCTTAAATAAATATGGTATAAATAAATAACAAGTTTATTTGTATTTTTCAGGTTGACGTCCCAGGAGGGACCCCAGGTACAAGTCTTAGGGGTGGGGAGCGGGCACAGCACGCCATAGATGGCCGCAATCTTACACTATCCAAACAGGATAGTCTTTACCTAGTAAGTTTTATTTGCAAATTTTATATATATGGATTTATACTTTAAATTTGTTTAAATTTATGCAACTTAGAAAGCCGTATCAACTACAAAATTACTGTATGTATGTAATTACTAGAAAAAAAAGACACCAACAGATATAAGTCATTTTAAAAGAAAATATGAAAAAAATGAGGCATTTATACCAAAATTTAATGTCTAACTACTGAACAGGTAAAACACTAGGTTTTTAGAAATGAACTTTTTGAATAAAACTTAATTATAGGTACTTTAGTCCGAGAAGAATGTTGCGATTGCATATGGGGTCAATGAGGTCGTTTTTGTTAGAAATAGAAAAATGGTTAGGATTTAGCAATTTAAATGAATATTTGTACATGGGTAGCTTATATCAAGATGAAGGGTGGGATTGCATATGGTGTTGCTGAGGTCAAGGTTGCTGATACCTAAAAATAAAAATAGTTTCCATTTAATCATTTTAGATAGAAATGAGCTGTTTGAATGAAACTTAATACATAGTTAGCCCAGAAGTGTATCAAATTGATTTCTGATGAATACTAGTAACTTATATAATCATAAAAAAACAGGTTGATGTTAATATTGGTCAACATCTGTAAATATTTAAAGGAGTTATGACCCCCTTTTTATGTTTCTGGATTTAATGAACAGATTTAAACCAAATTTGGTGTGTGACTTCACATTCAGGTAGTACAGCCAGGTCAAGTTCATATTTTTCTTTTTGGTCTGATAATTTTTGATGGAGTTGTGCCCCTTTTTGGACTTACTATATATTCCCTTATTAACGCCCCCGGGGGCGTTACATTTTACAAGGTGGGGGCGTTTATAAAAGGTAAAAAAAAGCAAATTTAACAGCAGTTAAAAATACAATAAAACCAATAAAACCATGGAAAAAAACCTTTAATCCGGTTTAAATCCACGAAAAAGTGGTTCAGAATTATTTTAGAGTGAATGAAATAATCGACATAGGATGAAAAAAAAGCTGAATATCTGTATGAAATTACTAGTCTGCATTCTGGAATATCCGAATTTATGGTCATTGTACTCTTCACTTTAAATCACTTGGACGCTTGCCCTTATCAACGTGGAACAATGAGCTTTCAGCGTACACAGACTAACCGCATTTTCCGACGTTTTGGAATGTTTTAATCGGCAGACGGCATTTTTACTAGTATTAAACAGCAAATATGGGGAAGTATTTGTTCAACCAAAAGTGATTAAGTGGTCACCCAAGATATAAACAATGGGTTAAAGAACCCAAAGGTAATAAACACTTACAAAGTAGTTACAAAGCGGGGGCATCTGTGTCCCATGGACTCATTTCTTATCAACTTTATTTTGGTAAAATTTACTAACATAAAGCTGGGACATTCATGCCCTATGAGCACTTCTTTTCATTTTATAAAATTTTAATGTTTGTGGCACCCTAACAAAATTTAATGTATTGCAAGCAGAAAATCTGATGTTTCAAGGAATTTCCATGTCTCTTTTATGCCCTCGCCATTTTCAATGTGGGGGAGTGGGGGGATATAGTATCACCGCTGTCCATACATACGTACATACAAAAATGGTTTCCAGCTTATATCTTTAGTGTGTGACTTCACATTCAGGTAATACAGGTCAAGATAGTATTTCGTTCCAGTCTGATGATTTTTGATGGAGTTATGCCCCTTCTTGGACTTATATTATTGACAAATGTCAAGAAATTGGTTTCTGCTCGATATCTCTTGAAGGATTGGATGGATTTGATTCATTTTTAGTAGAAAGATGTATGGTGATAAACTACAGGTCAAGTTTGATTTCCGTCAAAATCCCTGCATATTAATTTAGGTGTTCTGGGCTCTGATTGGCTGATGGTTTCCGACCTCTAAAGTCTTTATTTATGGACCGATTTTGATGAAAATTTATATTTGGCTTTATAACAACAAGACCCAGGTCAAGTTTGACAATGGGTGATATTGGGGCATATTAATTAGGTGATCTGGACTCTGATTGGCTGACTATTTCCGGCATCTAAAATCTTTATTGATAGAACGATTTTGATGAAACTTAATATTTGGCTTTATTGATATCTACACTGTAGTTACATTGATATCTACAATGTAGTTACAAAGCGGGGGCATCTGTGGCCCATGGATGCATTTTATAGTTTTCAATGGATCCAATTTTGAAAGGTAGTGCTTTTTATTTATACCAAAAGAATTTCAATTAAATTCATAAAATAAAATTACAGTTAATGCAAAATAATAATAAGAAAAAGATTTGAATTCATTACTTGTATGATATTTCAAACTACAGCAATTGATTCTTCAACTGTACAATGTACTGAATAATGAAAATACATCTTTTAAATCCTCCAGTGGTTTATTCTCCAATTACATTTTCTAGCTACAATGTATTGAATTTGTTTCAATGTCAGAGATAAGCAATTGTCACCAAGTTAATACCCTTAAATTTCCCATTGATATTAGATATAAATAACAGATATGCATATACATAAAAGTTGACAGTACAGGAAACAGAGTAATTGATACATCCGTTGGGTGATGCACACACTGAAGTTTTGTTTACTATCATAAACTGTTGTGAATCATTTGTGTTTTGGACCATTAATTAGTTTTAGTTTTATTCCATCATAATGTTTTTACCAATCTGTGTATTTAAGAGATTCAAAGAATGATAGTTGTAAGCAAATATTGTAATTCTTTTTTGAATGGGGTTTATCTAAAAAGTAATTATATATGACTTCTAGTTTTATTGGTGGAAGAAGACCTGAGAATATAACTAAATAGAACCAATGTTCTTCCCCAGGTAAATTGTACTTTCTCACATAAAGTATTGTACTTTCTCACATAAAGTATTTTGGACTATGCTGGGCTCAAGCCCTCGACCTCAGCAGTTAGTGGTCAGTGATGACACCTTAAGTCTGGACCAAGATGGACAGTTAAGTCGCATGTCGGGTAATACTAAAGACCTAAAAATTAGTAATGGTGGTAGCTATCTTGTTTGGTGTTCGGTATAAAGATTGTATTTCTTTGACTGGTCAGTTTAGATCCAGCGAGAAGATGTGGCAGGAAACAGAATGCATCATAGTGATATGACTGACCTATTGTTCAAACGGAAGTTGAACACATTACAGTGCAATACGGATTGTCACAAAACCTTTTTCTTGTTGAAGTAATGAAATAGTATATCTTGTAGGGTTGTTTCAAATATAACACTTAATTGTATTGGTTATATAGTTATATCCGTGAGATGATACTCTCGCTGGATATTAACCCTTGTTTAATTGATTTGTTAAGGTCTCCTAGATTATGTTACATTCTGTATCGACAGGTAACGTAAAGTTTACAAGTTGTTCACATATCAATATGAGAGCATTTGTTTCATGTTTATGCCTTGTATGTATACAATATACATGGATACACATTAATTACATGTTGAATTATTGTTTACATTGGCAGGCATGATTTGTATTTCTTTTCTTCTGGTTTTCCTGTAATTAGTTAGCTGTAGAAACTCTTTCTCTTTGTTTTGTGGAGAAGAAAAAAAAAAGAAAAAAGAGAAAGTGAAAGAGCAATGTTTACTCATTGCTAAATTTACATAATATGCTGGTGCACGTGGTAGCAATGCTTTGAATTCAGCTTGTTTATTTATAGATACTACTAAAATGTGCTTTACTTCAGTAAAACCACATCTAAATTTTGGATAAATTTTGATTGATAAAAACAACAGGAAGTGACAGTGTTAAATAGTGTCTATGTGTAACATGTGGAGTGTATATAATACCAATACATTTACAAAAATCAAATTACATGTAGTTTTATATTTGGAAATGAGAGGAAATGAAGTATTGATTAAGTGTTTATTGAATACAATTAAGTGGACTCAATTACAGATAACATGAATTGTGAGTTTAATTTTCTTATATTTAAGATAATAATTTGTGGTATAAAATTAAATACATCTGTGTGTCCTTGATGGCTGTTTTGTTCAGTCTATTGCAGCTGTAAACATTTGTCAGGTGATGTGGTGTTTTTGCCACCCATTATGTAAGTAGGAGAAGGGTGAACCATGTAAAAGTCCTTCTGTCCAATTACATAGGAAAAACGGTGATATTAATAAGTATTTTTTTTTTTTTTTTGAATGGGGTTTAACGCCATTTTCAACACATTTCAGGTTATATATGGCATATCCAGTTTTACTGGTGGAGGAAGACCTCAGACTGAGTCAGACTGAGTAGAACCACCGTCCTTCCGCAAGTAACTGGAAACTTTCTCACATAAAGTTTTTGGAGCGAGCGGGACTCGAACCTACGACCATAGCGGTGAGAGGTAAGTGATCTTGAGACGGCGCCTTAGACCACTCGGCCACGGAGGACCCTCTATTAATAAGTATATCTTTAGGTTAACAATTAAATAATTTTAAAAGCATTCAAGTATTTTTAAAGGGAAAGACATAAAAATGTATGTCATGTTGTATTCTTAGTTACTTAGTTATAATTTTTTTTTTTTGTAATAAACCAACTAGGTACTATAAGTACCATTAGCGTGTAGCTTAATGTCATTGTGTGTCTCGCAGTCATTTAATTTGTGTAAACAACCTAATAAAGCTGTTCTCAAATAAATGTTTGTTTGCCGTTCTTCTTAGCCCTAACTGCTCAAATTGCAGCTATCCATATATAACATTTTTATTTTGTTGATCATGATTTTCAAAGCATTGTTTTTTGATGATTTTTGAACATTTCTTGTTCAAAGTGACAATAAAAATTCAAAATTTGGCCCACCAAAAAAAGAGTTCCCTACCTACTCACATGAAAAATAATGGGTAAGAGCTAGGCAAAAAAAAATTTTTTTAATGATGGCCTTAATGACAATGGAATGATGCACAGACAAGGATAGAACAGCCTTTCATAGAACATATATGCTGTGCTCACCAATATATTCTTTGAAATGGATTACATGTTCAGTGCAGCAATTATTTTAGTTTATTTCCCAACAGAATAAAATGTGCCACCGAGATCAGGAAACTACGTATGTCAATACGTTAACAAAAGAAAAAAAAAATAAACTGGCACTGACTGAACCTTTATGGCAACAATGCAAGTCTGGAAGTAGAATTTTTGTTGAAACTTGCAATAGTATTCATCTTCATATATGTACACGTTATACAGACTGCTTGGGCACCAGTAGTAGTAAGATTTGGTTTGGAAAACTTAAGAATGGTATGATAAAACATTTGTGCCAGCAGGAAGTGTTTTCTTAGTGACTCATAAGCTCGTTATGTTTAATATTAAGCATTTGTATGTTTTGATAACAAGCCTGATGCAAAATATAAAAAAAAAAGAAATTTGACAAATTATATGCTGAAGTGAACATGGTGTTGCATGTTGGAAAGAATGTTAGTGAGTCACTATTTTCTTAGTTACATAAAAAAAAGTGCATAATATATTATGGATACTCTTTATGTTATTTCTTTGAAAAATGAAATTACATGTATATGTGTTTGTGGAATAAATTGAAATTTGTCTGATGATTCCTCAACACCCTTAAATGTAAAGACAGCATCAAGCATTTGGATACTCGATAATACAAGGCACTATAGAATCAAGAATATATTTAAATATATTACATATTCTTAGATCGACTGTGATACACTGGGTACTCTGTTTGTATCCCTGGAATGTGAAACATTGGGTATATCAGATTGTATCCCTGGGCTGCGATACACTGGGTACCCTGTTTGTATCCCTGGAATGTGAAACATTGGGTATATCAGATTGTATCCCTGAGCTGTGATACACTGGGTGCTCTGTTTGCATCCCTGGAATGTGAAACATTGGGTATATCAGATTGTATCCCTGGGCTCTGATACACTGGGTACTCTGTTTGCATCCCTGGAATGTGAAACATTGGGTATATCAGATTGTATCCCTGGGCTGTGATACACTGGGTACTCTGTTTGCATCCCTGGAATGTGAAACATTGGGTATATCAGATTGTATCCCTGAGCTGTGCTACACTGGATATCTCAACTTTTATCCCTTGACTTTCATACCTCTGTTTTTATCCTGGACTGTGATACATTGGGGTCCTCTTTTTGTATCTCTGAACTGAAACACTGGAAATCTCTGTTTGTACTTTGACGTGTTTGTACACTGGTCAACTCTGTATAACTGAACTGTGATACATAACATATGTCAGATTGTGTCCATGAATTGTGAAACACTAGGTATGTCAGATTGTATCCCTGGATTGTGATACACTGGGTATGTCAGATTGGATCTCTGGACTGTGATACACTGGGAATGTCAGATTGAATCCCTGGACTGTGATACACTAGGTTTGTCAGATTGTATCTTTGGACTGTGAAACACTTACGATGTCAGATTGTCTCCCTGTACTGTGAAACACTAGGTATGTCAGATTGTCTCCCTGGACTGTGATACACTAGGGATGTCAGATAATAAATCTGGACTGTGTTACACTAGGTATGTCAGATTGTATCTCTGAACTGTGATACACTAGGTATGTCAGATTATATCGCTTGACTGTGAAACACTAGGGATGTCATATTGTTTCCCTGGACTGTGATATTTTGGGTATGTCAGATAGTATCCCCTGACTGTGATACACTAGGTATATCAGATTGTATCATTGGACTGTGATATACTAGGGATGTCAGATTGTCTCCCTGGGTTATGATACATTAGGTATGTTGGATTGTCTCTCAGGACTGTGATACTTTGGGTATGTCAGATTGTATCACTGGACTGTGATACACTAGGTATGTCAGAATGTATCGCTGGACTGTGATACATTATGTATGTTAGATTGTCTCCCAGGACTGTGATACTTTGGGTTTGTCAGATTATATCTCTGGACTGTGATACACTAGGTATGTCAGATTGCATTTCTTGACTGTGACACACTAGGGATGTCAGATTATATCTCTGGACTGTGATACACTAGGGATGTCAGATTATATCTCTGGACTGTGATACAGTAGGGATGTCAGATTGTATCACTGGACTGTGATACACTAGGTATGTCAGATTGTATCACTGGACTGTGATACATTAGGTATGTCAGATTGTCTCCCAGGACTGTGATACTTTGGGTTTGTCAGATTGTATCACTGGACTGTGATACACTAGGTATGTCAGATTGTATCACTGGACTGTGATACATTAGGTTTGTCAGATTTTCTCCCAGGACTTTGATACTTTGGGTTTGTCAGATTGTATCACTGGACTGTGATACACTAGGGATGTCAAATTGTATCCCTGGACTGTAATACATGCACAGGTAAATCGCGGTATTTGGCCCAATTGTGTTGCACAACTTAATACAATGTATTGAAACCACATGATTTTGGAAGTTTAATATATTGAGCCTCTTAAACCAAAGTGGTTTATCCTAGAGAAAATGAGAAGTTTATTTTGTTCCTGTTTGTTGTAGGTAGGGTAGGGCCTGGTTACGGACACTACAGGGTATATATATAACAACCAAAGTCAGTCCTGGTTTTATTTGAACCTTTATATTTTAGTAAAACAACAATTATGGATTAATAAAAAATAATTGTAACACTTGCATGTGATTAGGTAAGTGATAGGTGTAAATAAACTCAATCTCTCTATATAACACGTTATCAAACAGAATGATTAAGTATAATATTAGGCAATTATAAATTAACTGCTAGATTATCATCCAATTTTTTCTTAAAAACGAGGAGGGCGGGAGAATTTTATTTTTTATTTTTATTTTTTTTTTTATTTTTTATTTTTTTATGAAAATAAAAAGGGTCAGGGCGGCATAAAAATTAGGGGGCGGGCAGGGATGATAATCTAGCAGTTAATTTATTATGGCCTTATCAGTATAAACTAAAAAGCTCAAGATATATGAAATGTTTTACTTTGACAGTAATCCAACACATGTTCTGGTTCCACAACTGGACATGAAAATAACTACATCAGTTCACCAGATAAAAGACCAAATGGTTACAGACACTACATAACTTACCAAATCAATATATGACATCAAATCAAATTGATTTTGACATGTTTTGTTAAAAATACAATCTTAATAGTTTTAATGAAAAAATGGAAATCAACTGTCTTGCAATACTGAAATTATGTGAATTTAAGTCAAATACTGCGCTACCAAAATATGATGAAAAAAGTAGGGATCATGTGACATTTAAGAGATTTTTTTTCTGTTCAATGTGTACACGGTTGACAGTGAAAATAAGACTTCCGATCATGTATTCATACCCTAATTTTCAAACATCAATTTTTTTTTCTAAATTCACAATTCAAACAAGGCAATGCTTTCAAAATGTACAAAATACATCAATAATACCATTCAAATAAAACAGTAGCATTAAAGTAAGGAAAATACATTTTTAAAGAAGAAGAAACAAGGATTATTTATAACCGTCATTATGTGACTGCCCCATGGAAGCATTTCCTGTTTCTAATGGTGGTACTAGGCCTTAATCAAAATGCCTCTCAAAAGATCTGATAACAAATAAATGCTATAGCAAAGTAAGTGCTTGACAGACATGTCAAATTACACTACACCCCCATCCATAGAGGCCCTATGTATTAATTTTGTAATTTACTTAATTATTTAAATTCTTTTTCTTGATGTATTTCTTGTTTTAAATTTGAAGTTAAGAAAAAAAGTACTTTACATTTTGTTGATTTTCTTTGTTGAATGGTGTTCTGACATGTATTTCACTTTAAATTTTAGGTAAAGAAAATAAAGGACTTTGAACAAAAGTGTAAACCACTTCAAGAAAAAAATAAGAAATTTCTTGAAAGGAACATGGAACTAAGTACACAGAACCGTAACTTGAAGGACCAAATAAGGAATATTGCAGACGAAAACAAAAAATTGGTAAGTTACAGAAAAATAATATTATTTCATCAGATGGCAAATTGTTGATTATAGTGATATTTGAACCTTAAAACCCACATTCCTTTTGTGAGTAGATGTTAAACCTAAAATATTGCGACTGAACTGGATTCCAACTCTAATCCTGAGGTTGTAATACTTTTTTATGCTCAACTCAATTTTGTACTCGAGACACAATTTCCAAACACAAATAAAAGTATGAATGCTTGATTTGGCCTCAAATTTGAAAGTATTTAATGCAGATTTGAGGTAGAAAATTACAGGTATTTTGTTATAATCTGTCCATTCATTTTTGGGTTAAGCATAAACTTTTTGAGTTGAGCAGGATACAAAGTTTTATAACCTCGGACCCAGGTTTTCAAGAGGGAAGAAATTACCAAGCCATTTTAACAATGCTTTAATCATTGTCTGTACAATTGGGCTGTCACTAAAAGCTTACTTAACTTTTTAACTAAATTGACTAAAAATGTTTGCTTTGCTTCTAAATTATCTATACATCTTTCACACTACATGTTGCAACTGTTTGTGAACTTTTTTACATATATTTTTAAATAACGGCCTTTAACTATTATGTACTAAGTTTTAGCAAAAATATATATAACATATATGTATTTGTTTTTTTGTCCACTTTTTTTTCATCACATTGAGCTATAATGGCCGTTTCTGAGATGTAACCTTCCTTGGTCCTCAGTCAGCATGTAGTATATATATCATATGTCTCGGGCACATAAGCAAAATATCTCCGGTCAGATCTGATCACAGCACGGTTGTAGTCAATTATAGTCTAATCTTTAATTAGATGATTTATGTTACTGTATTTGCATAGTAATTGGCCACTGGATGTGACCCATTCAACATTGATCTCTGCAGAGGGGTAGGAACTCACCTAATGAATGCCATGTACTGTATATTAGAGCAATAAAAAAAGGATTGACTTCTTTATATTTAACTCTTGTGATTAATTTCTAAATTAATACACTATCAATTTCCAAATGAATGATTTTTCTAACTAATTATTGTACATTTGAAAATTGTAGAAAAAAAAATAAAAAATTAAAATGTTTTTTTTATGTGTTTAACATAATAGAAAGAAAATTTGGACCAGAGCAAACGCAAATGTTGTGTGTTGTCACGGCAGCTGAATCAAGAAAAGATGGAGAAAGGCAGTCTGGAGATACAAGTACATGACATACAGAACCTAAAAACACAAGTCTCTGAGCAGGATAAACTGATAACCAGTCTCAAACAAGCCTCAGCCGTAAGTATCGTTTGATATCTAGTCTCAAACAAGCCTCCGTCGCAAGTTTTGTTTAATAACCAGCCTCTAACAAGCCTCAGCCCTAAGTTTGGTTTGATAACCAGCCTCTAACAAGCGTCAGTCGTAAGTTTGGTTTGATAACCAGTCTCAAACAAGCCTCAGCCATAAATTTGGTTTGATAACCAGTCTCTAACAAGCCTCAGCCGTAAGTTTGGTTTGATAACCAATCTCAGACAAGTCTCAGCTGTAAGTTTGGTTTGAAAACCAGTCTTAAACAAACCTCAGCCGTAAGTTTGGTTTGATAACCAGTCTCTTACAAGCCTCATTCATAAGTTTGGTTTGATAACCAGTCTCAAACAAGCCTCAGCTGTAAGTTTGGTTTTATAAACAGTCTTTAACGAGCCTCAGCCATAAGTTTTGTTTGATACCAAGTCTCAGTAGTAAGTTTCGTTTGATAACCAGTCTCAAACAAGTCTCGGCCGTAAGTTTTGTTTGATAACCAGTCTCAAACAAGTCTCAGACGTAAGTTTTGTTTGATAACAAGTCTCAGTAGAAAGTTTCTTTTGATAACCAGTCTCAAACAAGTCTCAGCCGTAAGTTTTGTTTGACAACAAGTCTTAGTAGTAAATTTCGTTTGATAACCAGTCTCAAACAAGTCTCGGCTGTAAGTTTTGTTTGATAACAAGTCTCAGTAGTAAGTTTCTTTTGATAACCAATCTCAAACAAGTCTCAGCCGTAAGTTTTGTTTGATAACAAGTCTTAGTATTAAATTTCGTTTGATAACCAGTCTCAAACAAGTCTCGGCTGTAAGTTTTGTTTGATAACCAGTCTCAAACAAGTCTCAGACGTAAGTTTTGTTTGATAACAAGTCTCAGTAGTAAGTTTTGTTTGATAACCAGTCTCAAACAAGTCTCAGACGTAAGTTTTGTTTGATAACAAGTCTCAGTAGTAAGTTTCTTTTGATAACCAGTCTCAAACAAGTCTCGGCTGTAAGTTTTGTTTGATAACAAGTCTTAGTATTAAATTTCGTTTAATAACCAGTCTCAAACAAGTCTCGGCTGTAAGTTTTGTTTGATAACCAGTCTCAAACAAGTCTCAGACGTAAGTTTTGTTTGATAACAAGTCTCAGTAGTAAGTTTTGTTTGATAACCAGTCTCAAACAAGTCTCAGACGTAAGTTTTGTTTGATAACAAGTCTCAGTAGTAAGTTTCTTTTGATGACAAGTCTCAAACAAGTCTCAGCCGTAAGTTTTGTTTGATAACAAGTCTTAGTAGTAAATTTCGTTTGATAACCAGTCTCAAACAAGTCTCGGCTGTAAGTTTTGTTTGATAACAGTCTCAAACAAGTCTAAGACGTAAGTTTTGTTTGATAACAAGTCTCAGTAGTAAGTTTCGTTTGATAACCAATCTCAAACAAGTCTCGGCTGTAAGTTTTGTTTGATAACCAGTCTCAAACAAGTCTCAGCCGTAAGTTTTGTTTGATAACAAGTCTTAGTAGTAAATTTCGTTTGATAACCAGTCTCAAACAAGTCTCGGCTGTAAGTTTTGTTTGATAACAAGTCTCAGTAGTAAGTTTCGTTTGATAACCAGTCTCAAACAAGTCTCGGCTGTAAGTTTTGTTTGATAACCAGTCTCAAACAAGTCTCAGCCGTAAGTTTTGTTTGATAACAAGTCTTAGTAGTAAATTTCGTTTGATAATCAGTCTCAAAACAAGCTTCAGTCTTAAATTTTGTTTGACAACCAGTCTTAAACAAGCATCAGTCATAAGTTTGGTTTGTGAACCTATCACAGATGCATATATTATGGTAATTGTATAAAGCAAACTGTTATTGCTGATAGTAAGTTGACCAAAAAAGAAATAAAAAAAATATTAAAAACTAAATGTATTCCATTGTCCTTTATATTAAGTCTATGGAATATTTAAAACTACCTATTTGACATTGATTGTGAAATAATTAAGTGAAACATGCTTGAAGTCTTTCTGGGTAAAACCTGTACAAAGCATATACAAATAAAGTGTTTTGCTGAAGGACACAATACATGGCCATAGCAGACGATTGAATCTGGATCTTATGCTCTATTAAAAACATGCTCAAAAGTTTATTTTGTTATTCAACTAAAGGGATTTTCTGCTCCATTAGTGACATTTAGTTTAAATGTTTCCATGGTGTCTGATTGCCATGCTGTTACAAGAAGCCTGTTTCTTGCCTGGTTGTAAAACACATTCTGTGGACAGCCACCTACTTTCAATTCTGCAATCTTTTCCCCGTTACGTGATACTAGATGTACTGACATGGTGTCAAAGTCTGTCACAAACAGGTTGCCATGCTCGTCTGTGGTAATACCATGCGGTCCATCCACTTCATATTTAAACTGGATTTGTCTGTCCTTAGTTATGCCATAAACACATTTATGGTTTGGGTCAGACAGGTATATCAGTTGTTCTTCACAGAACACCGTTGTGTATGTTGGTCGTTCAAATAGGTTTTCACCGCTAATAATGTTTATGGTATTTCCGTCAACATCCAGAATGAGAATTTGGGTCGGAATTTGAGTTGCTGTGTAAATTTTATTTTTGCAGTATGCAATACCGCAGCAGCGTCCATTTACTTTGATTGTTTTACCAAGAGTCATGGTGCAACCACTGTCAAGGATTTCCACAAACTGAATACATTTACCCATGGGAACAGTTACCAATACTAGATTGTCCTTCATTATAGCAATGTCTCTTGGTTCTTTCTCAAGGTCTATTTGCTGAAGTTTACTTCCATTACTGTCACAGAGTTTCAATTTTTTATTCAAGAAATCTGCCAAGATTATGTTTCCATTCAGCAGGTCAGCTAATCCTGTTATACCACATACTTTTTCATCATCTTGAAAACGAATATTGAGCTGACAATGGGACTGCACAGGAATTTTTGGTACCTCTTCATTTTCTTTGTCAGTTTGAAGAGACATCCAGTGCTCGAGACATTCAGAAGGAATTCTTTGTTTGGTGGATCTTTCTAACCCTGTAGCAGATTCTTCGCTATTATCTTTAAACTTGGCCATGGTCAGATCTAAGGGAACATTATCATGGCCTTCTTGCAAAGTGTTCCTCTGTATTTCTGTGTAAATGCTGTTTATGGACTCTACAGTCTGCATCATACCCTGGAGCGTTCCGCTGACATAATAACTAGCTTCAAAATTGTGCTCTGACTGAAGCAGAGTAGTAGCTTGACTTTGACCTTGATCTGATGTTAAAAGGGTTACGTATTTGTCCATTTGCCTTTCCATTGTTAGTAATGCCTTTACACAATCCTTGTCTGATTTGACATTTTCTATATTTTGTCTATGGTACCGAAGATGTTCTATTCTTTTTGAGAAGCACAACTTTTTTTTATCATTTTCGTTTTTTCTTAGTTTCATCCGACTTTCCACATCTCTGTATTTTGTTTTGAGTTTTTGTTCGAATTCACTGAGTTCTTTCTTCATTTGTTCAACTTGCTCATTCATTCTTTCCATCCACTTCTTTTCTTTTTCCTCATCTTTTTTAATTTGTTCTGTTTGCTCAGTTTCATAGGATTCCAGTACATAGTATTCTTCTAATATGTTATTGCATTTTTTTGTCAAACTTTCTTTCTCTTTCAAATATGCTGGAACATGCTTTATACTCATACATTTTTCATGGTTGATGTCTTTACACAGACAGCAGAAAACTTCATCATGTTCCTCACAATAAAAGTCCAAGGCTTGACCATGTGTCCAACATGTATAAGATGTTTCTGCAATTGTTTCATTTTGGCATTTTGGAGATGTTGATGCTGAAATGTTTTCATTTAAAGTAAGTAGGGTGTTGCATTGCACAACAGTATGCCAGTGTGTTGTAGTAAATTTCTGATGTTGAGAAATACATCTGATACACATGTATTGCTTACATTCTTTGCAATATAGTATAAATGGCTCTGAAGTTGAATTTGGGCGAGAACATATATCACACTTATTACCTTCCATAGTTCAGTTGTCAATGTTCTTAGTTACTCCTTATTTTTTGTTACTGATTCAGCTGCTAATGTTGAATGTAATATAATACTTTATGATGTTTATTGCTATTTTCATGAATTTTTGCATCATGGTCTAGTGGTAAAGTGTCAGCTTCGCAGATCATGAGTTTGAGTCATACCAAATACTTTAAAAATGGTACAAGAAGCTTCCTCGCTTGGTACTCAGCATTTAGGATAGTTCTAGGTCTTGTCGGTCTGGTGTCAGTATAAAATGACTGGGTGTGCTGTTATACCATATGTCTGGCATGATACTCCAGTGTGGAAGCACTTAAGTCTCAAGTAGACACCATTACGATATGACTGAAAAATTGTTGAAAGCTACGTTAAACACCATACAACAACAACAACAACAGGATAAATCTTTCAATCCTTGTGGTTTTGGGCAACTGTTGGTCTCTGCAGAGGGATATAAACCTTTCAAATGAGTGTCATATTCATTTCATTTTTTTTTTGGTCATGTTTCTTATATTCATTAAATTGTCAACCCTTGTGTCAAATAAATGATGGTAAGAATAGGACAGTTCCAGCCGAAGCACTTCGTAAGAGATGACTATTGAATATTTAATAGAATAAGACTCACAGTTCATTTTGAATATTCTTTTTGTTAAACTGCATGTTAATTTGTTGTTTTTGTATATGGAGAGTGAGCCTGGAATCCCAGTTGACATCATGTAACATTTTTGTGTTGGCCAACATTGTGGACCCAAATGCTGGTATATACTTTTCAACATATTTTGCTTCGGTGTATGGTCTACTCCACCTACCCCCCACCCTCACAAACACAAATACTCTCTAGATCTGCCAGTGTCAAGCTTACAGGGTTGGAAAATAACCCATATATAAGTTAGAATTCTAATAAGTGATATGGTATCGACAGTTTGTTTAACCTGATTTTACACAGATTGTTAAACATTTTTTTGCAACAAATACAACTATCTCTCAATGTCTTCCTTCTTGGCAATGCAATTTTGTGGATAAAGTGTCCTGTTCAAGCACAAAATACATGGTGTTGGTCCCGGCCCTCAGGTCCTGGAACTGATACTCAACCTCTAGTCTACAAGGTCCACACATGTGAACTTTTGAATATAATTATGGTAATATCTAATTATGAAATGAAAGACTTGCTATTCTTTACAAAACTTTTAGATAAAAATACAAAATTTATGAGATCCACATAACTGCCAGTGGTTAGAGAGAAGGTTTGGGTTAATCCTGTGTGGGTTGTACCAAATACTTGAAAAAAGGTTTAGAAGACTCCTCCCTTGGCGGTAAACATTTCAAAGTTCAAATTTTGTTCTATTTAACCTTTAAAGTATTACATGCAAGTAAAAAAAAATTTGAAATGCAATTGTCCTTTGAATATATTTTCAAGTACAAGTAGATCATTTAGGAGAGAAAAAACATGCAACAACAATTTGATATACAGAAAATTATTACTAAAAACTGTTGGCTCAAACTTCTCTAATTACATTTTAGAATATATGGTGTTTTTGGTAATTAAAATGCAATCATGACAAATAAATGAAAGAATGATTCCGCCTGTATGGGTGGGTCTCATTTATTAAATATTCTGATTGATTACAAAAAAGAAATTGCATACCTTTGTCCCCTCTATATACAAATATCTTTGTTATTCTATATTGCCACATATTTGTTATGATCTATATAATGACTTGTTAACAAAATGTTATGCTTTTATTAAAATCTTTACAATAGATACCTATAATGTATTATATATACTTGTTTTTATAAAAACAGTTTTGTAATGTAAATGAAATCAAGAATACCTTTCTTTCAAAATAAATTTCCGTTTACACTTCACTATTCAATGGTGCACTTTTTATTGTGTAAACTTTGCAACTTTATAATATATATCAGGTCAGTAATTGCGTATTACATTCATGTGTGTTTTCCCCACTTGCCCGGGATCTAGAGTGTTTACTAGAGATTGTGCATGTTTGCCTCCATGGTGATGTTTATACTGTTTAAAAATAGATCCAACATGTCTGCATAAATTACTAAGCCTTGTTCAAGAGAGTATGACACAGCAATTATCAGATATCTGTTTTGTTAACCTTTGACCAATAATAAATAAGCATAAGTAGTATTATCATATATACATTGTATACTATTACTGTTCTTTGTTTACAAAAACATTTTAATTGTTATGAAAAAATGTAAGAATGGCAGTTTTTTTTTGTCAAAGAAATATTTTACATTAAAAAGACCAAATGTTAGTACATGACAGAGGTATCAGTTTTCCCTTATTTATTTTTTTTAACCAGGTTTTTCAAAGTTGAAAACCTGGTTATTAGATTGGCGAAGTCAGCGGGCGGATGGGCGGCGTCAAGTTTTTTTTGTTTCCATTCAATAACTAGAGTATTTTTCACCGGAACTGAACCAAACTTACACAAAGTGTATACATCTATAAAATCTAGGCAAAGTTCGATAACCAGCCAATATGGACCATTATCTTCAGAGTTATGGACCTTTAATTAGTCAAAAATGCTAAAATTGCCCATTTCTGCTCAATAATTAGAGTATTCTTTATCAGAACTGCAAACTTACACAAAGTGTGAATTTCTATAAAACCTAGGCCAAGTTCAATAACCAGCCAATTCAGACTATTATCTTTAGAGTTGTGGCCCTTTAATTAGTCAAAAATGCTAAAATTTACCGTTTCCACTCAATAACTAGAGTATTCTTTATCTGAACTGAAGCCAACTTACACAAAATGGTATCTCTATAAAATCTGAGCCAAGATCGATAACCAGCCTATTCAGACCATTATCTTTAGAGTTATGGCCCTTTAATTAGTCAAAAATGCTAAAATTTTCTGCAACCAAACTTTTACAATTTTTCTAGCAGTAAAGTAAAACTAATCTTTTTCTTTTGTTATTTTGATGGAGATACTAAAAAAGTTTGGATTGATAATATGGATATATATCAAAATGAAACTCCATAAACATGCACATTTTTATCTTGAAAATGATTTGCGGTACCTTTGCTCAGTTGATAGCCATGAGGCAAAAAATATTACAAAAAATACAAATGATTTATAAGAGAAATGTACAGGTCTATTTAAAATTTTTACAACACAGCTGAATTTCTCATAATGTTTGATGCATTTTGTAATATATTTGTAGAATCAAACATCGTGTTTAAGAAATTGTTGCTATCAGTTGAGCATGTGTGACTTACCTCCTACCGGTGGGCACTGGAAACAATACCACCACTTAAGCCTCAATGCAAAATGTGAAAATATTGATGTAATATTTTATGAATATGCATGTTTGTTTCCGAGTATAATCATATTACATCTTTCATAATGTGAATTACGGAAGTAATATTTTAACCAAACAACCAATGAATAGCACAGAAACAAGAGAAAAACTTTATTTCATGCTTTTTAACAAAACTGCATCACTGTTTTACAAATAAAAAAACAAAATTTGAATTGTATGTTTATTTATTTTCTGCTTCAATGTACATAAAATTCTGGCATGAAATAGAGTTATAGTTACAGAATAGCTAAAATGTTTGAAAAACATGGTTTTTGGGGAATTTCCACGTCTCTTGTTTTTAAGTTGGGCCTGTTTATCTCAGTCAGTAATGTGTCTGACTTTAAATACAGGGATCGTCACTTGGAATCCCATCCTGGTAGTCATTTTTATGCCATAAATGCCAATGGATGATCTGGGATCCTGGAAGGTTCTGTACTCACAACCATCTCTGCAAGTAAATGATAACTTTCCGGTTTGAATCAGCAATGAGAGACGAATGACAATAAGACACAATGGCTTATATCAATCATCACAGAGACTGCGGCAGGGCATTGATTCAAAATCTCAACCACTGGATTGAGTCGGATGCTCTACCAACTGAGCTTATCCGTCCTGGCTACAAGAATGGAAAAATAGTACAGAAATTGTTTATTTAAAAATTAATGGGATTGTTCAAACAACAAATATAAAAAATTGATTAAAGAGACATATTTTGGCCATTGTAATGATGTTTTGTTTGTGTGTTTCAGGAGAAAGATAGAAGGATGGAAGTGCTCCAGCACAGGAAGAAGAGGCGTTTAAGGATGTCTGCTGAACATGTAAGTTTATCTCACCAGTTTTACATTACTGTAGGTGTAAACCCACCATTGACTTTTGTTCTTTATTCTTTAGTAAATAATAAAAGTTTGAAGGCTTGTCATTCATAGAGAGTACCAAATTAAAGAAGTGAAACTTGCATTTTACTGTTTGTCACACATGGTATATCACACCCAGCCACATTATACTGACACACTGGAGTACCATGCTGCAAACACATGGTATATCACACCCAGTCACAGTATACTGACACTGGAGTATCATGCTGCAGACACATGGTATATTACACCCAGTCACATTTTACTGACACTGGAGTATCATGCTGCAGACACATGGTATATCACACCCAGTCACATTATACTGACACACTGGAGTATCATGCTGCAGACACATGGTATATCACACCCAGTCACATTATACTGACACACTGGAGTATCATGCTGCAGACACATGGTATATCACACCCAGTCACATTATACTGACACTGGAGTATCATGCTGCAGACACATAGTATATCACACCCAGCCACATTATACTGACACACTGGAGTATCATGCTGCAGACACATGGTATATCACACCCAGTCACATTATACTGACACACTGGAGTATCATGCTGCAGACACATGGTATATTACACCCAGTCACATTATACTGACACTGGAGTATCATGCTGAGACACATGGTATATCACACCCAGTCACATTATACTGACACACTGGAGTATCATGCTGCAGACACATGGTATATCACGTCCAGTCACATTATACTGACACTGGAGTATCATGCTGCAGACACATAGTATATCACACCCAGCCACATTATACTGACACACTGGAGTATCATACTGACACACTGGAGTATCATGCTGCAGACACATGGTATATCACACCCAGTCACATTATACTGACACACTGGAGTATCATGCTGCAGACACATGGTATATCACACCCAGCCACATTATACTGACACACTGGAGTATCATGCTGCAGACACATGGTATATCACACCCAGTCACATTATACTGACACACTGGAGTATCATGCTGCAGACACATGGTATATCACACCCAGTCACATTAGACTGACACACTGGAGTATCATGCTGCAGACACATGGTATATTACACCCAGTCACATTATACTGACACTGGAGTATCATGCTGCAGACACATGGTATATCACACCCAGTCACATTATACTGACACACTGGAGTATCATGCTGCAGACACATGGTATATCACACCCAGTCACATTATACTAACACTGGAGTATCATGCTGCAGACACATGGTATATCACACCAAGTCACATTATACTGACCCTGGACCTACCAGACCTAGAATCATCCTTTATATGCTAAGAGCCATTAAGTCTGGTCAGGTATCGAACTGACGACCTTCTGCATATGTTAGGAGGATGCTCTACCACTAGACCTTGATGCGGTATCAGATAAATGGTACTTTTACCACTTATGTTTTAGGACATCTCTATAAGAGGGGCAAGAAAATTACCAAAATGCTATAAATCATAACACTTTGAATATTATATAAGTTGACATTGGCCACTATGTGCTGTTGATGTGTCCAGATAGCATCACTTTACAATAATTAATTGATATTTAGATGTTCTCTCAAGCGGAAAAGAAACCTGACATTTACATATGAGAGTCGGAGTGTATGTACAATACTGCAGCACAAACTGACATATGATGTATTAAAAATTATTAAAAGATATTTAGTAGTGAAAATTCCTAAACTTAAGAAATGTACATACATGTAACTTACTTCCAAGGATTCTGCATGGCTAAGTGATTTAACCATTTACTCCATAGACACGCAACAATCACAGAAGGCCTTTGAAAATGGTGCAGGAAGAGTTCAGATTGCTTGTTACACCTCCTGCACTGTTTTCCACTCTGCCAGTTAATATAAATATAATTCACCCATTGCTGATACGTGGTGAATTGATGCTTTCAATTAGGAAGAGTCCAAGAAAATGCTTATGGAGCATACAAGGGTTAATACATCATATAATGACCACTGACCTCTGCACTGCTGAGGTTGTAGGGTGGAGCCTAGCACAGTCCATCATTATGTGATCAAGTTTGCCAGTTAATTGTGGAAGGATGGTGGTTCTATTCAGATTCATTCTGAGGTCTGCCTCAACCATTAAAACTGGATATGCCATTATTATATAACCAGCCTCTGATGTGTTGAAAATGGTGTTAAACTCCATTCAAAAGATAGAGAAAGAGTTTGTTCCAAGACCGTAAGTTATGTGATAAAGGATGTTGGATTCTAAATTTCAATTCCAGCGAATATATCTGCAATATCATTCTACAAGATATTGAATATATTCTTGTGCTTGTACAAAGTAAAAAAAAATATCTCCAAATGAAAATGTGACAAACAAGCAGTCATGATTTATCCTTAGCCTATGTTTACTACACATAGAGGATTCCCAAAGTCCTCATTCCTCTTGCAAAATATTACATTTCAGTTGTCACGACTTAGCAGTCCATGCAGTGTTGCAGATGATGAGCGTTCACTGGACTCGGATCTGTCCCAGTCATCTGTGTCGGGAGGAACCTTGTCAGATGATGACCTGTTGGAAGAAGTATGTTTACAATCACTGTTCTCAGGTTACGAAGGGGTCAAGAGAGAAACATGCTTGGGATTAAATCATTTTTAGTTTGAAAATAATACCTCCAAAAAATTCATTATGATTTACAATTACAAAGCAGTTGAAAATAAATAATTATCATTGTATTGCAAATGTTACCATTATTGAAAATATATGTAACACATTATATGTAATTGTGTTGTAGATAATCAGTTAAGTTTGTAGGATCGCAGCTCTCTCCAAAAACTATATGTGAGAAAGTTTGCCAGTTACTTGCGAAAGGAAGATGTTTCCTTTCAGATTCACTCTGAGGTCTTTTTCCACCATACAACTGGATGTGCCATATACATTGTATAACCTGAAGCATAACGTTAAACCCATTCAAAAAATAGAAATGTAATATAAATTTACTGGTAAATGTAACTAAGAATATATGTAATGATATAATGCATGCTCACTATTCATTGAAATACAGTAAAACTTTGATAGCATGAACTCGGTTGGCTGGAACACCACTGATCGCTCGAACAACTAACCTGGTCCCTGCCAAATTCCTATTTAATTTCTATTGTTCTACCATCGATGGCTAGAACACTGATAGGTGGAACAGTCTAACTAGAAAATAGGTCACGCCAACACACTTACCTATGTTTTTCGCACCTTTCGGTCTAACAGCTGATCAAAGATGAAAAAAATTGGAGAAGTTTGCCATGTTTGTTCACGCATTCAAAGGTGTGAAGTAATTTCTACACGTCATTATGTTCCCACTTTCTTAAAGAGCGGGAAGTTTGTTATGTTAATTTGGCAAGTGTGTTTATAATTGGTTACACATTTGCTTTAATTATATACCCCATGTTGCATTAATTAAGTTAATTTGATGATTATTTGTAATTTAAGATGAAATAAATATAAAACCAATTTATATTGCAAACATTGAAAGTAAAGAATGTCACATACAATTTTACCCTATAAATCTTAGACATGGGAAGTTCAGTCTCATTGCACAATGTCGCATTTAACAACATTTTTACCTGAAGAAAAAACGGCTGAGCAACTTAGTGACGGACCCGGTAACCGGGGTATAACTAAGCCTCTTTGACGATTGCCGAGTAACTTGGTGAAGCACCCGATAAAACCGAAGTGTGATTATCATGTCATTTACATTTTCACGCACACCCAAAGCTAAATATAGCTATTTATACATGAGTATATAAAATTGTAATGATAAAAGGTAAATTAAGTAATTATAGTGTAATACAATTAATTTTATTTGGAAATGATCTTTTCTGGTATATTTGATGTTTTACATAAACAAGAAGTACACATCATTAACATAATCTATTGCAGCTGTTCAAAGCGTACACATGGAATTCAATAACACGCTCACAAACGCACTTGTACACCATGTACATGTACGATGGTTGTTTTACCAGGCTTGACTCAAACTACCGCTGACTCGAACCATTTTGTCTAGTCCCGTCGAGTTCGAGCGATCGAAGTTCTACTGTAGTTGTTTGAATTTTGACAAAGCAACAACATTTTGAAATTGTACCAAAAATAACAATAATCTGTAAAAGATTCCAAAGAAAAGAAGAATTAGAGTACCTTCATTCTTTTTATCCCAAAACCTGTCAATTTTCTCAAATATTTCTGAATATTAAGTATTAGAGAAGTAGTCAAAAATGCCAGTATCCGAGGTTCGTGGCTCTACCCCTTGTTACGTACATGTTCAGTTACCTCATGATGACATGGAGAAGACAGAGAAAAACTACAGGAAACTGATGAAGGAGCACTTGGCCCTGCAGAAGTCCATGGCTCATTTGCAGGGTATACTCGGTTGTAGGACAGATCCACAAAGATTCCAGAAGGTAACACACATAATGTATACAAGCATGAAGATAGCCATTGATGATGAATGAAAGCTACATATTGTTTTATTGATTTATAGTTGAAACTTATTAACTCTGTGATGTAATCAATCCTTTGTAGTTCATTGATTTAAATGAACCTATGCATATCATTTATTAAGTTGAGCACCTGCTGTTTATCCTTGATAGTGTTGAGCCTAAGTTGAGCACCTACTGTTTATCCTTGATTGTGCTGAGCCTAAGTTGGGCAGCTGCTGTTTATCCTTGATTGTGCTGAGCCTAAGTTGGGCAGCTGCTGTTTATCCTTGATTATGTTGAGCCTAAGTTGAGCACCTGCTGTTTATCCTTGATTGTGTTGAGCCTAAGTTGGGCAGCTGCTGTTTATCCTTGATTGTGCTGAGCCTAAGTTGAGCACCTACTGTTTATCCTTGATTGTGCTGAGCCTAAGTTGAGCACCTGCTGTTTATCCTTGATTGTCTTGAGCCTAAGTTGGGCAGCTGCTGTTTATCCTTGATTATGTTGAGCCTAAGTTGAGCACCTGCTGTTTATCCTTGATTGTGTTAAGCCTAAGTTGAGCATCTGCTGTTTATCCTTGATTGTGTTGAGCCTAAGTTGGTCAGCTGTTGTTTATCCTTGATTGTGCTGAGCCTAAGTTGAACACCTGCTGTTTATCCTTGATTGTGTTGAGCCTAAGTAGGGCAGCTGCTGTTTATCCTTGACTGTGTTGAGCCTAAGTTGGGCAGCTGCTGTTTATCCTTGAGTGTCTTGAGCCTAAGTTGAGCACCTGCTGTTTATCCTTGATTGTGTTGAGCCTGAGAGGTTCTGTATTTCAATTACTTTATTCAAGAATTTATTTAGAAGGATAGAAAACTTGCATCTTTCAGACTTGTGTATAGACAGGATTTGACTTCCGCTTGTCATGCAGCGGGGTAATGGAACTGTCAAAACTATCAAATATAGATTAGTTTTAACAAGGACTTATATAGACAGATAGGAAACTTGCATCTCTCTGCTTAATGTTGATAAAAATAGCATGCGAAGATTTAAATGATTTGGAAAATTAATCACTCAAATTTCACAGGCAACTGATTTCTTTTACATAAAATGGAAGGTGTATGTAACCTTAGATGTTTTTTAATGTTTTAAATATGCAAAATGATCTTGAATTTAAAACATTGAAGTAAAATTTCAAGTACTTTTCTTGGTATTTAGTTGCAGTCTGCAAAATTTATAATCACAAGTACTTCAACAATTTTAAACACAATTTGTTGGGAATGGTCTCGTTTTGTAGAGAATTCCAATGTGTAAAGAATGATTGATTTGTTTGATTGAATATTTAGCATCATTTTTATGCCACCGAGGGCTAACAGACGATCAGTTAACCTAACCACTGTTTCCTGGGATTAACCAGTACTCGAGCACATCCCATCTTCACAAGTAACTGATAACTTTCCCACTTGAATCAGTGGTGAGAGATGAATGATAATGAGACACAATGTCGTATATCAATCATCATGGAGACTGTTGCCGGGCAGGGATTCGAACTCACGACCCCTGGATTGATAGTCAGACGCGTAACCGACTGAGCTAATTGGGCCCAGCTGTAAAGAATGAAATTTGATTTGTATTTCTGAGATGAATGGAAGTTAAGATATTTGAAAATAAGATTTCGCAAGATTTTATCTGAATATGCGAGTGTTCATAACACCCAAACAGTTGCTTTTCCTTTTCTATATAAGTCCTTGATTTTCGGACCTCTTTTTGTATCTTTTCATTTGAACAACTGTATTGAAATAATTGAAACTTTTTTTTCCATGTATAAACTTCCTTTAAAGGTCCTCCCTGGTTGAGTTGTCTAATTTAGGCACCATTTCAAGACCACTTACCTCTAACTGACGAGGTTGTGGGTTCAAGACCAACTTTGTCCAAAAACATTATGTAAGAAAGTTTGTCAGTTACTAATGGAAGAATGGTAGTTTTACTCGTATTTATGTTGATGAGCTCTTCCTCCACCAATAAAACTGGGTATGCCATATCATATATAACCTGCCATGTTTTGAAAATGGTGTTAACCCTTTACTTCATATAGACACCTTTGGACACCTCTAATATAGACGCCTTTGACACCTCTAATATAGACACCTTTGGACACCTCTAATATAGAAGGCTTTTAAATAATTTGTTTAATTATGTTTATATCAACTGACAGAGTGGAAAACAGTGCAGGAAGTGTTCAGATTGCTTGTTATGAGCAATCTGAACTCTTCCTGCACTGGTTTCAAAGGCCTTCTGTGATTGGTATCTATGGAGTAAAGGGTTAAACAAGATAAAAGAAAAAACACCAAGACAAAATCTCCTTTATTGGTCATGATGATTTATGTTTACCATGATCTTAAACATTATTTCATTGTTACATTTATAAACTATACACCACAAATGTTAAAGCACCACATAATTAACTCTTTTTCTTTTTGTCAACAGTTGAGGGCTGATTTTGAGACAGACATGTTTGTGGCTCAATGTAAAATAGAGAACCTGGAGGAGTGTTTGGAAAAATACAAGGTGAGATAGATAATCAGTTAGGTGGTGTGAACGGTTTAGGTAAATTCAAACAGGACTTGGTGTTTCCGAAGTATAATATACTTAGGCCATTATAAACTAATTGCTAGATTATCATCCAATTCTGTCTTAAAAACGGGGAGGGCTGGAGGATTTTATTTTTAAAAGTTTTTTTAATAAACAAAAAAAAAATATATATATATATTTTTTTTTTTATGAAAATAAAGTGTCGGAGCGGCATGCATATAAGGGGGCGGCAAGAGATGATAATCTAGCAATTAATTTATTATGGCCTAAGTATCATAACATGTATTACCATATTAAGTTTAAAGTATAAATTACTCTACCTCAATTGTGAAACAAGTTATTACAACTAATACAAATCATGCTAGACATCTTCCTGGGTAGAACCAGTACCTAGCATATGTGGATAAAGTGTCTTGCTCGAGGATACCACACATAACTGTGATCTACCACTGGACCACGGGCTCCATACTTAGTAGATAGATAAAATCATTGATCTGTCTTCATTCTCCCCTGGTGTTATCACTACTGTCTTGCTCAAGGATACCACACATAACTGTGATCTACCACTGGACCAGGGGCTCCATACTTAGTAGATAGATAAAATCATTGTTCTGTCTTTATTCTCCCCTGGTGTTATCACTACTGTCTTGCTCAAGGATACCACACATAGCTGTGATCTACCACTGGACCACGGGCTCCATACTTAGTAGATAGATAAAATCATTGTTCTGTCTTTATTCTCCCCTGGTGTTATCACTACTGTCTTGCCCAAGGATACCACAAATAACTGTGATCTACCACTGGACCACGGGCTCCATACTTAGTAGATAGATAAAATCATTGTTCTGTCTTTATTCTCCCCTGGTGTTATCACTACTGTCTTGCCCAAGGATACCACACATAACTGTGATCTACCACTGGACCACGGGCTCCATACTTAGTAGATAGATAAAATCATTGTTCTGTTCTTATTCTCCCCTGGTGTTATCACTACTGTCTTGCTCAAGGATACCACACATAACTGTGATCTACCACTGGACCACGGGCTCCATACTTAGTAGATAGATAAAATCATTGTTCTGTTCTTATTCTCCCCTGGTGTTATCACTACTGTCTTGCTCAAGGATACCACACATAACTGTGATCTACCACTGGACCAAGGACTCCATACTTAGTAGATAGATAAAATCATTGATCTGTCTTCATTCTCCCCTGGTGTTATCACTACTGTCTTGCTCAAGGATACCACACATAACTGTGATCTACCACTGGACCAGGGGCTCCATACTTAGTAGATAGATAAAATCATTGTTCTGTCTTTATTCTCCCCTGGTGTTATCACTACTGTCTTGCCCAAGGATACCACACATAACTGTGATCTACCACTGGACCACGGGCTCCATACTTAGTAGATAGATAAAATCATTGATCTGTCTTCATTCTCCCCTGGTGTTATCACTACTGTCTTGCCCAAGGATACCACACATAACTGTGATCTACCACTGGACCACGGGCTCCATACTTAGTAGATAGATAAAATCATTGATCTGTCTTCATTCTCCCCTGGTGTTATCACTACTGTCTTGCTCAAGGATACCACACATAACTGTGATCTACCACTGGACCACGGGCTCCATACTTACTAGATAGATAAAATCATTGATCTGTCTTCATTCTCCCCTGGTGTTATCACTACTGTCTTGCTCAAGGATACCACACATATCTGTGATCTACCACTGGACCACGGGCTCCATACTTAATAGATAGATAAAATCATTGTTCTGTTCTTATTCTCCCCTGGTGTTATCACTACTGTCTTGCTTACCAGGGTGAGATGGAATTCCAACCCAGGTTCCTGTTTCATCAACATTTACTTAAATATTTAAAAATTTCAATTGAAGAAAAGCAGCATGGTTATCATAATTTTAGACTGGTTCCATATAAACAAAATAAAGTTTCATTGGTATTGATTATATTAGTATAGATAAATAACCAGTCAAAACTTTGTTACGTTTTTTAAAGTATTTAAATAAAATGTTGGTTGAACTTATGCCAGGTCACAAAAATGAGAAGGGAGTGCTTGTCCAACTTTGTTAATTAGGCAACTCAGTTTTCACAGTATACTAATTAAATGGATGGGAAAATATAAAATAATTTTATCTTATATTTATTATTTATGTAGAATACTTGAGCGGACTTTCCTTGCCAAGTTTATGAGGAAAGGCAAAGAATAGGCAACCAAGCAAGACTCGACTGTCACAGCCATTGTTGTATTTTAGTGCCAAACTTTATAATCAATGTTGCAGAGAATGACACTAATTATATTATTCGCTCCTTAAATAATAGATACAAAGTAAAATTATTATCCACTTTCCCTTATTGTTTTTAAGACGAGAGATCAGTAAGATTTATATTCTCTCTTTGAAAATACATTTATATATTGTTTCTATATCAATATTTTGGACACTAGTTTGAAGGAAAATATCCAAGTGGTCTGGACAAAATTTATTTTGTTACCTGCCAAATAAACTTAATAGATTTATTTGGTCACCTCTTTATTTTTTGTAAATTATACTGTTGATAGGATAAAACCAATAGATTGTAGGATTTTTTAATGATCTGTAATAGTATATATATATTATATATATACATTAATTAAATAAATAGGATAAATTCAAAAGGTTCTGGTAAGAAACAATCATGAATATTTGAGTTGTCTCCCTTACACCATTACTAAACTTTATTAAATTAGTGGCTTCTGCTTCAACATTTTTTCTAACATTTTACTACTTACAAACTTGACTCAGTTTTGACTGGTTATTTATTCATTATATAATCAATATCAATGAAAGCATATGCAGTATTTACTGGAACCAGTCTGAAATCATGATCACCTGGCTGCTTTTGTTAGATTTAATTATTTTTAAGTAATTACGTATATATAATTTATGTACATATGTACTGGTGAACCAGAGACCTTGCCTGTTGATCTAACATACCAATAGTGATGTTTTTTTAATGTGGGCATGTTAAAGGTCATCCAGATTTCATAGTTAATGGTCAAGTGTGAAATTGACCAAATATTACAATTAATATTGTTATATTAGTCTATACTTTGAGTCCGCTTCCTTGGTAGAACCAGCACAGTGTTTTATTTTGAGAGGCATCAGGTGAGCTGGGGATCGAACCGGCAACCTCTGGTGTGAACGTCCAACACTACCCAATACATTACAACCCTAATTTATCATTTTCTTAACCTTAACTATATCAAACTTACAAAATGAATTATGGTTACTGTGACCAGAATAGCTATAAATTTTTATGATGATTAGCCAACAATAAATACATGTGATAACAAAACCAACTAATTTCACTCAATATGTTCGGTAACTACAACATTTTCTATATAGAATGACAAACACTATGTTATTTATTACCATCTCTGTGACTGCAGGAATTTGACAGTAGCTGGGTGTTGGAGAAGGACCAATTGTGTGCTGAAAATCAGGAACTTAAAATTCAGGTGAGCAGGGTAGTGTTTGAGTCTTTGATATTGCTGACAGTTGGAGGTTCTACTTGTGTAATTGTGCTGTGAGAAATTTTCCACAAGTAAACCCCCAAGTTCTGAGAGATTTAAAAAAATATTCAAATTATGAATTTGTTAAAACTAGTGGTGTTTTGCTACTTTTGTCAGTGACTTTTGTACACTTATTTCCTTTACTAGAACTGTATAATCAGTATACCTGTAGCCAACCAATAACAAACATTGAAAAATCTTGTTCCTCACATGCCTATATTTGTTTTAAAAAAAACAACAGCAACAAGCATTGAAAGTGATCCAGATCAGCAATTACGCATGTGTAATGTGCATAATATCTATATTACCTCACAGATGGGAGAGCTGGCATGTTCACTGAAGGAAATAACTGCATTGCACCAAGTAACCAAAGACCAGTTAGGGGAGGTAACCACACAGTATGAAGAGTCAAAAGAACAGATAGAAAACCTAGAGTTTCTGGTCCTGGAAACTCAGGAGACAGACAACAAGGTACATCCCCATAGCAAACATGTTATCGAGTTGCATAGTTAGGGATATTTATTTTTAAGCCAAATATTAGTTTACTTAGTCAAAGTAAAAAAACAGAAAAGTTATTTTCTCCTGGCAAAACATCACTTTCCATGACTTCAGTCTTTTGTTTGTTTTGTTTTATAATTTTGTAATATTGATTGTAATTGACTTATAATGCCCACGATTTGTGAAAAGGTTTACATAACTAGACCAGCATGATAAATGTCAAGGTCATATTTACATAACTAGACCAGCGTGATAAATGTCAAGGTCATATTTACATAACTAGACCAGCGTGATAAATGTCAAGGTCATATTAATCATAAATTTTGGATTTAAAAATCTTTATTTTTGTCACAAACTCTTCTCATTCCTCATTATCGATTAAATATTAACATATTTTATCATAAAAAAATCCATCAAAAATTCAATATTCAAATTGAGTGTCAATGTCATTTTCTTTAAATTTTATATTTTATCTTTGTTTACAAAAATGATGTAATTTGAAGGTATTTGTCATTTGTTGAAAATCAATTTATTTTCCACATACATCAAAAAGGTTTATGTTGAAGGTCACACTAATTTTTCTAATTCAATGCATTATTTCTCTGCTTGAAAAGGGTATAATTTGAAGGTCATAGTCATTTCCTACATTTTATTTATGATCTATTAATTTTTAAAAAATTGTGAAGGTTACTATGATTTTTAAAGGTAGTGGTCACTGTTCATAGTCTCTGAAAAGTTTCTTCTGCTTGAGGAAAAATTTTTCTGTGACTACAGGTCAAGTTCAGTATTTGTCAAAATCGAATTTTATAAGAGTAATGAATTTTCAGAAAAAAAAATGGTTTCAAGTCAATAGCGGGGGCATTACTGTTGACATATAAATTTCTAGTTTATAACTAATTTAATATAATTATATCAAAATATAATTGCTTATATTGGGATAAAAATGAAAACAAATTATAAAATATTTGCTTCAGTTTGCATGGACAATTATTTTAAGCTGTATATATATATTCATGACAAATATAATATACATTATGTGTTTTGTCTCTAGGTTTGCATGTGTGAATATAACTTGCATGCTGGCATGGCTTACATTATCAGGCATTCCATGTACACAGGTATATTTGTTTCTTTTCTACCCGGTATGTTTTACTTGTTGTTTTGAGGCTTAGGTAAAATGAGTTAATTGAAGCAGATAGGGCATATTCATATATATCAGGGTCACACTTCACATTATTTGGGGGAAGTTTTTGGTAAAGTTGGTAGCAGTATGCATGAGAATAAATAGCCAAGCTCTAAAATGTCTTTTTTTTTTTTTTTTTTTTTTTTATCCATAATACATACATTTTGCAAATATATTTAATATGTTATATACAGTCAACATTTTTGATATGAGTGTATTGTATGAAATTATGTTATAATGAGGAAAGAAAAATGAAAATGAAAAAAAGAGGTGAATAAACAGGAGTAGTCATGAAAAGATGTCTTTCTGTCTCAAGCTGTTTTCATTAATTGTTGGATAAAATTTTTTTTTTTATTATTCCTCAGTGTGTGGATTAAAAGGAACAGAAGACATATATATATATATATGACTCAATTTTTTTTCTTTAAAGCCCATTGTGTTGTTTTGTCGTTGTAAAGTTTTAAAAGTAAAGTTATACTTTTTACTCTTAAATAATTGAATAACCCTGTTCCGCAAATATATTTCTGTGCAGTTTTTGATAATGGAAGGGACTTTACTCAGTACATCCAGTATAAAAAGTTATCTCCCTTACATGACTGGGTTTTGCGCTGTGTATATTTAAAAGAAACATCGTAGTTTGTTACATTGTGATTATTGAATTCAAAAGAGCAACAAAACAATTTCCATGACAACAGATAAGATAGTATTCTGTCATCAGAGATATTTTTGGGTCAATCAACTGACAAACATGTATAAAGATCTCTTATCTTTGTTTGTATAGCTATTGTTAAAATCTCTTTCATTTATCTATGATGTATTATTTTGGTGTCTCACAGATTTAAAATGATAAAGCGACTTCTTCTAAAACTGGTATGTTTGATTTATTTTTAACATGATGATGACATCTTTTAGTCTTGTTGAAACATCACAGCTGTGTAACTACTGAGTACCTCCAGGGAGCACTTTCACCAACGTTCATGAGCATACATATTTCTTAAGAGTAAAATTTGAAGTTATGAAAATGATCATGGAATCCATTTTTGTAATCATGATAATTATAAATACTTGATTAAGACTAGGAAATTTAAACCTGAATTAAAATACTTAGGGAATTCGTATTATTGAAATATCTGTAGGGGTTCATTATTGTTAGTGCAATGATCTGTTTGAATATTTAGCATCGTTTTCTGCTATCCGGGCCAACAGATGATCAATTAACTTAACTACTCTTTTCTGAGATCCTTGAAAGTGAGTCAGTACTCAAGCACTCCTACCTTCTCCAGTCACTGATAACCTTCCACCTGAATCAGCGATAAAGCACAAGTGACAAAGAGGCGCAGTATAAAAATTTAAGACTTGCCAAGGCTGGTAAAACGGGTTCCAGATCTATCCCTTTGTTAACTAACTCATCAGTGGCGTTGACTGAAGATGTAATTTCATGATACCCTGTAATCGTGATGATCCTATGGTCATCCAGTATGTTTTTGTTTTGAACACTAATTGAATTGGTAACAAGGCTTCTCCGTGGCTGAGTAGTCTAAGTCATTGTCTCAAGATCACTTACCTCCCACCGCTAAGGTCCTAAAACTTTATGTGAGAAAGTTTCCAGTTACTTGCGGAAGGACGGTGGTTCTACTCAGCCTGAGGTCTTCCTCCACCAGTTAAACTGGATATGCCATATATAACCTGAAATGTGTTGAAAATGGCGTTAAACCCCATTCAAAAAAAAAGAAGATTGGTTAAAATTACTGGGTTATAGCCCTTAAATCATCAAAATTGTATTTGGATTTGTGTTTACTCAAACAAAGCCATAAAAATATAGAGTAGTTATATACATGTTAACCTTAAAATCTCGGACAGATATTTTTCAAGCTGACCTGATTGATCAATATTTGACTGAGTTATGGCCATTTGTCTATAAAAATATGATAAGTTGCAGTTTTGTCATCACAACAGTAATTTTGTTTGTCATCTTACATTTTTTTTTAACTATCAACTGACAAGAAAAATATTCTATTACTACAGAATTTGAATTATCAAAAAAAAGCTTTTGTTACATTGTTAGTCCAGCATTTGCACTGAACTGAAAGTTTGTTCATCACCACAGAATCATTATATCTAATCTCGTCTTTATCTTTCTTTGTGAAATGATACATATTAAAACGTGAAATCTGATTCTCCAACCAATCCAATCTGACATTTCATGGGTGGGGCTAGTTAAACTGTCAAAATCACTTTCTCTTAAATATCTGCTTGCATGTTTAAAAGTCGTATGATAATGAAAGGCAAAAAATCTGGGATAAAAAAAAATTAAAGTTCGATGTTGCCACTTTTATGCTATGATGATGTTAAAACTTAATAATTCATAAAAAAATAGCTGAAAAGGTTAATAGGTAAAACTTTACATTTGAAAATTAAGTCTCCATTCTCTGTCAGTCTTTAAGCCATGGGGTTCCTTTTTAAGCAGGAATGTTATTCTGATGTCATGTTCTCTAAATTTTAACGTCATTGGCAATTTTGTTTTTATTTAATAAGAGACTTTGTAAAAACACCTACAAAATCTGAAGCAAAATTATGGCATTTTTTGACAACCAATAACAGCGACAATCTTAAAATTGTGTGAGACGTGGGAAATGATTCCGACAGCCACAAGTGTCTACAAGTGGCATCGACAATATTCCAGCAGATCAGCCTCAACAAAAGCCAACATTAGAATGGAAAGACTGGCCGTCATCAATGAGGCACTCGTGATTTTGAAGTTATTTTACCCCTGACAAAAGAACTCTGAGCATATCAGTACAATGAATGGCATGATCTCACCACCATAATATAGTAAAAATGTTTGAGATGTTGGTGTGACTCGATATTTTGTAAATAAGTCCACAAGCATACATGAAAAGCATTACAAACAGTGGATGTTACTTTGAGAAAGTTTTAAGACTTACTGAAATTTATGCCATGATGTCGGGATTACGCCCCATCCTGGGCAGTAAGGTTGTTCATTGTTGTGTGTGATTATGTATAAAATCATTCAATATTACTGCAATTTAATAATTTATTGCCTATTTGACGATAATAGATGTTTCAGGTAATGTATGTATCGTCCTTATAACTGTGTTTTCTTGTTTTTAAAAAGTATGTCCACAAATTTTTTAGACATGCGTTGTATATGTAATTACTGATAAATTATACAGCCAGTTCAGAATTTAAACACAGGATCTTATACTGACAGGGCAAATGTTCTACATATTAAGCTAAATGGACTAGTGTCATGTTGTCTCCTTGTAGGTTACTTTCATTGTTACATATTTCCCAAAAAATTCTAAATTTATTCCCGAAGAGACCACAGAATCAAAAGAATGTTTCTCTTAATATAATTATGCAAGGTTGATTGTGAATTAAGCTCAGGGCTGATATGAACCGCTCTAGAATCCACTTCCTGGCTAATACCTGTACTGATCAGTGTATTTTTTTTCTTTGAGAGGCATTGTGCTGAGCTGGGGATGGAACCAGCAACCTCTAGCATGAGCAGCCAAAACTATCCACTGCACTAATGCCTCAAGCACCCTCTCTCAAGTTCTCTTTCATCCATCTTCAATCCCCACCTGATAAATTATGGTCCCTCATGCTCAACGAAGCAAACTTTTACAATAAATAATAAATATCAAGTGGTCATCAAAGTAGCTCAAAAGGAGAGAAGCTTTTTAACTAATAATATAATGTTTCACAACTTATGAGATATGATCTTTGGTTCAAATACATAAAAGTGTACAGGTAAATTAATCATACATCAGTAATGTTTTACTGGGCTGACCAAAGATTATCACATATTTGGTCATAGTTGATGAGCTTCACGCTACATTACACAAGATGTGAGGCACTGACAGAGGCCAGACTTGTTAATTGGAGGGTAACTGTAATAATTGGAGAAATATTATCTTTAACCAGGGTACTTGAAAGATTTTAATTAATTTTAACCCATTCAAGTGGTAACTGCAATGGAAGTTATGGTAATTTAAAAACAAATACCTTTTCAGTAAATCATGTCTATTTCATCATGAAGGAAGCAATAAGGCTGTAATGAAATGTCTAGTTGAATTAAAAGTATAAATAAATGATATTGTATTATTTAACAAATGTAAATTGAGTAAGTTTATTTAAGGAATGAATGTCAATTGTTGACAGTTCAAAAGATATGAACATACATGCAACATGTGCGAAGGAGGTGAACCCCAAACGTACGTTCATATCTGAAAAATATCTCATAAATATTCAACAAATCAAGTTCATTTCTTATATCTACATTATTAATGCAGTTGATTTACATGACCGTGTCCCGTTTCACATTTATCTAGCATCGCTAAACATGTAACATATGCTTTACATCCTTAGTTGCTGAACAAAAGTAAATTCTTTTGTTCACTAACTGTTGCTTCTGTTCATGACATAGAAAACACGTCAAAAACTGTTACATTTTGGCATAATGATCAAAAGCAAATCTTGAGCCAGTAATTATTATTCATATTTCTTTCATTGCACAAGAGTTCAAAAGAATTGTTCAATTCTGGTTGTTTAATCTAAATGTTTTGTCAGTGAATTATGTATCTGTTTTTATTGTACAGGTTACCTATTAAGTATTTCATCAATAATTTTTCCCATATAATATGCTTATAAGGCTTACAATAAAAACTTACCACTCATTGCTAATTCAATCTAACTAATTTTAAATAGCCAGTCAGTGATATTCAGAATTTTATTTTTCAAATATTTGAGTTGTTTTAAGTCTATTAGAAACGACCATAAATAGTAATAAAAATAAAATATTTAATCACAAAATACAATAGTCTGACATGGTCAACAACCAGGAAAATAAGTTTTCTCACGATTTGTCGTTTGAGTGCATTTAAACAGCTTACTATTAATACTTACATCTAATATTACAGCTTAAAAAGTCATTAGTCATTAGTTTTATGTCCATAACTAATAATATATATAGTCCAGAGCCTCACTTGATTGGCTAAAGGCTATCACATGTCAACTTCAATCTACTGCCCATCTGATTGATGTTATTTGACGTCTGCTTGTGCATGAAACTTTATTTATAAATATTTAAATTTACAAAGGTTGAAAATTAAAGTTCCGTGTTTGTTATTAATATTGGTGTACCAGTAATATTGATTAATTATCAAGGATTTGTGAATTATCTATATCGAGGTATGATTATCTTTAAATTCTCATTTTAATTGCGTGGGATTTTGGAACTTTTATGTAGATAATATAGGACTCTGTGTGTGAAAGTAATAGTGTACAACATTTGAATAATCATGTTTGATGTTATCAGTTTACTTCCTCTAAAACAGCGAAATGGTAAAACTTGAATTGAAATTTGCAAAATCTAAAAAAAATATTTTTGAGTAAGCAACTATTTGATAGATAGGGTAATGGAGCATCCAAGTTTCAATTTTAGCCTTTCATGTGATTATCATATAGAAAGTTTCATGTGATTATCATATAGATAGTTTAATGTGATTATCATATAGAAAGTTTCATGTGATTATCAAGTGCTAAGTTTCATATGATTATCGTGTGCTAAGTTTCATATGATTATCATGTGCTTAGTTTCATATGATAACCATTATTATACTAAGTTTCATATGACTATCATGTGCTAAGTTTCATATGATTACCATGATTATGCTAAGTTTCATATGATTACCATGATTATGCTAAGTTTCATATGATTATCATGTGCTAAGTTTCATATGATTATCATGTGCTAAGTTATCATGTGCTAAGTTTCATATTATTATCATGACTATGCTTATTTTCATATGATTGTCATATGCTATGTTTTGTATGAGAATCATATGCACTACTTAGCATATGCTGCCCGTATGAGAGTCTGTTCATATGAATCACAGTGATTAACTTTATATGATACCACATATGTTTCATATGACTATCATATAAGACACACGAGAATAGCACTACTTCCTATATATCATCATGTTACAGTGTATTACAACATCTTTAATTCATATAATGTTGCCAGAAAGGTTATTTTCGTTCTTATAACAACTTGACGCTAATCATTTTAAATACTTTTTGTGGCAGTTATATTGTATTGTTACTGTGCCCTTAAAGATTGATTCAAAGATTAGATTGACCAGTTCATCAGAGGTCAGTGGGTAAATCTTGACATCGGTCAGCGATTATAAGTAGCCAGTATTAAGACTAAGGATTTAGTTTTACAAAAAAACAATTTAAAAATGACTAAATAACCTCACAGATCAAGTTATTGACAATTTGAGTCAAGGATTTGTAACTTTTTAAACTACTTATTTTTCTACTTGCATGTAATTATGGGGGAAATCATCTGCTTTGTTTTTCTAAACTTGCTTTTAAGTTTTAAGATTGATATCTTGATTTGTTTTAATGACGGAATCTCAGGCAGAAATGAGCTGTTCTTTTGGTGAGACCTATCTAGCCATAATTAATTTCTAGATTTTCACTAAAATTTGTTTCAGTAAAGTGGGGGATAAGATGTGGGGTGGGGGTGGGGGCAATTTCATTTTTTATTTTTCAGATATTAAACGTATGTGTCATATTTGGCATGAAAATTATTCAAGATCAACAGGTATAAAACGTGACACTGTTGCCAAAAAATTAAAAAAGAAATAAAATAAAATATGTCGGAGTGCAATAAAAGAATGGGACAGGCAGAGGTGTTGAAAATTAAGAAGTTATTATGGCCTTTAGTCCAATAATATGTCCTTTTCCATTTTTGATGAGACCATGAAAATAATTCATGATTTTAGTGGGTAGAAATGTAACATAAATCATCAATATTGCACCCAACATCATTGTTAATTATTAGCAAGATTTTAAGTTACTAAATAATGGTTCAATTTTAATTATTCATTTCTTAACATCATCATAAATTGCTTACTTTGTTTCTCTGTACTTGGTTGACTGTGACAAGTATGATAATATACATGGCCACTGGTCAGTTCTGGACTGTACTGAGTATCTGATAATGACCAGGGAGAGTGGCCAGACATGTGGTCTGGAGTACCTGTTACAATATGATCTTATCTGGGGATATTGTGTTAGACAAGGTGTGCTAACCAATCACTCCCCTGGGCATGTCCTCTTGGTGCACTATGGATATAAAGGCATGCTGTGGTTCTTAACTCTCTGGTAGTCATCTCTTTTCATTAGTTTGTCAAAGCTTGAACTTAACTTATTTTCCTTTACAAAAGTTAAAACAAACTTTGTTGGTGGTGGAAATGTCATTTCTTATATACTCTATGTAAATACTAATCTGTGTTAAGGTCTCACTGAACAATTACCTCCCTTACATGACGGTAGCAAGATTATTACGCCCAAGAAATTAGAGCTGTGTAAAGCGGTTGGGTAATTTTTTTTTAAAAAATGCATAAAATGTCATATTTCTTTGTGCATATGGGAACATTGGAACATTTTCATGATTTCTGCAAAGTTTGGGTGACCCTGGGAACTGTTTGATGATGCTATAACAGTTTAAAGATGCGTAGTGATACACTGCAACAAATGGGCAGAATTGTCAAAAATGAAGGGGTGCCATCAAACCATCGAAATTGTGAAAAAGCAACCTGGTCAACCCCATGTTTTTTTCTGCATATTTGGACCAACAGAGGACTATCTATGGGAATAAGGCACTTTTAGAACCATTGGTAATGTATCCAGTGTTCCAGAAGTGCATGTCTCTATATGTAGAACAGTACAAAATTAATTGGTGTGTGAGACGTTCAAGAACCAGATCATTTTCGGTAGACGCTGGGAGGAAACTGCATCTTTGTGATTCAGATTTACTTTCTTTTTCAAAATATGTCACTTTCTATGGGAAATACTGTATTTGAAACCTCTAAATGGAAAAATAAATTTATTTTTGTGAAAAATGGATGACTTTGAGTGAAATAGAGAAGTGTCACACAGGCAAAACCAAACTTGAAGCTAAAACAGTAAAGCAAATAGGGCAATGAGACTGAGCAGCTGAAAATTTGTCATGGAAATGTTGGAATCTGGATTTATTCAATTCAATGGAAGGCACACAAAGTGAGATCATCTATTTAACTGAAAAAGAAATGATCATGTATGCAAATATGCTTTGCTTCATCATGTGATAAGACTTGATTTTAGCCATCTGTCTCAAAATCCTGGCTAAAATAAATAGAAGTTTGCACTTAAAAACACTTGAAAGCCACACAGAGAGACAGTGATGCTAATATATCACAACAAAAGCATGTCTAGAGCATTCACTGCATCCAGATTTCATGATTCATGTAAGTTAAACCATTTTTTTTTGTGTTAGAAACTCATTATTTATGTATAATTCATACCCCACCCACATAAAAATGGTAACATTTGTCGCGATATTGTTTCCACTCTTTAGCGCATGCTTTTTGACCATACGGTTTGCTCGCGTATGAGCAATATTGTTTTTATGTCGCTGTTTATCAATTAATATTATATTGATCATGAATTATGGAGAAATTTCCTGTTTCATTATTTTGTCATTGATATTTGTTATCAACAGCTCTGTATCCAGTTTTCGATATACCGACCGCCAAACTGTCGCGTTTCATTTTAATGGTATGGCGTATGACTGCCATTTTTGTTTTACTGTCATTTTTTTCTCCTCAGTGTTGATATTTATGCGGCTGGGTCTGGCTTATACACAGTATTTACCTACTCTTGGACATTCAGTTAAATTGTAAAATGCGACATCTTTGAAATGACGCGAAACAGATTCGCGTAATAATTTCTCAGCGTTTAGTTAACCTGTGCTTGAAACTTTTGTACCATCATCTGATTTCTTTCGGTTGTTCTTCTTACTTTTTTTTCAAATAAAAATACATGATGCTTGCTATAGAATATAGATTTTTCTCATTGAAGATGATGTTTTTTCACTGTCTGTTATTGAATGTGTACAATATTTTTCTCCACATTCAACAGTTTAGCATTCTCCAATATGACAATTTCTAATTTTCATATAATTATTGCAACAACTCTATTTTAACTGCCCATTTTTTATGCCAGTTTTGGAAAATCTGTAAAGTAACGAGTCATCTCGCGACAAGTATTTCTTATCGCGATATTCTTTGATATATTTATTTCAAACTAATTTGTGGTAAAGAGATGCGCTTTAGCAAACCGTCTTTTTGCAATGAGCTTATCGGTCCAGCCAAATATGCTGTATCCATATTTTGTCTCATTTTCAGTCATCATTTCATTTTCTTGCTTTAAAGTGACTTTCATGCACAGTTTACTTTCATTTGCTATTTTTATTGATAAAATAAACAAAATAGTATAGAAATTTAATATATGCCTAATAGATACCTCAATTGGTAAGGGAAATATTCATCGTTGATAATGAATCTAATGCATGAACACAAGTATGTTATTCATTCATGTATTGAAAAAGGGGGCATCGTTAGTGTCAGTGACATGCAAATTATTGCTGGGCACCTTCAAACATTAATATTTGTTTGTTATAAATATAAAAAAAAGTCAAATATATAGTTTTGCAACAAAACAGAGCATTATTTGAAGCAAAAACAACTGTTTATCCATATATGGTCATGTATTTTGACACTTAAGTTATGTAATGTTGCATATACAATAAAATGAATATGCAGTCAGATAGATACACTATTGGAGCCAATACAAGGACATTTTCAAAGTATTTCTTTTTCTAGAATTATTTTTATTAAGGTACAATGGCTAAAAAATTTTGGCAGTTTTTCCTGTTTTCGAGTCGTCCGAAACTGATTAATGCATGTGTGACCGCCATCTTATTTTGGTGCATGAATTCGAAAACAGTTGCGCGATGAATTCAAAAGGCGTATTTTTATATTTAGAAATGGTAAAGGTTTGTTCGACAAAAATTTCAGTCAAATGTCGTGACAATTTCTACTCTTCAAGGTCTCACTGAACAATTACCTCCCTTACATGACGGTAGCAAGATTATTACGCCCAAGAAATTAGAGCTGTGTAAAGCGGTTGGGTAATTTTTTTTTTAAAAATGCATAAAATGTCATATTTCTTTGTGCATATGGGAACATTGGAACATTTTCATGATTTCTGCAAAGTTTGGGTGACCCTGGGAACTGTTTGATGATGCTATAACAGTTTAAAGATGCGTAGTGATACACTGCAACAAATGGGCAGAATTGTCAAAAATGAAGGGGTGCCATCAAACCATCGAAATTGTGAAAAAGCAACCTGGTCAACCCCATGTTTTTTTCTGCATATTTGGACCAACAGAGGACTATCTATGGGAATAAGGCACTTTTAGAACCATTGGTAATGTATCCAGTGTTCCAGAAGTGCATGTCTCTATATGTAGAACAGTACAAAATTAATTGGTGTGTGAGACGTTAAGACGACCTGCAAATTTTTATTTTCCCCTTTTATTATCTACTACCTTCATTATTTGTCTATAATGATCCTTATCATCATTGTCATCATCATTATTATACTCATTATAATCTTCATAAACCTCGTATTCTATTTCTTCCTATTCATCAACATCATCATTTTCATCACTACCATAATCATCATTGCCATCAGCATCATCATTTTCATCACTACCGCAATCATCATTGTCATAAGCATCATCATTTTCATCACTACCGTAATCATCATTGTCATAAGCATCATCATTTTCATCACTACCATAATCATCATTGTCATCAACATCATCATTTTCATCACTACCATAATCATCATTGTCATCAGCCTCACCGTCATCGTTGTCTTCATTCTCGTAGTAATAAACCTACTGATAATAATTGCAGTTATTTTTTTATGATACAATTTTTTGTCAATAAATAAGAAATAAATCTCTGTGATATTTTGATCACATCATTAAATAGTGTCTTAATTTACACTTAACTTTTATGGTATGTTTTATAAACTGTGCTATAGTTTGATCTTATCGATTTTATCGATTTATCATCAAGATCTCAGTAAACAAAAATGTGACAATATTTTTATAGCTCCACAATAGAGCGAGAAGCTTATATGTACGGTTGGAATAAGCGTCTGTTAATGTTGATTATTGTAATAAAATAAACTTTGTTTGGCTTTCACTATAAAGAGATTATCAACAAAACTTGTATTAAAATATTTTCATAGTTTAATACTCTTGGCTATTTGGTGTTCAGTTATTTCGTGTTTGTCATGTGAAGATAATTTATTGGAATAATTTTAATTCTATTGCGGAAATATTTCAGAATAATGACAAGCACTGTTCTGTTGTTTTGACAATGTTTTATGAAGGATGTGCTTTTGAAGATTAAATAAGGTTATTTGGTTAGTGCGTCAAATGTTCAGACGTCTGTCAAATGTTCAAACATCGGTACTTTAATTAATGAAATGAGATGATTTTACCTTGGTCAGTGTGTCGAGATAATACAGGCAGAGTAGAATATCATGTAAATAGTGCCACTTATAAGAAGCAAAACCCAATATACTGTGAGTAAATCTTGTGTTATTGGTGTAATCAACTATATTGGAAATATTTTCTATTTTATATTGTTACTTAATGTTCATGGTTTATGTATTTGTAATGGGGGAGTTTTGAAGTGGCTAGGTAAGTCGAATGAAAACTGCACTATTTTTTTAAAAAAAAATTTTGTACATACCGGTTAAACACTGACCTTTCGTTTTCATTCTACAATTTAATCTTTCCATTGCTCCTTGAACCTATCAGGGCATATGTGTGGAATGTTGCATTGTGTATTATTGATGTATTGTATTTCACAAATCCCAATGTCTGACATAATTAAGTACAGAAACTTTGTGATATCTGGAATTATAATTTAAAAAGACCGGAAGTTTGACATAATTAGCAATACAGAAACATCTGGGGATATGAATATTTACTATCCAGATTGTTTGACACCAGTAATGCTGATTAACCATGTTGGAACCACAACAAATGGAACTTGGCCAATGAGCCCTCTGTGCCAATTAAGATATGAAAAAATATTAAATGCCATATATTAATTATACACATGGGTAGGTGATATTTTAGGACTGATTACAACTATGTTTAAGATAGGACAAAAAGTAGTTTAATTACACCATAATAATTTCAGCATAATGATCGTTCATTTTATAGCTTATATATTGCTTATCATGATTTAATTGTTTTTATTTAATTGTTTATCACGTTAACTTAAATATATACATTTTGGATTTATTTCAAAAGTTGACACCTACATTTAACTTAGTCATGTGCTTTGTTTTGCATTGAAGTAAGAAGATTTTTATCAGTGCTTGTTTTCACAACCAGTGTTTGTAAGCGGGAATGTTTTATTTCCGCTGAACTAGAGCGTTATGGTGTTAATTGCACCGTCGGACTTTTACAATGTCACATATGAGTAATTAAATGTTAAAATTAAAAGAGACATTGGAAGTGCTTATCTAAATAAAGAAAAGGAATTTTAATTTTTGCTTATTTACATATTTCCAAGGTAAGACATGCAAGCTGAAAATGTTAATTGTGATGTTTTACATTGTGCTTTTGTTTGTAAGGCTTTAAGAACATATATATCATTGTGTTGTTGTATACCTCTGTGTTGTGTGGCAGTCACAACTGATTTAATATCAGAAACATTTTTAGATATATGTGTATAAATGATGTTCATTATTTTATATTAAATGACTCCCTTAAGTGACCCCATGTCATGGTCACTTACCTCTGGTTGTGGGTTTGAGCTCAGTTAAAAAACTTTATGTGAGAAAGTTTACCAATTAATTGCAGAATGACATTGGTTCTACTTAGACTGCATATCCACAAATGAAACAAACAGATGCGTGCTCTAATAATATTGCTTCCATTTCTTTTAAAACTATTTTTTTTTTGTTATGTTCAGATCATGACATTTCTGTGGTAATTGGTTGAAAGTTGATAATGCATTTGTATGAATGCATGGTTATCCAAGCACCAGAGTTTCATGGCAATAGAGTTATGTCTCTGAAGGATGAACTTGTGATTCCAATGTTCATGTCATCTCAGATTTTAAAACTTGAGTTTGTAAGTTACTGCACAAAGACATCTGTCATAAGGTGATATATTAACATTCAGAACTCAGACTCAGTGATTTGGAAGTAAGTGTAACAAATTTAAAATAAGATTACAGAATTCAGTAAACATTCACAATAGAAGGCATTCCACTTTCATAACTTTGCACAAAATTTCATTTCCTGTATTTAAGATTTTGACAGTAAATCTATAAATTAGGTATCAATTGATTTCCGCCCTAGAGAAAGCTTAAGAAGAACGGAGCAAACAAAATTATGACAGGAAGTTGTCATATTGTGAATACATAATTCCCATGACTATTTTGATTGTGAAAATTTAGTCATTTAAAACTTTGCGTCAATATTCAGTGCTGTTTTAATCTTAGGTAATCATAATTACAATGGAGATAATTATTTTTAGTTATTTCGTCTCTCAAAGTAACATGTAATTGACTAAATCTTAAAAAAATGGACACAATCTGTGAAGATAAAGAAATAATTGCGGTATTTGGAACTAAATTACATTAAACTTGTGTAAAAGATTTTGATACAAATGCATAGCTATTATTATTACTTTAAATATCGGAGGTTTGTAAGAGGCATGAAAATCTGGGCTTTCATTTATAAACTTAAATAGACATTATCAGTCAATGATCTATGTACATAATTTTATGTGTAGATCTCTGCATAGTTCAGGTGAAGGCTCTGCCCTACAGGGACACTCTGCTAGTAAGAGCCCTGCTAAAAGTCCCTTGTCCCCAGGGACCTCTTAGTTGTATAAATACCCAGTCTACTGTGTTAGTTTGGTTAAGATCCTTTGAAAACTGATTGTGCCCTCATATACAAGGACAGGTAACTTAGACAGTAATTATATGATAAGGTCAGTCCAAAGGCAGGTAACTCAGACAGTAATTATATCCTTATGTCAGTCTAAGGGCAAGTAACTGGGACAGTAATTATATGATTAGGCCACGGCTATTTTTGTTGCAGATTAAAACTTTCTTTTGCTATGTCCTGGCCTGGAGGCGTGGGGAGCCAGGGTAACAGATGACTGGTGCATTATACATTGTTGATTAGTATAATTATTATAGTGATATATAAATTTGAACAAATCCAGGATGCATCTAGTATGTATATGATAAACAGAAATACAATATAATTCTACTTTAAAAGTGTAATGTTCATAGAGATACAAGTAATAAAGCTACAAATTGCCTTTGATATAAGATTATGGTCCTATGGTGTTGTGTGCATGAGTGTGTGGTCTTGTCTTGTGTGCATGAGTGTGTGGTCTAGTCATAGTGCATCTGACCTGGTATTTGGAGGTTGCCAATCCCAATTTCCCCATCACAGCACTGATGACCCAAATATGTTCAGGACTGGTGCTACACAAGAAGAAAATGATCTTGATTTGTCTCTCAGTAAAAATTTGTTTCACATATGATGTAAATTAAACAAGTTTGTATCTGCAAGGATCAGGATCTCAATGCTGGCCCCACCCAAAACCATCTTGTTATCATTAGTTGTGATTGGTTTATACCAATAACCTCCAAAAACTGAATTGTTCACCTTTAGAATGTTGTCAAGGTTTTATAAATGATGGCTGTAGTGTCATATTCTTCTAATCTCACCTGGGACACTTGTATATATTATAATTATATAATTATATAATTGGAAAAAGAAAAAAGGATTCCTTTTAGGCCATTAGTAAAAGCATTCAAGTTTATATTATTACAGTGGATTTTTTCAAAATGTCCTTGTTTTCAAAAAGCAGTCATATTTAAATCTTTATTGTATTTGAAAGTATCAGCAAACCGATCTTCCCCTGCACTAAATAAAAAAGTAAAGATAGGTTTAGGGGTAAGAATCTGCAAGTGAATTGCCCCCTGACCACCATCACCACGCATTCGCTGAAAGTAAAAATATTAGGGGGAGAATCAAGTAACAAATTTTATCTCCCTGTTAAGTAAAAATATAGATGTAGAAAGAGTTGGTTAAGCCAGTACTATCTCAATTGAATGTCAAAATATACAGTAATTTCTAACCTCCTTTAAAAGACAATATAGGGTAGGGATGGGGAGTCTATCAGCTGGCCATTTCTTTTGCCTTAGGAAGTCAAAATAAAAGAAAAGACAAAAAATTAACAGTGGGGAAGAAATCAGTTGTTGTACCATCATATTATAAAACCAATTAAATTGATGTTCCTAAAGTACCATATAGAAATATATATAATGCAAAACACTTTCAAATGCAGTTAACCAATTCAGCTTGTAATTTCAGCAAGTATAAACTCTATAAAATATTGCGTCGTCTGTAGTTCAATAAGCCAAATTAATCCATTGAGCATTCCAGATGTACACAATGAACTTAATAATTCCGCTAGGATAACGTTTTGTAAAGCGCAACAAAAAAATTGGATCACCATTTTGTGATAATATAATACCTACTTGATAATGTAAAGTACTACAACAGAATTTTTACCTGTCGTGCTATTATGTGACTGCAAGTACGCAGTAATGGCAGCGTTTAAATTACCTGAGACTTGAAGTAAAGCACCAAATCTGTGTAGACAGACGCTTGCAGTTATTGATTCAAACTTAGAAGAAGGTTTTGTAAATTTAAGGATGTCGGAAGTAAATGTTTGGATGGGGAGATAATTTATGAGATTACGGTTGAGGGGATTATCCAGAACGAAATTGCAATTTAAGAAACACGCTTAATACAATGTTTGCCTTTCGGTGTCGTATCAGGACGGAAATATGTGTTTTTTATAACAATAAGTGTAATTAATATATATCTAATTTCAGTAAAACTACAGTAGTAGTGGTGGATTATACAGATGACAATTTTCTTTCGTAATTTTCGCCGCATCAAAACCTCACTTTGTGATCTTTACTTAGTTACCGCTAAGAGAAGAAAGTGACTGTGTTAAAACTGTGTAAGATTTATGGCTTTCTGTTAGCGATAAGGGTGCATTATATTATTGGAAAATTGTGTATTTTAGGATTTTACTTTTGGACTTGATGTTTCCATAATCTTTAAAAATGTGCAGATATTCTGCTGAGGTTACACTAATTAATTAGTAAGGGATTTTTTCCCCTGTGACATGAAAACTGACTGCGAATGTATATACATTTACTAAACATACAAGTAGTTTGTACATTAGCATAATGTAGGGTATATGTTTTGTAATTAGCAGGACAGGTATATCTTGTGACAAACTAAGTACTTTTGTGTTTTACTGTCCTTTAGCTACTGCTGTATGTATGGTCAGTTGGTCTGATCAATGGATAAGTGACCAACATACCACTTTGGACAGCTGGAGTCACACTTCTGATTTAGTGGGTCCTGATCTCTAATATCATTAATATTAAGTATGTAATGGTAATGCTGGACTTATTTATGCATGCCTGTTAATCATGGAGGTGAAGTAAAAATATATATACCAGTATATACAGGATACATGGTTAATAGCAGTGAATTTTGTGTGATTTAGATGCTGTTTAAAAAAAACACTGGACATTATTAAAAAGTAAAAAAGGTGTACATTATACTAAACTAGTATAAAAAGCATGTTTGTTTGAATTAAAGGATACTTACTGTGCCAAAACGAATTAATGGATTTAATCTAAATTTTATACTGGTAAGTTATTATATTTTACATTGTCAATATTTTTTTATTTATTTCATAGATTAAATTTCAGTTGGAGTTTAGCATCGCTTACATCTATTATTCAGTCAGCATCAGGTGTCTGCTGAAGACAGTTTAATGTGAAGCTCTTTCAGGGAGTTTCTGTGTTGACTGTCAATTGTAAAGACTTTTCAGTAAATAAAATTTTAATTTAAGTAAAAAATATATGTATTATTGAAGAAGTTTTACGCAATATTAGCTTTGTCTTAGAACTCTCATATAAGTGCTGAGAGTGCCAAGTGAAGAATCCTCTTGCACCATTTATATCTTTTGTTTGACCCGGTTGGTGATTAAACGTGTAACCTTCCACATGCTGTATCACTAGATCACTGCACCATTATTAATGATTACTTAACAGCAACTTGGTTGATAAATAAACCATTACAGTAAATACTTACAGTGATTTAATTGTTGGTAAGTAGTTTAATCTTTTGAATAATAAGCCATTAAAATCACAATACCTGTAACAGTAAAATATATTTTTCAAAATATTTCAGGGGTTGTAGTATAATGAAACGTGTTGGCTGCTTACGCAAGAGGTTGCGGGTTCAATCTTCGGCTCAATTTGATGATCTCTCAATAACTACTCTCAGAACTTGAGAAAGATGACTCTTATTAGCTCCGAGCATACTCGGTAACAAGCTAAATAAATGATTCTAAATACAAAGATCTTTAACCCTTGGTACTGTATCACAATCTCTCACCACTTAGGTAATAGATTCGAATGCTTTATGTAAGAAAGCCAATTACATTTGCAAGACTGATTTAAGGGGTCCTCTGGTGCTCTTGTGCAACCAATACTCGCAACTGAGGTAATGGGTTCAAGCTTGGTCTAAACACTTTATGTAACAAAGTTAATTACTTTTCGAAGGACCTGACCATATTTGCATGAGTTATATTAAGGGTCCTCTGTTGCTCATGAATGACTAAAGGTCTCACTACAGAGGTAGTGGGTCAGAACCCGGCATGGTTTGAATGTTTTATGTTGGGAGGAAGTTAGCCAGTTACTTTTGGAATGACCTACTCAAACAGTCTTCATCCATTAATAAATAACCATATTATATAACCTGTAAAATTTAAATGATGAAAAGAACAACATTTACTAGCAGTTTACAAACTTAATATTTTAATCAGCTCTCAAAACAATACTTTCAAAAACTAGGCCAATAATCAAAACAAGTCAGTAGTACAATTAAATCCTTGATTTATTGGGAAACTAATAATTTGTATAGATATGAAAATGCCATAATTAGTAGTATGGACTGAAACTTGAGAATCAAGAATGTTAACAAGTGTATCAAAACATGCTATATAAACTGGAGTATTTCTGATTAGTTGTGATTCATATTGGAGAAGAAATAATTGTTGACAAAAGGTTGTCATATTATTGTAAAACGATACACTATTGTATTGATTACCTTTGCCGTTGAACAAAAGACTCGGACTAAATATATTTGCTATTATAGTAACAGAGGAATATGATACTTGCTGTAATGATTGTTTCGAACGGAAGCGGGCATGACTGGGACAACACATGTTGCCTTGATTATATGTACATATACGGCTGTTATACTTCTGGCCTGGCTATTATTGTATTTATAAGTAGTCATAAACAGCACATGAAGTGTTGTCATTTTATTGCGAAAACCACATGTCAAGGAATAATAGTGTAATGAATTAGTCTATAAAAGGCAGCTACTTAGTCTGTAATGGACAGAGACAAGTAGCAGTTTCATTTGATATATTGCACTATTTTTTCCTATTCTAGTGCTTTGTTTGATGCAGTGTCTATTTGTTTTATCTTGGTGGGGGTCCTTCGAGGCCAATTGGTCTAAGAAGCTTTCTGACTATCACTTAACTCTCATCCTGAAAGTTGTGAGTAAGAGTCGAGATTGGTCCCAACAATTATCAGGGTAATGAGAAGGTTTGCCAGTGCAAAAAGATCATGTCACCTTGTACTCCGATTAATGTGTGTGCATCTGGTGTTTTCCTCCACCACTAAAATATATTGCCATATATAGCCTGTAATGTGTTGGCATTAAACCGTTCAAAAGTAATCTTAGAGTTGTAACCCAATTTAACCCTTTACTCCATAGATACGCGTTTTCCCGCACCAATCATGGAAGGCCTTTCAAAACAGTGCAGGAAGAGTTCAGATTGCTCATAACGAGCAATCTGAACACTATCTGCACTGTTTTCCACTCTATCAGTTAATATAAACATAATTTACCCAATAATTCAAAAACCTTCTATATTAGAGGTGTCCAAAGGCGTCTTTATGAAGTAAAGGGTTGATGTATGTAATGTTTTACTTGATTGTTATATAAAAAAAGAATTATCATGTAGTACTTGGTCAAATGTAGTTTACCAAATATACAGTACTTGATAAATGTAGATATTAACGTGTGAATGACATGTACTTGTAAATGTTATTTTGTAGATATTTACCTAAGACTGTCATGTATTTAATTAATTAAAAATGTTTGCATGTTGAATGTAGATAAATGTAGATATTTACCTAAGACTGTCATGTATTTAATTAATTAAAAATGTTTGCAAGTTAAATGTAGATAAATGTAGATTACGTGTGAATGACATGTACATGAAAATGTAATTTTGTAGATATTTACCTAAGATTGTCATGTTTTTGATTAATTAAAAATGTTTACAGGTTAAATGTAGATTAATGTAGATATTAACGTGTGAATGACATGTACTTAAAAATATTTGCAGGTTTAACTACCTGAGTTTTACTTGTTTGTCTAAGCAGTGAATCAAATGTACATTTTTTTTCTGATTCAGCACTGAAATGATTATAAAGTGTTTTACTTGTTCAGTTCTTTATAAAATGTGAAGCTTCATTTCAATGTCAAGCAGTTTTTTTTATAATTTCATTTTGTTGATTGAAAACTGTCATGTATAAAGACATTTTAAAGTAGTTGGTGAAAAAATGATAACATTTATATCCGTTAAGATAGAAAACAAACTCTACATCCTGTCATCTTCTGACTGGGTGCTACTTCAAATGGCCACATGATTGTTTGTGGCGGTGATGTAAATCAATTACATTTAACACATAAACTAGTGGAGCAAATTGAGGTCATGGGACCCCTTGTTGCTATTGAAATGGTAACAACTCTTACTGTGAATTACCATGATGTTAATCTCCGTTGAATACAAATACTGACGATTTTCTGTCTTTTTTTTTCTAACACCAGGGAATTCAAAATTACCAAGCATGTGATAATTTTGTGTGACAAATACGCAGGAGTCATTACCGACACGACCCTTTTGTGAAAACAGAAAGATGTGTTCCCGTCTTTGTCAGTAAAATGCTAATAAGGAGGAAAATTGTGGTATTCAAGTCTAAATTGATATTAAGCTAAATGATGTGTACTTACTTTGGACAGTTCAGGAAACTGAGTTCGCTCAGTATTTGTATGGGAAGTTTGTCTAGGTTTTAAAATCAGTTTGAAGAGTTATTTATTCCGCTGTTTGCTCTTAAGATCAAATAAACGTTTAATTATAAGTTAGATGTATAAAAGATAGAGGGATGACTTTGTCTGAGGAGACGATTTTTTTTCAAAATGGTTGATTGTTTGATTTTATAAAATTTGTTTACTTCGAGGGCTATGCAGGTGCAGTGGATAGAGTGTTGGCCCCTCACATCATAGGTCACACACAGGCTCAAACCCAGATTCAACGAGATGGCCTCCCTCTCAAAAAAAAAGTTATTTTAATTTAAACTGATTTATTTTACTTCGATTGTGAAACAAGTTATTATAATTTAGACATCATTCTCAACGTCTTCCTGGGTAGAACCAGTACTAAGCATATGTGGAAAAAGTGTCTTGCTCAAGGACAACTGCACATAGCTGCGCTGGAGGATCGAGCACACGACCCTCTGTTCCTATGTTCATGCTCCATGATTAAAATAACATTCAGTACTGGTTCTACTCATAAAATGGAGCAGATTATAAAAGTAAAAAAAAAAAGAGCCAAAGATAGGTTTGCTTCCTTGATAACAAATTCAAATAAAGGTTTACATTTTGTAGAGTTATGTGAAACAATATTATTGCAAATTAATTCTTTACTTTAACATACAGAGAACTTTAAAAGATGGTACCAAACATGGTCCAGCTTCGCAATAAAGTATGTTTGTTATCTGTCTTAGCGGTCGAGAGTCTGCAAAGACCTTCAAGAATCTGATTACTGTATTGGAGATTAAACTTTGAACAGGTTTAACCTTTTTCATGAAAAAAAGGAAAAAAGCAACATAAAATAACAAAGTGGCATTTCAGCACATTTACACTTGTGTTCATCTCCTGTGTTATTTTGTGAGAATTTTGACTCCTTCCCAAATATTTCGATATCAAAGAACACAAATCCAATTTGATCAGACTTGAGTGTTAACCAGCAGTGGAGTGTTTTTTTTATCAGCTCTTCATTTCCTGTTTTTAATGTAAGATTGAGAAAAAAAAGGACTGTTTTTTTGGCTAAGAACTCGTACATCTGGGTGTTGGTGTGAAACAAGGGTGGTTTGATTGAATAAGCACATTAACATTTTGACACAGTCATTATCAGGTGGCCGCCCTCGAGCCAAGAGGACAGGTGATAAGAAAAACTTATGTCATCTAATTTTACTGTCTAGTTCTATACTGTTCTGATAAAAAAATCATTTCAATTTGAGGTGAAATTATTTTGGGTTTAGTTTATGAAAGTTTATAACATATACTACATGTAGCCCTGCAGCTTTTGTTTAATGCGTGTCTGTCACTATCAATCCAGGGGTCGCCAGTTCAAATCCATGCCCGGCAACAGATTCCATGATGATGGATATATGACATTGCGTCTCATTATCATTGGTCTCTCACTGCTGATTAAAGTGGGAAAGTAATATCAGTTACCTGTAACTGTCTCAAAATCCAGAGATGGGATTCTGCTTAGGTTATTTTCCCAAAAACTGAGATGGGATTTTGCTGAGGTAAATGTCCCAAAATCTAGGTGGAGAAGCATTATTGTTGCAAATTTTATTTTTCAATGAAAGTTAATTTAATGCTTTTTTTCCATGAGAGGAATGACTGAGGTAGCATGTTTGAGCCAATCTGAACCTAATTATAATCAGCGAGTATTTACTAAGGTCTTTCTCAACAAATGAGACTGAGTGTTAAACATGGTCCTTTTTTCTTCCTGTCCGTCTATATCTGTACTATTGTGTGGTCCCGTGTAAAAATGAACTTAAGTCGGATCATGTGTCATGGATAGCAGTGTTTAGTAGTTAGTAAGTAATGTTAAGAATTCACTAAACCTACTTCAAAGGTGTCAGATGCAGAAACTAGATACAGTTTTTGTTAAACAGTAACAACCCTAATTATTTTTTTTACCATATGACACACTCATAGCTAATCTTTGCTAGCAACATCCCATCGGCATGTTTAGGCACTTTTTCTTTTTAAGGTAATTTATTGACATTATATATATATGTTGCAAGTTAGTAACTATTCTGTATTCAAAACATTAATAAATATAATGTTAACTGTGAATTTATTGGAATCGGTTATAATCTGTAACATGATGGGATAACTATAGATAAATATATGTTATATATGTAAACATCAATAATAGAAACAAAAAACTTACGGGAATGTTCATGGACAATTGATAAAATTAATAAATAACACAAAGTTGCAATCTCATTTTTAATCCCAATCATTCTTGGACAACTTATATAATCCATCCAGTAAGTCACTTTGTACTCCTGATTATTTAATTTACAATTCAATTTCTTAAATAATTTCACATCTTTGAGCTTTTACTTAGAAATCCAATCAGAATAAAAAATAAAGAAGTTCTGCACTTATCGCGCTGACAACTCTGGGTCATTGATGTTGCACTACAAACAGATTTTAATTTCATCAAATGAAATCAAATGACATTAACTGTATGATTGTTAACATTTATCGTTCAAAACAGTGTCTTTTTGTTTACTCACAAATTTTATTTTTTTTATATAAAATTGTCAGTAGCAGTCAGGGAGAAATCTCAATTTAAATGAGTTTTCACAAAAAAAGTGTCAAATTATACCTTCATTTTGAATTGATGAGTTGTGTTTGTTTTTGATACTGGGGAATTGTCATGTTATAAAAAAAATGATTTTATTGTATGATTTAAACTGTTGATGATACATTGTTTAAGCATTTAGCTTTAGGATGTTGTTGAGTAATCCATATTTGTGAGAAATAAAGACCCAGTGAGAATTCCACCTTTGTGTTACAAGTAGCTGGCAGTTGTATGACTCTTATAGTGACATCTTCGTGGCAATTGTCAAATATAAAACGTTATAACGTGCAGAGTTAAACTGATAAATTTTTAATAGTATTGCAAAGTTTAAAACTGCCCGACTTGTGTTAAAATCACTGTCTCAAGATCACTTACCTATCACCTTTGAGGTTTTGAGTTTGAGTCCAGCACAGTTTCAAAAACTTTATGTGAGAAAGTTTGCCATTTATTTGTGGAAAGACCATTCTTCTACTCTAAAGTTTTCTCCAACCATTAAAAACTGGTTACTATATATAACCTGTGGAGTGTATGGTCCAGTGGTACAGCATCAGACCCAGGACCGGAGGGCCATGGGTTTGATCCTCCGCAACGGCTATGTGTTGTGAGCAAGACACTTTATCCTCAGATGCTGGGTGACTCTAAATAGGAAGACTTTGAGCATGATTTGTCTAACTTGTTTTTCTCACAATCAATGTAAAATAAATAAGTTTAAAACAACCTATGATGTGTTCAAAATGGTATTATACCCTATTAAAAGGGGCAAATGCTCTCACGGATGGCAACAAGAATAAAATCCAAATCATGCTTGTTTTCTTTTAAGATCATAATACTGTTTAATGATTTGATCAATATTATGACAAGAAACTGTCTTGTTGTTTTGATCTGTCTGTGTCTTTGTACTTGTATCTTATCTGATCTGTAAATTATCAACAAACTGCGTCAACTGTTTATCTTGACAGTTTAATGACAAAAATAAATCTGATAATGTTGAAATGGTCTTTTTTGTCCATTTTAAAAAATAAAAAACAAGTATTTTACTTACTTATTGATGAAGTGAAATGCAAAAAATTATATTTTGAGAAAAAAATTTTTTTTGTTATATGCATTTCTATTGGCAGGCTTAAAATAGAAAGGTTTTAGGCATTAAAATTCGTTATAAAACAAATTAGCTGCAATGATGATTATCATTTCAATTTATTTTTCAAATCTTGCTGAAGGCATATTTTGTTAGAGCAGTTTGATAGAAATCAAATAACAGCCCTTCTCCCCATCTGAAAAAGATAGATAAAACATAAACTTAAAAAAAAATAACAGTTTTCTGGATTTGCATTTGATAAGATTAAACATCATAAACTGAAGCATACGGATGCAGTGATAATACAGTAATCTAAGTTGAGATAAAATAGGATTTTTTCATTGGCACGAAAGTTTTGTTTCATTATTCAGTCGTAAATGTTTAATTTGGTTTCAATAATTGGCGAATGAATTAAGATAATTATTCTATCATTTCTACATGGTGTATAGAGGATTTGTATATCTTGCATGTTTTATATTTGTTTCATCTGATCACAATGTTTGGATTATACAGTTAGCCTGATAAAAAAACCTGAAGTCAAAGCCTCGGGCATTTTGAACAGTATTAAATTTGAATGTACTTAGAATATTGAGCAAGAAAATATTTGTGGATTTTGTGACGAACATTATATATGAGGTTTGTACATGATTTTGTAAGTTTTAAATGTAGACCTTGTTAGGTATGACTTGATTTTTATAAAATGTTTTTAATCCTGTTAGAAGGGAATAACGTTTTAACCCTGTTAGTAGGGGATGATGTTTTTAACCTTGTTATTAGTGGGTGATGATGGTGGCACAGATGGGAGAGCTGAAGAACAGGGAAGCAAATTTAGCTCTTGCAATCCTTCTTCCTAACCCTTATCTTTTTGATGTAAAAAATGTACCTAAATGTTGTTCCAACATAGTTTGGTCATTGGACGAGAATTAAACAGGTTATTAAATTATAATAAAAAGCATAATGAAGTGAAAATGTTCTTTCATTAAACATGAGGGTCTCTTTTGGTACAGGTGATCAGCGTAGAACATGGCTCTCTTGTTAAGTGAAATACTAATTAGATCTATTTAGTGTCCTATCTATTAAAAATATTCATCTCCATGAAAAAACAAAACAATCATAATTTTTCTGATAGACTATTCAATGTTTACACATGGTGATGTCTCAGATTTTTTTCAAGTCAAGTAAACATGACTTGAGATAAAGTAAAACTTACCAAACCAGGAAATATACAAATTAAATATTTTCACCTGTAGTTTATTTATTGATCATTGCAAAGTTGTCTTAATTAAATGATGACTGAATATTGCCCTCGAGGAAACACCGTTAGTTTTCTCATTCCGTAAACATTACCTGAAGTTTTGTCCTATACAGAGTTAGTGCAGTTTAACGTCAAGTTAGTTGGACTGACACAAGATTGACTGGGTCTTGCTGTTAATTAAATTTTCACCTCATTATAACTGTAAATTAAATTATGTCTGTGTACCTGAGTCATTCATTCGTGACTTCAGTGCTCTATTGTTAGATGTGGTTATTTATGTTAATTTATGCAAATTCCATATGAATAATTAAATGGAATAATGATCAGAAAGCTGTGTACTGCAATTGGAGGTTCTAAAATCTGAAGACGTTAATTTTTAGTTGTGTAAGTTTATGTTTTTTATTTTTAACGTCAGTTTTCTTTTATATTGAGATAATAGAGATAAAATAATATTTGTTATTTGCTCAGAAGTTATGTTTTATATATTATATTGCATTGTTTTGTATACTTCTTATCTGTTATACAATTTAGACCAACTTGTGTAACTCGACTCCCACCAGAGTCCACTGATGTGGTAGACTGGTTGTATATCATTCACCTTGTATACAAAAGGTTGTGGGTTCAGTCCCTGACTGGGGGGAAACAAAAACATGAAAGATGGTATTAGAAACTCCCTGATATAGCGCTCAGAATTTAGAGGATAGTTCTAGTACTAGCCGACTGGTACTGGTATAATGTGACTGGGATTGCTAGAGGATAGTTCTAGTACTAGCTGACTGGTACTGGTATAATGTGACTGGGATTGCTAGAGGATAGTTCTAGTACTAGCTGACTGGTACTGGTGTAGTGTGACTGGGATTGCTAGAGGATAGTTCTAGTACTAACTGACTTGTACTGGTATAATGTGATAGGGATTGCTAGAGGATAGTTCTAGTACTAGCTGACTGGTACTGGTGTAATGTGATAGGGATTGCTAGAGGATAGTTCTAGTACTAGCCGACTGGTACTGGTATAATGTGACTGGGATTGCTAGAGGATAGTTCTAGTACTAGCTGACTGGTACTGGTGTAATGTGACTGGGATTGCTAGAGGATAGTTCTAGTACTAACTGACTGGTACTGGTATAATGTGATAGGGATTGCTAGAGGATAGTTCTAGTACTAACTGACTTGTACTGGTATAATGTGATAGGGATTGCTAGAGGATAGTTCTAGTACTAGCCGACAGGTAATGGTGTAATGTGACTGGGATTGCTAGAGGATAGTTCTAGTACTAGCTGACTGGTACTGGTGTAATGTGACTGGGATTGCTAGAGGATAGTTCTAGTACTAACTGACTTGTACTGGTATAATGTGATAGGGATTGCTAGAGGATAGTTCTAGTACTAGCCGACAGGTACTGGTGTAATGTGACTGGGATTGCTAGAGGATAGTTCTAGTACTAGCTGACTGGTACTGGTGTAATGTGACTGGGATTGCTAGAGGATAGTTCTAGTACTAACTGACTGGTACTGGTATAATGTGATAGGGATTGCTAGAGGATAGTTCTAGTACTAACTGACTTGTACTGGTATAATGTGATAGGGATTGCTAGAGGATAGTTCTAGTACTAGCCGACAGGTACTGGTGTAATGTGACTGGGATTGCTAGAGGATAGTTCTAGTACTAGCCGACAGGTACTGGTGTAATGTGACTGGGATTGCTAGAGGATAGTTCTAATACTAGCTGACTTGTACTGGTATAATGTGACTGGGATTGCTAGAGGATAGTTCTAGTACTAGCTGACTGATACTGGTGTAATGTGACTGGGATTGCTAGAGGATAGTTCTAGTACTAGCCGACAGGTACTGGTGTAATGTGACTGGGATTGCTAGAGGATAGTTCTAGTACTAGCTGACTGGTACTGGTGTAATGTGACTGGGATTGCTAGAGGATAGTTCTAGTACTAACTGACTGGTACTGGTATAATGTGATAGGGATTGCTAGAGGATAGTTCTAGTACTAACTGACTTGTACTGGTATAATGTGATAGGGATTGCTAGAGGATAGTTCTAGTACTAGCCGACAGGTACTGGTGTAATGTGACTGGGATTGCTAGAGGATAGTTCTAGTACTAGCCGACAGGTACTGGTGTAATGTGACTGGGATTGCTAGAGGATAGTTCTAATACTAGCTGACTTGTACTGGTATAATGTGACTGGGATTGCTAGAGGATAGTTCTAGTACTAGCTGACTGGTACTGGTATAATGTGATTTGGATTGCAAGAGGATAGTTCTAGTACTAACTGACTGGTACTGGTATAATGTGATTGAGATTGCTAGAGGATAGTTTTAGTACTAGCTGACTGGTACTGGTATAATGTGACTGGGATTGCTAGAGGATAGTTCTAGTACTAGCTGACTGGTACTGGTATAATGTGATTTGGATTGCAAGAGGATAGTTCTAGTACTAACTGACTGGAACTGGTATAATGTGATTGAGATTGCTAGAGGATAGTTTTAGTACTAGCTGACTGGTACTGGTATAATGTGACTGGGATTGGTATCATACAACATGTCTGCGACATGACACTCCGTAATGGCAGCACTAAAGATACTGTTTCTGAAACAGATAATGTTATGATAATTGTGATTGAAAAATAGTTGAACGTAATGATAAATATTATACAATACAATAATTGTTAGGATCTGTTTTGTTTGCTGCTCAATTAGTTAAGATTTTGTTATGCCCTTGCCATTTGAAGATGGTGAAGGGATACTGAGTGTTACTCATTCCTTAAATCTGTCAGTGATTCCCAATAAATGACTTCTGTGAGGGGCTATGATTTTATTTTATATTTTGGTGTGTAACTGTATATTTACAAAATAGAAGTAAAGTTTTGATATTTGTCAACATCAGTCTTTTCAAATTTCACAGGAGTATAATGGTCCCTTTTTGACTTAATTTTTGGAAAAACCTACTAACACATATATATAGTGGGGACATCCATTTCCTACATACATATTTCTAGTTATCAGCATCAAATAGTGTTGATTGTACCTACATTAGCCAGCTAGTGTCTTAGAAAATGAAAATTAACAGATTATCGAGATATTATTTAATGTTTCTGTCTCGGGTATGGTCAATCAATAATGCCCCCAGTCGTAGACTGTACAAAGGAAGTACATGTGTACTCTGGGTAATAACAATAACTGCAATAAACACAAACCAGTCTTCAAGTTAGTTCTCAAATACACAAATTATTGATTCAAGTAGTTATAGAGGCTTTGATACTCCGATATTTACAACCATTCATAAAGATATGAGCGAATGTCTCCGGCCATATGTCCAACTTGAACATTTCTATGTTTATGTAAATATTTAGAATTTAGTAAACTAAAAATGAGCTAATAATGTTGATAAGTGTCCATAAATGGTCCGGATATGTCAACACTTTGAAGTATTGAAATTCTGTGATAGATATGTGATAAGAAAATCGTATATAGTTTATCGACATTACATCATCCTGTTTTGATAACTTTTGGCTCAGGAAACACCTATATTAGTGGCAGTGTGTATAATTTGTTAGCAAGTATTTTATATTAAATAAAACAATTTTGATATAAATTGTTGGAAATTTCATTTGGCAAATAGGACATTAAATTGGTATATGAACGGAAACTGAGATAATTGTGACTGAGATTTTGCATGCCATGAATTCTCAAGCTTTCATTAAAGTTCAGGCTGTTGCTGGTCCATGTTGATATTGTTTTTTAGGAAGCAACAGAATAGGAATACCATCATTACTTCCAACTTGGAAGAAAGGATCTTCTTTGTATAATTGATCATTGAATTTCTACCACTTTTGTTGCATGTGAGCCAGCAAAATCCAATGATTTAATTATATAATTGCGAAGGACATAGGTTCTCCACCTGAGGGACATATTTATATTGTCTTAAACTGCATAGATTTTTTTTATGTGCATTTATATATTTATACGTTGTATGTGCTTTTTGTGCATAACGACAACTTATAACTAAAAACATTATGTTGAAAAATAGAGTTGACTCCACTTTAAAAAAAAAACTTCTTGAAGAAATACAGGTATACTCATATACTTCTACATAAATATTTTTATTTTTGTATTTCTCCTAACCGTAGTACAGCAATTTATATAAACATTCCAAGTTTAAAAGATTTAAATTGAACTTCTTAATATTTTAGTTTTTACAAAGATCTGAAAGTTATGATTTAGAATTGATATGAAACAGAAATAGCACAAAGACAGAAGTCTTACATCCATTTACATTTAATTTGATCAAAGCCTGCATATGATGTTTACATCTTGTTTTAATTAAAAACATCAATCATAGGTCGGATAAATTATGACTTCTTTAAGTACTTGAACATTGTTTAACATTGCAGTAGAATCTAAATTGAGAGTTTTTAATTTTTATTGAATAAATTTTAGACTTTTTTTATGTGAATTTGGATCAATTATTGCAGTTTAATGAATTTAATACTGGTTATTTTAAATTAGCAGTTAGTTTATTTTGAACACGTCTTTATATAAGTACTCTATATGTGCATCCAATTTCATGGGTGAAGGGAAACCTTCCAGTTGAACCGTTTTCTGCAAATAAATGGCAGACTTTTTTGTTGAAAGTGATTTCGCTGCATGGGCCTGAACCCACAACCCAGGGTTATCTTTTTGAAGAATACAGAACTAATTTATATGATATTTATAATTATGCCGTACAGTAATTTTTATTTTTGGTCACCACTTAACTAGGTCTAAAGTTGACCTATTTCAAATATAATAACAAGATCCGACAGCAAAAAGCAATGGTCCCACAAGATCTCTGACTTGCACTTTTTTGAATTCTTGCGATTTAACCCTTTGCTCCATAAGCATTTTTTTTTTTACTCTTCCAAATTGAAAGCATTAATTCACCACGTATCAGCAATGGGTGAAATATGTTTATATTAACTGACAGTGGAAAACAGTGCAGGAAGTGTTCAGATTGCTCGTTACTATTTTCAAAGGTCTTCTGTGATTGGTGTGGGACAACGCGTATCTATGGAGTAAAGGGTTAAAGAGAGAAGCAAAATAAGAAAAATATTCCAGTTTCCCTTTGATCCCTCAAATATACTATTTTGACAAAAAAAACATAAATTGAAATAGATTAACTGGTTATGATATCTTCATAAATATTGTTTTGTCACGATTCTTTCACAAACAAAAAAGTACACTTATTATATATAATGTATACAGAATGAATAGTTCCTATCGGTGGTATTGGAAACAGGGTAGTGGTCTTGGGTTGGGGTTGGGTTGCTAAATTGTAAAGTGGGTAACCGTTCAAGCGATCATTTGGAGATGGGTTTTAACAAACATATTTAGATATCTGGGTATTTTGTGATGAAGATCTTTGTATCTGGGTAACATGAGCGTGGAAGCCATTATCATATTTTTACTGTTTTGTTACTTCAGTTTAATATTTGAATATATAGACTTGTGTTGCAAGTTAATTACCGGTAGAGTGAAAGATCAATGGAGATAGGGCGTAGTGGTAGAATTATATTTTGTTATCTTAAATCTTTAAAAAAATAATTCTCTCTCTCTCTCTCTCTTCTCTCTCTCTCTCTCTCTCTCTCTCTCTCTCTCTCTCGCTCTCTCCCTGGGTCTGTCTCTCTCTCAACCCCTAGGTTGATAGTCAGATGAGCTACCAACAGAGCTAATTAGGTCCAGCCTTCCATTTAAATTCAACTATTTCCTATAATGTGTGTTGAAATACTTTAAGAAGATTATATCTTTATATGGAAATAATCAGGTAATTTTTACAACATGCAGAATACTGCAGTTTTCTGGATCCCACTATAAGTATAATCTTTACAGTAGATATTTATGGTATTTGTGCAGCTGCTGATATATTCTGGGGGAAGTAGAGAGATGGATGGAGATATATATGTGTGATGATTGATGTTCTCTGTCCAGTATTGACAACCAGTATCATAGGTACAAGCTATTAACATACTGATCATTATGCAGCCGAGATCTACCAAGGTTAATACAGATTTAAGGTGTTGCCCCCCCTAAATTTTATGTGAGATATTATACCAGTTGGTGACATTTTTCAGATTTATTCTGAGGACTTCCTCCACTAATACTGTATATATCTTGTAATATATTGAAAATAGTTTTTAAACACCATTCTATCAATCACCTATCTTCCCTGCCATATATTATTTACATGATGCAGACTCATAGTAGTGTACCCTACCCGGTCACATTATGCTGACACTGAGTCGACCAGTTATTATAAACTTATAGATGAGATTCAGCATTAAACAAGGTATGTACCAGTACCATATTTGGTATGACCTGCCTACTAGGGGATGTGAACCCATAATCAACTTCTTGTGATGCAGATCCTCAATCAGTGACTGCCTGTGTGATTGTTTGAGTAGCTTGCGTCATTTTTATGCCATCAATGGCTTACAGGCGATCAATTAATAACCTAACCACTCTTTTCTGGAGTACTTGAACACAGTTCCATATCTGAAAGTAATTAATTACTATCTCATTTGAATCTGGTGAGAGACAAATGATTATGAGATGCAATGTTTTATATCAATCATCAAGAAAAATAGGACTAGGCGGGGTTTCTAATTCACTACCTCTGAATTGATAGTTATTAGACACACTACCGACTGAGCTAATCATCCCAGCTGTCTGCTGATGTTTTGAAATAGAAAGATTTGAAATATATTCTGTTGAGAACACTTCATAAATTACTACATAAAAATATAATTTATTGATAGTACAAAGTGTCAGCTTGAACGTGCTGACAAGGATATCATTTTAAATGAAGGAATGTTCTGGCATATTATTACATAGTTACACATGGATGGCATAAATTTATATGTAGTTGGGGAACATGCACAGTATCATTGACGGCAGCATGCTTATGTTTACAGGGAATGATATCAATAAAGTGGTCATCTACGTGTTTCCAAGATGCATAAGAATCTTATTTGTCATAAACGGAACATACCGGTACATAGAGGATAAAGTCTGAAACATTTGGATGAACACTCTGTGATCTAGCTGAGGTATTGTTATTCTGTTTACACAGTGCCTGGGATTTAAATATTATATCTAAGATAAGAAGGTCAGAATAATTATGTTCGAGGGCAGTTATGATGTCAAAATATTTATAATTATGATTCACAATTGATAGCACTCCCCTGCTGGAGTGTAATGCACCGCTTCTTGTGTAGAATATGATGTAATATTAAATGAAGAAAAAAAGACACTCATCTAACCGCAGATGTCTGGCCAGTAGACTGCACCTACCCAAGGGTACCCTGTCCCATCCCCAGTCCACCACCCAACCACATCTTCCCTAAATATATATTAAACTATTCAAAGAGGGTTATATTGACCATACAATCAGTTTTATAATATATATAACAATTTTAATTGAAAACTAATTGTCCTGAGAAAATTGCATATGAATATTTTATTATAATTATATTGTGAAATTGAATCTGAAAGTTTTTTATTTTTATTTAAGGAGAACTAGTGTGCTACCAGTAAATTTTCACATTCAGCTGGTAAAAATAGAAACAATGAAGATAATACACACCTTACTAATTATCATTAACACTCAATTTGAGTTCAAAAACTTAATGCCCAATTTAGGACCATCAACAGTATTGTGAGAATTACAAATTGGTATTCCCCACTCTGCTTTGTCGGTTAAATCGTCAGTTTATCGATCACTCCCTAATTTTCTCCATCATTATACGCTGAAAGAAACAAAGAAGATGGTATCTTTTGTCAATAACAAAGAAACTACTCCATTCAGGTGATATGTTGAGAGATAATATGGGATTGAAGGTAACAGTGCAGTCTCTGACTCCAAAGTTACCTGTGTAATTATCCCTAGATTATGTTCCAGGGAATCTCTCCTTACCTCTGTTGTTACTCCAGTGTGGTGATTCATACCCCCCTTAGCAACACCACCATCAATTTTGTCAGGAAATTATAAGTTTTGTATCTGTTTTACATTTTACAGTAACAGTTTCATTATTCTCTGCTGGGAGGCGTGTATATAGACTATACATATATATATATATATATATTCTCAAGGTTGCTGCATTCAACCAGATCTGCTTCTCTCTGCATCAGAATCTGTTTTATATTCAATAGTGTCATGACTTGTTATATGTGGTTTAGTGAATAATAAAGGTTTTATTTTTCATTGTTTGAATCAGGATTCTGTTAGTGTCCTTTTACAGTGTCACTACATGTTTCAGACTGCAATCATGTTCCGGATTTAAAAAAAAGTGTGTACAAGACTTATAAAGAATGAATATTTTGAAGTTGTTCTTCTCTACTTGGTTATATGGTGGTGTCGCATGTTTAAACGGACTACATTCTTTATATTGCATAGTGTTTCATATGTAGACTCGCCAATATATGCTGTGTATGGATTTTATAAGGAATAACTCTTTTGTTTAGTTTTTACATATTCAATAGTCCTAGCTAATTTCATACTGTTGGATAAAGACACTATTATTACATCTGAAATATTTGGATTTTATACATTTGTAAACATTTTGTCAGTGGCTGTGTGCTGATTGCTAGGAAAATCTGAGTAATACTGTCACATCTTCTATTATTTCAACACCTGGAACAAGATCACATGTAAATAAAAAATGTGACACTTACCACAATGTCGGAACATAAATACTGTTAAAACAACAATCAATGGCAGTGTTTGGATGAGCACTCCTTATTTTCCACAGTTTTTTGCATCCATGAACCAAAGTTAACACATTACCAAAGTTTCTATCAGGTATGTACCAGCAAAGCTAAAGTTCTTGCACATGTTAATAATTGATATAAAGAATGATTTTATCATTACTTCCCTTCATAATTATTTAAATATAGGTTAATTGTTGGGGCGGTATTGTTGTGGATAATGTTGGTCTCTCATAACAGGTTTGGGGTCTCGATCCCCAGCTTGACCTGATGCCTCTCAAAAACAACACTCAGTACTGGTTCAACCCAGGAAACAACACTCAGTACTGATTCTACCTAGGAAACAACACTCAGTACTGGTTTTACCCAGCAAACAACACTCAGTACTGGTTCTACCCAGCAAACAACACTCAGTACTGATTCTACCTAGGAAACAACACTCATTACTGGTTTTACCCAGGAAACAACACTCAGTACTGGTTCTACCTAGGAAGCAACACTTAGTACTGGTTCTACCTAGGAAGCAACACTCAGTACTGGTTCTATCTAGGAAGCAACACTCAGTACTGGTTCTACCAAGGAAGCAACACTCAGTACTGGTTCTACCCAAGAAACAACACTCAGTACTGGTTCTACCCAGGAAACAACACTCAGTACTGGTTCTGCCCAGGAAACAACACTCTTTACTGGTTCTACCCAAGCAGCAGACTTGAGAATGGTTCATATAAGAATTGAGCTTTCATTACAACCAGCGAAAATAGATAAGTATAAACTAATTATTGAACTACTTAAATACTATAAAGTAAAGTAAAGATTGTTTATTTTAGTGTTAACCATATTGAAAGGACCAGCCACAATGGGCTTATGAGACACTTTATGTACACAGGTACTTCCCGAAAGCTATCTTGTCATCCAGTATCCCTCAATTTAACTAGCTACTGGATGAGCAACAAGTAAAAAACAAGTGCTTCTAACAGGATTTGATCCTTCAACCTCCGCTTCTGAGGTGGATGCCTTAATCACTAGTTCATAGTAGTATTTCTAAGCCAAGCAACTAAATATACAAGTATATATATTTTATCAACAGTAATTAATAATGAAGCGACCAGCTACAATTAAGAGTTAATTGTTTTTACTTAATGATCTAAGCATACAATTTAACATTTTGAGACAAAAATGAGATCAATGTAAATTGCATTTCTTAAAATTCTTAATACTCTAGCCCAGTCAGTAGATTATAATTTGAAGTCTACTTGGCAGAAGTAACCTGCTTGTGGGTGGTGATTATGGATTGTCAAAGGGTAGAATGGAATTATAATGAAGATAACCTGCTAGTGACAGCTTTTAGCATTCCATTGCTGTACATGATTAGTTTTAATTATTTGTTTACATCAATAATTCACAATATTCTTACAATTTAGAAAGAAAGGGTTTAAAATCAAAGTTATGCATGTTTTTATTTATAATTTTACTATAGCCAGACCAGCAGTAGACATGATGGTGGCCAAATGGTAAATGGCCTGCCTCCCAAGCCAGATGTGGCTGGTTTGATCCCTAATTTTTTATTTGACACGACTAATCACAAGCCGGGGCCTAATTAGCTCATCGGTTACACATCTGACTATTAATCCAGTTCAAATCCCCACCCGGCTACAGTCTCCGTGATGATTGCTATACGACATTGTGTCTCATTATCATTCACCTCTCACCACTGATTCAAGTGGGAAAGTTATCAGTTACTTGCGGAGACGGGGTGTGCTCGAGTACTGGTTAATCCCAGGAAACAGTTGTTAGGTTAACTGATCATCTGTTAGCCCTCGATGGCATAAAAATGACGCTAAATATTCAGTCAATCGTTCAATGTTATCACAAATACTCCGCATGTTTTTCTTTTTTCACAAAGACAAACTGCTTATAGCCGTTGTAAATGATCTTCTATAGCTTTAATATTAATAAACAAAAAAAAAGTAGAAAAAAAATGTAATAATTACTTTTGTTCCAATCAGCAGCCTTCAAATAACATAGTACTGGCTTTTTGAACCAGATAATTATAGACAATTTTGTATGCATGCTTACACAGGTCTTAAAGTTAATAATTGATATGTGCCTTTAATTGGTACCTTCAAACAAAAATTTAAAGTAGCAGATGGCCTGGGTGGGAGATCTGGCAACAGCATTAAATGAAAATTGAGCAGATATAATTTAAAACACTACAGTGTTTTTTGTAAAAGAACAAAACTGTTTTGGATTGTTTAAATTGAGTGTTACAAAATAAAAAAAAAAGAAAGAAAGAAAAAGAAATGTCATAACAATTGTTAAGTTATTTGGCCCAACTAATAACATAAATGATTTATCTTATGTTTTAATTATTTAGTTTGAATGGTCTAGGGCAGTACAAATCACTTTCCTCTCATTGGTAACTTCATGGGGTTGAACCCAGTATTATCAACAACAAAAAAAACAAGTGAGAAAGTTTGCCAGTTACCTGAAGGAAGACGCTGGTTCTACTCATAGTCATGACATCTGAAATCTTCCTTCACCATTAACTGATTTGTTATGCTTAATACTGAATTTTTTTTACATATGTTGTGTTTTAATTAACCAACTCTGTATGATGTTGACTCACTTACCTGAGTACATAAATATTATGTTTAATGGAGAATTTGCAGAGAATATCATACTGTTCTGCATAAAGTACAGACTTAATCATTAAACTTTTCTGTGCTTCTAGCCCAGCAGAGGATAAAAGAGGATAAAACTCTATATTAAAGTTCCTGTGTATTACACAGAATGTTTTATATAAACTGCAAATTTGTTCTGTATGTAAAACAGATTCTCGGATCTATTTTAATCAATTCCTTCTGGAAAATTCCTGAATATTTTTTATTATTAAGTTGCCAGGATATGGAAGATCACTGGTAGATAATAATAACTGCATTTTGGCTGACAAACCCCTGTCCTATCATCTATGCACATGTCTGGTAATGTAATATCCTTCTTTTGATCTTCCATTTAATGCCAGAAGCATTTTGTTTTGATTAGTTATTTATGTTTTAGAGGGTTATGACATATACACATTTTCATGGATGGGTGTGATTCTGTTTGAGCTGGAAAGGTGGGGATTGATGGGGACTGAGATCTAGCGCCGACTTTTCAGTCAAGTTAACTTAGCTTGTGTAATAGTTATACTACATGTATATGTGACTCTGAGAGTACAATAGCTGTTTAATTACCCGTTATACAAAGTTGATTTGTTAGGCCAAAATTAATTATTTGCTAGATTATCATCCCTGCCTGCCCCCTAATTTTCATACTGCTCCGACCTTTTTTATTTTCATAAAAAAAAATATTAAAAAACATAAAAAAAAATTAAAAAATTAAAAAAAAAACCAAAAAAACACTCCTGCCCTCCCCATTTTTGTGAAAAATTAGGATGATAATCTAGCAATTAATTTATAATGGCCTTATTGGTGGACCATAAAATTAGAAACATGAGAATAGGGTTCCTGAGGTCTAGTGGTCTAAGGCTGTGTCTCTCATCCCTGGGGACATGGATCTTAGATTATATGTTGTATATTGCAAATGGCATTGAAAACCTAAATAACATAATAAAAAAGTGAAACCAAAAAAAATCAAAAGAAACATGTCCTGGTACTCTTCTTCATACTGTGAGTATTGACAGCAGTCAGTTAGCTCAGTGGGCAGAGCATATGAATATCAATCCAGAGGTAGTGAGTCTGAATCCCTGCCCAGTCACAGTCTCAGTGAGGACTGATATTCACATTCCACAAAAGTCATTGAAAATATCATAAAATTACAAACATGTAGGGATACTCTATAGAACATACAGTATCAGCAGTAACCTGGTCTGCTGCTGTCATCAGCATAATGTGTAAATAATTGACAGTAATACAAACTAATAGGTGCATGATTAGTGAGAAATGTCCAGTAATAATCTGGCACTTTGTATTTTATGACTGGCTTATTATAGTTGTGTTATTATATTATTGTATTTATTCTAGATCTGAATGTTTGTGTAATTGAATATACATATGTTCTGTATGCACAGCATCGTTCAGTAGGACGGTGGGTTGGTTATTGAACCAGACGTTGCACACATTGTTGTGAATATACAATGTTGTGAGTTGAAGTGAGCTTGGAGTATGAGTTGAAGTATCGAGTTCGACATCTGGAGTTTGTTGTTGAGTTTGGAGTTGGAACTTGGCATCTAGCTAGGTGGGGTGTAAATTTTGGGGTCATACAATATTTGCACCAAAATTTTTTTAGTTTTGTCTATCTGTCTTTATAACTAAAAGTAATTTTTGAATTTGATGAACTCTGCATTTTGTTTGTTGGCCTTTGATTTTGAAAATATCTTTATTAATTAAATAATCCTAAATAATAATGTTTTCTTACTTCTTATATCGCTTGTTTATAATATAGGCCATGAATTTTATTACACATTGTTCCTGATTTTGATGATTCCTTTATTACTGAATCTCATTATACTACCATATGTTACTCTCTTTCATAATGCCAGTATTGGCTTTGATTCTTTTGACAAAATGTTAACATCAAGTTGGAGAAGAATACAATAGGCCCACCTGCCTGTTGTAAACTGTAAATGCCAGGGTTATTATAATTGATGCACTGAAGTGTTAGTTAAAACAGCATTGCAGTAAGCATGATGCAGTTACTTCCCTTGTTAGGTTGCAAAGTTATGATATATATATTTTGGACGGTGTTCAACATCAATTTTTACAAATAACAAATTGTATAATATGGCATATTAATTTCTATTGATGGAGTAAGACTTCGGAATGAATTTGAGTAGAACCACCATCCTCAAAATTTCTCACATAAAATATTTTGACCAAGCTGGGTTCCAACCGGCAACCTCAGCGGTGAAAGGTAAAATGGTTATCAGACGACAGCACCTAAGATCACTCAGCCACAGAGGTACCAGATATAAATATTATTCAATTTTTAAATAAAATATACTGCAAGTGAACGTATCTTGCTGACTGTTACATAATATCTACTGGCAGTTAGAGTTAAACAACCTCATGTTTTGTTTGGCGTCTGCTGAGAGATGAAACAGCGTGTTGTTATCACCTGAAAACACCTGTTTTGTCTTGCTATGCAATGTTTATGTCAGAATAGTTTTTATATAAGTAATTTTAGGTGTAACACAAACACAAGGAATGATATTTGGGTACTGCTTTTGGTACTACAAATTGTGATGTGAAGTATCCCTTTACTCCATAGATACGTGTTTTCCTGCACCAATCACAGAAGGCGTTTGAAAACAGTGCAGGAAGAGTTTGGATTGCTCGTAACAAGCAATCTGAACACTTCCTGCACTGTTTTCCACTCTTTCAGTTAATATAAACATAATTCACCCAATAATTCAAAAGCCTTCTATATTAGGTGTCAAAAGGCGTCTATATTAGAGGTGTCCAAAGGCGTCTATATGAAGTAAAGGTGTACCGTATATCGTCGGCCATAAGTCGAATTTTTCAGACTCCAAAATCACTCTCTGAATCCCTACTCGACTTATGGCCCCGTCCTAGTCCCGAGTGATGATTTTTTTTACCAACGGTCAGCTCCTACTGAAGTTTTGAATGTCGAATTTCAGTTTCAGCAACAGTCTATATGAACAATGACACCAAAGTGCAGAATTGAATTACACTCTTGTCAATCAACTATGCATCTCGCAAACACAAAGGATGATTACGTCATACGTGGAAAGTTACTTTGTTCATGGAAAACTCTGATTGACAGTTGAAAAAAATGATCGGTTTCAATTAGACGCTTGATGTTTTAACTCTATGCAAGGGAAACCTTGATCTTGGTCAGCCGAACGATTGCGTTGCCTACACGGGGTGTAAACATATATGCCGAAAATTGCCTTGGGATATTTGGGTCAGAAGTAACCGATTATTGCAATTTGCATTCCCACATATGTGGTGACACTTATCCACGGATTACAGAATATACCAAATATTCAACAGAAGACTGCATTTGTTTGTCGGCTGCATATTTGCCGTTGATTCGATAACGGTACTGTACATGAACGTATACATGCGTAAGGTCAGTTGTGAGTGCAGGCAATCGCTACTGTAGGAATTTTAATATTTAGGTGACCCAAATCTCACCCACTTCCTTTTCGAAAATTCTGGGTCGACTTAAGGAAGGGTCAATGCAAAAAACTAAGATCTGAAGGTCAAAAAGTCCCCTCGACTTATGGCCCGACTCGCCTTATGGCCGACGATATACGGTATATGGTTTTCTGCCGTTTTCTGCAGTTGAATTATCTCAAGATCGCTTACCGGTCACCATGGAGATTGTCGGGCTTCGTGTCCGGTATTGAAATGAAATATTTTGCCCCTTTCTTACCCAGATTTTCATGCAGATGTATAAAGTCTTTCCACTACTAATATAATATACCACCATATAACCCGCTCTGATCATATCAAAGGCTTGAAAAAATGGTACTAGAAGCTTCCTTGCTTGGCAGTCAGCATTTAGAGGATAGTTCTAGATCTGGTCAGCTAGGTCTCAATATAATGTGACTTGGTGGGGTATCATACCATGTGTCTGCAGCATAATACTTTAACGAGGCAGCTTTCAGAATAATGTCTCAAGTAGACACCATTGCCATAAAATTATTGAAAGCCACGCTAAACATCATACAACAACCATATAATTATGACAGTGGTGTCACACCTTCCTTTAAAAAGTTGTTTGGCTCTTACTTGATAAAAGAAAGGTCTAAAAACAATGTTAGGATGAGTATAGGCAGACAAAAACTCAGCAAGTTAAAGAAGCAACATGAAGCTAACACTAAATATGTTGGCGTAGTTACAGGTGAAGCTGAGGAGTCTGGCTGCTTTTTCTAAAGTTGGAAGCTTTTTATCAGCTTTAAAATGAGATATCTAGAATATATTTATTTAGATGATATTATACAGGTATTCAGACTTTTGGGGAGCAGGAATTTTAAGTTATTTGCACCAATATTTCGATATAGAAATACCATACATATATTCAAGAATGTTTTTTAGTTCAAAACTTGCGTTGCAAAAGTAATTACAAAAAACCTGGGGAGCGCGCATCCCAAGATATTGGCAAGTTTGAAGTATGAGATAAAGGTCTGAGTACTCCATACAGGTACAATGTCTTCTGACTCAGTCAAAGTAATCAGTTCATTTGTGACTCAGTCGAAGGTAGTCTCCCTCTCATTATTTTTTTATCTTTTCATGGACTCTTCAGATCATTTGTGTCTGTGATTGTCTCTTCAGGTCATGTGTCTGTGATTGTCTCTTCAGATCATTTGTGTTTGTACATTGTCTCTTCTGATTATTTGCGTCTGTGATTCATTTGTGTTTGTACATTGTCTCTTATGATTATTTGCGTCTTAGATTCATTTGTGTTTGTACATTGTCTCTTTATATCATTTGTGTTTGAACATTGTCCTTTTATAGTTCTTTTTATAAATTACAGCTATTGCTCTGCTACATAAATTAAAGCTCACTAGGCTATCAAATTTTGGTTTCCTAAGTAGTTGGATTTATCATTCCAATTAATTATATTTCTACTCTGCCCCATGGTACTTCTGTGGAATTTAGTGTTAATGGTACATATGCATATCAAAGAGTTTAACTAATCAGGTATCTAGCATTTATACTTTTTAGATTCCATAGTATCTTGTTGTATTTCCGGTTCAAAAGTATGTGGTAATCCAGGGTTGAGATGCAGCAAATACATCATTATTTTCAACTTTGGATGCCATATATACAACCTGTTTGTGTGAAGTATTGTAAACAGTGATATTGACATAGGAAGGGTCAGGACAGTGCCAGTAATCATAGTATGGGAATACGGTGGTATTTCTGAATATTGGTATAATGTACTGAACATTATAATGTCACATGGTCATCTTCTCACGGCTCAACTGTCTGCATTGGATGGTGGTAATGATGAAAAAATGTAGTGTTGTACACAACTTCATTTGTTTTGTAAGACAGGATATATCCGTTGTGTGATAACAGAGGGATGAAATCGTGAAAAACATTGCCTTGACATTGTAATAGCTCCTAGAGATGGTATAACACTGAAGGTATCCGTAAATTTAGCTAATCTATTGCCTGTCATAGAATTGTTGCTGGGTTGAGAAAATAGACAATTAATGGAAGTGGGGGGAATGGAAGCTTATTCCTGGATACATAAAATAGAGAAGTATTATAAAAAACATTGAAACCATTGCTTTCCTTTTTCTGTTTAGATCAATTTGGCCATGTGTCTTTCAGTTATCATGCTTATCTCACCTAGTACCCTCACTAGAATATATTAACATCGTTGACAATGGATACATAAAAATAATTATCGTGCTTGAAACTCAACATTGAAAGGATAATTCTTAGACTGATCAGTCTGATGTCTTTATAATGTTACTGGGTAACAACTTGTTTCACAATCAATATAAAATAAAACTGATTTAACTAATAGCATGCCATATGTTCGTAGCATGACAATTGTACTTCAATGTGACAGTTCTTAATATGCTGTCTGAATTAGATATCATCTAGATATATAAGTTTAAGACTGATAAACATCATAAATTACAATACAGTCAAACCTGTCTTTAGCAGTCAGTCAATGGAAAACCTTTTAAAACAGGTTGTTGCTTAATAAAAGTTAATAGCTCTGAAAGCATAGAAATGGAAAAGAAGCAAATGTGGCTGCTTAAGACAAGTGGCTGTTTAATAGAGGTGACTGCTTACACAGGTTTGACTGTATTAAGCTTCCACATCAGTTGGCTTAACCACTATGCCAGGTTTATAAGTATTTTGTAGATACTCATGTTCTTATATATATTATCATATATTTTCAGGTTGATGTACCCATAACATATGATGTTTCCACGATAACAGACGAACTTGAAGATGCCTACAATCAAGCAAGGGACCAAGAATTGGTAAACAATAATAATTATTTGCCAATATAATTCTGCCAGGCCCGGTTAGCTGAGTAGCACATCTGACTCAAACCTGGGGTCGTGAGTTGGAATTCCCACCTGGCCAGTTTCTGTGATGATTGATATATACAACATTGTGTCTCATTATCATTTGTCTCTCACCACTTGATCAAGTGGAAAAGTTGTCAGTTACTTGCAGAGATGGGGTGTGCTCGAGTACTGGTTAACCTGTCGGGATCCCAGGAAAGAGTGTTATTAGGTTAATTGATCGTCTGTTAGTCCTTGGTGGTACATAGATTACACTTAATATTCAAGCAAGCAAGCTATTATGATTCACTGTATGAAAAAAATGTGACCCTTCATTTACTAGTAGAATTCCCGTAACTACATTAGTGCTCTCTTCGCATACTATTTTCTGTCATAACTATGAATGTGTTGTTAGTGCATGTTTTCCGCCACAACAAAGTAAAATTAAGGAATAACATATTGTTTATTTTATTTTATTTCTTGTTTATTTTATTTATTTTTGTTTAATAGGGTTTAATGTCATTTTTTAACACAAGAAAAGTTATATCATCCGATTGCTACAAAAAGGTACCAAGTGCTTTCTTATTTCATATACACTTGGCACCTGATTGCTCTAATGGGACAATATAGTGCATGATCTGAGTATAATCCCTGTCCTTCTGCAAGTAACTGGTAAACTTTCATAAGTTCTTGGACCAAGCTGGGCTTTAACCTATGACCTTAGTGATGTGAGGTAAGTGGACGACAGCGCCTTAGACCACTTGGTCACCAAGGACCCTAACATATCGTTCAAACTTATTTGTTTTACATTGGTTGTGAAACAAATGGATAAAACACCAATCATGCTAGAGTTTTCCTCACTAGAACTAGTACTAAGCATATTCAGATGAAGTGTTTTACACAAAGACAGCAAACAGGCCTGTAGTAGGGGATCAAACCAATTACTCTCAGGTCCTGGGTCCAATGCTCTACCCTGGAAGACCATGTGATATAGCCACAGGAAAAGCAAATAAATTATTTAATTTCAGCAAATGAGACTTGACACATTGGAACATTATTTTTCAATAATGTAAAAATACTAATATAAAATAGAATGAAATAAAATAAAACGTAAAAGAGATAATCTCCTCTTATTTATAATTATACATATATAAATGTGTCAGAAGTCAATTATCAATTACAAATCTGAGTGTTTAATGTAGTTAGTTGAACTCTTATTTAGTAATTGCATGACAATACAATTGAAAGACAAATTGTCATGCAAATACTGCAAGGAATAAAGTAGTTCACACCATCAGGGATACTGCCAGGGTAAGTATAAAATAAAATATGCGAAATGTTAATACCGTTACCACTTCTCTACATGCAAGTACAGTCAAACCTGTCTTAAGCAGCCAGTCAAGGGAAGGAGCACAAGTGGCCTTTTAAGACAGGTAGTTGCTTAATACAGGTTAATTTACTATGAAAGTATAGAAATGGGAATTAGAAAAATATGGTTGCTTAAGACAGGTGGCTGCTAATAGAAGTGACTGCTTACACAGGTTTGACTATCTTGTAGCTATAGTATATTTTCTGTTCTAGACCAATGAGATAGAATCTGCACGGCGAAGTGAAGCCTCCTTGAGGGTGCAGTTAGAGATGGGGGAGAGGCTGCACAATGAGTACAGGAACACCATCAATGGTCTGGAGGAGAAACTGACCAAACTTTTGAAGGGTCAGGGGTCAGAGGTCACCACCGTCATGTCACAGCTCAAACAGGCCGAGCAGGTAATTTGGAAATACATGTAGTTCCACCATGTGTTGAGTATGTTTGCTGTAAAAATTTGAGGTTGATTGTGTTTGTCTTGTTTAATATGGTCCTCAACGGCTGATTGATGACTTGTCTTAAGATCACTTGGGTCTCACTGCTGAGGTCATGGGTTCAAGTTCAGGTTGATCTGAAAATTTTACGTGAAATTTGTCTAAAAACAGTTTTACAAGAAATTAATGAAATTTTCTTGCAAAAACAGTCAATTTCAATGTTACATTATCAGAAAATATCTGAAAATTAAATAGAATTTGAAAATTGGCAAAGACTCGAAGGTTTTGTAAATTTTAACCCAGGTCACCATTTAGTCTTCTTTATAAAAAAATATACAACAGAAACCAACCAAGACATCTCGCTTCCATTTCACCAACATTTTCTCAAGTTTTACTTTAATACTTAATAATTTAAATTTTTATTGACTTTTTATCTATTATATAATAAATATAAACAAAACTATATGCAGTTTTACTGGATACAGTCTAAAATCATTATCACCTAGCTGTTGTTCTTTATTTTTTAAGTATATACTTAAATATGCTTGCGGAACAAGAGCCATTACCATTATCATTATTTCCAGCATGTCGTTGACGTGGAAGACACAATGCAGGAACTACAGACCAAGATTGTCACCTTGCAGGAGGAGAAAGCTGACTTATCAGAGAAACTAACTCGCTACAAGGGGAAACTGGATGCCCAGGAACAGTCATTGTCACTGACACGTGATGAGAGGGAGGAGTTGATGCAGGTCAAGGTAAGGCAGATAATCCAACCATATGCCGAGCCAGCAAACAAATTTTTTTATTAAAAATATAAATTATCATAATGAATACAGTATTATACATTGAAATTTAGAAGTATGATAATAATTTGAAAGGTAACAAACAGCATATACAGAAAAGTCTGTGATTTAGGTAAACAAGTCGCTCACTACACATGAGGACATATGCTAGTATGCTACACCTTCCAAAATGTGATTCATAGATTAATTTGGTTCTTTAATTGGAAACAGGATTATATAAGTTTTCTTTGTTAATAATCATTACAAAGTTATAACAAAAATCCAAATCTTATTTGAAATTTTGAATCAAAGTTTGTGTCAAAATTTAACAGTTAAACAAAATTGGAATGTTATAAAAAATTGGATATTGATTTAAGAATAGACACTTGTTGGGTCAAAACCGAAATTTGTTTTAAAATTGGACTCTTTGATTCAAATTAAAACTTAGTTCAAAATAAAAACTTTAGTTCATACTTGGTCTCTGGTTCAAAATCAAACTTTGGTTCATACTTGATCTCTGGTTCAAAATCAAACTTTGGTTCCTACTTGGTCTCGGGTTCAAAACTAAACTTTGGTTTCTTCTTGATCTCTGGATCAAAATCAAACTTTGGTTCATACTTGGTCTCTGGTTCAAAACCAAACTGGTTCTTACTTGGTCTCTGGTTCAAAACCAAACTTTGGTTCCTTCTTGGTCTCTGGTTCAAAATCAAACTTTGGTTCATACTTGGTCTCTGGTTCAAAACCAAACTGGTTCCTACTTGGTCTCTGGTTCAAAACCAAACTTTGGTTCCTTCTTGGTCTCTGGTTCAAAATCAAACTTTGGTTCATACTTGGTCTCTGGTTCAAAATCAAACTTTGATTCAGTAACTTGGTTTTTTATTCAGAATCAAACTTTGGTTCCTACTTGGTCACTGGTTCAAAATCAAACTTTGGTTCATATTTGGTCTCTGATTCAAAATCAAATTTGGTTCCTACTTGGTCTCTGGTTCAAAACCAAACTTTGGTTCCTACTTGGTCTCTGGTTCAAAACCACTTTGATTAAGTAAATTGGTTTTTTATTCAAAATCAAACTTTAGTTCATACTTGGTCTTTGGTTTAAGATCAAACTTTGGTTCCTACTTGGTCTCTGGTTCAAAACCAAACTTTGATTCAGTAACTTGGTTTTTTATTCAGAATCAAACTTTGGTTCATACTTGGTCTCTGTTCAAAATCAAACTTTGGTTCCTACTTGGTCTCTGGTTCAAAACCAAACTTTGATTCGGGAACTTGTTCTTTTATTCAAAATCAAACTGAATTGAAATTGTCACTTAATGACTCACAACTGAACTCACAGTATAAGTTTTTGGAGCTTCATATTTAATACAGTTGTTGCATTTGAATTAGAAAGAAACACTGCTGATAGTTTATATATTTAGTAGTTAAGTTACTAACTTGTGCTTAAGTTTATTGAAGGATAATTGTCATTTTTTTTGTTGTATTTTTCTTGCTTGACAAATAAAGAGATTACAGATATGGCTAATCTTCAGACAAACAGTTTTAAGCTGTAATGCTTAATAACAGAAAGATGGTGTTTAGATTTATATCACATAATACAAATCTTTATTTCAGGATTATTTGTTTATAAACTTGTTCTTAAAGTTAAGGCTCATAATTATGATTGACTGAAAACTTTAGACCTGTGTGCACATTTTTATTTCTGTTGTTCTGCCCGTCATAAATGGCAAGTCGATTATTCAAATTGAGAATTTTGAAATAAATCACTTATGCTGTGTTTTTAAGGTAAGCACATTTATATATAATTATATGTGTATTATATAAATACATTGAAGTGACTCACAGCAATTTTGATAATTTTTGAAAATAATATAATTTACATGGTACAAATATGAAATTAAAAATTCAACAGGATGCCATAATGCGAACCTGTAATTTTGATTGTGTTTTGGAAAGGAACATTTGATGAGCTCAAAATTGCTGTTTGTCACTTTAAGAATTGCAGTTTAATATATTTTCGTTCATTTAGCCACACATAAATATGAAAAATAGTTGGCGTAATTTAGTCTGTTGTTTGTACATCATGGACCCATTGATTGAAGCTGTGTTTCTTCAGTTAAAAATATCATTTAATTTGAATGTGCACTGGTCTTAGTTCAGACTAACTCTAAATGATAAGATGTTTTAGTTTTAATTCAACCTTTAGAATGGTTCATTTTTAAACTCTAGCATAAATCTCCCACACATCTTCTGAATAATCGACTAAAGCTTGCGGAAATGGGTCATGACACAGTCCGCGAGAGATCCCATGATGAAATGACAAGCCCAATGATATCTCCAAGGACATCACAGAGATGTACACCAGAAAATAGAAATGAATCTTTGCCTTCAAAAGGCAGCTTTGATGAGGATAGAAACATTCTCACCAGAAGTAATAACAATACTTATGCTGAGACACAAGTACTTTTCGAAAAACATGTCTCAACTTATGAAAATAATGAACCAGTCAATTTCGATGAACACAAACATAGACGAACCAGAATAAACAGTGTACCAGTCCTAAGTGCAGGACATACTACAGTACACACTGACATTTTAAGTGAAGTTGACCGGCTTCAGAAGCAAATCTCGGAACTTCAAGATGAAAATGACGTGTTGAAATTTGAACTTACTCAACATCGCCATGGTGATGACTCCGAAGGATCTGCGTCGGATTCTGAAGATTCAAGAATTGTCGAACTTCACGAAACTTGCGAAAATCTCCGAGAGCGTTTACAGAGCTCTGAAGCATTGGAGAAACAGTACAAAGACCGGTTGAAGCTAGCAGAGAAGCATATCACGGAATTGGAACAGAGTGAGGGAGTGCTACGTGACAGAGTAGAAGAAGGCAATATAGACTGTGACAAACTCCGTAAACAGTTAGTGCGACTTCAGCGGAAGATACGAGAACTGAAGGAAGTGAGCATGGAGAGAGAAGTCGCTGAGCAGGCTTATTTACAGAAGGTATCCAAATGCAGAATGTGGATGTTTGCAGTATGGCATGTGACATAACAGACCGCTGAATGCTTTATTTAAAATGCTGTGTGTAATATTTGTTTGTTTTATAATTATAATATAATGGTTTATTGTATTTACCAGTGAATGGAAGTTGATAGACTCAGAATTTGCATGTGTGTTTTGTATGCTGTAATCCTAATTATACATGTACTATGCTATGCTGATACTACCATCGTTGCCTGGAGAAGTATTTTTTATTTATAGCTTGTACAAATATCAGAAATATTTTCTCTGCAAACTAAAGAGTAACAACAACTATTAGTAAAAATCCTTCTATCTTATATTTCACTGTACTGCAAAGGGTGATATTTATAAAAGTATATAAAATAGTGTGAAATAAACGATATATGCATATAACATATATGCAGAGTACATAATGTTTTATTAATTTCCATGTTACATAATCAAAGGTTTGACTATTAAAATACAATTAGCATGATGTGGCCTTGTCAGCATAGCAAGTTCACTAATAGGAGTGAAATGCTTAGTTTTGAACAAGAGTATTGCATAAATTGTTACAATATATGTATGTAGATATTTTTTTTGATATGCTGCCCAAACTAAGGTCAACCAAATGGTTCCAAAAATTTAGCCAACAATTTATTCATACAATTGAAGATGTGAAATAAGCATTGTTTTGTTTCATATTTTCTTTAAAGAATGCATGTTTTTGTGGAGCATATATTTTGCAGAAGCTCACCTAAAAATATCACTATATTCAGCTCTCCATACCTGAAAGCTGATTTGTTGAGAGAGAGTTGAATGAAGGTGGGGAGCAGGGAGGGGGGATTTAAGATATTTTATAATGTTACTATTTATTTGGCTTTCAATTTCTGACAGATGATAGGTCAGGGAGCAGATTTAAGATACATAATTTTATTTATGTTAATGAGTTGAAGTTGGTATGACTTCTTATTGTGCATTGGTATAATATGTTTGTCATTAACACTGTCTTCGGTAGTTAATAAGGCTGTGATAATATTTAATGTTTGAGATCAATTGGACATAAATGTATTATAAAATAATTACAACTAAACGGGGTGGTAGTCACTGGTGGATAGAGTGTTTGCTGCTTATGCCAGAGGTTGTGTGTTCGATCTTGACTCTATGCTTCGAAATAATACTCAGTACTGATCCTATCCAGGAACCAGACACAAGAGCAGTTCATATAAGCTCTGAGTTGTCTTCGCAAGCAAGCTAAATTAAAATTAGTATAAATTAAATTGGAAGGACATAAATTTCAACACTATATCTACAGTGGTACCTTTTCAATTATTTTTTTTATCAAACTAAAACAGTACAGTTTATGTCACTTTACCTTTAAATATTATTCTTTTAAAAATAAAAAAGTGTTATTAAATCATGGTTTTTAAATGATGGCGATTGTTGTCACAGTCCTAGTACAAACAAATGTTTGAAGTTTTGTTGTTCTTATAAATAAAAAACTAAATATTGTTGAATGTAGTTATATTTATTTGCAATGCATTACAGCCTTTTTTAGTATGTGTATGTGTATAAAAGATATACATTATATGCTGACACCAACCCTAACCACACACACCCAGAAAAACAAAGATTTTACATTAATAAATGCTGGGATGCAAGGGAGGCTACTATGATAATTTCATAATTGTAGAGTTGTCTTTCTTACACCAGTTCTAATGCCAGACTTGTGTGTGTCCTTTATTACAGTATTTACTATATATACACTCTGTGTTGTAAACACAATACTGAACCAGTAGTTAATTATTATAATAATGTGTGATAATCTGCTGACAGTTTGTTAAAAAGTGCCCTTACAAACAGTTAAATTTCATACTAACAGTAGTACATTATGTTTTTGCTGTTTTGAGGTAGATATAATTATGTAGTGTTTTTATATATTCATGTTTGTTTTAACTTTTCAGTAAAATTTGTAACAAATACATTAGGAACTAACATAGATTGTGTGATTTTGAGGTGGATATACTTATATGGATTCTGGCAAAATGTCTAACAAGTAAATTAAGAGCAACTCATTAAATTAGAATGATTGATTGATGGATTAAATATTTAGCATCATTTTATGCTATTGAGGGCTAACGGACTCTCAGTTAACCTAACCACTGTTTCCTGGGATCCTGGAAGATTAACCAGTACTCAAGCTCACCCCATCTCTGCAAGTAACTGATAACTTTCCCACTTGAATCGGCAGTGAGAGACAATTGATAATGAGACGCAATGTTGTAAATCAATCATCATAGATTAACACTCATGACCATGTTTGATAGTCCGATGTGCTACCGTCTGAGCTAATTGGGCCGTCTAAATATAACTTCACTAGTTTTTAACAGTGAAATTATCATACATTACTGAGAAATTTTTCATAAAAAAAAATGGAAAAAACTGGTGCAGTGTCATGTTTATTCTTTAACAAAGAGAGTGGTTGATATACAACATATATTTTAATAGCCTGTATTGGTATGTATGATTAATTCTTTATAAAGTTTTATGGATGATAGTTGGTTGATCCTGTGAATGGCAGGTGGTCATGAAATTTAATTATTGAAAGGGAAACAAAAGACCATTGATATTGCAGGTTAAGGTAGTGCAATTGGTTGTTTGTGATTTATTCTTTATTTTATTTTTTGCATGAAAAAAACAATTCTTAATTTTGTTTTATAAAAATAATACCAGTTTGAAATTTGTATTTTAGTTTTGTGCATGAATTTTTTTATGTTGTAAAAATTTATTTCAATACTTTTCATGTAATTCTATATTGGTGCATGCTTGTTTCTTGTGACATTTTTATACTTTACCCTTTTCATTTTATTTAAATTTTACTTCCTATTGATACATTTGCCTGTGATTTGTAATATGTAAGTAACATGTCAGTTTAACACACATACTCATAATATAACAAGGGAATCATCAGTCAGTCATTAAAGTTTTTGTTGTTTAGATATTTTTTTTTTATATTTTCTGAATAGATGGTGTTACTGCTATAATTACTGCTTAACTCATTGTGTTGTTTTTAGCACTTCTTCATGTTACTTTTTATAAAACAATTTCCTATTGATTTAAAAAATTTTTTTCTCTAATACTATTACTTACAATTTTAATATATGTAGTCTCTATATACTTTCTTTCATGTCTTTGCATATTTTCAATTTTCTTTATATGTAACATTCAGTGGATCTTTACTACCTGGTAAATCTGTATTCAGAAAACCTAAATTCCTATTTCATCTTTAGAAAAGTATAATTATATAACTGAGGTTTCACTTACCGGTATTTCTAAATTATTTCAGCTGAAGTACCTTGAAGAGGCTGAATCTCTGCTTTCACAAAAAGTGAATGAACTTGAGGGAACCAATCAGATATTAAAACAGCGCCTTGACCTGAAAGATGAACTCCTTGGAGACGAGCAGGTCATTTTGACTTTGAAAGAAAAGGTCATCACATTAGAAACTGAAAATGATGAATTGGGAGTCAAAGTGATTGAACTGGAAGAAGACAATGAAATGTTACGTGATAATTGGCGTAAAGTTGCTGATGAGGAAGCAAACAGACGTGAATGTTTAGAGGAAAAAGTAAAGGTGCTAAAATGTGCTAACAAAGACCTAAAAGCAAAGTTAAAGGAACATGAAAGTGACCTTGATTTGAGTTCTTGCCCTTCAATAGCTTCAGAAATACATGACGATGCAATAGATCAACTAAATGAAAGGATAAAAGAGCTTGAAAATGAACTGCAAAACCTAACTGAAGAAAAAAATCAGAAAATAGAATATTTAGAAGAAAATCTAGATATTTTGAGAGAAACAGAAGTAAAGCTTACTGAAACATTGGTCGAGATGGAAAATTCAGAAAAACAAATGAAAAATCATATTGCTGTTCTTGAAAAGTCAGGGGATTCTCAAACTGCGGCTACAAAAATGTTAAGTTATGAAGACAAAATTACCCATCTGAAATCATCACAAGAAAACCTCTTGGAAAGACTTGATTCTATGGAAGATCATGAAGATGACTTAAAAGAAAAACTTGTAGAGATGGAAAAAGCGTATGAGAAAAAAATGGAAATGCTTGAACGTGAAATTGCAGAATATCAGCAACAAGAAGAAGATTTGTTGACCAGAATTGAAGAACTTGTAGAAAATGAAGGTATTCTAAATGATAAGTTTCACGGAATTGAAACTGACTTAAAGAATAAAATTGAAGAATTAGAAAACCGCGAAACAAACTTGACCGTGAGGTTCTCTCAAAGGGTTGAAGAATTAGAAACACAAGCAAGAGAGATAACTGAAAGATCAAATGTTCAAGAATGTAAATTAACTAACAGAGTTGAACAACTTGAAAGTGAAAATAAAAAACTACAAGAAAAAGTGACATATTTGGAAAAACATGAAAAAGAGTTATCTGAAAAGGTTGAAGTTTCTCCTCAAACGCAAGAGAATTCTGTGCTTCATACAAGTGGAAAGATTAGTACTAATGGTGCTACTCTAGAACTTCAAAATAAAGTTGAAAGCTTTGCTAGGGTCGAGACTGAAATTTGTGCTAATCTTAAACTTGATAATCAAAATGATGTAGAATCAATGCAAGCAAATAATCAAAAATTGTTGGAGGAAGTGTCTAAACTGACATTAAAAATACAAGAATCAGAAAAAGAACAAAAATCTTTAACTGATAAATTGAAAAAGCAAGAAAAGAAACGAAAGAAGTCACAGCGAACTGATAATTTAGATGATTATGATACTCTTGCAAGGGAAGTTGTAACTTACAAATTAGAAGTTGAACAACTCCGTGGTGAAAACAATGACCTTCATGACAGAATCATGGAATTAGACGAATCAGAAAGATCACTTTTAGAAAAGAATGAAAAAATGCTTATTGAAATGTCAGAAACTTCCAAAGAAAAAAAACATGACGTTGAAGAAAAAGAATCTGATTTGAATCAAAGAATTTATGAGCTTGAAAGCACAGAGAAAAATTTAAGAGATGAGATATCTGCATTAAGAAATGCTAGTGTTGATGATTTAGACAGTGCTTCAAGTGAATCTATCAGGCAACCATCATTTGATTCTGCCTATGAAAGTAGTAGAGAAATAGTTAAAGAAACAGCTGATAAACTTGTAGGAACAGATGATTACATGGAAGGTGTTATGGGTGGCCAGGAACAAGGAAAGCCAGTCTCTAGTATGTTTGAGAGAATTCAATCCATGGAAGCTGAAAACCTTGAACTTAATACTAAACTTAGTTGTTTAACAGCAACTGATGCTCAAGTAAGGCAATTGTCAGAGAAAGTAAAATCATTAGAAGAAAATGAAGATTCGTTAATGGAAAGGGTAATGGAGTTAGAGGATGAGGAAGATAGACTCAAGAGGGAGTTAAATAAAGCTAGAAGAAGTGTCACATCAGTGTCAGATTTGGAAGAAGAACTTTGTACACTTCATGAAACTGAGAAAGAGTTAAATATAGCTATAGAAACATTGGAGCATGAAAAGTTAGTGCTAAAGAAAAGTATTGAGAGTTCAGGCTCTGAGAAGGGTGATATTGCTATTAGATTAGCTTCTGTTCAGAAACTTTATGAAGATGAGAAAAAGAAGGTTGAGTCTTTGTTGAAAGGTGAGGAAAAGTTGATGAAAAGTGTGTCATCAGAGAAAAAAGCAGTCGTGGAAATGGAAGAAGAACTAGCAAGCACTCAAGAAAAGTTGGAAGAACTTCAAACTGAATATGAACATAAATTGTCAGAAAAGGATGAAAGTGAGAAACTTATAAAAGATGAAATGAATAAGGCTTTAAGAGAAAAAGAAAGTTTCAAGAAAAAACTACAAGAATATGAAAAATCTAACAATGAATTAGAAGATGAAATAGAAGCTTGTAAAATTTCAGAATCTAGAATGTTTCATAAACATCAGCAACTTATTACCCAAAATCAGGAATTAGAGCTTAAACTTTCTAAACTTGTCAGTATTCTTCCATTTAATTCACAAGTTGTTATGAATGAAACTAAAGTTTCTTCTGAAAACAAGAAAGTTGCAGGTCACTTAATGTCAGAGAATCCAGAATTAATTCCAGAAAATCCTTTGAATACAAGTATTTTTACAGACACTGAACTAGAATTATTGCGAAGCAAAACACCTGACACAGATTTACTGGGTTCCGTTCCTCTCGACATGCTCAGGAAAATTCAGGAGTTTGATCAAAGGGAAACAAATTATCAAAGCAAAATCCAAGAACTTGAAAACAAAAACATAAAACAAGTTAGAAAAGTAAAAATATTACAAGGCAGGGAAAAAGACTTGAAACATGAAATCAAGGAAGTTCATTTGGAGTTGTTACATTACCGTGAATCTTCATCAAGCTTGCGTGCTTCTACATCTAGTCTTGATTTAGATAAGTCTGGGTCTGACGACGGATTGGACAGTGACTGTCAGTCATATGATGGACATGAAGATATAAATTTGGATACTTTCAAATCTGATGAAGCCTTAAGCAAAGATTACGAAAGAATGACAAGAGAACAGTTATTGCTAAGTGTGAAGTTGTTTCAAGAAAAACACAACCAGGAGATTAAGAAACAAGAAGAATTAGAAGAATGGATTTCATCATCTAAGGATTTAATGGACCATTTGGTGGAGATTGTAACATCTGAAACACTGGAATTGTACATGCAAAGTGCACAAGCATTTAAAGACACTTTGGGAAATCAGGTATGTAAAAGCTCTATATTTCCATTGATCAATTAGTGATAGAGGACATAGTTATAATCATGTTTTTCTAGACCTGAATTTTTTCTTGATTTTGATTTATTGCAATTTATTTTTGATTGATTATGAAGTAATCTCAAAGCTTTAATGAATCTCTCTTGTTGTTTTTAGAGGCCAACAGGTTGAGTAAATTCCCCCTGACATATGGCTGAAGCATCCAACACCCTATTTCATTAAATCATTGCAACACTTGTGCTTGAAAGAGGACTGGACTTATAATAAAGCATAAATAGTTTTGTTGGGAGGAAGCCAGAATCCCAAATGACTATTTTTCAGTTAATACATGCTACTATATGATAATAATGTTGGGAGGAAGCCACAATCCCAAATGACTATTTTTCAGTTAATACATCCTACTATATGACGATAATAATATGTTAATGATATGCTTGAAGTCGTGTTGATTTAATTTGGTACATTATGAAGAATAATTATCAAAAGTTAAAATCAATAAAATTGAGAAATTTGCTCAAAGAATAATCTTAAAAAATGTTTTTGCAAATAAAAATAAATTAATAGGGAAATATAAATGAGAAACGCTAACATTCATTCTATTAGAATTTCTTATCTTAAGAAGCACTGAGTTAATTTAGCTGCTCAAATTCTTTGACAAAAGGGTGCAAGCTGGATATGTATACAGTTAGAAAGAAATATTTTCCAATCATTTATTACAGAACCAGTCTGCTGATATGAAGCCGCAGGTTGTTGATATTCTAGAGTCAGTGTCCAGCTTAAGACAGAGATTGGAGGCACTACAAGACAGTGAAGAGAGACTGAGGTATGCCTTTATCATCACATTTTCATATCTACTGTATAATGTGGAAGTGTCCTCCATATTAAGCAGAAGGGTCCTCCATGGCTTAGTGTTCTAAGGCACTGCCTCAAGATCAATTGCCTCTCATTGATTAGGTTGTGGGTTGGAGCCTAGCTTGGTTTAAATATTTGATGTGAGAAAGTTTATCAGTTTCTTGCTATTAGAGGACAGTGTTTTTACTCTGATTTATTTTAAGTGCTCACATGGATGCCATGTAATTCATAATTCTTATATGAACCTCTTTCTCAAGTACAACCAGTACTGAGTGTTGTTTTGAAGAAACAACAGATTGAGCTGGACATCTTAACCCTTTACTCCATAGATACGCGTTTTCCCACACCAAACACAGAAGACCTTTGAAAACAGTGCAGGAAGAGTTCAGATTGCTCGTTACGAGCAATCTGAACATTTCCTGCACTTTTTTCCACTCTGTCAGTAAATATAAATATAATTCACCCAATAATCCAAAAGCTTTCTATATTAGGTGTCCAAAGGTGTCTATATAAGAGGTGTCTAAAGGCGGCTATATGAAATAAAGGGTTAATCTGACACCTCTTCTGTGGAATACTGTCACACTTAAGGATATGTTGGAGGTTATTATGTTGCATGTCTGAAGCCTTTATTATTATGTTTATAATTGTTTCAGGATTTCTCTAGCAAAGAATGAGTTAGTTGTAGAGAGACTGAATGAAGAGTCTAAACAGAAGATAGACCAATTGGAGGCACAGATACATGTGCTAGCCAAACTATCCGACAAGTAAGTACACATACTCTGTATATAGCTACCCTGTATATAGCTTAGATGGCACTAAAATTTTCTGTCAAAATTTTTCAGACACTAGGTCAGAATCTTTTTTCTGGAAATTGGGAAGAAGCCCAAGCCTTCGAGATTGGGGGAAAAACAGCGCAATTGAGGGAAAATTGGAAAAAAAATTTAAGGCTTGAGCAAACTGGAAAATAAAGTGTAACATTGTTGAGATCATGTTGTAACATAATTATCAGATATTACAATAATACTTCATATCCAGTTGGGTTTTATTATTCCCTAATGTAAGTAAAATTAAACAAATTATATATATATATATATTTTTTTTTTTTTTTTTTTCATTTTGGGAATTTTTTTGCTTCAGTTGGAAAAAAACAACATGAATCTTTAAATGGGAAGCCACTGAATTTCAGCCTCTGTTTAATAAGGTAAAATAGCCCTATAGTGAAGTCCATTCGAAAAAAGGTGAAGGGCAATAAGTGTTACCCTTGTCTGTCTGTTCTTCCGTATGTGCATCAGGTAAAAGATTGGTTTCTGATCAACAGCTGGGACATTTGTGTCGACACACACATTTCTAATTCTTGAGTTTTATTGGTATAAATTGGTTCTTCATATTTAAAACTTTTGAAATCTCAGGGCTTCAGGTCCACTGTCCACATCAACAGATCTGACAGTTTAACTTCTTTTATTTCCTAAAAACACAAATATTATTCAGGCGCCAAGGTTATTAAATAAATTTTATCCCCAACTCTTTTTCTTTCTCTTGACACAATTTCCAGGATTCATATAAAAACACATATTAAAAGACCAATACTCAATTCTGCCTTGTATTTATCAGGAGTTTAGGTAGAAATTTAAACATACTTTATAAGATTTATGACCTCGGGGTCAGATGTATCTAGAAACATTTATAATGATCAATTTAATTAATTTTAAACTTGTGTTATATAATATTTATGGTGCATGATTATTTTGCCAAAGGAAAATCATTTGGTTAATACACTGGTCTCGGTATAGTGTGGTCTGATATAATGTGAAACTCAATATAACACAGTTTTTCTATGTTTTCCAAATTTAAAATTGATATTTTCAGCCAGATTTGTGAAAAAATTACAATGTAACAATTGATGAATTGAAAAAAACAAATGAATTGCGATGTTTTTGCAAGCTCTTTATATTTTTTCCAACTGTGTCAATGTCTTAATTTGTGCATCAACTACACCTAATAAATCATGACTGACATGATGATAACTACTAATGGTCTGTCTTTTTTATCACACATTTATTTGCAAAGCCAATTGTTTACACTTTATCTGGGAATTGCAATTGGGGCTCTCTCTCTCTCTCTCTCTCTCTCTCTCTATATATATATATATATATATATATATATATATATAGACTAGGTGGCATATATAGGGACATGTTGATCATGTAATACAAAGTGAGTAACGATTGCTGACAGAGAATGTTTCAAATGGTCAGAAAAATATGATAATAGAATAGGAACAAAGTAAGTAATCATTTTATGATAAGTGACACTAAATATTGAAAGAAACAGAAAGGAAGATGTTTGCAAGAAGTTCCATAGATGTCTCATTCTTCCATATATTTATATTACGGTTTTGTCTATACTGCAGTCTAGCTCTTTGGCTCCCTGAGGAACCACATTATATCAGGATTGCAGTGTACTCATTTTTTAGCTTGATTGCAAAGTAAGAAGCTTATATGAACAGCTGTTTGAGTCACATTAAAACAGTTTTTAACTCTACTGGCCAAAGGCGAGCAGGGCTTATGTCACGGTAAATTGTCTGTCATTTGTTTGTTAACCTTTTTCTTGTAGACATGGTAGCACCCTCATGTTTCATTGAATCTTAACCAAACTTGCAAAGCAGTTATATTATCATAAGATCTAGGACGAGTTCTTGAGCCAGCGTCATTCAACCACAGTTTCTCTGAAAGTTCAAGGCCTAGACCTTAGATATTTTACATCTAGCATTGCATGGAGGTCCTATAAAGCATCTTTTGCCAGTAGAATGTTCAGATCCTCTTGGGCCTTTTTTTTTTTAATGATTTGATTTCCATTGATTTAATATTGTTTTCTAAGTCCCTGAAATGTGTTGAAAATGGCGTTAAACCCCCATTCTAAGTCCCTTTAAACCTTTATCTGCATATTTTCTATCCATAAAGTTTAAGATTGATAAGACAAAACAAACTGCAATAATTTAGAAAGGAAAACTTGAAAATGCACTTCAGCCGAGCTACTTGGAGCAGTATTGTTTTAACACTTCACATTTCCCCCATATTTAGTCCGTTATTGTCCTATAGTACTGATGCTCTCCACTGTCCCACACCTATAAGTGGTGGTGTATTGAAGGTATTGGTATTTTATCTAGCTTACCTGAGATCAATAAGTACCCACCTGGGGGATCATTCATGGCCATATATACTGTACAGCAAAGTTTACATTTTCATTGACACTGGTCTATTTTATTAAAGGGAGTATATCAGGAAAAAAACACTATAATTTTCTTGAAAATGGCGTTAAACCCCCATTCTAAGTCCCTTTAAACCTTTATCTGCATATTTTCTATCCATAAAGTTTAAGATTGATAAGACAAAACAAACTGCAATAAATTTAGAAAGGAAAACTTGAAAATGCACTTCAGCTGAGCTACTTGGAGCAGTATTGTTTTAACACTTCACATTTCCCCCATATTTAGTCTGTTATTGTCCTATAGTACTGATGCTCTCCATTGTCCCACACCTATAAGTGGTGGTGTATTGAAGATATTGGTATTTTATCTAGCTTACCTGAGATCAATAAGTACCCACCTGGGGGATCATTCATGGCCATATATACTGTACAGCAAAGTTTACATTTTCATTGACACTGGTCTATTTTATTAAAGGGAGTATATCAGGAAAAAAATGCTATAATTTTCTTGAAAAAAAAAAAAATTATTTTCCAAATCAGTAAAACACATCACATTATCATAAGTAAATAAAATTCAAATGGTTTGGTATATCAGATTCACCAAACATGACCTAATTGATATTTTAGTCAAAGTGGTAAACGAAACAACGAAATCCCCATTCTAAAAATAGACAGCATTTAAATTCTACTTGATGACCTTCACATCATCATTCCAACTCTTCCTAAGATGAAACAAATTTTACAACATGAAAACCTGTATGCCTCATCAAATTGAGATCAAAATGAAGTCATGTGATTCATTTAATATGTTGCAATTTTAAGTAGGAAATCTATTTTAGTCTAACATAGATGCATAGCCCAAGTTAGGAAATCTCTTTTCAATATATTATTTTGGAATGTTTAAATAGATATCCTTTTGAAAAAAACAGGGTTATGAGTGTATATATAGGCATGATATATTGAAACAAATATTTAGTTAATTTCTAAATTCTGAGCAATCCTGATACGCTCCTACCTTTAGGCCATAATAAATTAATTGCTAGGTTATCATCCCGGCCAACCCACTAATTTTCATGACGCTCCAACAAAAAATTTAAAATTATAAAATAAAATCCTGCCCGCTCCCCAATTTTAAGAAAAACTTGGATGAAAATCTAGCAATTATTTATAATGACGTTAAAGGGAGACATGACACTATTGTATCAGATCAGTTATTGTTGTTATTTTTTGTTTGTATACTGACACTGATCAGGAAGCACGCCTCTCTCCTCAAGTAACTATATAAAACAGAGGTGTGAGACAAATGACAATGAGACATATATCAGTCATCACAGAGACTGTGGCCAGGCAGGGATTCGAACTCACGACCACTGGATTGATAGTCAGAGACGTTATCGACTGAGCTAATTAGGCACCCCATGAATAGAATGATGTAAATTCCATAAATATAATTATGTCACTTCCACAAATCCAATCTGCTGTATACCTGGTTATATTTGACGTAACCTTTTCTGTACAGTATAGTTATTGAATAAACTGTCACACAGTGTACTGTAGGGAAAGGGAGGATTTGTTTACCTTTTACTGCTATTATACTATATAATAAATCATAGGATTAAACTTAATGTGCAGCAGGTCTATTCCTGCTGAAAAATGTTACTTTTTTGTGGTATTTAGGCCACTGATATATATTTATACTACATATATAAAATTGAAAGAGATTAAAACCTGTGCAAAAAAATGTTTTTATTGGATTTAATGTGTGTGTAAGAACTGATGAGTTCTGTTGTGTGTAACTGGGATAATATGCTGTAGATTTGTTGTGGGGACGGACTGCATCATATATAAGATGCTTATTGATTTTATACCTGTGAATATGAAACTAAAGGTGAGTTCTTTGTTATCTAGCTACAGGCTCCGGGGTTATATATATACTTGATTGGTTATCATAGTGTCTTTACGTTTATCTATTCAGGATTTTCTGAACGCAGGTGAATTTGTGAACTTCAGGGACATAAGAATGACACCATCTTGTTTAACTTCATTTAAATTGACTTTACCTGTAGAACTTTGTTGGCTTGAATACGGATGGCTGGAGCACCACATATATCTTGAACATCTTATCCGGTCCTGAACTTATCTGAACTCCTGTTTCAATGTAGGCACATGTATGGTAGGATGGTGAATGATACTTTGCTCAAACAACCTTCAATTCAAACTGTTTTGTCCAGTCCCATTGGGTTTGAGTCATCAAAGTTCTCCGTAACAATAAACAAGCTGTCTGTTTCATTATGTTCTTATTGGGAAACAAGGTTAATAATTGAAATAGTCCAAGTACTGGTTGTCACGGAAGGTTGTTCGGGTACTTAGTCAAGTGACAGTTACTTTGGTATTAAATTAAATGGGAACATATCTGGTTTCTTCCTATATCAACTGTGAATAAGGGTAAATAGAATTATATCCTACATCCATCTTTTGAGAGTGGAAGATAAAACTGAACTAGGCTGATGAAAAATTAGTAACCTTATTTAGATACTGCAGTTGTTAATGAATTAATTACAAACAAAGTATCAGTCTGATCCTGATTTGTACACATCTTTGTTCATTAAAGAGTCATTTTGTGATATATATTAATATTGGAAAATTGGGAAAAGTAATGGAGAACATGACGTATACTTTACATGTGAAGGATTATAGAAGTCATACGGTGTAATCAGGATAATAAGCCTTATATACATATTGCACTGCAAGGATTTGTAATAATCTGCATTAAAACTCTCCTGTTAAAAGGTTATATATGATATTAAGGATATCTTGCCTTTACCTTACTTCATGTATATGGTTTGTAGTCCCAAATACCAATAAGCTTGGATTATGTTGAATTACTGTGTCTGACAAAAATCCTTATTTATGAATTATTGTGTCTTACGAAAATCCTTATTAATGAATTACTATGTCTTATTAAAATCCTAATTTATGAATTACCGTCTTACAAAAATTCTAATTTCATGAATTACTGTGACTTATGAAAATTTTAATATTATGAATTAATGTCTTGTGGATATCCTTATTTATGAAATACTGTGTCTGAGGAAAAATCCTAATTTATAACTGTGTCTTAAGAAAAAATCAAATTTATAAGTTGGTGTGTTCATGAAAAACCCATTTGATTAATAATTATATATAATATATGTCTTCCGAAAATTCTAAGTAATGAATTACTGTGTCTTATGCATATCCTAATTTATGAATTGCTGGGTCTTGCTTGAATGCTTTTTTTATGAATTACTTTGTCTTAAAAGAATCTAATTTAATAAATTCACTATGTGTCAAAGTTAAGAAAACTCTTAATTGTTAAATTTTATAATTGATTTCCAAAGAGAATTCAATAGAGGAAGTAAATGCAGTGGGTGGAGTTTTGGCCTCTCGGTGATAAGAGATCGCAGGTTTGATCCCAGGTTTTACCCATGGCCACTCAAAAACACTTGGTACTGTAACCCAGAAATTGAACTTGAAAGCGAGGATCATGTGAGCTCTTAGCTTGCTTGCAATTAAGCTAAACTATATAAATATAAATTAAAATAATTGTCACAAATGATTCTGTCTTAGAAGATCTTAATCTTTACTAAGAAATTACTTATCTTTAGAAAAAAAAAAAATTACTAAATCCTTAGAAAAACCTTATTTGATACATTACTGTGTCACCTTTCTGATCTAAATTCAGCGGTGATACTACTACTGCGTGCAGAATGCATTTTTTCAACAATAAAAGGTTTGGATAGTTATTTGACTGACACAAAACCCAAATTCATTATTTGACTGAAAAATGTAGAAAGGATTTTTTAAATTGATAAATGATCTGTGTTACATGAATAGATAGAGGTGTTATTTGCTGTATCGTTGATATACAGCCATTCAAACATGAACATTGTGACATATTACCATCTTATCTGTTGCTATAACTTAGCATTTACATAGGAGTGAGATTATGTGACAAACACATGTCAAGGAATTGACAATTCAAGTGTTTTGTATATATTGTTCACCTTTTTTAGCTTTAGCTCATGGGAATATATTAGTTTGTTGAGATACTGATATTCATGTCTTCAAACCTGGGAAGATTTTGGTTTGTTGGGATGATATTTGTATCTTATTTGGAAGAAAGTGGTACACTGTGATGATATGTGTGTCTTTTAAGTTGGGAAATATTGGTATATAGTGGTGATATATGTGTTAAAACTTGGGAAATATTGGTATGTTGTTACAACATGTGTGTCCTCCTTAACCTTTGGAAATATTGGTATATATTGTTGTGGTGATAAGTGTGGTCTCTTTAAACTTGGGAAATATTGGTATGTTGTGGTGATGTTTGTGGTCTCTTTAAACTTGGGAAATATTGGTATGTTGTGGTGATATGTGTGGTCTCTTTAAACTTGGGAAATATTGGTATGTTGTGGGAATGTGTGTGGTCTCTTTAAACATGGGAAATATTGGTATGTTGTGGTGATGTGTGTGGTCTCTTTAAACTTGGGAAATATTGGTATGTTGTGGTGATGTTTGTGGTCTCTTTAAACTTGGGAAATATTGGTATGTTGTGTGTCCTCCTTAAATTAGGGATATTTTGGCATATTTTGTGATGATATATGTGTTCTTAAACTTGGAACATTTTGGTATATAATATGATGATATATGTATCTTTAAGGGGACAATATTTATTGTTATCTTAGAAGAATCTCTAGTAAGGTGGTAAACACTAATTGATTCTATTTCAGATACTCACCAACAGCAGACAAAGAATCAACAAAGGAACCAGCCATTGTTCCAGAAACATCAAAGTTTGTTGAAACTGGGATCCAGTCTGAGAGTGAAGAATATTTACATTGGAAACAACAACAACAACAACAGGAAACACATGGCAGATTTTCCTCGCCAGTAAGAGATCTTCACTTGGAAACTTCAAAAACTATCAATATAGATGTTCCTCCCACAGACAGAGGGTGTGGCCTAACAAATCTAGGTCATTCGGAGACCATTAATGTTGATGTTGCACCAGCTACAGTGGATGGTGAGACTGTTGATGAATGTCCGGATGATTACTCTGACTACAAATACCGAGAATCTCCAACAATGATGGATAAGGCAGAAGATGTTCTCCGACAAAGAATCAAGGAGCTTGAGAAGCTTGAAAAACATCTGAAGCAACAGGTGAGTGACACAGATGTTTATGTTGCATAATTTCATGTTTTAAAAAAATATTTTAGTAACAAGATCATTGGAATCTTTTAGGTGTATTAGGCTGAGATTACGGATATTCAGAGAAAATTCACCATTTTTATCGGGAGCAAAGCTCTCATTATGAAAATCATTTTCGCCTCAAATACTGTTCAGGTTTAATCTTCATGAACTCGTGATCAAAGTCAACAGTTACAGAGCTTTATTGCTTAGATGAGCTGATGAACGGACTATAATAGTCCAAGATGGACAGAGGCCTTGGGTCAGTGTTGAGGTCACTAACAAAAATAGAAAAATAGATTCCACTCCATAATTTTAGTTTGTTTGGGATTGGTTTGACGTAAATTTATTAACCTGACGCGAGAATGACTGACGACTATCACCCTGCAAACTGGACATGTCCAATTGTTTGTCCAAATAAATACAAGTTTTGTTTACTTTGACATAATCAGCTTGTCTAAGGAAATTGGTGGCGCTGGATCCAATATCGATGACTGATTGGATTATTGACATGTTTGATTTACAGTCTGCATAAGGTCATTTGACAGTCAAAAAAGCTAACCACTGTCTTGTAAACACCATAGGACCTTCAATTTTAGCCAAACCTAACAAAACCTGGTAGGGATGTTTTATGATGAAGTCTCAAACTATTTTTTGAACTGGGTAAATTTGCTTGAAGTAGATAAAGGTCCTATTGAATATATTTAAGAAAAATATGTAATGGGGGTACCGGGTATATTCATTTTGTTTTAAAATCCAGGTACATGACCTTGAGATAGACAGAGATGACCTCCATGACATTGCTCGTAAAGACAAAAACATCATCCACGAACAAAATGTCCATATCAGAGAGCTACAGCTGTCTCAGCGCAATCTGCAAGAACAAATCAAAAACTTTGAGGCGAGTGAAAACTCACTGTATTCCCAGCTTGATGAACTGGAAAATGAGATGGAAAACAAAGATGATAAAATCAGACATCTGGAAATTCTTGAAGGCAGGTTAAAAGACCTTGTGAAACAGTACAAACTTGATGAGAAAATACTAGTGACCAAGTCAAATACCTTGGAGACGTCTGTACAAGAAATGACTGCAAAAGAAGAAACTCTCAAAGAGAAAGTCCAGAATTTAGAAAGTGAAAAAAGTGCTTTTTCAGAGAGGTCTGAGTACCTCCAGCTGAGACTTAAGGAATTGGAAAATGCCGAAATGGACTTGGCTCAGCGCGCGAAAAGTCAAGAGAATGTGGTGCATAGTCTGCAAAATACTGTGATAGAACTAGAGACATTCGGTGCAAACGCTCAATCACGTGTTGTCGAGCTAGAACAAGTGAATTTTGAACTGCAGCAAAGACTCCATCATTCAATGGTGGAAAATTCACCTCTTTCGAAGCAAGTGTCAGTTCTTCAACAACAATGTGATAGCATGCGAAATGAGATAAGTGTCCTTCGTGATACGGAGATTAAACTCAAACAAGAGAACGGATCTCTTGAAAAGGGTGAAAGTAGTGTACACAATGAGTTAAAGGGTTTACGGATTAAAGAGGTTGAGTTGCAGAGTAAGGTGCGAGAATTGGAGGAGGGAGAATCAGTGCTACGAGACAAGTTGTCTAAACTGCAAAGGAGCGAGAACACGCTCAAGTATAGAGTACAAGAGTTGGAAAACTCAGGAATACAGGTAATTGTACATAGGTGTTCATATTTTATATGTTGTTATTGGAGGTGTTTGTTTGAATCTCTGCTGAGATATCTCTTCTGGTTCTATTACAGTGATATAAACTTTACTTCAGAAGAGTTCTATTTTAGAGCTTGACTTTGTTTCTCCTGGCTTATAAGAGAGTAAATATCATTTTCTCCCATTTCTGCTCATAAAAAAGATACAGGCTTTCCCCTTGATGGATTCTTATGCACTAAGTCACATTTGTCAATAAACAGATTTATTTTTTTATTAAATTTTAAATAAAAAGTGAAAAAAAGGCAAGTTGTCATAAAAAAAAAAGAGTGAGAGAGTAAACTTTTGATTATTGAAGCTGTTTAAACTATTCAAAATGAATGCTTGTAACCGGTATTTCATTCTGAAGCTTAAAGTAAAACATAATACATTATACCTAGATGGAAACAAGTTTCCCCTTTTAATACGCGGTAATCATAATTTTGTAGAAGTTGGTTTGCAATGATATATAAAGCAAAAAAAAGTAATAAAAATGTTACAAAATTCAAAAAAGCTGTAGGCCAAATATTGTTATACCTATAGGGGGATCAAATAATGTTAATTTATAGGAAATCTAAACCCATTTTGCTTGCGGTTATAGAAAATGAATAAATATAAAATGGTGGATCTTCTTCAAACCTTGTCACTAACTTGTAAATATCAAAACATTAACACTTTTATTTTCATGAACATCAATAAAATGGATAGATAAGTTACAGTATTTTCATTGATTTTCAATTGGACTTCAAACCCTCAAGGCTGTGTTTTTTTATGTTAGTGTAAATATTTGACATCTCAGGATTGTTAGATGTTAAGTTGTAAAATCAACAACAAAAGTGTCAATAAAATAAGTTGTGTATTGGATATTACAAGATGATGTAGGGATCAGCATTTAGTTGACCCTTTATTTGGGTTCAGATTTATTTGACTCTTTGCTTGGGTTCTGATTTATTTGACTCTTTGCTTGGGTTCTGATTTATTTGACTCTTTGCTTGGGTTCTGATTTATTTGACTCTTACTTGGGTTCTGATTTATTTGACTCTTTGCTTGGGTTCTGATTTATTTGACTCTTACTTGGGTTCTGATTTATTTGACTCTTTGCTTGGGTTCTGATTTATTTGACTCTTACTTGGGTTCTGATTTATTTGACTCTTTGCTTGGGTTCAGATTTATTTGACCCTTTACTTGGGTTCAGATTTATTTGACCCTTTGCTTGGGTTCAGATTTATTTGACCCCTTACTTGGGTTCAGATTTATTTGACCCTTTGCTTAGATTCAGATTTATTTAATCCTTGCTTGGGTTCAGATTTATTTGACCCTTTGATTGATTCTGATTTATTTGACACTTACTTGGGTTCTGATTTATTTGACCCTTTATTTGGGTTCAGATTCATTTGACCCTTTGCTTGTGTTCAGATTTATTTGACACTTTACTTGGATTCAGATTTATTTAATCCTTGCCTGGGTTCAGATTTATTTGACCCTTTTCTTGGATTGAGAAATATTTGACACTTACTTGAGTTCAGATTTATTTGACCCTTTGCTTGGGTTCAGATTTATTTGACACTTTGCTTGGATTCAGATTTATTTAACCCTTGCTTGGGTTCAGATTTATTTGACCCTTTGCTTGGATTGAGATATATTTGACACTTACTTGAGTTCAGATTTATTTGACCCTTTTCTTGGGTTCAGATTAATTTGACCCATTTTTTTAGGTTCTGATTTATTTGACACTTTACTTGGGTTCAGATTTATTTGACCCTTTGCTTATGTTCAGATTAATTTGTCCCTTTACTTGGTTCAGATTTATTTGACCCTTTACTTGGGTTCAAATTTTTTTACTTGGGTTCAGATTTATTTGACCCTTTACTTGTGTTCAGATTTATTTGACACTTACTTGGGTTCTGATTTATTTAACCCTTGCTTGGGTTCAGATTTATTTGACTCTTTACTTGGTTCAGATTTATTTGACCCTTTACTTGGGTTCTGATTTATTTGACCCTTTACTTGGGTTCTGATTTATTTAACCCTTGCTTGGGTTCAGATTTATTTGACCCTTTGCTTGGGTTGACATTTATTTGACATATACTTGGGTTCAGATTTATTCTACCCTTTACTTGGGTTCAGATTTATTTAACCTTTGCTTAGGTTCAGATTTATTTGACTCTTTGCATGGGTTCAGTGTTATTTGTCCCTTTACTTGGGTTCAGATTTATTCTACCCTTTACTTTGGTTTAGATTTATTTGATTTCATATGATCAAAACAGGGACTTTTCACTCTATTTAGTACTCTGGTATATGAAGATTTAAAGTTGAATTAGGTACAAATCTTCTATCATATTTAATTAAATTATAACATAATCTTCTTCTCATGAAGGCTCCGTCAGACCTGACGTCGAGCCTAGCAGAGGGTGTGGTCAAGTTGCCACGGACACTGGAAGACTGTCAGCGACGAATAATCATGCTGCAGGCTAACAATGCAGAATTGCAAACACGGGTACAACAATACACAGATGTTTCGGGAACCGGAGGCTCTGAGATGAGAACCGGTGACGTTGGAACAGTTCAAGTATCCGAGGCAGAATACCGGGTACTGCAGAAGAAAACAAAATTATTGCAGCAGACAGAAATTCAGATGGACCAATCAGATCGTCTGAATTCTCACCTGCAAGAAACTGTGGAACAATTGAGAGAAGGAAAGGTGAGTAAAATGCCATGGGGAAGAGGCCCAAGCCTGCGAGATTGGGGAAAAAAACAGCACGATTGAGGGGAAATAGGGAATTTTTTTAAGACTAGCAAACTCGAAAATAAAGTGTTAATACTGTTAAGATCATATTCTAACTAATTATTATCAGTTATTACAATAATATTTCATATCCTGTTGGGGTTTTTATCCTCTAATATTTTTTCTATTTTTGGAAGTTTTTGGCCTCAATTGGGAGATTTTTTAATTGGGAAGCCACTGAATTTCAGCCTCTGTTAAATATGGTAAAAAAGCCCTACATCCCACCCCTCCCCCAATTAAAATTTTATCACAGGAAAAGAATCAGCTACATGTATTTAACTATTGACAAATAAAGTTTCTATTCCATTTGTTTTATATAGGATGTTTGTGGCCATGATCATTATTAAAACTATAACTTTACCCTATTTTTAAATTCACATTGAGTACGTATCATGCTCATGTACAGTTTAATTCAATTTTTATTCCATTTGTTTGATATAGGATGTTTGTGGCCATGAGGTAGAGGTAGAGGTTCTGAGAAGTCGTCTTGAACAGGCTAACCGGTCTGTTAAGGTTTGTTTTTAACAAATTCTGTTAAAGTCTAATTTTCATTGTTTCTGATACACATTTCAATATGTCGGTAAAGTGTCTACTGTGGGCTGTGGTATAGAAATGTGTGTTGACTGGTCACACTATAAATTGCGGGTTTGATCATAGGCTTCACCTGAATACGTTTCACAACAGCACCAGTCCAGTACCAGTTGGTTCTACCAAGGACCTGTATAAAAGGATACTAGGAAGCTAGCATCTGTTTACTAAATGTTGATAAAACACCATGCAAAGAATTGATAATTTGGCAAATTAATCATTTTAATTTCACAGCCAACTGATTACTTTAACATAAAATGTAAAGTGTATGTAACCTTAGATGTTTTATGTTTTAAACATATTATAATATTATATTAATTTTTCAATATGATCACGAATTTGAAATATTGCAGTTTGAAGTAAAATTTCAAGTTCTTTCCTTGATTTTTTAGTTGCAGTATACACTTTTTTTAATCATAAGTTCTTCAACAATTGTAAACACACTTTACTGGGAATGGTCTCATTTTGTAGATGATTCATTGTGCAAAGAAAGAATTTTGATTTGTATTTTTGAGATGAATATGGAAATTAAGATATGTGAAAACAAGATTTTGGGAGATTTTTCTTCTCTATATAATTTGTTGGTTCTACACAGGAAACAGACCCGAGAATGTTTCATGAAAGCTCTGAGTCTACTTGGCAAATCAGGCTAAAATATATTGGTATAGATCAACGTCTGATATAGGCATTTTGAGCTTATTCTAAATAAACATCCTTGTGTATTTTGAATTTTAAATGTTTCAGGTTCTTGTATACTGTTGGTTGCAATTTTTTTTTCTGTTTTTAATTAAAAATGTCATTTGAATAAGCATTGACCATGAACTATGGGTATGAATTCCCAGACAAGCTGATTTTTTTATAGGATTAAATGGCACTCACACTTGCATAATGTATTAGAAAGTAGTGAAAACGATTTTTAAATTAATAAAAATGTTTGTTTTTTTATGTTTATTATACTGACCAAGGTAGCACGTCTGATTCAATTTAAGGTCATGAGATCAAGTCCACAAACCAGTCAAAGTCTCTGATGATTGGTCATTAACTTTGTTCTATAGTCATGAGACTGTCACCTCTGAATATGCAGGGAAGCAGTCAGTGACTGGTAGAGATATGATATGTCTAGTACTGAAGATTATGTGCTTTAACAGGTGTTGACTGCCATTAAATAACTGATCAAATTATACTGTTGAAAAAAAAGGTGTAAAATCCCATACAAACAAATCTGATGCTCATTGTTGTTTCCCTACTCCACCCACAGAATTTTATCAGACTTTCATGTTCTGTTTCAATATTCCAGACACTGCAGAACCGAAATTCAGGGCAGTGGAATTCACAGGGGCCAAATGGTAGGTACCACTCAAATCATCTAGTGATAAATTATACAATGATTAACCCTTTACTCCATAGATACCAATCGCATAAGGCCTTTGAAAACAGTGCAGGAGGAGTTCAGATTGCTCATCAGTTAATATAAACATAATTCACCTTATAATTCAAAAGCTTTCTATATTAGAGGTGTCCAAAGGCATCTATATGAAGTAAAGGGTTAAACCATTGTTGTAGTAAAATGTGTATCAGTATGTCTAAAACTAGTTGGCTAATGTAGTAAACACAAAAAATGTTTATGCATTTGGATGTGGTTATCGAAGAAAGATTTACAGATCTTCCATCATTATACCCCAGTTGCAGGTATCATGACAGATGTGTCATAAAATGTGGCAGATGGTATCTGCTGTCACTGAGTTCCCATGTATGGGTAAAATCTATAATTTCACACTACTATCAACCTGGGATTCCTGAGCGATGAGAGATGCTGCAAACCTCTTAATAATTGATACAGCGCATAAGCACTATGTCAACAGTTCCAATATCTGTACTAGCCATGATGGTAATGGAATATGCATTGATTTTACTGCAGATATCCGTGTACATGTGGTCAATAATCACTGTTATTCTATCCATTGATTATTTTGAGAATAGTATTCAATTAAGATGCATCCAATTTTTATACATAAAAAAAAAGTTGTAACTGTGTCATAGGTGAAGTTATTACAAGGTCAGACCCAGAATGTGTAGGGTGGGTTGCATTGCAGAGCAAGGTACTTCAAACTTAAAGGTGGAGGTAGTGTAGTGGATAGAGTTTTGATCACGCTAGAGGTTGCAGGTTCGATCTTCAGTTCGAGGCAATGCCTAGATAAAATGTTCAGTACTGGTTCTACCCAGGAAGTGGACTTGAGAGTAGTTTTTAAGCTTTGAGCTTTCTTTGCAATAGAGCTTAAATAAATTAATATAAACTGAAAACTAGAAATCACTTTGCTTTACACTGGTTCATAAGAATACATTGAGCATAGTTTGTGTAAGGTATTGTAACATGTTTCACAATCTATGTAAAATATTTGAGTTTAATCAAAAAAAAAAAAAAGTATTTGTAGCAAAAAAAAAATGGATTAAATTTTGTGATAGGTGATTGGTTAAAAGATGAAGTTCTTATGAAGTTCTTTCATGAAGAGCTCCCCACCATTTATGGGGAAATATAAAATTGCTGGTCTCCATCCGTCTGTCCACACTTAAGTCTGGACATAATAGTACACTCTTATCAAATTAGTTGATTTTGTACAAACTTGCTAGTTTGGTTGGTCCCTATTTTATTCATTAATTTTCATCAATATTAACTAATAAATATGACATGTAACAGCAAACTGAATTGTAACATTATCCTGATATTTATTTTAGTATTTTTTCTCTGTAGTATAGTTTATACCTTATATTTTACAGTGATACAGCCACACACAGGGCAAGATGTGGCAGGTAGTCGCCTATCTCCTGGAAGGGTGGACCTCATCCATGAGTTGGTGAACAACCTCCCGGCAGAGGAATGGATAGATCCCACCCAGGGGACGGTGCAGGAGACTATGGCTAAGGTAATAATATCTCACTCTGATAGAGTTAATATGTACATTCAAGCTTTCCGATGTCAAATAAGTCTCTATAATCCTGTCATGTTTATAAAGATTTTGTTATGCTCTCACCTCAAATTCAAATCAAAAATGGATTACAAAATTAACTCAATATGATTTATAATGTGATAACCTGAAATTGGAGAGTTAAAGGCTTGATTAATATTTTGTTTAAGTAGAATTTTTTTTTTCACAATTGATGAAAAAAACAACAACTTCAAACTAAAAAGTAGTTAGAAAATTAAACATATAAACTTCATTTGAAGTTTACATGTTGCGTTTACATGTCTGGTAAGACTGATTGATTTGATTTGATGTTTAGTATCATTTATTATGCTATCAAGGGCTAACAGATAATCAGTTAACCTAACCACTCTTTCCTGGAATCCTGGAAGGTTAACCAGTACTCTGGCACATTTACATCTCCGCAAGTAACTTATAACTTTCCCACTTGAATCAGCAGAGAAATGAATGATAATAAGACGCAATGCCAGATATCAATCATCACTGAGACTGGCTGGGTTGGGATTTGAACTTCTGACCCCTGGATTGATAGTCAGATATATGGCTCATTACAACCGAAACTTTAAATTAAAGACTTTTCATAAAGAAACTGTTGAACATGTAAATCACAAATAAAATATTGTCTTACCTTGTTTGAATAGAATGTGTTTCTCTCAAGTACTAAAACAATAATTTTGAGTAGTCATACATACATACAATCTACAATACCAATTAATCTGGGCCTGGCTAACTTAGTCAGTAACACATTTGATGGTTATTCCAAGGGTTGTGAGTTTGAGTCTCCACCAGGTCACAGGCTGGTGATGATTGGTCATGAACGCTTTGTTCCAGGACATGAGTCTTCCACTGTGAAATATGTGAGGAATAAGTCATTGACTTGCAGTGATAAGCTGCATCATGACGATTAGATGCTTTGGTTGCTGTTAAATAACTGAAATACTGTTAAAGAAACAAGCAATGCTAATTATATACAAATGATGAACAGACATTTTTGATCACAATGACCTTTTTAATACATATTTGCGACTTACTTTCAGACTACCACGGACAATGTCCACACAAGACCTCCAGGTCAGATGTTGTCTAGAGATCGAATCCTCACAGATCTCATGAAGAGCCTCCAGGCTCCAGGACCCGACGGTTCTGAGGACGAACACTGGCGTGAGATAGAATCTCGTATGGAGGCAAATAGCAGAGGAAGTGAAAAATGGATCCATGTCGGCAAGGCAACAAGTATGTATGCCGCCGATCAGTCAGTTCAACCTCATCTGAACAGGTCCCAAGGTAAAGATGAGGAGTTAGAACTTGGATTAGCTCTCCAGTCAGAGACGGAGAGTCAGTTATACTCGCAGAATGACACAGATTCAGGTCGTCGCTATGGAGATAGTGTAACCACACAGCAGTTACAGCAGCGACACAACCAAGAGCTTCATACGCGATTGAACGGGAACTCAACGGAATCGCGGGCCCCACCACTGCCCCAAGCAGGTCCCCAAGGGGCAGGAAATTTCAAGGTCACAGACAGTTTCGGAGAATCTCTCTATGTACCCAGTTCAGCACAGGACAGTACGGAGGATTATTCAGATCAAAATAAAGAGGTATAGCAATAAGTTCAGGAAAGCTATTTATTGTGAAGAAGTGTAGATGATGCAGTTAGTATCAAGAAAACTATTTATTGTAGAGAGGTGTAAATGATGCAGTTAGTATCAAGAAAACTATTTATCATAAAGAGGTGTAGATGATGCAGTTAGTATCAAGAAAACTATTTATTGTAAAGAAGTGTAGATGATGCAGTTAGTATCAAGAAAACTATTGTAATGAGGTGTAGATGATGCAGTTAGTATCAAGAAAACTATTTATTGTAAAGAAGTGTAGATGATGCAGTTAGTATCAAGAAAACTATTTATCATAAAGAGGTGTAGATGATGCAGTTAGTATCAAGAAAACTATTTATTGTAAAGAAGTGTAGATGATGCAGTTAGTATCAAGAAAACTATTTATTGTAAAGAAGTGTAGATGATGCAGTTAGTATCAAGAAAACTATTGTAATGAGGTGTAGATGATGCAGTTAGTATCAAGAAAACTATTTATTGTAAAGAAGTGTAGATGATGCAGTTAGTATCAAGAAAACTATTTATCATAAAGAGGTGTAGATAATGCAGTTAGTATCAAGAAAACTATTGTAATGAGGTGTAGATGATGCAGTTAGTATCAAGAAAACTATTTATTGTAAAGAAGTGTAGATGATGCAGTTAGTATCAAGAAAACTATTTATTGTAAAGAAGTGTAGATGATGCAGTTAGTATCAAGAAAACTATTTATCATAAAGAGGTGTAGATAATGCAGTTAGTATCAAGAAAACTATTGTAATGAGGTGTAGATGATGCAGTTAGTATCAAGGAAACTATTTATTGTAAAGAAGTGTAGATGATGCAGTTAGTATCAAGAAAACTATTTATTGTAAAGAGGTGTAGATGATGCAGTTAGTTTCAAGAAAATTGTTTATTATAAAGAGATACAAATTATGGTAGAAATATAAGAAATTAGTTTTTTTAACTATAATTGTATGAATGGTGCGTTAGTTTACAATGGATTTTTGATGACACTATAGTTGTCATCATATTCTTGGTCTATTTGAGATATTGTTCTGCTGACTTCAGTGTAGCAATAGAATCGTGACTTACCTATGTTTGCCATGCATACGTTTCATTCCAGATTCTTGAGGTTCTACTTCTCATTGCAGGTATTGTTGCGACGCGGGGGTCAGCAAGGGAGTTTGTCACACATGACCCGCACCTCCGTGCCCAGTGTTGTAGACAGTGTTGCTGATAGTGGGCGAGGTACTGCCTCAGTATCCATGGCAACCAGTGCCATGACCCTCCGTGAGAGAATTGCATATATTGAGAGACAACTTTCGGTATGTATACTGCCAGATGAGTCATTTTTTCCTTGGGCCATAATAAATAAAAATTTTGACAACAGGAACTGTAATTTTCTGAAATACACCACATTTCTAATCTTTCTATCAGTAAAAGAGTTTCTTTCATTTCATGCTTCACAAATCTACAATCATGGAACAGTACACAAATCCACAATCATATACCAGTTCACAAATCAACAATCAGTGTATCAGTTTAGATAATCAGAGATAGAACTACGTCATTTATATATTTCTTAGTACATGTACATTTTGTTACAATTTATTTTCAGGCACGAGAATCGGATTCCACTAGGGAATTCAATAGTGAAATAGATCTTACATCTTGGAAAGCCAAGGTATGTGCCTTTTGTCATGTTTGGGTACATAGTAAATAAAAACCATTACAATTCTTATTTTGAGCTTATTTGATGACAATAGTGATAATGTTTCTTGATGAATTTGTAACAATGTTGTATCTGTTTATCAGATAAATCAGTAATAACAACATATTTGTTTATTTAGATAAAATCTAGTAATAACAACATACTTGATTTTCTTTCAGATGAAATAGGAAAAATAACATTCGTTTATCAGATAAATAAAGATAAAGCAACAAATTCTTATAGACCATGTCCAAAATACATCAAACTTGAAATTTCTCAGTCACAAACATAGAAAACTATGAACGCATCAATTTTTTTTCTTCTTTATTTTGATTACTGCAATTGACATTATCAAATGTCACAAAAATGAATTTTAGGTGCACGACAGTAACAGAAAACTAGAAATGGCAGAAAAGGAAAACAAGTTCTTTAAAGATGAGGTCAGTATTGTATACATTAATCTTGATTATAACAGGCTATTAAGGTGTTAGTGGGCATCATCAGAATACAGAGCTGGGATGTTTTTACATATGCATGTATATGCAGAGTAAGAAATAGGGGTCTCCTGATACATGTAAAAAGTAGCCTTGCGTATGACAGGATGTGAATTCATATTCCTGTTTCCCTAATATGAACGTCTTTTATGAAAATAATAAAATACTAACATGGATTTGAGGTTCAGATAGAATATCCCGTTACATTGTATAACTGTTTTTGGGAAACTCAGCATAGCCTAATGTTCCTGCCAAAACATTTATCCCTTGAGACAATTTTTCTATCCAAAAAAAAACTTGAATGATTTTTTTTCTTACATATCAGACACATTGAATAATTATTTTGACATGATTCATCATTATATTTTTTTACAATGATCACTTTTAAGATGTTATATTATAAGATTTGGGTCATATATTATACACATCATGTCATAGATAGTTCTAACAGCGCAAGAATTTTATTTCAACTCTAGGGTGAGATAGAAATATCTCAGCCTGGTAAAAATGCAGATATCCTTATTTGGTATGCAAGAAAAAAATTCTTGTCCTGGTCATTTAACTTTGTAACAAGTAAGAAAATATTGAAAATACCACTTATGTTAATACAATATTTGAATAAATATTTATCTTGCTGCGCTTACTTCCCTTGCCATTTATCAAACATCCTGTTGTTTCCTGTTGATCCATAGTTTGATTGTTAAAAGGAAACTAAACTCAATATAACAATACTAAAATTAATCTTGATAAATTTGTCTTGTCATCATTACTACCTTTTGTGTCTGTCATTTGTTTTGTGTCTGTCACCAGCATCTGAAAACCCGGCCAGCTTATCGTCGTAAAATGAAGGTGAGGTAGATGTGTCACTGGAGATGATAAATGTTGTATTACACAGATTTAAAGTCATGTTTCTTCATGAGTCTCTCTTTTGTTCATGATGCATCTTTGAGCCAAATGATTTTTAATATTTTACGCCCTATCTCACTTTCTTAACAGCATTTAAATGTTTCGGGTTTAAGTTAAACACCAAGAAAAAAATATTTTTAATCGTAGATATAAAAAAACGTTTTTACTTCTGGATCAGATAATTACTGTAATTGTTATGGCCCTTGAATTGTTGAAGTTTATGTTGTTTAGTCTGTATTAATAAATATGAAACAGACAATTGGGTTAAAATACTTGGTCAAGCTCTAGCTTGTGCCCTCTACACAAAAAATATCAAATGTATAGGTTGCCTCTGACTACCCTTTTTAAAACTTGGTTTGTAATAGAACCATAAATGTCCAACCATTTCTAACCCTGGATTATTGTTCATAAACAACAACAACAGCAATAATAATATGTCATGATAGTAAACAACTTCTGCTCACTTTTATCTTTATTTCTGATTATGGAAAAAACAAGTTATTTTGGCAATTTGATTAAATCATGTATTACATATGACTTTGAAAGAAAAATCATGATATATTTTGTAAGGAATTTAGTGAGAAATATTGCTAAAGAGAGTTTTAGATATTTATTGGTAATTTGGAAAAATTAAGTTTTAATGATTTTATGTCTTATTTATTTGTATACATTTCTAGTAGTGAATGATTTAGTTAGTAATATGGAAAATACCGGTAAGATCTTATGTTTCAAACTGTTAAGTGTAAATTTGTCATGGAAATAGAATCAACATTAAATGTTCTTATTGTTGTATCATGATTATTTGTACATGTGTCTGTACGTCTTCACTGTTTGTGTGGAATGTTCACATTATCGTATAAATCATTCTCTGAACTTTGGCTTTTATTCCAGCAAGATTAAATTGTGAAAATGATAATTTTTTTTGTGTGTCAAATAATAAATTGGCCAGTAAGGCTAAATGATTCTCATTTTGTGTCTGTTTATTGATATAGCATCTGTAACTGACCTAGTACGTATTTTACCTTGGCTCCTTTATCATGTTTTATATATATCACCATGGATATTTGATATTTTTCTACTTGTGAAGCCATGATTCCTGTATATCATATCCTACATATGTTACCATGGATTCCCTGTCAAAATCTACTTTAAAATGTAACCATAACACATTTCACATATTCTCCTAAAACTCTTCTATTTATGAAACCATGATTTTTATATCAGATTCTACCATTTACTATTAATCTATAATTATTTACATTTTTATGTTACATTCTTGCTCTGTTTGCTACTTTTAGATCAACAAACTTGAAAAAGATCTTGAAGAGAAGACTCGATTATATTTATTGTTGGAAGGTTTCCTCAGGGCTGTGGAATCAGTCCTAGCAGACAAGGTAATAAATGCAACATATCTGAGTGTCTCTTTGTGCATACCGGTATGTCAGAAACCATTGTTGAACGTGTCTTCCATATTTATATCTGATTTTATGATCTATCTTATAAATTATTTCTGATAAGTAGATTAAAAACTGATAAATGTCAAGTCGACGTGCATTGTCTGGACGAATCTTAACTTCAAAGAAAATGAAAATCTATGGCCATATATAACTACAAATATATTAGAAATTGAGCATTAACTGTTGCTTGCTGTTTGCTGACTGCAGTGAAGGATTTATTGTTTAGTATACATTTTGCATACCGAGATGTTCATTTAGTTGTCATACAATTATACTACTAGTAGAAATAATCAAAAGATTGGTTGGTCAGTGAATTTCTAATATTAAAATGACTTTTATATAATAATGAAATGGTCCATAAACACTGATGAAAAAGTCAAATAATAGGAATGCAGTGAGTTATGAGACAACACCTTATATCAATAAATAATTGACAGGAAATATAATATTTTTAAAATGTCCTCCTCTTTTCAGAGCATGACGGATAGCAAGGACATAGTCAGTAGGTTGGTAAAGGAGGTCGAGAAAGTCAAGTCCAACATGTCAGATGGTGGCTGTCGTCCGGTAGACATCACTCTGGACGCAGCAGCCCTTGGTACAGAGCTGGCCAAAAAGGATCGTGAGTTGGTTGCCAAGGTAACAAATATTCATGTGCAAAAAAAATATTCTTGTTATTTGTCTGTTAGCTGTTAATCATTCCCATATTGTGCACCAGAAGAATTCTGTTTTAAGCAAATAAATAGCATATTATATTATTTTTGATGACTGTTATAATAGGAGTTAATTATTAACATTAAGATAAAAATATAAAACAATTGAATAAGCTGCATTAGATATTACAGCAGAACTTCGTTGGCTCGAACACGGACAGCAGGAACACCACATATAGCCCAAACCACTTATTTGGTCCTGGCCGAAATCCTGTTTTCATGTATATACATAATTTATTATACATGTCAGGGCTAGAATTTAACTTTTTTGTGCACTGGCAATTTTGGCCAGTGCCTAAAATTTCAACTGGCCAAATTTGAAACCAGCTAGCCAAACCAATTTTCGAAGAAACTTGTAGTCCTAAATGTCTAAATAAACCCAAAATTAATTGTTTCAAAGCCTGCGTGTTATTTAATATGCATTATTAGCTTTTTTTTTATTGATAGACAATGGTATCAAGGTTATTATATATGTTAAGGTACAATTCAAAGCAGTACTTTACAAAACAAAATATTTAAAAAAATAAAATTGTCTTTGTTATTTATTATACTATCATAAATAAATGCATACAATGATATATCATAAATAAACACTTTAACTAAACCAAAATATAAATCATAACAAGTGTACAGAGACTAAGATTGAGACATACACACATTTCTATTTATAGAATTAATATAGCCAATGGCCTTTCGTTTTAAAATAAGATCTAGATCTAGCCAAGGACGATTGTTTAACATGTGTAAATGTTGTGACATCATAGTAATATAGTTTAATTATTATGGATGATCTGTCGATTGCGGTGGTTTCTACAATTGACACACCATTTTGTCATTGTCAAGTTTATAGCCCTGTGTGATATTGAGCTGTCGCTCCCATTTCATTACAGTATTAACGGAAGGATTATTTGTCTTTTTTTTCTTGTTGGGACTCACTTTCATTCGTCGGTACAATGGAGAAAAGATGTTATTTTATCAGCCACTTTAACAGCTGACAAAATATGTAAACAATAAATTTGACGGGTTTCAACTTTACTTTTATTTTATAGAGTGAGTGCGCGATCAATCAAACTAGACGCAGTCTACTCATTATGTTGTTGACGGGTTTTAATTTTACTCCCTTTTTGCAGAATGAACTTGAGATCAAAAACAATTGGACGCAGTCTACACATATTAAATATTTAATACATGTCATTGACAATCGTGCTGCTAGGGGGTAATTTGGCGCGAGAAGCAAAAGTAATTTGGTTAAATTGACAAGAACTCGTTATTTTTACCAGGATAATAATTGTTTATTTTCAAAAATCAATAAAATGAATACAATAAGTAATTTTTCAACTTGAAATCCACTCGCAAAAAAATGCCAGCTTAAGTAATTTCAACTCGCATTTTCAAAATACAGCTCGCATTTTGCGAGTGGCGAGTGCTTAAATTCGAGCCCTGCATGTATGATATGGTATAGAATACTTGGCTTTAACAACCCTTAAGTCAAACTATTTTGTCCAGTCCCATCGGGTTCGAACCATCGAATAAATATTGTACTTCAAATATATATTTTAGGCAAATTTTACAACCACAGGGTCTACAAGAACTTGGGTCTTTGAGTGTGATAATTGTGACCTTTTCCTTGCCACTTTAAATAATTCATATAAAAAAATATTCTAAAAGTACCATTATTTAAGATAGTAATAACCGCAAATTCATGTTACAAAGCTGTCATAATTATTTGCAAAAAATAAAGGTTTATATTGATTATTATTATGCTGTGTGATATTTTCATGATAATAAAAAAATATTTTGTTTCTATGGTTACAGAGGAATGAAGCTGACAGTCTGATGCGTGAGCTGAGACAGTGGCAGCAGGAATGTCGTGCCATCGAGGACATGCGGTCCAACGCCCTCGACTCCCTTCGCGGACTTGAGGTGGAGGTCACGGAACTACAGGTGGCTGACAAGCAGCTGAAGGAACTTAAGGATGACTACAACACTCTTAAGGGACAGGTGGGTTGCATTCATTATGTTTGTAATTTCCCGTGTATGTAAAGACCTTATAATAACTATAGAGTGAGTTACGCTAATCATTAGTAAATTAGGCAAAATAGTGAGTACACCCACCCATTACAGACATAGTTGGCATAGTGTGGCACAGTCAGTGTACACTTGTGTTCCCATCTTATAACAGTTTGTTCTACCAACTGAATATAGTTTTTTGTATGCTTGTTTCAGCCAAAGATTGTTCGACTTCCATAAATTAATTTTTAATTGATGCAAAATTTGTTATAAGTAAGGAGTTAGCTATCTTTTTTTTTAAATTAAAAAAATGCATGAATTTCGGTTCATTATAACATGAAAAATTATATTTATGTGCAACCAAAGTTGATTTTCATAGGGATAACATGAAAATTCCTTTTTTGTAATGACTTCTTTCACTAAAGGCCTCTCAAAAACAATACAGTGCTGACTACCCAGGTATCAGACTTTAGAACGATTCACAGTAACTAACTCTGCCATCGTATAAGATAGAATAGATAAAACAATACCTAGTGCTGACTCTACCCAGGTATCAGACTTTAGAATGATTCACAGTAACTAACTCTGCCATTGTATAAGATAGAATAGATAAAACAATAGTTTCAAAAGCCAAAACAATACTTTGGCTGAAACATGTGTCCTAATACCTTGTTTACAAGTGCTATGTGGAAATCCCCCTCTCCCCATAACATAATTATTATATCCCCCTTTAATTCGCTTAACCCATCGTCTGCTTTATCTAATTCAAGCCCTCTGTAACCTCTATATATTGCTGCTTTTCTTCCACTTATATTATTAGAATAATCAAGGACTTATATATAGAAGGATTGGAAACTTGCATGTTGATAAAATAACTTGCAAAGGATTAATTATTTGGCAAAGTTGTATGTAACCTTAGGTGTTTAACCATGTTTTAATTATACAAAATGATCCTGAATAAAAAACATTGTAGTTTGAAGTAGAATTTCAAGTTATTTTACTGTTGTTTTTTAGTTGCAGTACACAAATTTTGTAATAAGTACATCAACAATTGCAAACATAATTTGCTGGGGACGGCTGCATTTTGTGCAAAGTAACAAGTATAATTTGTATTCCTGGTTTAAAGTATAAAGTTAAGATAATTAAAAATAGAGAGATTCAGCGAGATTTCCGTGATCATGCAAGCATTTGCAAAATTTCAATCAGTTGCTTATCCTTCAATATATATTTCCTTGGAATAATGTTAGTGTTAAGTCTTAGCTAGTTGTACATACTTTTTATACCCCCGACAAACGAAGTTTTGAGGGGGTATACTGGAGTCACCCTGAGGTCGGTCTGTCGGTCCATCGGTCTGTCGGTCTGTCCTTTGCAATTTTCCTTGTCCGGAGCATCACTTGAAAAGTACTGGATGGAATTTTATCAAACGTCATACGATGGTAGAATATAATGAGAGGAAGTGCAGTGTACAAGAAACATAACTCTATTCTTGCTAATTACAGAGTTATTGCCCTTTGATATTTTTTCTTGAACTTGAAAAGTACCGGATGGAATTTCATCAAGCTTCATACAATGGTAGAATATAATGAGAGGAAGTGCAGTGTACAGGAAACATAACTCTATTCTTGCTAATTACAGAGTTATTGCCCTTTGATATTTTTTCTTGTCCGGAGCATAACTTGAAAAGTACCGGATGGAATTTCATCAAGCTTCATACAATGGTAGAATATAATGAGAGGAAGTGCAGTGTACAGGAAACATAACTCTATTCTTGCTAATTACAGAGTTATTGCGCTTTGATATATTTCCTTTTTCCGGAGCATTACTTTTAAAGTACTGGATGGAATTTCATCAAACTTCATACAATGGTAGAATATAATGACAGGAAGTGCAGTGTACAAGAAACATAACTCTATTCTTGCTAATTACAGAGTTATTGCCCTTTGATATATTTCCCTTGTCTGTAGCATTACTTTTAAAGTACTGGATGGAATTTCATCAAACTTCATACAATGGTAGAATATAATGAGAGGAAGTGCAGTGTACAAGAAACATAACTCTATTATTGCTAATTACAGAGTTATTGCCCTTTGATATTTTTTCTTGTCCGGAGCATAACTTGAAAAGTACTGGATGGAATTTCATCAAGCTTCATACAATGGTAGAATATAATGAGAGGAAGTGCAGTGTACAAGAAACATAACTCTATTTTTGCTAATTACAGAGTTATTGCCCTTTGATATATTTCCCTTGTCCGGAGCATTACTTTTAAAGTACTGGATGGAATTTCATCAAACTTCATACAATGGTAGAATATAATGACAGGAAGTGCAGTGTACAGGAAACATAACTCTATTCTTGCTAATTACAGAGTTATTGCCCTTTGATATATTTCCCTTGCCCGGAGCATTACTTTTAAAGTACTGGATGGAATTTCATCAAACTTCATACAATGGTAGAATACAATGAGAGGAAGTGCAGTGTACAAGAAACATAACTCTATTCTTGCTAATTACAGAGTTATTGCCCTTTGATATATTTCCCTTGTCTGGTGCAGTACTTTTAAAGTACTTTTAAAGCCATCAGTGATAACAGTTTAATAAAGTTCATGAAAGAACCAAGTTGATGAATACATGGAGTTCGAGCAAAGCAGGTTCGATATTGTGCTCTTGTTTGTTTCTTATCCATAAAATTGTTGTCTCTCAACATAACTCGAAAAAGTATAACATTTATTGATTGCCATGAAAGCTTGTACACTGCACAATTATTAAAAAGACCGTTTTTAATTTTAACAAAACCATAAAAAAAATAACAATACAAACAACTCAATCCATAACATTCTCTTTTATTAAGAATTTTTTTTGTCTGGAGCATAACTTTAAAACTATTGGATATAATTTAATAAAACTTCATACAATGGTTAACCATTTTCTGTCATGGCGGCGTTCGGGGGTATTCATCACTACAGTGATAGGTCTAGTTTTAATTTGATGAGTTGTTCGGATCTTATAATGTTTTATATACATCATTTTATTTGTGTGTGAATAATGGTTTAAATGTTACTTGTTTGTTTGTGAAGTTTTTGAAACTCGTCGATGGGTACGTACAATTGGAGATCATCAGACAAAAATACGAAGATGTCAATAAAGAGAAAGATGACCTTGACATTGAGGTCACAGGGTTAAGGTCAAAGGTTGCACTACTTGAAGGTCAGATTGATGTTTTGGAAGATGTCCACAAGGAAAAGGGCTCACTTGAAGACAAGATGTTGAGCATGAAAGAAAAACTTCTACAATATGAGAAAGTTGAAGTTGAAAGGAATGTACTTGAGATGAACTTAAAAGGAGTCACTGAATTGTTGAATGAACGGGTACAGATATTTAAAAATTTTCAGATCAGAAAAAACTGATATCAGTCACAGAAATGTAATTTTCATTATAAAATTTGAGTCAATTTGAAACTTGGAGCTTTTCCAATATATGTTTCCTAAGCTGTTATTTAGAATAGAAAAGAGCATTTAAAAACACAGCTGGGTATAACATCTGAAAATCGTAGTATAAAATGGTATTTATCATTTTAGAAATAATGTAACGTCTTCCTATTTGAATTGTTTTTAAAGAATCAATGTCTTCATTAGATAAATTTCCTTAATTTACAAGAATCCAAATTCAATAAAAGTTGTTTTATTTTATCATTTATCAAAGAGTTTTTTTACAATATTATGTTAGATGAAAAAAGTGGAAAATTTGACGGAGGAAGCCTTTGAACTCCGGAAAAAGTTCTCGAACATCGACCGAGATTATTACAAACTACGACAGCAAAGCCTCAATGCCGGAACCGAAACAGCTTCATTGCAGAGTAATTACAGGGCAAGTCTGTTTATAGACACAGATATATGGTCGTGTTATTTGGTCACTCGGTGTTTTCTGTTTGTTGTTTGTCTATTTTGAGACACATATTGTGTAGTTTTGTTTCAATCTATTTTGAAAGAAATTGTACAGATTACTATTTCTTGGATATTTTCACTACATCTTTTTCTCTTTCTCACATCTTGTTTTTATTAAGAAAGGGTGTTACATTGAGAAATGACTGTATTCGTTTTATTTCAGAAATTATGTTGCATGCTACTAACCATGATTATAATATATACTGACCATATACTCGCAGAAGGTTCTACCCAGATTCTTTCTGAGGTCTGCCTCCACCAGTAGGACTGGTTGATCTCATATATAGCTTATTGTCTGTTGGGAAATAATGTTAAACTCCATTTTAAAAAAGTGTTGCCATGATAACAAGGCATTTAATGTACATGTAGATATCACCGTGTAAATTGTTTTAAATAATCAGGGATGTCTTCAACATGATGTGCTTCTGTGAAGCATATAATTGAATCAGAAACATAAAGGTTGCCCTCTCAGTTACATTTGTGCTGATGATAATTGTGGACAGTTTAATACATCATTACAATAAACAAATCTTATCGTCTCCCCACCTATATTCCACTGGTCTTTTGTTTTCTTAGATACTGTACAATCTGGTAAATAAGTGCATACTTGAATATAAGCGTATACCAAAATTAAACACATATTGCCTTACTGTCAACCTATATGTGATAATATGTGCAGGCTAAACTCTTACCGTCATTTTGAGTTAGAAAATGGTGCATATGCCAATACAGGTATATAAACAAATTAGGAACTAAAATATTGCTAACGATTGCGATCAATACTGTGACAAATGGTTACTAGTAAGTGTTCTTACCTGTTGACATCTATTGAAATGTAATTGTTTTCTGATAATCATGTTGTTTGAACAGTTTTTTGCGACTATAAACACAAACAAGATGCTAATATATTGCTTGAGATTTTATACCTAACAGTTTGTTTTTGACCATTCTGTGTACATTAAACATGGATAAAACTCCTTTAAAAAGAAAGTCGTATTCTCAAGAGAAAATGTAGAGATTATTGAGTTTAATAAAAACTGTGGAAACCAATATAGAACTTGTAAACAATTTAAATAAAAAAAAAGGTATCAATCGTTATCAAAGTAGAGCAACATAGAGACAATGCAGACCTAAAAATGTATTGAACTTATTCATGTTTATATTGTTTACATTTAATAAATTTCTTATTTGTGAAATCTGTTATAAAATAAACAGAGGTAGCCCCCACACATGTTGGTTAGAACTAGTATTTTACTTTCATAATAAAGATGTTGAAAATAGGTGTGAAGGGCTTATTAATAAGTGCACATCAAAAATAGGCACATAGTTTAGTTGCTAATTATAAGCGCTAACCACATAAAAGTGTCACTAAAATTAATATATGCTTATTTACCAGATTCTACTGTATTAACTAAATACTTTCATTGTTATAGCATAACTGACTCATTGTTATGATATGTGACCACAATATATATAAAGCATGTGAGTAGTCATGAATCCTTAACTGGATCCTACTCATATAAAGCTATCAGTTCATGAATGTAAATTTGTCAACCCTGTCCAGATGTGTTGCATGTAATTCCATAGTATATAAGTCATGGTCGACACCAAATTTATTGGTTTGGCAGAGACCTTGATATTGTGTCTGTGGTTTGCATTGTAGCAAGGTGCGCTCACGGTCATTTACAAATAAGTATCTACATATATATATATATCATACATAATGTGAATAATTATGAATGAGCCCAAAAATCATATATATATAAAGGTCAAGGTAATATACATGTATAATGGTTAATTACCATACATTAATTATCAAACCAATGTATATACATAAATAAATAACATACAGAGCAGGGTTGTATGGTGTAATTATAATGATGAATAATGGTAAAGGTGATATGGTTTGGTCTTGTGACATGAGCACTCCAGAAAGCATTGGTTTTACTTCTCTCTCTATGTTTTTTTAATTCACTATAAACACTATTTAGATTTGTATTATGCCAAATTACTCACAGCATGTTTATTCATATCACTTATATGATGTTTCATACTTGTTTTGGTTTTAATATATAACTATGAAATTTCAATTAAATCAGTTTTAGATCCTTCTATAAGTCTGTATGCTAGGTGATTTAACAGTTAACATATGTTTTGATGTAAATTTCATGCTGTTTTAGAAAATTAAAGTTGTAGTTGTATGCTTCATTACTAAAAATGAATGTCTGCAGATTTTTTATTTACGTAACATATCAACAGAATTTTAGTTTTCAGATATGGAGAAATCTTTCTATAACCGCATTGTATGTGTTTTAATGTGGCCTGATTAGAATTTATTTATAATTTGAAGGTGTTATCACTGATAACTTGGTTTTTGGTTCATTAATAAATTCATAGCACTGGAACCATGGGCTTACTTTGATATATATATATATTGATTACTCAACATAAATTTCATTTGTAGGAGATAATGCCACATGGCGATTCGTCATTTATTGAATGTTTGCAATTTTATAAAAAATTGAAACAGTTTTGCTTTTGAAAACCGATTATATATGTAACAATAAATTTTAATGTGAAGAATTAAAACAGTAACGGTAGTTGTTATAGGTTTATTTTGGATAGACTTGCCCAGATTGAACAAGTAGTGATTTGTTAAAAATGTTTTCGCTAATGCTGTTCCAGAATATAAGTTATGTGATATAACCACATATTGATGCTTTATTGATATATGAAATGAATTTGTTTTCTAATTAACAGACTGTTAATGGAGACACTGATAGATCTATATCACCAGCTGTCGCAGCCTCGCTGAAGGCACGTGTCGTTCAATTAACCAACTCTTGCAATGAAAAGGTATGTATGTATAATTGGAATAGATTTTGCTTTCCCCCCCTCGTAGATCTTGTAGAGGGCTTGATTAAGACAGTTCTGGTCTAAGATGTTGTAGCAAGATGACTAAGAATGCACAATTGTGCGTTCCACCAGTACTAAAATGTTTGTGTGAGAAAGCAGTCAGATACTTAGTACATATACTCATAAACTATTGCTGATAATTTTTGACATGTCATTAATTTATTAAAGATTGAAAGCACAATTTTAGAGTTTTCATCAAATGATGAAATTAGGCTAGTCTTATGTCTTTTGAAGCCTGAATTCCTAGAGTTTATTCAACTGCTGTTTTCATTATTCTTGAACAAGTGTCTGTTTCCATTACCAATTAACAAGGTTTTGTGTTTTCAATACTTATATTTACATTTAGTGATTAAAAATATTTGGCTAGTCTAATGTCTGTGAAGCCTGAATGTCTCACTAACACTCAATCATGCTTACTTACTACACTAATGTTTTTTATCACACAATGGAATCTCAAAAGTGTGCTTTCAATATTTTCATTTTACATTATATTTTCAAACTTCTTCATGTAAAATTATGTTATTTAATCACTTTGATATTTATTGTGAACTGTACGCATCTGCACATCTGTTTGATGTCATTGTTGGAATAGTGGTCTTAAAATCTTTAATAAGTGCACACATGTTTATGGCAACTTGCAGTAATTTACATGCACTACACATGACAGTGCGGCATTGCACAAGAAAACAAAATAGTGGTTCCAATTAAATGCAGTTTTAGTTCTGCTCTGCTGTAAACTGTTTTTCATTGGGAAATGAAATATAATTGGTTTATAGTTCATTTAGATTGATTGCAGTATGCAGTTTTTAATAGTATAAAGGAAATTGGTTCATGTAACAGCTATCAAAGATTCACATTTTGTGATATAACATATACATCTGAATAAATGTCTCATATACCAATTTTTAAGGGCAAACGACAATAATCCAAATAAAAAAATATGTTTTAAAATTGAATAATGTTTACCAAAGCAGCATGTGTTGTGGCATTTGACATACACTACATATAATACAGTGTAGTTAAGTTTTGATTAAGCCAAAATAAAAAGTCAAGATTTTGGCCAATGCATTGCACTTGGGGGACATTTATTTGGGTAGTTAAATGAATATGAAACTTGGAAACTGCGCATGTAATATGACCTTGTTTAATTTTTACCGAATATTTAAGTGATAACAAATACTTATTTCCCTCCCAGGATATGCTGATTAAAAAGTTGGTTCAAGAGTTGAAGAAGTTTAAATCGGGCTCAAAATCGTCACCTTTGTTAGATGAACTATGCCGTCTGGACATGACCTCGGATCACAACCATAACAGACTGGTGCATTCATCATCGCAGTCATCCATAGAAAGTGGCGGAGAGCACATATCTTACCTCAGTGATACTGAACTGTTACATAGCTCTAGTCCACAGCTTTCTCCGCGACCTCGATCAGCTGACATGTCAAATCATCGAAATCTTGGTCATCGTCACGGTAACCATGGTGGTCATTCTTCTCATCTACCTCGAGTTTATAATAATCACGGAAACAGTTCACCGCATCGTGGATCAGTGCTTACTAATAGTGGAAGATCAAAAAAATTGAACCATTTGTCTCCCTCCCAAAACAGATCTTATGATGGATTAAATGGTATGGACAATAATCAAACATCATTATATGTTGCCATAGCCGATTATGACCCCTCGTTTTTCTCACAAAGTGGCCATCAAAGACTAGAGCTCTCGTTAAAAGAGGGAGATATTGTCACAACTACAGGGTCGGTGGATCAAAATGGCTACTATGAAGGTGAAGTGAATGGCCATGTGGGCCTGGTACCAGCTAATTATTTACAGCCAGCCACTCCAGCACAAAGGGTAGGAGCTGGTACCCAACATGGTGTGCCACAGTATTTGAACAAGACCCCAGAGAGAATTGCACAAATGTACAGTCACTTACATAGTGCACACAGACCAGACACACATGGTGGGTAATTAGATGTGTTTATCAATATCAAGTTGATTTTATTCCCCCACCATTTCAAAAATGATGTCTGTGAATACATGCATGTGTACGCCCATCTATGAAGTTTTTTTCTGATAAATAACTCATTAAGGGTCTATGTATTTAATTAATATTATATGTGCGACTGTATAATTATAAGGTTCAGGTCGAGTTTGATATTGTCAACGTCAGTCAAACTTTACTTTACAGGCATTTATAATGGCCTCTTTTCGACTTAATTTTTTGTCAAATTTCCATATAGTGGGGGCATCTATGTCCTATGGACACATTTAATTTCTTTTTTTTGTCTAGGAAAAATGTTTATTTTTAAAAAAAGAAAAAAAATACTGGTCCAGTTAGACACTTTATCTAAGTGTTAAATGCACAATTTTGAGTTTTCATTAAGAGATAAAAAAACATTAAGCTAGTTTAATGTTTGTGAAACATGTTCGTCATTGTAAACAAACGACAAAGTAATACCTAGAACACGAAAACGTGGTGATTTTACCGATGCTATATGTAGTTTGTAATACCTACAAATCTGAGTGCACCAACACATGAGGTGTGTTAGAATAAACAGAGGTATAAACTAATATGTCAATAGTATACTCATACTTTCTCATGGAATCCACAAGGATTTTTTTTGTATTTTTCCTGTTTAAAGTAGAACCATTGATTACCAGAAATCATTTTCTTATATTTTTAGAAATATGTTATGAATCTAAATTTATCAAACTGTTTATATTATATTCATATATTCTACAGTTCCCTTCACATTTTTGGGAGAAGTTGAGTCTGAAAAAATGCTACAGGAAATAATAAAAATCGAAAATCTGAAAACTGATTCTACCTATGATGATTGCAATAATATAAAAAATGAGAAACTAGAATCAGACAAACCTACAGAAGGTAGCTAGATGTCCTCACCAATATGTAGTAATGTCCTCACCATGTTTCATTTTTTTATATATATATATTCACAATATGTCACCATCATGAAGAAACTATATTATGCCATCTCTTCCATTGTGGATGTAATCACTATGACTATTATTTCTTTATCATAAATTATCACCAAGTCTTTTATCATATTAAACATCCAGTTGCTATGATACATGTTGTCATTATACATCCAGTTGCTATGATACATGTTGTCATTATACATCCAATTGCTATGAAACATGTTGTCATTATACATCCAGTTGCTATGATACATGTTGTCATTATACATCCTGTTGCTATGATACATGTCATTATACACCCAGTTGCTATGATACATGTTGTCATTATATATCCTGTTTCTATGATACATGTTGTCATTATACATCCAGTTGCTATGATACATGTTGTCATTATACATCCTGTTGCTTTGATACATGTTGTCATTATACATCCTGTTGCTATGATACATGTTTTCATTAAACATCATATTTCTATGATACATGTTGTCATTATACATCATGTTGCTATGATACATGTTGTCATTTTACATCCATTTGCTATGATACATGTTGTCATTATACATCCAGTTGCTATGATACATGTTGTCATTATACATCCTGTTGCTATGATACATGTTGTCATTATACATTCTGTTGCTATGATACATGTTGTCATTATACATCCTGTTGCTATGATACATGTTGTCATACATCCAGTTTCTGTGATACATGTTGTCATTATACATCCTATTGCTATGATACATGTTGTCATTATACATCTAGTTGCTATGATACATGTTGTCATTTTACATCCTGTTGCTATGATACACGACATGTATTCAACATGTTACATCATGCCATTGCCAATCCCATCATGTCATTACCATTATACATGTCATCAATACTGATGGCACATGTTACTTTAGGACATCACTTGGAATGTAGCAACAAGACTGTCACAATGTATTGTTGTTATTTACTTATGGTGTTCGGATAGTTTTAAACTTTGAATTGCTGTCTTGTTGCTTGTCAAACGTTTCTTAAAACTTTTTCTTCATTAAGAAACTTGTTCATGATCATCTATCAATCAAAGAAATCTAGCTTTTATTATTAAACATTGAGTGTTTTTGTTACTTGGGACTTATCTGGTTGCTATGATAACTTAGAATGGCAGTCTCTATTTAAAGTGACCAAACTTACAAAATCTAATCTCTGGTAACAGATATTTAAGTTTGCACAAATCCCTGTTTATACATATATTAGCATGGTCTCAGGTACTGTCTCAATGCCACTTACTTCTTAACATGAAAGACATCAGTTTGAGCCCAATTAAGTGGTCAAAAAGCTGTATGTGAAAATATATGCCAGTTTCACTTACCAAAGGATAGAGGTTCTGTGTTTTTTAATGTGTGGATAATGGTGTATAAAATCCATTGAAAAACGTTTTATACATGTATATATTTTAACAAATATGTAAGTTATGCATGCTGTTTATTCATTGCTTGCCTCTTTCATACAGCTCTCCCAAGTCACACATCAACCACCAACGGCGTTCATAATGGAAGCTTTGAACTGCAAAGTAGCACAAAGTTCATCCACCACTCAATGGCAAGCAGTCCCCCACAGGTGCCAAGTAATTTCCATGTAGAGAAGATAATTGGCAACAGCAGTTTGATGTTGGCATGGCAACAGTTACCCCTTGATGGTAATGGGTGCAACAATGGTGACAAAGTCACAGGATACCGCGTAAGTCAACATTTTAGTACAGATTATGACTTATAGCATTTTTTTCTAGTAAAATGAATATTCTCTTCATTTAATGTATATTAAAAACTCTATTTAAAGTTAAAGAAATAAACTTTTTTTTTTATTTAAATGAGGCATTGATTGATTCATCCTAATGGTGCAGGGGGTTTACTGGAACTGTTTTGTGATTTTTTTCATAATTTTACAATTGGCAAAATTATTTGTTTTCCCAAAACCGTATATCATGTGGTATATTTAATATCTCACACAGCACTTACTGCTATAAGGATATCTTTTTAAATAGTTCAAAATTCTATAATGATAAGGGATTTTGTTACTTGGCCTATGCGACCAGGCTAACAAAATAGATTGCACTAATACTATAGTTCATTTTTTATTCCCCTTCCATTTATTGGGCATTTTAATTACTACTCACCCTAAACTTGTCAGCTGACTTGCTATGGTGACTAGTTATACTTTATCTGTAGATGTTTTATCAAAGCCTAGAGAAGGAATATTCATATCTTCAGCAACATTTCTAGCATAATTTCAAATATTCTGTATTTTAGGTGTTCAAGAACACCAAGATACTTGTCCAGCCACGCGGCCCTCTGGCAACAAAGGCTGTGATAGAGAATATTGACATCCATGGACACCACCGGTTCGGCATCCAGACTGTCACAGGGTCAGGAATGGTGTCAGAACTGTCCGAGATTATGTACGAGGGAGTGGAGGAGGTGACAAGTGATGAGAACAGCGACACAGAGTCCGAGATGGACATGTCAACAGTATTGGACATGGACGAATACCAGAATGGTACTAAACGCATGGTGAGTGCTATATTGCTTATTATGCGGTCTTGGGTTTTCCATGTCCCTCAAATTTGTGTTATTGCCACACTTTTTAAACAAATGTCCCTTAAAATTCTCCAATCTGCCTATAAAGTCTCATTATATAGGGGACAAATAACCCCCACAATTTCAAAGTGTGAGGGGGAAAACGATATGGTTAAACTTATTTATTTAACATTAATTGTGGAACTAATTGTTACAGTTCTTGATATTTTCCAAGCTAGAACAAATATACATGTTGAATAAAGCACTTTGCTCAACAACACAATACTTATTTTGAAACTTATGTGACTATGAAATTAGCTGTACTGGATAACGGTCACATGTGACTAAGTCATGGATGAGTGAACACAGTCTCTGGCTTGAGACCGTCTCAGTCTGAACACTTTATATGAGAAAGTTTACCTGGAATGACAATAGCTCTACTCCTGATTTCTGTACATACCTTCTGAGGTCTTTCTCCACCAATAAGGTTGTTTGCCATATTTGTTGAAAAGGTTGTTACCGGAATGCATTTGTAATCAACCTTGTTGTACTTCAGTTCCTGTCTGTGTATGACTATGACCCAACGAAGAACTCGCCACAAGATCATGCCAATTGTGAGCTGACATTTAATGCAGGTGACACGATCGCGGTGTATGGAAGACAAAGATCTGATGGATTCTACCACGGAGAGGTACACTAGAGTAATATGCTGTCAAGATGTAGTTGAAGTTAATTTCCGTTAAAATTTAATTAACATCTCCACCAGTGTTTTCTATTATTCAGCATGTTTGGTATGTAAGAAAGAGAATCAGGCATGAAAATATGCCGAATATGTCAATTTTCTTATTTAATGTCTTGTATATTTGTAACAGTTTTTCATGGCAAATTGAAGTTGGCAAGAAAATTAAAAAAATTGTTTGCTAGATAATAGCTCTAATGATTATGGGTTAAGGATACGAAAATCCAACTGTTCCACCAAGGTACCACTGTTGCGCCAAGGTACCTGCAAAGAACTCTGCATACCATCCCTCTTTACATTTATCTTTTACCTTGGGTGAGATTTCTTTACCCGGAACACCATTGCACTGACACTGTTGTCATTATCCAGGAAGACATGAGTAAGATAAATGTTAATATATTATAAGGATAAATGGACCTAACTTAGCTCGTAAAAGTCAGCAATATATAATATAACTTATTATTTATTAATTTTGATTTAATTTGTGAACATAACCATTTTCCCTATCAGTAAAGTGACTTTATCCAGCTTTTTATTACACTATATGTGAATAATTCAAGCAAACGATTTTATTTGATTCCAGATAAATGGCGTCAGAGGACTTGTACCAGCATTTTTTATCGAGGAAATTCCTCAAGCACCACCGAGGACAAAGAAGGTTTGTGCCAGTTTGTAACATCAAATACTTGCTGATGGAAAATATATGATTCTGATTTCACAAATATTGGAAAGTGATCTTGCTTGAAAGTATGGAAGAAACTTCTGTAGAAAAATAAATATACAATCCAAATAATGAACTGTATAAGCAATACTCTGATGATTGATTATTATTGAAAATCAATTAGTTTATGCTATCATTGGTTGTGATTTCTACAATCAAAAGTTCAACTAAAGTTTTTTTTTCTTTTCTTTTTAAAAATATTTTATATTTCACAATATCAAGCTTCTATCACTAAACAGTTTCTTGAGGTTATTCAATTATCACTCAAATTTATTCATTTACTTATAAACTTATCTTAGATTTCCAACTCTAGAATTATTTGTAATTTGCATTATTAACAAAAATTAGATAAAAGTGAAACTTGGTATTTTACTATTCAGGATGTTATTTTTGCTGAAAGTTTACCAAGTTTACTTTTGTCATTTCAGAATGTGACCCGCAGCAAACAATCAAGCAAAAACAGTAAGGCAAACTACGACAACAGACATGAGAGTTGACCTTCACCTTTGAACATTGCTACCATACATATATAAAAATTCTTATATTGCATTGTTGAATAAACTTTTTAATGAGTTTGTTAAAGAATACCAATCTTTTTCGTTTAATATTCTTTTAGTACACTTCAACATTGCATAATGAGAATATTAGTACAATTGCATATAATATTGTGATAGATTTACATGTTTAATAGAAATGTTTTTATGAAAAAAGTACGGAATTTCCAGACATGAATATGTTTTTAATAAAGATTTTATGAATGTTATCTTCTACAACATTTTAGGTCATTTAAAATCCTTCTACAAATGAAGATTTTTACAAATATTGTTTCTGATAACATTTTTGGTCGTTTTAAATCTTTACTCTTAATAAGTCATTTTTGGAAATACCAAATTTCATTAAAATGTGTGGGAGTGTATGTACACTGTACATAACTGTATGAAAATCAGTATCCAAAAATGTTTTAATAATAAGGATAAATTCAGTAAAGGTTTTATGGCCGTTTAAGACTTTTTACTTTATTTATCCAAATTTTTAATAGATGTTACGTTTTACCAGCATATTATGTGCTTTATGTTGACTGTTTATATAAAGTTTAATTGTTATGTCATCTTATAATGACTGTGTTAATGGACAGTTAGTTGGTCATGTCCATTAATCATTTTACCTTCAGATAGTATTGAAATCCAATATTTTTATGTTATAGTGCTTCCAATTTGTTATCACATTGTCATGACAACATATATAATCATTAAAAAGTAATAACTAGACAACTTGAATTGGAAATATGTTGCATTTGAATAAAATCTAAATGCAGAAAACTACTTTTAAACAATTTATATGGATAGAGAGAATTCAACATTATAGTGAGAATTTTAAATGCATGCGTTTTGTATTAAATGACCTGAGAAGATGTTTTCATTGATGAACCACCTGTGCTGAAGATGAATTTCATAAAAACTAAGTACCGGTATGCAGTTGACAATAATATGTATGTACAATGTATGTAATTATGCGCGTAATTCATAAAAATAGTTTAATACCAGAATGATATTAATCGTTAATTAGCAATATCGTTATATATGTATTTAATCTTTCATTTCATAAAAAGTTCAATTGTATCTTTTTCTTAATTTTAATTTGTATTATTATATTCTGTCAATCTCTGAGACTGTAATCTGTAAACTACTGCAAAATATGTGCAATCTGAAGATTAAAATATTAATGCATTTATATTTTATTGACTCTAAAGTTAAAAATAAAACATAATCAGTAAGATATCATTTTATCAGCTTCATTCTCATTACGAGTTTGAGAATTTATGTTGAATATTTTTTATACAGTTTGCATTCCACTGCCTTGCCTTTGTTTTTTCATTATTTCAATTAATAGGATTGTTAAACAACGAAAAATTAAGGGATAGTTAATTTTTTTGCAACTGAATAAACATCAAATTTTTACCAGTCATTGAAATTTGAATCTTCATCAGTGTTTCATTTACTTTTGCCCGAAGGGAACTATTTGATCGAAGATTATGTACTTTGTTCAGTACAATGCAATGTCATATTTTCTTCTTTAACATTTTATTTTGTGTGACTGTTATGCAACATTAATATTTCATAATCTGCGTATAAACATTATGATAGTCATATATTAGGAATAGTAACGTACTTTAAATTATAATAAATACATGTGCTTAAATCATATGCCTGGAATTTAGCATCAGAGGTGAAGGCAAATGTCAAGGTCAGTGTTTGACAACTGAAGGTCATTGTCAGAGTTTGACCTAATTTCAACTGTGATTTGTATGTACGGGTTGTGACGAGAGGAGAAACATTATTTTCGTGACTTTCTTTGTATTGTGAAAGGGGGAAGTCAACCAAAAAAAAAGAGCAAAATTTATGTTCAATGTTTTAATATATTGTTTTTATGTGTACCACCCACCTTCATGTATCTTCAGAAATTGTAAACTGCATGTTGCAATAGCCGTCAGAATTATGTAAGCAGTCTCTGCTAATAGGTCCTGTTATTTATATTTTTATAGCATTAAAGAGATGCAGAAACTCATCACAAACTTATATTGTTGTTGTTGTTATATGTAACACATCTACTTTTCAATGGAGTCTATCATTGCCATGCAGTTTATGGTGCCGAGCCCACTGATAAGCGGTTATTAGTATTGGTTTATAAACAGAGTTGTCATTTTGCCAAGTATGATAAATAAAAGTGTTTTGTGAGGTTACATGAATATTGGTGTCGGAGGGTGTTTAATATCTTGATTCTTGAAAGTAGAAGTAACCCCTAGAATTGTACTTTCATTGGTCTGGTGACTCATTAAATTTAAATATGAAGGCTGTTTCAATTCCAATCTTGAAAACAGGACATCTGATGAATGGCATGGGCACAAGATGTTAGCTGAAAAGCTGGACACTAGGCAGAAAGAAGTCCAAAGAAATTTTAATTTTTTCAGGGCCAGGGAAATTAAATGTCTGTAAATCTTTTTAAAATTTGACAATGTCTGGCACAAGTCTTGCAATTTTAATACTCCTGAATAAAAATGTCTTTTCTGCTTATACTACACCCTACCCGTTACACCATCATCCTGCCCCCAATCCAATTCCTTTGGTAGTTAATTAAGTTTTTAGCCCAAAACAAAGTAAAACAAGAGTTGTCAGATGACAACAAAGCTCGCCGATTGAATAAAACTCACCACCCATGCAAAGATTGAGATTGGAGGCAAACATCAAAACTTAAACACAACTAAACGCAAAAGTTAAACCTGGGTGTCCTAAGACGAAAAAATTAGGTCTGAGAGGGCCATAACTTTCCCAAAATGCAACCCCGAGTTATTGTTCTTGACTCTGTGTGTTCCATCAATGATAGTGAACACACATGTGAAGTTTCATTCATATTCAATGAGTGATTGCATAGATATCTTGAACTTAAATGCAACTAAAAGCAAAAGTTTAACCTGGGTGTCTAAGTCCAAAAAATGCTTTAACTGTGCAAAATGCAACCTAGAGTTATGGTTCTGTCTGTGTGTTCCATTGATGATGGTGAACACACATGCAAAGTTTCATTCACATCCAATGAGTGGTTGCATAGATATCTTAAACTTAAACTCAAAAGTTTAACCTGAGTGTCTACAGACGACAACGCCGGGGTCATGGCAGTAGCTCTCCTTGGACTTTGTCCCGGCGAGCTAATAAACAGGCACATGAACACTTTCTTCTGATGTAAACTGGTAGCAATATAGGTATATGTCTCAGTACATTGTCTAGTGATGTGGAATATGTATGTTTCAACCAAATCCATTTATGGTCATAAAGGTATAATCCCAACAAAAAATATGATACATCAGTGATCACAAAAAGCTTTGTACATACAGCTTGTGTCTTGACAAACTTTGGTGAACTTTCATCCATTGCAATTTCGAAAAGGATTGCCAAGGCATAACCCTTTTAATCCAACTCCTAACCTTAATTTTATTGCAAATTGACCCTGGACTCTGGAGCGACACATTGTACAGTTACAGGGAAAATTAGTCTGGGAATTTTGTATCGTAGGAATCCTGGTCCTGTTGTCCTACATCTCAAATTGAGCATGTGTTCAAGCTCAAATTTCATTTTCTATCTGCATATTATTTCTATACAGTTTCTCTATCACTCCTGGATTACATTGATATAGCTGAGCTTTGTGAAACGTTTAAATTGCGAAAGAAAACGTAAGTTTTCATATGAAGCAGTTCTAAAATTTCAGCTTGAGTGCATGCAAGAGGGCGGAGCTCCCTGAGGTCATAAAACTACTTTCATGTTCAGCTCAAATTAGTACTTGCACAATTTGCAAAATTTCCAGGATTCATATAAAAACACAAATTGGAACACTTGACTTGGCCTTAAATTTAAGAGTATCAATGCTGGTTTAAATTGACCATATAGAAAGTCACGGGTATATACACTTATTTTATTATAAAGAATCCATTTATTTTTGCCTTCAGCGTTATTATGAAGTCTTGCAAGGTACAAAGTTTTATAACGTTGGACCCAGCTGTTTTATGATTATAAGCCGAGGTAACACGAAACAAGCTTGCTATGCTTCTCAATGGAACTAAAAATTAGAAAGAGACAGAAAATCAAACATATTTTTTTTTATTGATAAAAATATCTTCAGAGTAACAAACAACTTTAGTCATGAAACATTAAAATGTCCACAGACATCAAACACCTTGATTGACAAATTCTTGCTGCAGTTAGATAATATGTACAGATGTACTGGTCCATGTGCATGTATGAACGAAAAAAGTTAAACATTATATTACATCTTAATTATTGCTTAAAGATCTTGCATCATCAATTCAGAGAGATGATTATTTGAATAGTACTTGGATAATATTTAAAGTTTACAATCTCTCAAAGTCACCTTTTAAATGAAATGATTATGATGAAAACGTGGTATAATGGAAATGAGGATGATTTTGTGAAAAATGTATAGCATGCTCTCAAATCTAATCAATTGAAAACATTTTATTACGCTCCATATATGAGCATTCAACCCTTTGTATACTGCAGAATCAATAAAACAGTATGTTATGAAAACTGATATTGTCTATGGACTGACCAATTGGTGATAGAGATTTTATACAATATAATTATGAAGGGTTGTGTGGCATGTTACGCAGTATTGCACAGGTTCATTACATGATATCACTATCCCTCAAATGTCAAAATCACTTCCGACTACTTGTCACTCTCCCAGTGTTAATTAGTGTTTCCATGGTGACATTTTCATGATATATCATGTGTAACATCACAGAATAAAATACATGCTGACATCATAATCTGGTACCTGTTGAAACAACCCAATAATTTAACGGCATCAGATGCATGTTTACACCATAGTATGTATACTTGATACCATAATCAAATGTTTGTTGACACCAATATCTGGTACAACATCATAATGTATGTTGACGTCAATTACACTTTTTTACACAGGACGTCAATCTGATAATGCAGGACAACCATTTCAGTCACTATCAAAGAATAGTGTGTAGCACTTGTGATATTTCTCCATATCCTAAAATGACATCTGACTTCCCGGTAAAAAATCGCGTATGCAGACAACCTGTAAGATAAATCTTAACCAATCACAAGGAATGATTTACAGTACTAGTGGTCTCCAGGAAGACCAAACAGTTTGACGGTGCCAGCATCCCTATCTCTATCGCGATCACTTTTATCATCACAGGCAAACGCCAGTAACGGTTTCTTCGGATGCCATGCCACGGTGAAGGTAGGAGATTCACATGGTACCTCGGACACTTTCTCACCTGAAAGTAACGTTTTAATGGTTGTAATTAGCAAAACAGTATGTTGAAGAAAAATAATCAACAGGGTCAATATGAGCCGAAAATGAGGTAGTCCTAAAATCACAGCATAAATATAGTAAGTCAAATAAAGCAATCTTTGATAATTTAAGAGCTACAACATATTTTCACCAAATTTGGTTGTATAACTATTGTGTACTCTTTGTGAAGATCCAATAGCAAATACTGATGTAGTGCACACATTGCAATTCAAGAACTACTGTTCTTAGAAATTGTTTGTCATTTACGAATTGTAAATGTTATGTAATATACCATGTACAGTTCTTAAATAAAATATTGTTTAAACCAAGAACTACTGTGTAAGTTTAGTGAAGATCCAATGAAAAATGCAGGTGATAGAATGTGCTCATGGTCAAATAGAGCAATATTGGACAATTCTACAACCAGGGTTCTGACATAAATTAACTTGCCTGCGATATTATCATTTACGGTTATACATTTACAACTGCTGTGCAAGTTTGGTGAAACTTCATTGAAATTAACCCATATTAAGCAACAACCTGTTTTAAATGGTCATTTTTGCCCCTCTTTTCTTGTGATTTAGTAAATACAGGTTTGACTGTATATGCAAAAGGGGCAGTGCAAAACTCTGCGACAATCCTATCAGAATGTCTCAGAAATACGTCCATTTCATGCTGCAAAATACCCCTAACTTCCAACTGAATCGCATCAAAAGTGCAGGTGGAATTAACCAGATAAGGTCAAAATGCACACTATACGTGTATGTAATAAATATATAGTAAATACAAGTATTATGTATTCAAATACGGAAAACAAATCTTCTGGAAATTTGAAAGCATAGAAGCAAATCTAATATAAGATTTTAACCACAATGATCTTCGAACTCATAATGTCATGTTGTTTATATAAACATTTGAAACAAACTATAAAGTGGGGTTGTAGTGTAGTAGCCACTCATGCCAGAGGTTGCAAGTTTATCCTCAGCTTTGAGCTTTTTTCACAATCAAGCTAAAACAAACTAAACTGTCACGAAGGAGGCAGCATCTTTAGACGAACCTGTTTCTACTTCTGCTATATCTATTATGAGATCCTCTGATGCTGAGGCCAACAATTTACCATCGTGGCTGAAGCTGATTGTCCGTACTGGCCAGTCCAGTCTGAAACAAATCATGTCAACATTTCACAGGTGTCAAGTTTCTGCTAATTGTACATCCAAGACATGCAAGAAGTACCAGAAAGTAACATTATCGAAGATGTGGTACACAAAATTAAGTAAATATTGTATGATATGGACTCTTAAAATAATCTAGCACACGATTTTCCTTTACGGGTTTCTGAAAACAAAAGGTGTCTTTCTTTAAAATATTCCTTGGTACATAGTTATATGAACACTTTTGTATAATGTTCAAAAATTAAAATCCGTACCCGGTAAAATTATGTTGAAATCCTTGTCCGGTATGCAAGAATACACAAAATTTGACTTTGATGCCCAACTAAGTGCACTAACTTGCAACTGATATTCAAAGTCAAATTAAACAAACACTGACAAAGGGTAGCAACTTTGACCCCTGACCCAGTCCATTCAAATATGCTTATTATTGGTTCTACCAATCTTACTTATACTTTATACATGCATGTGCATTTTATACAAGTGTTGAAGACAGTAAGATGAAGCAAGATTTTTATAAATTTTCTTAACAAATATTTTCTATGAACAGCTGGAAGTCATACTACATGCGCATGATGAAAATGCAAGTTTTACCTCAACTCTTGACTATTTTAGACTTATCCAGTTTGCAAAAAATAAAGGTTTCCATACCTGGACAATGTACGGACACATACAAGTTCCTCGAGATTCCATACACTGACCAGTGCATCTGCACTCCCTGTGGCAAAGTAAACACCCTTAGGGTCAAATTCTATACAGATGCAGTTGGCTGGGTGTGCATTTAACACATGTTGTGACTTTAGCTCTGGATAACTGAAAAAAAACAGTTATTATAAAAGAAACTATAAATGCGTCCATGGGACACAGATGCCCTTACTTTGTAACTACATTGTAGATATCAATAGAGCCAAATATCAAGTTTCATCCAAATCTGTCCATCAATGAAGATTTTAGAGGTCAGAAACTGTCAACCAATCAGAGTCTAGATCACCTTATTAATATGCGCTAATTCCATCCACTGTCCAACTTGACATTGGTCTTGTTGATATAATGCCAAATATAATTTTTCGTCAAAATCGGTCCATAAATAAAGACTTTAGAGGTCAGAAACCATCAGCCAATCAGAGCCAAGAACACCTAATAAATAAGCAGGGATTTTGATGGAAATCGAACTTGAGCTGTAGTTTATCACCATACATCTTTCTACCAAATATGAATCAAACCATCCAATCCTTCAAGAGATATTGAGCGGAAACCAATTTCTTGACATTTGTCAATAATCTAAGTCCAAAAAGGGGCATAAAGTCACACACCAAATTTGGTTTAAATCTGCTTTTTAAAACTAAAGATAAAAGTCCGAAACCATTTTCATATGTATGTTCGGACAGCGGTGATACTATATGCTCCCCTATTGAAAATGGCTGGGGCATAATAAATTTGGATATGAAAAATGAAAGTTTCCCCATAGTTTTACAGGGCCCTTATACATCCCATTGATATTTGGCATCTTCAATCTCTTGCTGACTTAAGGATTGTTAATAAACAAATTTATTTTTTTTATATAATTGGTTCCTGAGGAAGATTTGTTAAATTTAACAGTTTCGATCCATATAAATATTTAGATTTATACAGGAAAAAGGGGCACGACTCCTGAAAAAATAATCAACACATAATCCAGTGAAAATAACGCATGTCCATGTGATGTTATGTTGATGTTTATATACAAGTTGCAATTGCATCAAATGTGTCGCGGAGCCTGACAATGTACAACTGATACATTATTATTGATATTATTTAATTGAAACAATTTATAATGCTGGTAAACTTACCTTAAAATATGTATAGATCCCTGCCCGCTAGTGAGAAAGAAGAGGTTGCCTTCATTGTTCCAAGATATCTCATTCACCTCATAGTTATACTGCTGATCCAAGCGTGACCGATGTGTCTTAGCATCTATAAATGTGATAAGGTCATCCTTGTTGCCCACTGCAATAGTGCTGCCATCTGGTGACCAACAGATGTTGATATTCTCTCCTGGAGTCAGAATTATATTACAAATGTATGGTCCTGATATTCTATAAGGAGAAATCTTTTGAACAGTTCAATACTCCCAATGATACTGAGAAAATTGTAGAAACTGAAAAAACCCAGAGAGTGGGTTTTAACCTCACATAAAATTTGGCAATTATACCCAATACACTGACTAAATATGTATGGTGCATGTCTGGTGGACACTCACTAAAGTACACCCACCTCAGGCTCACTTATCATATATGAAATTGGCATAACATCTCTTCCTTTAATCTAAAATCTTTAATCTGCCCCTGGTAAAAAAATAGGTAACTCCTCATGCAGTAAGTGTGTGGGTAATTATACAAGTCATTATACTTATGTGAACCTTAGAGGGATACTCTTTTAAGCCTAATATGAACAGAGTGTTCCCATCAAGGATAAGTTTTTGTTAAATTCAGCATACTTTTTCCATATTAGTTGATGGCTTTAATTTAGTACTTTTATGTAAGTTTAAATGCCCCTACTCTTGATTGAAAACCAATTTTAAAAAAAAATTTAGTTGCAAAAGCCGCTATACAACTCTTTATAATTTGACCAACGCTATAATTATACACTGTTTACACTTCTGAATGTGTCTATGTAATCAATATTTTATGAGTCACAAATACAAAGACCCTTTTGGAATTTATTGATAAATCTAAAAAATTTCTTCAACCCGATACACAGACAAATGGACAGGGATAACACCCAACTTTTTAACCAGGCAACGTCTGAGTGTCCCACTAATATAAAAGATATAAATCTGTGTTTCTTAGCTTCAGTACATTTACCTTTTGTGTTTACAGTGGCTACAGATTTACTGGTACGGGCATCCCATAATCTGATAGTCTTGTCTCCACTTGCTGTCACCAGTAAATCAGGGTGTTTGGGATGCCAACACAGCTGATCCACACTGTCTCCATGACCACGAAAGGTCACATCTTTTGACTGAAATATAAACATAGGTCAGTTCCAAAGTTTGTCATAATTAAACATTCGATTCTCATAAAAACTTGTACTTTTGTAATTAATATTTCACTCTGACTCTTGTGTTCTTTCTGCTGAGCCCATTTCGCTCAGTCTGAAGCACATATGACTACCAATGCAGGGATCGTGAGTTTAAATCCTCCATGTCTCAATGATGATTGATATACAATATTTCATTTCATAATCATTCGTCTATTATCACTGATTCTAGTGGGAAAGCTATCATTACTTGCGAAGATGGGTGTGCATGAATACTGGTTAACCTCCAGGATCTCAGGAAATAGTGATTAGGTTTGTCTGTAGTGTTAAATCTAGGATTGCAGTAAAGAGTGACATCTGGGCCCCTTCACATGAAAACTGGGGGTCATTCGAAAAAAAAAGGAAGGCTTCTTCACAGGCCATTTAAGCACAGGGGCACCCCAGCACTTGACTCTCAGAAATGGTATTCCCCCAGCACTTAAATTCTTTGACAAAATTTTGCAATCACTTGCTTTGCTCTAAATCATAATTTTCCTTTTTATATCTTTTCTCCTTTTAAAGCCTTTAATAATACATACTATATATGATGACTTTAACTGATTAATACAAGTTTTACTAGTCAAATATATTGCACTGAGTGCCATACACAACACTTGAAAATGTGTTGAAGGTGTTTACGTGCTATTCCTGTGAAGAACCCTGAAAGGGAGGCATCATAAAAACTCTGAAAAGAGTCTATTAATTTACTTTCACTATACAGGAATATTCCTTTTGGAAGCATTCTATTCTTAATTGACCAGTCAGTATAAATGCTGATTAAACTTGTTTGGATATGAAAAAAATCAGAACTAGCATAATTTTTTATTGCACCAATGTGGCATTGGCAGATGTTAAAAGTTTGCCACTGATCACTGTCGTCTAAGCCCTTAATAGTATAAAAATGGCTGCATTGCACAACAGTCAAGGTTTGACCATACCATCCTAATGTGTATAAATACATTTCTTTTTGTGGCCTCACTCGTTGATCATACAAGACATTTCAAGCATTCTATGTTGAAATCATTTTGTAATTAAAACAACAGTTTCAACAAGACTGTTTTTGAAAAAAGTGAAATTAAATGCCCAGTGCTACTAAAAAGTGATTTTGTCTCAAACAAAAAACTCCCTTTTCCAACAAAATACCAACCAATCTATCTCTGTCAAGGTGAAACACGTTTACAGTTTTGTCATATGAACCCGACGCAAGCTTCCTTCCATCACAATTCCAGGCTACCGAATGAACTTTTGAAGAATGTGCCGCAAATTCTCGAGTTTTTCCATTATTCTTAAAATAATTTTGCATGCTTTCCAAGTAAGACGCCATTTTTGTTTACTTCTTAACGGTGTTACATAGTATTCACACGTATGTAATATTCAGTCATATTGATATTTATATGATACGTGCTAATAGTATGTTGCACAGACGAAACTTCAACATTGTTCCAGAAGATAAATTTACTACGTTTAAACGCAATTTAAGTTTTCTTTACCATTTAACTCGTTAATAGGAAAATGAATGATGAGGTAAGCATGTGCATGTGCATATGCATGTTGTCAAATATTCTTTTGATACCATTTGATAATTTGCCATATAAATTTAAACAAGCTTTTTTTCATCTCAAATCATTTGGTGGTAAATTCTCTCTCGCTGTAACCTCAATGAATCCCTTATCTTGGGTGACTGTTCAGGTGTAGCATTCTGTGATGGTGACAGGCGTCCGTGAATATGTTTCGGGTAGTTGGGATTAAATTCCGTTCTTGCTATATAACCTCCAGGAATCCCTAGACTGTGTTGACAATATGAGTATAGCATTCTGTGACTACTACTAAAAATGAAAGAAATTGGTCGAGTAATAATGTATTTTGTTAAGTGGAACGTTTTGTCTAATAGCTATGATTTCTTAAAACGTTTATAGATTTTGATAGAATAATATATATGTAGACGCCACATTTACATACATGTAAAAAATGCCTTTTGTTCAATTTGGTGAATACAAGACCTCCAGGACCAGGAACTAGACTTTATGAAGAATTTATACATGAGCTACATGCATATTTTATTGACAGACTGACAAACGAATAGTACCAGTCAGATATGGACCCAGTAGAGCTGTTGTTCCACTGAAGGAGGGGAACCAGGAGATAAAGTCTGTGACAGAGGTGAAACATGGCACGGTGCATTTCTTGACACAGTTCTCCAAGCTTCAGCAGGACACAAACCTCAATATTCCTCCCTCAAACTGGCTGCGGACATCGTCCAAACTGGAACAACATGTCCGAGACCTCACATGGCGAAATTCTCGTAAAGCGTCGGAGTATTCAAGGTACAAGTTTTCTTTTATTGTTTGTGTAATGGTAAAATATCTGTATTAGTGTTACCTGGTAGTTTTATGGTTTAGGCCCTTAATAAATGGTTAAAAGGATAAGTCCAAGACTATGTTGAGTTTGACTTATTGTTTAATAAGTTTGTCCATTCAGTATGAATGATCTCAGTAACTATAATTTATACTTTTACTTATACTAATCACACCTATAAGCTATAACACACTGTCATAATATTAGTTCAACATGAATATTAATGAACCTCATGAACTGTTCAACATCTAGTAATCACTAGTGCACTATAGTAATTTGTCTGACACTGCTACCAGAATATCTCTCTTAATATATCTCTGAATATCTCTCTGAATATATATCAAAAGCCCAATTGTGGATTGAACTCCTGATTCTTTTATACAACATTCTGACATTCACACGGTGAGCTGGTTATCTGTGTTAACTGTTAGCTTACAATTCCATCATTCCTCTATTAATTATTAACAAATTGAAAAAGACCTCTCTTGAAAAAGATGTCAGACCACTGCATGAAATTGGGGCCATGTGACTTAAAACAGCAGGAACTCTGAACGCTTGATTAGTTACTGATGCAAGAGTGGTCAAAGGGAGACTAATCTTACAAGACCAGAATAGTCTACCTTGTTACATTAGAATCCGAGGGAAGATGGTGTAGTAATTTCATAGATTATTTTATAATTGAAAGATGAAGGAAATTCCAATTTGTCTGACCAGCTAGTTTAACTTTTGATACCATTATTATAATCACATTTTTAGCTAGCCGGGCTGATTGTCCAGGAGAGCTATTGCCATGACCCCGGTGTCGCATCGTCTGTAGACATCTAGGTTAAACTTTTGCGTTTAGTTGTGTTTAAGTTTTGGTGTTTGCCTCTAATCCAATCTTTGAATGGGTGGTGAGTTTTATCTCATAGGCGAGTTTGGTTGTCTTCTGTCTTCTGACAACTTTTGTTTTGTTCCATTTGATATTACTTTCTACATATAGAAATGGCACTGCATTTCATTTATAGTCTTGTGTTTCTGGTAGCTGGGTACACATCCATTGTGTGGCACCATTAATTATATAAAATTATTATGTTCATGAAACAAATCATATTGTCACTGTTTTTCGCAATGGCCGATAATGAATCGCAGAACTTTACAATTTGATATAGTCAATGTTTAATGGCTGTCACCTCAGTCCATTTTGATATTCCCTGATTGGAACTGCATCACATTCACAGCACAAGTCTGATCTCTCTGCAGTACAGTTTTATAATAGGATGTGATGCTGTTTTCTGGTGTTGGTAATTGCAGATAATTACCATAACTATCCATAATTGGATACACTTGAGTAAAACCTGGTCCTTCTGATATCTATAGAACAATCAGTTTGTTATTGCAAAATTTTCAATCCTAAAAATACATACATATTTTTCACTTATTAACTAGAAACCCCCCAAATATCAAAGTATTAGTTATAAAAATCACAACCAATGATTACTTTTCAAGCTTTAACTGTTTAGTTACCAGATATCAATTGTAATTGATATAGTAACACCATAGAAGAGAGACCTTGTACAAGCTAGACATTTCTTCTCATTTCTGTTGTTATTTTGTTGCTGTTTATTGAATATATGTATATGTTATATGCTGATAACAAATAAATGTTGTTTAAACTAATAGTAACAAATTCTTTGCCATAAGTTATACATCCAGTTTTGTTGAGTATATATTATTTGCATGATATATTGAAAAACACTTTAAGGGCAATTTTAACATTTGGAAAAATCCTGATGTTAACTTCATTTAAGAAAACTTCCATTTGAAAGGTAAAATTAATGGCTTTATTGTTTTCCCTTTTACTTTCAGTATTGACATGGCCCACAATTCTCCAGACCTGGCAGGGGAAGTAGATGTGATCAGTAATGCTGCAGTATGTATAATTTATGTTATGTAATGCCTAAAGATTAAATATATACATAAATAAGTAGAATTTGAATATTGCCTTTGTATCAATCAGATTTTTAATAGAATCATAGAAAGATAGGAACTTGCATCTTCTGACTAAATGTTAAATGGCACAAGAGGGATTAATTATTTAGTAAATAATCATTCATATTTTCAGGCAACTTATTTCTTGTACATAAAATGTAAGTTGTATGTAATCTTAGATGATTTAAAATGTTTTGATCATGAAAAATGATCTTGAATTAAAGATATTGAGGTTTGAAGTAAAATTTCTCGTTATTTGTTGTTATTTTAGCTGCAATATACAAATTTAGAAATGAGGAGTACTTCAACTGTTTTAAACAAGAATTTTGATTGTGTTCCTGAGGTGAATGGAAGTTAACGGGAATATATTTACATATTACCGTCAAATACACAAGCACAGCATGAAGATACACTTTTAACTTAAAGATATACGCTTCTAAAGTGTCTAATTGCATAACCTCTTTATTACAAACATCGGGTTTCTAAAGCTACGTTTTTGTTTTTGTTAACATTTGCCATTTTCAACGAACTGCTTTCGGGTTTCTAATCAATCATCGGATAACATCGTGAAGACTCATTCCCGATCTCGTTTTCGAGGCTTTGTTTGGGAAGTTTACGGAGTTCAATGTAAACATTGCGCAATACTTTATTGCGGGACGTATTAAAGTTTTGGCCAATATTCAATTACTGTTAATTTGATAACTTTCAAGTAAATAATGGTTATACGTCAATACAAAAGCATTATTTTGTGCACACTGCATACAGGAAAAGTCTGGATAAACAGCATGTTTATGTTACTTGCCAATATAATCCCTTTAAGATAATTGAAAACGAGATACTGCGAGATTTTGAGTGATTACGTGAGACGGTTCACAAAATATCAGTTGGTTATCTTTCCTTCTCAATATAATTCCTTGACAGAATGCATTATATGATTTCCAGTTTCATTAGTTGATTTACAAAATACACCAACCATACTAAAAATGGGTAATAAACATTATTCATTGAATAACTATCATAAAATATAGAATATACAAGGTGTGTTGAAACTTTCTCATCGGCGTATACCCACGCGTAATCAATTCCGATACTCTACATCCATCACCCATGGGAAATTACGCAAGCTCTGCATCATTTCAATTGAATGGAAAATAACAGATTACAGTTAACGTTAAAGTCTTATCAAAATGGCGTTTGCATGAAATTAGCGTTGCATTTGGATGATGTTCCCTTCATGAAATCGTGAAGTAACCAATCATTTGTTTGCATTGTTGCTTAGTAAAAACAATGCAAAGCTAGTGATGATTTAATATATATATATATATATATATACATACAGATATGTTCACGGCAAAAATCACCGAAAACTCTATTGTAGGGCAGGCAATTGAAAAATATGAAATTTATTTTTCCATACAATACTATAACACATGTCATTCCTAAGATTTTAAAAACTTGGTAATCATATGTATGGTCAAAATAGGATTTTAGGATAAGATTAAGAAAGATACATGGCATATTCTAATAGTAATCTAGCTGATGTGTTAAGCGTTCTCACTGTACAGTTGATTTTTGCTTTTTGTTTTATTGTAATAAAAATATTAAGGTCTGGCTCTTAACTCAATTTTTTTTCCTACACAGAAAAGTTTTTAAAGTTGGTTATTTTCATAGCAGGGATGTATCTATTTTTAAAAATGCACTAGTGCTCTAAAATGTACATCCGTCTGGTAAAATCCAATGGAAGTCACTATTTTTTTTTGTTATAACAAGTGATGTCTTATTGTTGTGTATACTATGCCAGTCTGTAGTAGGAAATTACAATCTCTAAAATAATCATTTTCAATATATTCCAAACCAAATTACGTAGTGTTTTGTTAGTGCAAAAATTGTCCATAGTTGCCCCTTGAAAGGTGCATAACTGTGTAGTGAGTATGTAATCAACTCCTTCGTTACTAGTATGTAAGAGAATAATGTTTAACGGCAGATAATAATAGGATTTATGCTGATTAACATTTGATAGAACCTAAACTTGGTTTAAATTTGCATACTTTACGTAATTATGAAACAAGTTCTTGTATCTTAGACAAATCTTGCTTAAAGTCAGAGACTTCCTTGGCATAACCAGAACTTGGCATATGCAGATAAAATGTCTCACCGGTATGTGTTCAAGATAAATCAATGACAACATTCTATACAAGTTCAAAGAAGGAGATGCATCACAAACGTAAAATTATTTATTTGTTAACTAGTTTACTGTTTATTTGTTAACTAGGTTACTGTTTATTTGTTAACTAGGTTACTGTTTGATTTCAGAACATTAAAAAGCTGTTAAAGATTCCGTATGAGAAGTCACATATAAGTATGATGGTACACAGAGTGGGCAAGTCGCTGTTGTTGGACGAGTTCGATATTCACAGACATTTACTACGGCAAGAACAGGTAAGCAATTAGAAAGACATATTATATCATATTGAGCAGATCCTTGTTATTGTAATGCAGGGCTGTGTTCAACACTGTTAAACTTTGCTGTATGGTTCCTTAAAATTATCACATATTGCATGCTAATTTGATATTAAACCAGTGTCCTGGAAAATATATTAGCAAACGTTAACTGAACTGAACGCAGCATTTCAATGTAACAGTTACATATGCTGTCATTTTAATGGAATGGTAACATGTATTCTCATTTCAATGTAACGGTTACATGTTTTCTCATTTCAATGTAACAGTGACATGTATTTATTGTGTGCTTTTCAATACACAACATACATATTCTCACAACATTCTGATAGGGTAATTTTTCCAGAAATTTATTATGCCACATTTTTATATTTGGTGTATAGTGTACAGACTAACTACCTGTACACATGTATGCAATTCCATTGAAACTTGGGGTTTATAATCAATATGAAGTTCACATATGTATATTCTCACAGAATTTGGATCAGATAAGTTTTCTAGGAGTTATGCTCCTTTCAGGTTTAAGCATTTTTGGTGGATGACCAGAATTAAATGAATCTTCTAGGAGTTATGCCCCTTTTAGGTTTGAGCATTTTTTAATGACCAGAATTATACAAATTGGTGTGTTTATGTTTTGTCCAAGTCAGTGAAAGCACATGTAACAGTTTAAAGTAAAGGATGTGATATAAACGCTTTTACTGTTAATGGCCTGATGAAGATGTTATTGTTGTTTAGATGTTGAGAGGAAACTGGAGACCTCTGAAAAAAAAATCAATTTAAGTCTATTAAGTTGACAACCATACCGTCTCACTCACAATGTTGAGATATGGATCAGAACCCAGATTGTACATGTATTGTTGAGAAGTGAGTTGTTGCACCTGTAATGTGCACCAAGAAGTACATGTATTATGAATATTTTTTTTTGTTACAGGCTAAATGGGGCTGGTTGAGACAGTTTTACGATGAGTATGTTTTGAGAGACTTGCATGCCAAGGTAGGTTTTATGCTAAAGAGGGAATTATGAAATTTTCCTTTTCCAGAGCAAATGTTTATAATTTAGTGGTTTGGTGTGCCTTTTGCTGTGAAGGAACCAGGGAGATCTATGTAAAATACCCCATTGCTGGGGATATTGACGACTGAGTCTTCTTGTTTGACATTTCTGACACAATTGAAAGATTGTTTATATACATAGTATCACACTAGATAAGCATCTATTTCCATTCATTCACCACTTGCTTAGTAATTGCTTGCTCACTTGCCTATTCATTCATTCCAGATGAAGTGTGTGCCTCGGCCAAGTAAAAGTCGTGACAATCTCCAGAACAGAAACATGTACTCTAAGTTTCTATACCACAGGTATGCTTCCAGATTTATATATATATATAAAATTTTATTCATGATTTCAAGGGAATATATCAGGATTTTTCAGCATTTTAAAATTGGCTAAAAACATTTTTTTTCCCCCAATATACTATGCTTATATATACTCACTGACCTTGTTTTGCTAAAAAGATAATTATTTAAACATACCATAATAATTTATTGAAAAGGGCTTTCCTAACTTGGGCTACGCGCCTAGGTTGGACTAAAACAGATATTCCGCTTAAAATGGTAACATATTTTGTGACGTACTTATAATGAGCCACATGATTTCATTTTGATCCGTTTTTGACACATAGTAAAAATTGTTTCATCTTAGAAAGAATTTACATGATGATGCAAAGGTTAACAAAAAGTATTTAAGTGCCGTCTATTTTTATGATAAGGTTTTCATTTCAAGTTTACCACTCCAGTTTTCGTATTGATTTTGTTACGTTTTTGTGGATTTGACATACTAAACTATTCAGTTTATATTTATTAATGAGATGCTTTATATTCATTTTGATAATTATTTATTTCTTAAGACATTTATAATGTTTTATCTCCATACACTCCCTTAAAATAAAAAAATATTTTTTTTTATAAAACATGAATTCCACATCTTTTTGTTTATTACAGTGTATTTGATGAATGAAATTAGATATTTTATTCATAACAAAATTTGTTTATATATGATAGTGTATACCCTGCCATGGGATAGCAGACTACTGATAGGCTAACATATTCGTGGAATGATCAACATTATTATAACTGTACATATTTATTGATGTTGACTCTTATATAAGTATTTAAGTTTTGGTCACCATGTAGCATCTGATTATTTCATTGATGTTATTGTTTCAGTCTGTGCCATGTTGCCAGCCAACAGTTGATGGAGGCGGTATCTGAGTCCGATCTCTCAAGACCTGCAAGTGATAAAACAGTCATACCAGATCCTCTACCACAGGTACTACCTTGAGCATTGGTTTATAAATCAGAAGAGATGCTTATGTTAGCAAATGTTTGCATTCATTTGACTTGAAATACCAAATGTTAACCAACAATGTGTGATATGCAAGCTCATTGTTACAATGCTTACAACACTGTTTCAGTCAAGCAATATTGTTATCATTGGAAAACTTGAAAACGAAAATGGAAATTATGTGAGCCCTACATAATACATCATTTGTGTGCTTATCAGTCATTTTGTTTATTTCAGCCCATGGGCACTCAGTTTCATCGTGAGCTACTGTGGACATTTGAGGACATTAAGATGTTGATTGGTACAGACATGCCTGTCTTCTGTGACGACAGTTACTGCGTTAGTCTCAGACTTCAGTAAGTACTGTATCTTCACCCTTCTATGGTTGGCTACTCCACATGGTTCTTTGATATTTTTTTTTTTAACAAATCTCATTTCAGGTAAGATTTTCCGGAAGTTTATAACTTTCATGATATTCAACGGATTTTGACAAAATAAAGGGCAGGTTTCCCAAGAAAATATGTGCATTGACATCCATATTAAAATCTAATTAGTACTTTTTCCAAAAAAAAACACTTCTCTATTGAACATCCCCAATACATGTGAATGATACCATGACATTCTGTCTCAGTTGAATTGGTTAATTATCAATTTGTGGAAAGTACTAAAGCATATCTGGACAACTATAAATGCTGAAGGATAGCACTTATTTTCTAGGGGTATCAGTTTTTATTTTTGTCAAAATCTGTTTGGTATTTACAAAGTTTAAAGCAAACCATTATCCAAAACATGGCCTATTTTCCTATAGGAAATCATTTTTGTTCAATAACTAAAAGTCATATTGGTTCATTACCATGCAATATGTATTGATATAAAAGTAGTAATTAGACTTGTAAGAGCTAGTAGACTGGTACAACTGTGTAAAAGCTAGTAGTCATGTACAACTGTGTAAAAGCTAGTAGACTGGTACAATTGTATAAAAGCTAGTAGTCTTGTTCAGCTGTGTAAAAGCTAGTAGACTTGTACAATTGTGTAAAAGCTAGTAGACTTGTACAACTGTATACAAGCTAGTAGTCTTGTACAACTGTGTAAAAGCTAGTTGTCTTGTACAACTGTGTAAAACCTAGTAGTCTTGTTCAACTGTGTAAAAGCTAGTTGTCTTGTACAACTGTGTAAAAGCTAGTAGTCTTGTACAACTGTGAAAAAGTTTGTCAATTGCTTGCAGAATGATAGTGATTCTATCCGAATATATTCTGAGGTTTTCCTCCCCAATTGAAATTACTGGAATATATAACTTGAAATGCGTTAAAACCCATAAAAAAACACAATAATCAGACTTAAAAAAAAAAAGTATTATTATCGAGACAGATGAATATTCAAACTTTGACCAATTTTAACTGCTTGAAACAACACTGAATATTTTGCAGGTTGTCATTTATACCACAATTAGCTCCCTAATCACAGATACCTACATATATTCAGAAATGTAAATTGAAATGTCAGAGGCCACAATTTTTAAGTTTTGATTTTAAAATTTTGTTTTTGTTTTAGTTTTTTTGTTGTTTTTTTCTTCAGAAAGATGTTTTTGCAAAAATATTCAGCTGGCTGAATTGTTTTCAATTTGAAAATCAAATAGCAACTTAACAAGTGCTAAATTTGAACTCTGAAAGAGATTTATATCATTTCTATAACAATGCTGCTCACTGTTTTATTTCAGGGAGATGAGTACCCCTATCAACGTATTGACAGGGCTTGATTACTGGTTGGACAACCTGATGTGTAATGTACCTGAAGTAGCCATGTGCTTCCACATTGATGGCATTGTCAAGGTAAAAGTTAATTGAGAGATATCTAATGAATTTGAAAAAAATCTATAAAAGATGATTCATTAATATTATTGTGATCGCCTGGTGTCCGTCGTCTGTTGTCCGTCATTAACTTTTAGCTTCTCTGAAACCACGGGGCCAATTTTGATATCATTTCACAGAAATGTTCATTGGGTGACCCTCTACCAAGTTTGTTCAAGCCATCTTGATTCGTCAAAAGACATTGCGGCCAGGGGATGGGGTTAGTTTACTATGTAAGCTATAGTAAAAACTTAAAAAATCTTCGTCAGAAACTACTGGCTCGATTTTAAAATAATTTAACAGAAATGTTCCTTGGGTGATTCTCTACCAAGTTTGTTCAAGCCATCTTGATTCGTCAAAAAACACCCAGGTTAAATGTTCGCGTTTAAAATTCAGTTATCTATGCAACCACTCATTGGATGTCAATGAAACTTTGCATGTGTGTTTACCATTATCAATGGAACACACAGAGACAAAAACCATAACTTTGGGTTGCATTTTGGCACAGTTATGGCCCTTTTTGGACTTAGACACCCAGGTTAAACGTTGCATTTAGTTGCGTTTAAGATATCTATGCAACCACTCATTGGATGTGAATGAACCGTCACATGTGTGTTCACCATCATAAATGGAATACACACAGACAATAACCATAACTTTGGCACAGTTATGGCCCTTTTTCGACTTAATTTTTCAGGTTAAAGTTTTTTATCATGTAAGATATCTATGCAACCACTCATTGGATAATGAATGAAACTTTGCATGTGTGTTCACCATCATCATTGAAATACACAGAGACAAGAACCATAACTCTAGGTTGCATTTTGACAGATTTATGACCCTTTAAGACTTAATTTTTCGTCTGTACACACCTAGATTAAACTTTTGTGAGTTTTATCCCATCAGCGAGCTTTGTTGTCTTCTGACAACTCTTGTTTAAATTGAAGTTTACATCATTTTTAACACACTGTAGTTATATTTGGCATCCTCCTTTATTATGAGGGAGACCTTAGAATGAACTGGTCAAAACTGTCATCCATCCAAACATAAAGTTTTTTAACACGCCTGGTTCGAGCCTATGACCTCAGTGGTGAAAAGTTAATGCTCTTGAGACAGAACCATAGGTCATTCTGCCACAGACTCTTCATTGTTTTAAAAATAAATTGCACATCATTGCAATTGGATTGTACAGAACTTTTGAGCTTACCTCAGCAAAGATCTGAAGCCCTGTGTTTATTTTCCATAACCTGTCAACTCCTCGTCTGTCGTTATAATTTCTGTAATATCTCAGAAAAATTCTTGAGTTGGTCATCCCTTTAATTGTTAAAAATTTCAATATTTGATGTGTGAAATCACAGTTTTTCATTGATCTTCATTAATTTTACACTAATTATACAAACATAATGTTGTGGATAGATCCTTAAAATGGACAAATCAGATAATAAATGTTCCTTGGATCATTAAATATTTGTGTTATTTAATTAATGTTAAATGCACTTTAGCACATGCAGTTTTTATTTTTTCTTCACCAACATAACAGTTATATATCTTTTTCTTAGTTTCCACCAAGTTTAAATGCCTTTTCGTTATCAAAAATTGCCTTCTTTTGAATTGTCTCATGCCACAGGTGAGCAATTTAGGACAAACAATATATTACAATTCAAACATGACATTGCTTTCAAAATATTTCAAATACAATAATAATGCCATTTTAGTCACATAAAAGAATCAATATAAAGAAAATGCTTTTTATCTCGCCGGAACAAAGTCCAAAGAGAGCTTTTGCCATGACCCCGGCGTTGTCGTCTGCAGACACGCAGGTTAAACTTTTGCCTTTAAGTTTAAAATATCTATGCAATCACTCATTGGATGTGAATGAAACTTTGCATGTGTATTCACCATCATCAATGGAACACACACAGACAAGAACCATAACTCTGGATTGCATTTTGGCACAGTTATGGCCCTTTTTGGACTTAGACACCCAGAAGTGAGCTTTGTTGTCTTCTGACAACTTTTGTATGTATATATAAGTATTCAAGAATTATCTATCACCATCATACAACTACCCCATGGTAGCTCTTCCTGTTTACAATGGGTTTGTTATATACTGTAAAACAATTTTAAGTAGTGATCACTTGTGAGTTTCATCCCACACAAATTCAAAGCTTTCGCTGAAATTGCAACCATGTTCATTGTCTGAATGTTTAATTTATCCAGAATCATGTCAATCCAACAAAGACACATTTCAAATGATTATAAATTCTTTATAAATAATAAGACTTTATATGATAAGTTCACCCAAAGTTACACATTACAGAGTTTATAATCCATTTTTAGTATTTTTGTGTATTGTTTTTTTTTTGTTTCTTCCAAATGTAAAAAAAAAGATTTTTTTTTCGTAAACATAAATTTAAATTGGAAGTATATTTACATAACTAGACTGATACAAGTATTCAAAGTCCATTCAATGCACTATTTATACACTTGTTTTAAACAGAATAAATGTACATGTACACGTTTTATTCAATATGGAAATATTTGCAATGTTTTTAAATATTTTTTTTTAAAATTATTAATAAATTAGTTTATGAACTTAAGATAACACAAAAAAAATTGTATAATCAGGGAAAAACCAAAAAGGTATGTGGAGGTGTCATTGTTTGGTGGCAGCAATACATGCCAATTGCAAAATTAACTCCAAACTCATGTCCTTACTTGGTGTCAGATTATCAAGCTTTTAATTGAAACTAATTGACATATTTGACATATCTTTGATCTTCAGTCAAACAGTGCGTGTTTGAGAAGGTGAAGAGAACTTGTTATCATTAAGCAGTAAACTGTAAACACATTATCTAATTATGTTATTAATTATTCATTATTATTTGTAGTTTATTGAATGTGATTAAAATCTGGATTGCATTGGCCATAAATCAATATATATGTGCTTAATTAATAGTGCAGTGATGATAACGCATTAATGATTACTGCGTTTGGACAAATCAGAACAAAACCAATGCAATTCCGTTTTCATTTTTCAAAAGTCACGATACAACATTTCACGAATAAATAAAATGGGACATTGGCAAAATAAAGTTCATGTGAATTTAAAGTGTTTTATATGTTTCAATGGTAGCACTGTTAACATTCCAAACTAGTTGGGGGGAATCGTGGTAATGAGTGCCGGAACCTCATATTTCCGTTTGCTGTGAGAACTGCATGGAAAGAACCATTCACAAAATTGGAGTCAGTGTACTCAACCAGGCACTGAAGCTGATCAGGGACTTGGTCCCGGAGGACCTTTATGCTTTCTTTCACATCGTTGGGTGGTAGGAATGCCAGGCCATCAAGCTTCCCGCAGAAAGTTTTCACCTCGTCATCATTGTGGTAGTCAGACTGCAGATATATCATGGGGATTTTAACTACCCTTCTATTTTGACCAAGGGGATTTTGACCATCTTTTTAATTCTATTGTCAGAGGGGATTTTGACTATCTTGTCATTTTTTAGCCATGGGGATTTTGACCATGGGAATTTTGAGCGTCCCCCGTATAATGTACAAAAACATTTAATTTCATTTTAAATTTGGCAGTTTAAGATGGGTCACTGTACAACTTAGGTTAACCCTTATCAAACACTGATACAGGACCTGAACTTTCTTATAAAAGCTACAGTAATAACTCATACTCCCTTTCTAAGATTTTTTTGAATGCCTAAAATCAAAGAAATAGTAAGGCAAGTTTCTAAATTTTACTTGTTTACTCAACAGAGCGAGTGGATGAGTGGAGTTTTCCAGCACTGCCATAGCTTCCTTTAGAGTCTGGCTTCAAAATTAAGTCCAAAGAGAGTTATGAAGTTAAACATAATGTAATCTCACACATACTTTCACCTTAATGCATACTTCTTGTTTCAGAAATATGAGGTGATAAAGACAGAGGATATACCCCACCTTGCAAACTCCAAGTTTGATCCATGTGTTGTTACAGATATTGCAAAAAATATCCTCTCATTCCTAAAGAATAATGCTACAAAGGAAGGACACACCTACTGGTTATATAAAGGTCAGTGGATCTTTTAATGAAATGAATTAAAGGATAAGGTACATGTATGTATACTTTAATGCCTTCAAAACAGCAACTAGGGGTATTGTAGCAAATCTAGATATAACATGAATGATAAACCAAGACAAAACTTTCTTGCCTTGTTTTTCAGTTTTATTCCAAGAATTTCATCACTTTAATTAAAACACAAATTTAACAAATTAATTGATTTTGTAGCATATGTGAACCAATAAAAAATTATAGCAGATCTGGGATAAAAGATATATACAATATTCAAAAACGTGTTTTTAAAGGCGTGATGTATAGATAGTAATTTAATTATTACTTCAAGTAAATTTTTTCTGATGCTCTTTACTTTGTTGTTAAGATGGTCATGAATATAATAAAACATAACATGTTAAAATTTAGGGCTGTTTCTTTAAAATGTGCAACCCACCACCCATGGAAAGCAATTACTGTTCAGGTATTTTTTAAAACATATACACTGTAGTTGATTTTTTATGTGACATAAGATTGGAGATAACAAACATAAATGGTTAGTGGGCCATTTTTCTAAGTTGTGTAATAAAAAAAATTTACATTTGTGCTCATTTATTATTGAATTATTAAATTCTTGGACAAAAATGATATAATGCTTGGCAGACCATCACATGATATATTTTTGCCAACTTGTTTAATAAATTCAGTAATAAAAGAGCATTCGTATAAGATCCATTATGTTTAATATCTTTTTTATTCTGTACCTTGTTACTGTGACAGTTACACTGCTTTATGACAGGTACCCATGATGATGTAGTTAAATTATATGACCTCACTGCATTATGTGGGGATGACAACCAACATATGTCAGAGGAAAACCCCTTCACAGTGCCCCTTGGGATGCTGCTGTACAGGGTAGCCAGGAATATGTGGACCAGCCGGACCCCCGGGAAAGCCTCTCTGATCAGAACACTCTTGGAGAGCTGTCTCTATCTGCTTGATGAAAAGAAGCATTCTCAGGTACACATTTTCAGTTTATGGAAATTTGATTTCATTCTCTGGCAACACCACAATTAAAGTAGTAAAACTTATGTTACAATCTTTTCATGCCCTGCTTGTCAGTATCTTAAGTTTTATGCTTTTTGTCCATCCATCAGTCTGCCTGTAACACTTTTGTCAAGTCATTTTTTTCTACAGTTTACATACAATTTAAATCTTGCTTCGTATGTACTATCATTGTATCAAGTGAACATGGATATATCGTCGGGACATCCCAGTTGTAGTTCATGAGTTTTCTCTCTTTTCAGACTTCTGTCGTCTGTTGTCAATTATCTTTGTGTTCTAGTAGCCCTTCCTTTGGAACCATATAACATTTTAAGGATGTTTCTGATTTAATGGATAAAAGCACTACGCATGAGGATTTTTTTTAGCCTTCCAATTTTTTTAATATTTTTAATTATTACTGTTTGTGAAACTTTTATACCCTGCCAGGTGTGCACCTCTGCAAGTTACCTTTTGTCAGACATCTATGTACCTGACAGTTCCTTGGAAGATGACTGGACGTTGCCTAGCAACTCCTCTTCAGATAATAGTGATGAAGAGTCTGGACAGGTAGTACATATTTGTTTAAGCAACCTTGCACAAAGATTTTCTGTTTGAACATTCTTCAATTGCTTTTATAGTGTTTCTTTCTTTCTCAAATATTTTATTCATGAGTAAAATTTTGTACAAGTATAATAAATGAAAATGCTTGCCAGTGGTATGTTGAAGTACAGTTTTCAGCCCTTACTCACTGACTTAAATATTTAGGCTTGAGTCCAGTCTGGTAGAAAGATTTTATGTTATAATTTTCATTAATTGCTTGTGGAAGGATGGTAGTTCAATGCTTCTTGCCAAAATATTTTATCTTATGAATAAACTATGGAATAAATATATTAAGTGAAAATGCTTGCCAGTTCTTTGAATATGTATGGAGCCAAACCACTCTCAGATTCAAATATTTTAGGCATGAATCTAATCTGGTACAAATATTTTATATAAAATCGTTTGTCAAGTACTTCATACTTACTTATTTTAGCTTGATTGAGATGAAAGCTCAGAGCTTAAATGAACCGCTCCTGATTTCCCTTTCTGGGTAGAACTAGTACTGAGAGTTGTTTTTTGAGAGGCATTGGGTAGAGCTCAGGATTGAAGCTGTAACATCTGGCATAGCAGATCAGCACTCCATCTACTGCAATACCGTCCCTGCTGTGTCAAGTACTTGGGGGAAAGTTGGATGTTTTACTAAGATTTATGTATATAGTATATACTATGTATTTGAGCTCTTCCATCAGAAATAATAGAAGATGCCATATAAATTGCAACATTTAACATATAATAGTATTTCAAAATTGGTGTGAAACTAGATTAATAAACATTGTGTTTTCTGCAGGAATGGGAAGACACTACAAATGAAAAGACGACATCTGTTGATGTTGAAGCGCTGCACACCAACGGCAGTGTGAACAGAACAAAAGATCTTGCACGGCTTAAACCATTTAACGAAACTGTGGAGGAGAGATGTCAAGAATCATTAAAATATATTCACTCAGTAAGCATTTCTATGGTGATTTGTCCTGACAAGGGCTGTCAATCAAAAAAGTTGTTAATCAAATCAGTGAGCGCCATTTTCCTTAGACAAGCTGGCAATGTCCAAGTTAACCCAACATTGTATTTACTTGGACAAGCAACGCCACATGGCCGGTGAGCAGAGTAATAGTCATTCTCGTCTCGAGTCAATTCATGTTACCTTGTAGTAGTTTACCTATTTTTAACCTTAGAAGTTGGAAGAAATTTTAATTTTGTACGGATTTTATTTTGAAATGTTCAAGGGGTATAAACCGGGAAATTTTATTTCAACTGATTCACGAGTTGCTTCCCTTGAACTAAATGAAGCTGATTTTGCAGTCCTGTTTGATATCTCTTGGCATGGTCTCTAAAGGTCACAGAAAGGTGTCACCAAGTGGTCTAATATGCTGTCTCAAGATCAGGTGATTTCTCAAGTTTTTGATTTTCTTCTTCATGAAATATTCATAAAACATGATTCCTAAGGGCTTACAAGGTTTATATTGTGTTGTGAACCATCACATTGTTTTTTAAGGAATGAATGTTATTTGTTGAAAGGTCATGTGATATGCAATGACATTGTAACACAGGTAAAGTAAGTAAACCCCAGAGAGGTTCATGTAAACTTTACTAGTGACATGTAAGTTCATATCTCATGAACTTCCAACAAATGACATTCTCATATTTATATCATTGATGCAGTTGAATAACACCATCATGTATGTGTTACCTCCTTCAGTGGGAGATGATTAACTGAAAATCAAACATGACACTTAAAAATTAAACTTCGAGGGTATGAATTCATGGCAAAATGATTGCTTAAATTCTTTATAAGTTCATTGAAGGAGTAATGTCTGAAATGTAGATAAATTATGATGACAACTTTTAAGTACTTTATATTTTTAGGGTTTGATGTGCTTAGACAAAGATCTAAACTCGCACAAGAGCCGGAATGTTGTAGAGGAGCAACTTAAATGTAACAGCGACGAGGCTATTCCCTTACATTATGAACCACTGAATACTTCAGACATAAACAACGATCTCAGCGGATCCAGTAACAGTAAACACAGCAACAGCAGTAGTGAATGTAACAAAAATAGCAGCAGCAGCAGCAGCAGCAGTAAAAACCGCAGTGGTATAAAAAGCAGTGATAACAACAACAGCAGCAAGAAAAGAAGTAAATCAGAAACAGTTGAGTCAAGAGCCACATCTGAAAAGGAGAAAAAACAACAAATATTAAACAAATCTAATGCAAAGTTAACTGACATTATACAAATGACCCCTAATAAAGTAGATGCAAAAGTTCAAGGTCAGTCATGGCATCAATTATCAAAGGGACTTTTATTCAGAAAGGCAGCTTTTATATTCACAGCTATGGCCAAGAGTTTTATTGCTAAAGAAGAGTATCTTGCAGCTTTCAAGTGTGTCAGATCAGCTTTTTATTGCTTTGGTAAGTTTTGGAAAAAAACAATAATTTCTATTCATGAGTTAAAAAAAAACATAAAATGTTGTAAGTACATGTATTTGATAGATTAGGAATTTACCTGTGTCAGAAGTGATGAAATCATCGAGTCTTATATAAATTGCCATAAATTCATATATTATGAAAAAAATTGATGAAAAAATTGTTAATTGATATATGTCAGGAAAAAATGTCACATATTACTAATTTTAAACTGAATTTAGATTCTGAATTGCTTTCTCAAGATCTATTTAGGTCATGGGTTCGTACTCGACTTGGTCCGAAAATCTTATGTGAGTAATTTGCCATTTCTCATAGAAGGATGGCAGTTTTACTCAGATTCTTTGTAAAGTCTTCCTCTGCTGTAAAATTGAGATATTTACATATAACCTTTAATGTGTTGAAATCGGTGTTACATTCCATTAAGGAAGAAAACTTTTTTTATAAAGATCACAGTCGGGAAAGATGTATTGAATCAAGTTCAAATCATCAAATGATTGTCATTCATTGTGTACCAGTTTGATGATTTTTGGCTGAGAAAATGGCCATTTTTAGTGCGACTATTTGAAGAATAAAGAGAGCTATTCTACTCATCTGAGTGTCGGCGTCGCACCTTGGTGACAGTTTTGTGAGCAAGTCAGATAGCTCGTCAGATAACTCTTGCTTATAATGCAAATTATTGCCCTTAGGCTAATTTGACTTAAAAAATCTTGTTAAAGATTTGCATGCAAGTACCATCAAGTCCTTATCTCACCAACCACTTAATGTAATTGATTAAGACTTCCCAGTCATCTACCCTACTACAATGAGTGAGTTGGATAACTCTTTGATGACTATAATGCAAATTATTGCTCTTGTTTGACTTAGAAATTCTACTTAAAGTATTGCATGCATGTACCATCAAGTCATTATCAACATATCAACATATCAACAACCACTCAATGAATTTGATTAAAACTTATTGTATGGCTTTATAGTCGTTAATCAAGTGGAATAAGTCTTGCCAGTTTTTTTTGCAACTAATGGCCTTTGTTTGACTTAGAAATTCTATAACTCAGCAGCAATTACATGTATTGGATTTAAAACTTCATACAATGATTTGCAGTTATAAGACCTACTCAGTTTAGTAAGTTAGATCAGTCTTGTTTGTTTGGATTTCACTTCAGTCTCAATCAAATTTGTAATTATGAGACAAATATTTGAATTGTCGAGCTGGCTTATTGACAGTTATTGTTAATATTGGAATGAAGAATCTAGTGTGTGTTTCTTCACTTGGAATTCACTGAATTTTGTTATTAAGGATAAGCCTTGAGTCCAGTTTTGCTTATTCCTTTTTGCATTCTGGTTCAGTGAATTTTTGGCTGAGTAATGTCCCTTTCAATTTTTCTCGTGAAAAATCTTGCCAATGCTTCTTGTCAACAACCAATGACCGCATTTTGACAAACTTTGCTGTGAATGATTATTGTGAATTCTCGATGTGCATATCCACTTTACTTTTCAGTTGCATTGCAGCCCAATCTGACACAATTTTTAAAACTCGCCAGTTTTGTACAAAAACAGTAACATTTAAGATAATTATCACAAATGCAGAAGTAAATAATTTTAGTTGTTTTTAATTTATTAAGCTTTGTTAGCAAAAAAGATGTAAGGGCAATTCCAGTAAAATCTATATGGGGTGGGCGAAAGACAACTTTTTTATGGGTAACCTGTGACTCCAAAATATTTTCTGAACATACAACCTTAAAAAAGCAAATACCAGAAAAATCTGTTTATCACTGTGACAACCTAATGATAATTGAAAAAAAATACATAATACACAGATTTTGATTTTTATAAAGAAACAGGTCTTAAATATCTAAATAGTTTGCTACAGGCAAAAAATAGCACACCAAAAATGTCTGAGCAAACGTTGACCATTATCAGATCTGATCATGGTCTACATTGTTTGCCTTTTTCAGAAAGTACTCATTGACAAGAGAGGTGGATTTACCCATATTCAAAACTATATATGGGCTGTTAGACATTGAGATGGAAATAGTAATAACACTAGCAAACTATATTGTCTTCTGTTAGGAGTAATTATTTTCTTGTAATGTTGCAATTTTAATGAATCCAGTGTTGACCATATTCTGAATTACACTGTGAAAGCATACTATGTTGCAGACAAAAAATGCTTGTTTGCAGTTTGCACTCCTATGTGGGTGGAAGAAGTTTAAAATAGATTTCTTGTTTTCTTATTATTTTGAAAAGCACCCGGTTGGCAAATGAGAAGCATCCACGAGACAGGGGTTAGTGCTCCCATTTTCAGTTCACAGGTCCCAGGTTTAAATCCCAAGGAATTCCAACTCCTGACAGAGCCTTTCATTATCACCCTTCCATCATATCTCAATAACTGAAATACTGTTGAAAGGGACGATAAACACAAAATAATCCATCCCACCATGCAGACAAATGGAATAATTGTGTTATAATTTTGCATGATCACTGGCTCAATTTTTAAAAGAGTTTTTCATAGCAAAAATAACAAAACTCTTTATGGATACAGTCTACATCAACTTGCATAATTTAGACTCATATCGTGTCGCCACTAAAACTCACTTTAATTTCTTTAATACAGGGACAGACTCAAAGACTTAAAAAAGTAAATTGCCATGAACAATCACAGCATTGACAAAATATGTAAGCTTTTCACTGCATAAGAAAGTTGATTTACAGGAACTTCAGAATACAGCTATATGAAAAGTAAATGAAATATTGACTAAAAGACTAGGTAGGCACTATTTATTCCCTTTAATATTATACCTCAGGTCAAACATATTATTAAAATTTTTGAAAAAACAACTGAAATCACCTTCTCGTATTCTTCCCAACGAGCAATGACACTGACTAGACAGTTTTATGACCATATTGCAGAGCTCCAGTTAACAGGAGTGTTTGGTGAGAATAATTAAGAGATATTTTTTCTTTCTTTTTGATAGAAAACATGTTGTGGCATCTCAGATTTCTTATGTTTTTATGGAGAAACAATGAAAAGGTTATCCTAGAATTATCATCAATTACTCTTGTTTAAGATTCGGCTTCGGTTGTTGTAACTGACACAACTAAAAGCCAGGCTTTTGGCTGGTACTATTTCCGATTCTAGCATACAGCCTGACACGTTATGCTGCGTCTACATCAGACATTTTTGTGTTTTAAAATTTTATTTATCCTCAAATCAAACTAATAAAATAGGAAATAATTTTACTTGATTAAAAATCAGACAACATACAACATAAGTTTATTTTAATGTGATATAACCTGCATGAAATTACAAAAAATCAATGACCTTACCTACAACAATTTTTTTTTTCTTTAAGTTCCAACTTGTGAACTATTAAAAATAGACGTGGTGTCCGCCCACCCCATATAGATTTTACTGGAATAGTCCAATACTCAACAGAACCTCACATAAGTCTTTTGATAATAAATTTATACAAGGTTCTCTATGTAACCATTATAAATTGTTTTGTAGATGCTATGCAGGTGATTCTACCACACAAGGGGAAAGAGAATGCCACCATTTTGTCATGTCTGTATGGACTGAGTGGTGATATTAGACTGGTTCTCATCAAGTCCACGATGTCTGACTTAGACTGGGACAAAATGGGTAGTGATTCAACAAGTGAAGAGACATCCATTTTAGAGATGGCTGAAAAAGAACTAGAAATATGTGGTAAGTTCATCCTGCTCTTTTGATATGATTTAGATGAAATTTGGTACCAGTCACTGGCAGATTCAGAGAAGGAAAAGGGAAGGTTGAGGACAGGTGGTTCAGACTTGACCTTTGATTTTCAAAATATTGTGCAAATAACAGCATTTTTTCAGCCAATATTTTAAGTTGGCCTTCTTGGACTCGCTAAAAATTAGTGGACCCTACCTGACAATTTTTTTTTGTATCCTTCAACATAATTGTTATGTGGTACTTTTACCCACCAGTAAAATGACCTTGGAGTTTAATGACTTTAGAAAGGCCAACCTCCCCCACTCACCCAAAGAACCCTCTGATTTTTGCACGCAAGGCCATATCTCGGTAACCATTGCATGTATTGCATTGCATCTTCACACAAGACTTCCCAGTCATCACACCTTATATAATAACTAAGTTAAATAACTTTAATATAATGCAAAGTATGGTCCTTCTTTGACTTTGACAGAAATTCTTGTTTAAGTGTTGCATACAAGTGCCATCAAGTCCATATCTCACTTAGGTATTTAATTGCATTTTCATACAAGACTTTCCAGTCATTTAACCTACTACAATAACTAAGTTAGATAACACTTGCTTAATATAATGCAAATTATTACCATTGTTCGACTTAAAAATTCTTATTAATGTTTTGCGTATTCAAGGTGTTCGTTCTTAGTTCAGGGAACTGTCTACTTTTTTGATGATAATTAAAGGAATACCGCAATACATAAGGTCAGGTTAGTCTGATGTTGAAAAAATTCCTAAATTGTCAATAACATGTACATTGTTTTTTCTATAGAGTTTGAATGGACATGGCAAAGAGGAACAGACATGGAATCAAACCTGCGCACATGTGTCATGTGCTACACAAAGTCTATTGATCTGATTTCCAAGAGAAACAAAGCAAAGTGTGTGACTGCAGGAAAAAGAAAGGGCAATGCTCTAAATGAACTTGGTGTGTGGTGCATGCATCAGGCACAGTCATTGTTGCAATCTGGAGGTAAGAAACCTAATGTACGGTAGATGCATCAGGCACAGTCTGACATGTTCCTTGGGTGACCCTCTACCAAGTTTGTTCAAGCCAGCTTGATTCGTAAAAAAACATGGCCGCCAGGGTTCGGGGCAAGTTTAATTAATAAAAACTTAAAAAATCTTCTTGTCAGAAACTACTGGCTCGATTTTAAAATAATTTCACAGAATTGTTCCTTGGGTGACCCTCTACCAATTTTGTTCAAGCCACCTTGATTGTTCAAAAAACATGGCCGCCAGGGGGTGGGGTAAGTTTACTATATAAGCTTTAGTAAAAATTTTAAAAATCTTCTTGTCAGAAACTACTGGCTCTATTTTAAAATAATTTCACAGAAATGTTCCTTGGGTGACCCTCTACCAAGTTTGTTCAAGCCATGTTGATTTGTCAAAAAACATGGCTACCATAGGGTGGGGTTAGTTAACTATATAAGCTATAGTAAAAACTTAAAAAATCTTCTTGTCAGAAACTACAAGCTTGATTTTAATATAATTTCACAGAAATGTTCCTTGGGTGACCCTCTACCAAGTTTGTTCAAGCCATCTTGATTCGTCAATAAACATGGCCCTTAGAGGGCGGTGCAAATTTGATTAGTAAAAAACTTAAAAAATCTTCTTGTCAGAAACTACTGGCTCGATTTTAAAATAATTTCACAGAAATAATCCTTGGGTGACCCTTTACCAAGTTTGCTCAAGCCATCTTGGTTTGTCAAAAAACATGGCAGCTAGGAGGTGATGTTAGTTTACTATATAAGCAATTGTAAAAACTTAAAAAATCTTCTTGTCAGAAACCGCCTGATCAGTTTTAAAAGAAATTCACAGAAATGTTCCTTGGGTGACCCTTTACCAAGTTTGTTCAAGCCGTTGTGATTTTTTAAAAAAAAACATGACCTCACAGTGAGGTGCTAGTTTACTATATATAGGCAGCTATAGTAAAAACTTCAAAAAACCTTTTTGTCAGAATTTACTGACCTGATTTCGATGTAATTTCACTGACATTTACCATCGGTGAACCTCTACGCATCTGTTACATCTTCAAAACAAATCAAAATTCTAACTACTTGCCGATCTCGTTTTTCTGCAATTTTGAGTGTTCATGTATTATATAATCTACTTAAGTTGGGTGACCAAAGGTCAGTCAGGTGAGCGATATAGGACCATCTTGGCCCTCTTGTTATAATTTAATATCCTAAGACCCTGTGGACCTGTTGTTTGACTTTTTACTTCCTTGTCTTGATTATATGTATATAGACTGCCTGTGGATACAGACACTCATTGTAAAACCTAAGATTATTAAGTTTAGGTACTAATCAAATATCAAATGACATTGTGTCAGCTGAACAGTTAATCAAGATTTTATGTTAGGATCATAAAACCTTTGCTTTCATTATAACTTTTGCATTTTAACAATGTTTGACTGATAGTGTGTTAATTTACCTTTTTACAACTGCATGAACCCTGTCCTACTTTTGTTTTATTGGTGGTACATATAACAAAGGTCAATGTAATTTACCTTTTTACAACTGCATAAACCCTGGTCTACTTTTGTTTTATTGGTGGTACATATAATAAAGGTCAATGTAATTTACCTTTTTACAACTGCATGAACCCTGGTTTACTTTTGTTTTATTGGTGGTACATATAATAAAGGTCAATGTAATTTACCTTTTTACAACTGCATGAACCCTGGCCTACTTTTGTTTTATTGGTGGTAATAAAGGCAAGTTAATTAAGGTAATTTACTTTTTTATGCTCCCCTAAAGGGGAGAAGCATACAGTCGCCTCTTGTCCCCAAGTTCTTGTCCGGGTTATTTCTCTACAACCCCATGTTAGAAATGCGCATATTGTCTTTGTGTTCTGGTTCGATGATTTTTCATGGAGTTGTGGCCCTTTAATTGAGTCTGTGACCAAATTCTTGTCCACGCTATTTCTCTACAACCTCAGGTTGGCATTTTTTAAATGTGTTACTACCAAGTGCAGATGGGCATATTGTCTTTGTGATTAGGTTTGATGATTTTTCATGGAGTTTTGGCCCTTTGATTCTGTCTGTGACCAAATTCCTGTCCGCTCTATTTGTCTGCAACCCCATGTTGGAATTTTATGAAACTTGCTAGGATGCATCATTACCAAGTGGAGATGCGCATATTGTCTTTGTGTTCTGGTTTGATGATTTTCCATGGAGTTGTGTCCCTTTGACTGAGTCTGTGACGGAATTATTGTCCGCGTTATTTCTCTACAACCCCATGTTGGAATTCTATGAAACTTGTTAGGATGCATTATTACCAAGTGCAGATGGGCATATTGTCTTTGTGTTCCGATTCAATGCTTTTTCAAGGAGTTATTGCCCTTTGATTGAGTCTGTGACCAAATTCTTATCCGCGCTATTTTTCTACAACCCAAAGTTGGAATTTCATGAAACTTGCTAGGACGCATCACTACCAAGTGCAGATGTGCATATTGTCTTTTAGTTCCGGTTGATGATTTGTCACAGAGTTTCGGCTTTGATATTGTCTTTGACCAAATTCTTGTCTGCGCGATTTCTCTACAACTTCAGGTTGGAATTTTATAAAAACTTTGTTTTACATGCTTGTAATACATAGTCGCATGTGTCCATCCCCAAATTCTTGTCCAGGCTCTTTCCCTAGAACCATTGATTGGAATTTAATGAAAGTAGCTATGATGTATCATTACCAAGTGGAGATATGCATACTTTCTTAGTGTTAACATTTGATGATTTTTTACGGAGTTGTGGCCCTTAGATTACATCCATTACCAAATACTTATCCTTTCCATTTCTCTTTCTAGAAGCTGGAATTTTATAAAACTTGCCAGAAAGCATCACTACCAAGTGGAGAGTGTGTGTATTGTCTTTGTGTTTTATTTCTATGATTTTTCACAGAGTTATGGCCCTTTGATTCTGTCCATTACCACACATCATTGTTTTGATCTTCAAGAACATGGAAGTGCAATGAGACTTGGAACATCAATCTTGTTACAACTGCATGAACCCTGGCTTACTTTTGTGTAATAAAAACTTATAAGTGTATTTAGGGTAATTCATTTATCATCATGTAATAATGTTTTAGACTCTTCTCCATTGACAGTGCTGTGTGTTTCATCAAAGTATCAACTTTTATTAGGAGAAGGATGATTAAAATAATAAAATATTAATGTAATTTGTACACACAAGCATGTGGCTGAACACACTAATATACTTTCGCTATATGATATTTTAGCTTTTCTGAGCAAAAGTCTGGCAAGCTAAATGCCAAGGCATGTGGTATGTAACCTACCATTTGTGTTAAGTAAACAGCATTTTTTTCTCTGAATCCACCTGGCAAATTATACTTTGGGTTAATGAACAGATTTTCACTTTAACCTACACTAGAATGACACCAAGATTTGATGTCTTTTTCCAGTAGACATGTGCACCTGGCATTCATTGTTGTTCATAGTAAAAATTTAGGTAGGCGAACATGGTCAAAATGGCTAAAATCCAAAATGATTGCCAAAATCATCTTTTTGACCTTTTAGTATAAGTAACATTATTTAACAAAAAAAAAAGAATACAATGATTTTATATATTATTATACAGATCTTTCTGATTTATAACAATCTATGCAATCCCGGTCGAGGTTCGAACCCACAACCTTGCACATGTGAAGTGGACACTCTACCACTACACCACTGCTGCAGTTATGTTCAGTAAAGCAGTATAGACCTTCATGAACTTCTTGTTTTAATTGTAATAGATAACCTCTTGTTTTGTATTTGATGTTCATAATATTTCATTACAGAAATCGGAAGCTTGCCATCGGAAGAAATAGAATACTTATGGCGGAACAGTAAAGACGCCTTACTACAAGGTATCGAGACATTTGAAGCTGCAGGAGATGTAGCCAATCAGGTTTTGCTACACTGTAACATTGGCCGGCTGATGAGGCTCTGTGCGCAGACATACACGCATATATCTGTCAAGGGAGAGAAGCAAGAATTTACACCTGTAGAACGATACTATTTTAACATGGTATGTTTATTCTGAACTGCGGAGAAATATTTTTTTCCTGTGTTCTGGATGGAAATTGCGTCAGATGACCCATAGCCAGTCAGCTGAAGAAGGCGAAGTGATAATGCCAAACAATCTAAGTCAATAAAAAATGTTATAGTAATGGAAAATTCTGCTAGAATTGAGGGTTATTTATATCTGTGGATCGACTGGCCTTTAAAACACTGTAGCACCTTCAGTTTTCTTATGATCCTGGTTTAACATGGCCATGAAAGATATGATGAGTTATTGAACTGGCCAGATTTTATTCTAATGGATACAGTTATGGCCCTTGATTGAATGAAACATTTTGTTATTATACCCCCGACAAACGAAGTTTTGAGGGGGTATACTGGAGTCACCCTGAGGTCGGTCCGTCGGTCTGTCGGTCTGTCCTTTGCAATTTTCCTTGTCCGGAGCATCACTTGAAAAGTACTGGATGGAATTTCATCAAACGTCATACAATGGTAGAATATAATGAGAGGAAGTGCAGTGTACAAGAAACATAACTCTATTCTTGCTAATTACAGAGTTATTGCCCTTTGATATTTTTTCTTGTCCGGAGCATAACTTGAAAAGTACTGGATGGAATTTCATCAAGCTTCATACAATGGTAGAATATAATGAGAGGAAGTGCAATGTACAGGAAACATAACTTTATTCTTGCTAATAACAGAGTTATTGCCCTTTGATATATTTCCCTTTGATTTTTTTTCTTGTCCGGAGCATAACTTTTAAAGTACTGGATGGAATTTCATCAAGCTTCATACAATGGTAGAATATAATGAGAGGAAGTGCAATGTACAGGAAACATAACTTTATTCTTGCTAATTACAGAGTTATTGCCCTTTGATATATTTCCCTTATCCGGAGCATTACTTTTAAAGTACTGGATGGAATTTCATCAAACTTCATACAATGGTAGAATATAATGAGAGGAAGTGCAGTGTACAAGAAACATAACTCTATTCTTGCTAATTACAGAGTAATTGCCCTTTGATATATTTCCCTTGTCCGGAGCATTACTTTTAAAGTACTGAATGGAATTTCATCAAACTTCATACAATGGTAGAATATAATGACAGGAAGTGCAGTGTACAGGAAACATAACTCTATTCTTGCTAATTACAGAGTTATTGCCCTTTGATATATTTCCCTTGTCCGGAGCATTACTTTTAAAGTACTGGATGGAATTTCATCAAACTTCATACAATGGTAGAATATAATGACAGGAAGTGCAGTGTACAAGAAACATAACTCTATTTTTGCTAATTACAGAGTTATTGCCCTTTGATATATTACCCTTGTCTGGTGCAGTACTTTTAAAGTACTTTTTAAGCCATCAGTGATAACAGTTTAATAAAGTTCATGAAAGAACCAAGTTGATGAATACATGGAGTTTGAGCAAAGCAGGTTCGATATTGTATTCCTAGTGCTCTTGTTTGTTTCTTATCCATAAAATTGTTGTCCCTCAACATAACTCGAAAAAGTATAACATTTACTGACTGCCATGAAAGCTTGTACACTGCACAATAATTAAAAAGACCGTTTTTAATTTTAACAAAACCATAAAAAAATTAACAATACAAACAACTCAATCCATAACATTCTCTTTTATTAAGAATTTTTTTTGTCTGGAGCATAACTTTAAAACTATTGGATATAATTTAATAAAACTTCATACAATGGTTAACCATTTTCTGTCATGGTGGCGTTCGGGGGTATTCATCACTAGAGTGATGGGTCTAGTTTGTCTTGTTAACACTTGAGCTCTTTCAGTTTTCTCCTGATTGTCATTAAACTTGGTGTGAATGTTTGTAAGTATTAAAGCTCTGATGCCTTCCTGATAATTCCTGATCAGACTGGAAATAGTAGAGTTATTGCCCTTAGGTGATTTGAAAAATGCTGAATTTTGCCTTGTAAACACCATTTCAGTTTTCATTACATCTGAACAAAACATATCAAGGATGATTATGACCATTAAATCTCAAAAAAAAAACTTGAACTGACTTATTTGAATCATGGCGAACGGCGGAGCAATATAGGCCCACTGTTTTTGTTTTTTGTTTTTATACAAAAATGCTTTTAGCTGATGCCTGCACTTTCAGAACCATTCTTATGATAAAATTTTATTGTTTTATATATGAATGGACTATCAGCTGAAATCAAAACTAGCTTAATAAGGGGTAACTTTGTAGTTTTAAAGTTTTTATAATTACTTATATATACTTAACGCCATTAAAAGCGCATGTGTTTGACTATTGAATATATTTTAACCTAGATTTGCTATCATTTTTATTTGTTCATATATTTCGACCGCAGATAATTTGTTAAAGTGGTGCAATTGTTGGAATAAAATCGAAAAACAAGGTAAGAAAGTTTTGTCTTGGTTTATCATTCGTGTCATATCTACCATATATTTGAAACAATATCCATACTGGCTTTAAATATGTATAAACAGATTGTCAACTAATGCCAAAACAAACCAGTCAGGATCATTTCATATCTGTTTATATCAATTGACAGGCTATAGATTACTACAAAAAGGCTCTGATCCTTGGGGAGCAAGGCTTCAAAAGTGTTCATGACTCAATTGTGTGGGAGCTATCAACAACTTATTTCAACATGGCCACCCTGCTGCAGGATTATGCCCCTCTGTCATCGGTAAACAAGGGAGAGGTAAGAAATGTGAGCTATAACATTAACTTAACCCTTTACTCCATAGATACGCGTTTTCCCGCACCAATCACAGAAGGCCTTTGAAAACAGTTCAGGAAGAGTTCAGATTGCTTGTAATGTTAATATCTTGGCACCATTCCATTACAACATAAGGAACAATAATTTATTTAATTATAAGAGAGCCTAACTGAACCTAGATCACCTACTGTAAAGAGACAATACCAAAGATGACAATTTTTAACAAGGCAAGAACCACACTTCAGACATGTATATTTGGTCATTTGAGTTATCATAGATATATAAAAGTTTTGTGAATATCAAATGAAAACTGGAGGCGCTGGAGAGTACATTAATTCATTTAACTTTTCTCAATTCAAGGGCAATAACTCTTGGCATTAATTATCCAATCTGAACACTTCCTGCACTGTTTTCCGCACTCTGTCAGTTAATATAAACATATTTTCACCCAATAATTTAAAAGCCTTCTATATTGGGTGTCCAAAAGCGTCTGTATTAGGTGTCCAAAGGCGTCTATATTAGGTGTCCAGAGGCGTCTATATGAAGTAAAGGGTTAAACATGATGCTAAGTAAGGATTGGGTTGCTTGGTGTTGGTAAATGTGGCCGGATGGATGCATATGACACTATACAGAATATATTTTTCGACAAGTTGGTGATCTCTGACAAAGCCACTTGGGCCAGCGAACTCAGTCAGTAAAGTGTCTCATTGTCAATCCAGAAGTCCTTGCCCAGACTGGGTGTGGTGATTGGTCATGAACATTGCTCTACACCCATGAGTCTCCCACCTCTATGTTTGTCGGGAAGTAGTTAGAGCTAAGATGTGTCTAATACTGATTAGCCGCCTAGATGATCATTAAATATGCTGACCACCATTAAATTACTGAAAAACTGTTAAAAAAAACAACATCATACAAACAAACTGAGACAGTTTTGATGTTCCCCAACTGCTTTTGTTTTAAGGTACATTGTATAATATTATTGAAATTGTTTTTCTAAACTTTAATTTTTATATATAAACAAATACATACACAAAAATAATTTTTCTGCCAGGTTGAGAAAGAAATTGTTACATTGATGAATAAATCACTAAAATACTGTAAAACAGAAGTGGGGAATGCAAGCCAGCCAATGTACCAGTACCGTGCGGCCACAATACATCACCGACTGGCATCCTTGTTCCATAGCACAGTCAGAGGAAATGTGAGTCACCATTATTGCAGCTTGACTGCTGCTATTTATATGTTTAATAGTTCATGTCATTTGATTTCATACTTAACTTTGACCCACACCTTATCAAAGAAAATTTGCCAAAGTAATGGTAGCTGTCCGCTTGATCCTTTGTCCATCTGTCACAACTTTGTTATTTTACCTCCTAATACATATTCATGCTATATAGTTGAAACTTTGGGATAATTTTCAATGTGGTGTGCAGATGTGTATTTGATACTCTCAGCATTCTTATTTAATTATTTTCCAAGATAGCCCTTTTTCAAATGTAGTTTAATGTGTAAGATTCTCTCTTCCACTTATGAAACAAATTCCATCCACCTTAAAGGTTTTTTTGTTGTTTTTTAAACCAATTTATTTATGCCGAATTGTGAAGAAATCTCAAAGCCTATATGAACCACTCTTGAGTCCACTTCCTGAGAAGAACCAATGGTGAGAGTTGTTTTTTTGAAAGGCATTGCGTCGAGCTAGGGATCGACCCCACAACCTCTGGCAACAGTAGTCAACACTCTATCCACTACACTGCTGTCCCACTTTGCTATAAAGTTCACTATAACTGTAATCATGTATAAGTTTTGTATAATTTCAATGTTAACATAAATAAAACTTGATATTGGGTCCTCTAGTGTTCAGACCAGAAGAAGAAACACCTAAGACATTTGTGTGAGAGTCACTACAACCAGGCTGTGAAACTGTTCCGTGTGATGGAGTGTCACACAGAAGGTTTGCAGGTCCAGTTGGAATACGTAGCTCTGCTTGAATACTGTTTAACATGTAAGTAGGCTGTATTGGATGGTCAATGTACAAATACTATACTCTATGTCTGGAGTCAACTTGAAATATATATACATGTATGGTATGCTTCATTAGTATGGCATGACTGTAGTATTACCTGGTGGCAGGAGAGGATTTGCTCGTCCGCCGCTGCTATGTATAGTGTCCTTGAATAAGACACTTTATCCGCATATGCGTAGATAAACTGAAACTGCATTAATTACATTCAAATAGTGATTTAACTGACATTAAGCATAATGGCAGGTACAACCTCATTCATTTAAATGGTGAAATATGTTCTAGTATATAGTTTGTAGTACAACACTTCGATGAAAGATAGAACATGCATTGAAAAAGTTATTTCTCTATTAGTGGCTGTGATGTTTTAAGGCAGATTTTTAGATACTAATATTTGTTTGACTATATTCTGGGTTTAAATGACTATTTTTTTTTTACTGTACTCTAGTACAAGGAAATCCAGGAAGTCGTCTTAGATTGGTTCTGCAGATGTTGCATTGTCTCACAGATTGCCAGGAGTCTCTGAAGGGCTTTATTGTGCTGCTTGATGACAAAGAATATGAAACCAATCTACAGGGAGAAGGGGAAACAATTACAAAGATAATGGAATCTAGACTACAGTTTGTGCTGTTGCAGTTAATGAAGGCGTATAGTATTGTAACGTCAAAGAAAAGGTGAGATATCTGATTCAGTGTTGTCTGCTTCAGAATGGACAACGGTTTGGTAACATTCTTGTGGGGTTTTCCTCTCTATATCTATTATTCATTGAAGAAAATTTAGCATTGCATGCTCCAGAATAGCAAATGTCAGATCATCAGTTAACTGAATCATATCTCTGTCATAACTTTGAGATTATTGAAGAGATTTTCATTAAATGTCGCACAAACAGCAAGGGATATCTGTCATGCACAAGAATAAGTCTCTAAAAGTTTGGAGTCCCACTTGGAGGTTAAAGGTTAAAAGAGTAAAAAACATCATTCAGTTTTATTTAAAAACAGCTCCACTTAATTTCATACAATGTTATTCACAACGAGGTGGGTCATGAATATTTAATAAATCTATCTTATCTTGGCTCGACGCGGGTACTTGGCTCTGATTCTATCCATGATATGGACTAAAGATTGATCCCTATAAGTTTAAACTTACTTTGTAATTAAGCTAAAATAAAATAAAAATTGTAATTTTTTATTTCCTTTCTCCAATATAGTACAATAAGTTTAATGACAACTACAATTTACAACATGTATTGCATAAACACAAGTAATATATTTTTATATGAAAATTATATAAAATAATTCAGCATAAACGAATATCATAATTATTTTGAAGTTTGTGTAGGGCATCCAGCTTTCTTTCAACAAGTCTTTCCCCAAAGAAAGGAGCTAGCATACCCTTCAGACAGTATAAATATGCTAACATTGTTATACCAAATAAAAGTTAAGTTTTGTTTTATATACTAGTAATATTTCTATTTTCAGTAAGGAGAAACTTTGCCTTGTTGACGAGCTGAAAGTTCTTTATGCCAAAAGTATACAACGGACTTCAGTTGGAAAGACAGAGGATGCTTTAAGGGACCGGTGTTTGTTCTTACAAGGGATATTAGAACAATCTTACATTTTTTATCAAAGAATGCAAACAGTGGAACAAGATTTAAATGTCACTTGACACAGTTCGCTTGCTATTGTATAATTCTTTTATTCTCCCCCCCCCCCCCCCCCCCCCCCCCCCTCTGAAGGGGAATATGGTAATGGATTCAGTTTGTTCAACTGTCTGTCCATGCATTCATCTGTAACACTTGTCTGAAGTATAACTACAAAACTGTTCAAGCAATTTTGTTGAATCTTCACATAATGACAGAGGACATTGAAAGGAAGTGCAGTGTACAAGAACCATAACTCTACCTTGCTTACTTTTTTAATTATATCCCTTTATTAAATTTACTTTTAATGGGCGTAACTTTAAAAGTGCTGAATGGAATTTATTCAAACTGCATATTATAACAGAGGACATTAAGGGGAAGTGTCTAAGAACCATAGCTCTACCTTGCCTCAATTTCAATTATCCCCATTTATTACTTTTAGCATACTTGCAATAAAGATTACTCAAGAACTATTGAAAGGATTCGGTTCATATTTCACACAATGATAGAGGGCATTGAGAGGAAGTGCATTGTGTAGAAAGCATAACTCTTTTCTTCTGTCTTCACAGAATTATTCCCCTTTGATATTTTCCCTTGTTTGGAGCATACCTTGAAAAGCTGTGAAGTGAATGCTTTGAAACTGAATGCAATGATAGAGAGCATTGCCAGAAAGAGGACAGTACAAGAGTTTGTTTCGGCGAGGTTGATTGACCATGTCTAACATGGCTCTTGTATAAAATTATTTTGCTGTTTTGCTTTACAAGATGAAGACGATATTGAAGTCACAAGTAGGTATTCTACATTGAATTGCTTGTTCAATACTTTCTTTATAATTTTGTCCTCGGGAAACTTAATTTCAAGCAAGTCCTGTGATAGTTTATTATTTCTAAATAACTGTGTAATGCTAATATAAGAATGCGTCAGTTATAATGTTGCCATGGTATTATGACATGGTATTTTAGTATGTGATAAATGTGCTTTTTAGCTACACTTTTATTGTCAATATAAAAATGTGATAATCATAACCTTTTGTTTGTCGTTATTCTGGTATATTGGTTTCGCCACGTATGTCTATATTCCTTCTTTCTTTTAAATTTTCCATAGTTGTTGCCTATGACTTGAGTCGACAATTTCATACGAAGACGGAGATGAGTAGCTTATGGGTCAACGTCACATTTAGTTAAAACTTATTTTTTTTACTTTGATTGTGAAACAGGTTCTTACAACAAATCACGCTCGAAGTCTTCCTTGGTAGAATCATTAGTAAGTACATGTATATGCAGAAAAAGTGTCTTGCTCAAGGACACCACACAGCCAAGGTGCAGGATTGAACCGATGACCCTCTGATCATGGGTTTGGTTCTCTACCACTGAACTACACGCAGTCTATGTAACACAGGAATAGGCGGTAAAGCTGCTTGGACAATGTTGGATTTTTTTTAATTCTACTCATCCTTGTAAGCAGCTTTAATCCCTCCCCTAGCCTTTTACTGATTTCCGCCATAAAACAGTGACTAATTAAGAAGGAGTTGGTTTGGGTGAAAATATAATAAGTAAAATGAAACAAGATAGTTTTAGCACTTTTCAACCATCGTTTCAATATTTCCACAGAAAGTGTCGTGCATTTTTTGAAGTTGTACTGATTTCCCACCATAAAGCAGTCACTAATTAAGGGAAAGAGGTGTTAAGGTGAAAGTATAATGTTGCAAATGGTGTTTATTACAGAAAATTATATATCTAGTTATATATGCTATCATGAGACTTTTAAAAGTAATATTAGTTTAAACTTATTTATTTTACTTTGATTGTGAAACAGGTTCTTACAACAAATCACGCTCGAAGTCTTCCTTGGTAGAATCATTAGTAAGTACATGTATATGCAGAAAAAATGTCTTGCTCAAGGACACCACACAGCCAAGGTGCAGGATTGAACCGATGACCCTCTGATCATGGGTTTGGTTCTCTACCACTGAACTACACGCAGTCTATGTAACACAGGAATAGGCGGTAAAGCTGCTTGGACAATGTTGGATTTTTTTTAATTCTACTCATCCTTGTAAGCAGCTTTACTCCCTCCCCTAGCCTTTTACTGATTTCCGCCATAAAACAGTGACTAATTAAGAAGGAGTTGGTTTGGGTGAAAATATAATAAGTAAAATGAAACAAGATAGTTTTAGCACTTTTCAACCATCGTTTCAATATTTCCACAGAAAGTGTCGTGCATTTTTTGAAGTTGTACTGATTTCCCACCATAAAGCAGTCACTAATTAAGGGAAAGAGGTGTTAAGGTGAAAGTATAATGTTGCAAATGGTGTTTATTACAGAAAATTATATATCTAGTTATATATGCTATCATGAGACTTTTAAAAGTAATATTAGTTTAAACTTATTTTTTTTACTTTGATTGTGAAACAAGTTCTTACAACTTAGACAAATCATACTCGATATCACGCCCGATATATATATTAGGTAGCAACCGTAGCACTTTTCAACCATTGTTTCAATGTTTCAACAGGAAATGTCATGGTTGATTGACTCAGAATTTCCAAAAATAACAAATAAATAAAAAAATGTATAAAAAAAATATCATATTCTAACCCTTGAAGCCCGTGTGGTTCTGGCTAAGAATAGAATCACTGCCGATCTCTTCAGAGGGGTAGGAATCCTCTGAATGGGTGTCCTGTTCATTTTATCATTTTTTGTCGTGTTCACTATTGTGATTAAATTATCAACCCCTGTGTGGTTCCAGGGAGCCACGAGTGATGACGAGAATAGGATCACTGTGGCTTATGCATGGCGTAAGAAGCGACAAATTGAGTAATACGATAGAATTTGCTGAAACTCTGCAGGTATCAAGGTTCTAGGTTCATTCTGCATATTCATTTGTTGGTGTATTTTCTTTTTAATCTATGTTAATTTGTTGTTTTTGTACATGAAGAGTGAACCTGGAATCTTTTTCCTGTTGGCGTCGAATAACCTATAATGTGTTGGTACGCCGTAAAACCCTATTCATTCATATTCATTGTTCATTCTAACACTTCGTCGTAAATTTCACCACCATCCTGCGTTATTCCAGACTTCCGACGTTACCTCCTCCATCTCATCCGGATGTCTAACCACGAATATGCAAAGTATGCCCTAGTAAACATCTACAAGATCATAAATAATATGTACTTTTTATCCCACGCAACGTACGTTGGATATAGTTATGCTGTTCGTTTATCCGATTTTTTCGTGTTACTCTTGCGCAATATATCATATATTATTATATATGAATGATAATAACAATTTTTCAGTCCTCCGTTACAGGAGAGCACTGTAGCAAACCTTAGTGTAACAAATTCATTTTTTGTTACTCTAGGGGTCATAATCGCAACCTTTAGTGTAACAAACATATTCTGTTTGTTACACTATACGTGACGATTTTAAGGTCGAGGTCAGTATCAACGCCTACTGAAAATAGAACATTGTCACACCACTGCTCACAGGCCTTATTTTCTATCAAATTTTGATGCAGTTGTTGATGCAGAACCAAGATACTTCTGACGAGAAATAAAAACAGAATTCTATTTGTAAAAAATCAGTTGCCTGTGAATTATGGATGACTAATTTGCAAGTTATGAAACCTTCGTGTTCTGTTTCATAACATTTAGTCAGGAGATACAAGTTTCCTATCCTTGATTTGAGCAAAAATTATTTTGTTACAGTAAGAGTTACGGTTGGCGACCCTTAGTGTAATAAAAACATTTTGGGTTGCCATAGACACATTTTGTACCATATATAATGAAAATAATAATGCAGAGAAAAGAAAGAACAAAAACACGCTCGTGCGCGCGCACGCACGCACGCACACACACACCTACAACTATGTTTAAGGTAATATATTCACACACAATATTCACATATAAACAGTTTTGTTTTAGACATATATAATGCGAGAAATAATACAATTTCAGTAACGTTCTGCAAATTGGCAACCCCACATTACGCGTTCCTAGTACGGTTAAAATGTTTGAACAAATTGATGTTTTAAACTAATGCAATATTTAAGAATGATTCGGAAAAAAACCCAATATTTTCTTATCGTTTAAACCGTTTTCTTTTCTGAAAATCGACAGAAAGTAGGGTTAATAATGACTTTGCGTATGTAATTTATGGCCCTTCACGCCGTTCATTTGATGTTCCATTAAAATGGTATATGACTGTATTATTTTTAAAAACAAGTTTGGAGCTGCTCAGATACTTTGTGCAAAAGGATTGCTATAACACATATGGGCAATATATTAAAAAAATAACTCCAAATTTTTAGTTTAATTTTCATTATTAAAATACACACATATTTAAAAATAACAGTTTTTACACCAAATATATATTTTTCTTTAAAAGTTAATTGTTGAACTGGACAATCTTTTTCAAATTTTCAAAATTCACCAAGTATAACGTCTTCGTTTAAGTGTTAAAAAATCTTGTTTGCTGTCTTAAAGTCCTCTAAATCTTACATTTACCATAAATTCATTTTCAAATTTTACAAAATTATTTTACTGAGCTTATAATCAATTTATGACTCCCAAACAAGAACAATTTGGTTTAAAGTGCTTCTAATGCTCTCCCAAAGGGGGGGGGGGGGGGGGGGCATAGTCGCCGCTTCGTACGCGCGTGCGTCCGTCCGTCCGGGTTATTTCTCTACAATCTCTATTTGGAATTTTATGAAACTTGCTGGGATGCATCATAACCAAGTGCAGATGCGCATATTGCCTTTGTGTTCCGGTTCAATGATTTTTCACGGAGTTATGACCCTTTGATTCTTCGGTGACAACATTCTTGTCCGCGCTATTTCTCTACAACCCCAAGCTCAAATTATCTGAAACTTGCTATGATGCATCACTACAAAGTGGAGATGCGCATATATTTGTGTTCCGGTTCGATGATTTTTAATGGAGTTATGGCCCTTTAATTGAGTCTGTGACCAAATTTTGTCCGCGCTATTTCTCTACAACCTCAGGTTGAATCCCACTGATATAATCAGATTAATCCCAGGAAACAGTGGTTAGGTTAACTGATCGTCTGTTAGCCCTCGATGGCATAAAAATGACGCTAAATATTCAATCAATCAATCAATCAACTTGGGTTACCTGTCTGACACCCCACCCGCTCCACCAAATTTATTTTGTATTCAGTTTGGTTTGAAAAATATTAAACATTGTTTGATTAGATTAAGATGTACCTGCTTTTTTCTTACGAAACTTTGATATTAAGTAATGTTCTGTGACAAGGGGAAAACAGTCAAATTACGCTATTCTCCAATAGATTCTTATTACATCGTCAAATCTGTGAGGAATGGTGACTCCGTCATTGCTATTTCCGTAGTTAGGTTTCGTTGGGTCATACGTAAGATTCATGTCTAGATGCAGAGACTGTACAATTTGCAAAGATTAACGAGATTGGGCACCCTAATGAAGTCCTTCTAAATAAAGACTCCACTTCAAATTTGGAATAGATAATCGTCTCTCATAACTTATTCCTGATGACAGGTGAAATGTCAGCGCTGTTATTTCCAATCAGCTTTGTTTATAAAAAGTCGCCGATAGAACCGCGTCGTGGGCGGGAATATCTTAAGAACGACAATGTTTAGGTTGGTTAATACCATACTTACCGGCGTCCACACGCACTGTTAATGAAGATAGAATCAGTGTAACCAATTTTCAATAAGTTTCTTGTTAGATCTGGTGTCAGATTTGTTTCTGTCCCGCTGGCTTTTCTCTGTTAGCATACGTCTGTGGTTTCTGTGAATGAATAATATACCTAATCTTTGGAATGAATGAAACGAGGTAAATGATAAAGGTTGAAAAGAGAACCTTTGAATAATGAAAAAATTATCCATTTATGCACGATCTTTCTGTTTTTCTGTCAAGTATGAATGGAACATCACGGCATTTTCAGTAATTATCATTGGTTAATACGTAAATTTTAACGTCATTGTTTCACGTCTGATAATGACCCTACGGTCATTATTTGACGTTTGAAAATGACTCGCCGGTTATAAGTTACTGTAAAAATAACGACACCCTACCCTTAAATAAAGACTCATCGTTTCAGTATCGCTGAGGTCGTAGGTGCGAGTCCCGCTCGGTCCAAAAATATGTGAGAAAGTGTGTCACTTGCGGAAGGACGGTGGTTCTACTCAGATTCATTCTGGGCTCTTCCTTCACCAGTTAAACTAGATGTGCTTTGAATAACCTGAAATGTGTTGAAATTGGCGTTAAACCCATTTAGAAATACCCAATTAAAATATATTTTAAAGGATCGACAGTTGGGTCCGGTTAGCTTAGTCAGTAACGCTTACATAGCACAATGTTAATTGATTATTTTAACACCGAGACCCACTTTCAAAACGGCAGAAAATCCAAAATGGCCGCCAAATTTGACAAACTCCATAACGTCTTTATATATACAGTAGTTAATGATATTTGATAGCTATTTATGACTAATGTTATTAAAACATTTTTATATGTGTTGATTTTATTTTTTTGATTGCAAAAGAATATTTTAAAATATAAAAATATGCAAAATATAGATTTAAAATCTTAAAAAATAGCAACAATTTCTATAATTTGAATATTTTATTATAATTTTGCCCAAATTTCGCATAGATATTTTACAAACTTAAAGTTACATACTTATAAGTTATAGAAATATAAGAATAAAGTTTCTAATGATATAGAGCAAAACGTTGTATCGTATATGCAAAATATGGTGGGTGGGGTAAATCAATGATGTATATAAATACTGAAGTGACCTTACATTTACATTATTTAATGAACTTTAGCCTGTAAATTTAACGAAATGTATTAAAAGGTCATAATTAAATATACACAAATTGCAAGATGTAATAGTATTTAAGTGAGTGATATGAAAAACTACGATATATATTGTATAAAGGTTTAAACAATTTATATATGGTATCTAGGCTGAGTCTGATGTATGGTATCAAGGCTGAGTCTGATATATGGTCTCAAGGCTGAGTCTGATATACGGTATCAAGGCTGAGTCTGATATATGGTCTCAAGGCTGAGTCTGATATATGGTCTCAAGGCTGAGTCTGATATACGGTATCAAGGCTGAGTCTGTTATATGGTATCAATGCTGAGTCTGATATACGGTATCAATGCTGAGTCTGATATATGGTGAAGGCTGAGTCTGATATATGGTATCAATGCTGAGTCTGATATATGGTATCAATGCTAAGTCTGATATATGTCTCAAGGCTGAGTCTGATATATGGTGAAGGCTGAGTCTGATATATGGTATCAATGCTGAGTCTGATATATGGTGAAGGCTGGGTCTGATATATGGTTTACTAAATCTGTTCAGTCTGTTCGTCAGTTTGTAAACATCACATGGCGTCTGTAATTTACCTTTCCAACCCCGAGCAAACTACCTTTATTGCTTGTGACCAGCCTCAAACAATTTCAATAAAACTGACCTGGTACATTCGAAGATACTAGTAGTCAGTATTGTATTGAAAGCTTCACATTTGGGCGACTACTTTGAACAATCTTGTAAACTGTCTTAGAAGTATCGGCTGAATTAGTACTCTGGAAAAGGCAGATAATGTATCAGAGGGCCAGGCCAGGCCAAGTACACTTTTTGCCTATCAGGTGACTGCTTGCGCATTTCACATATTTATGTAAAATGATTTTGGATTAAGTAACCAATATACAGATGATGGCAGTAGTAAAATTTTTTTATTGTTTGCATCATCGCAGAATTTTTAACTGATCTGTTAGTTACCTTGAAGTTTCATAAGGTCCCTGTAAGAATGCAACTTCAGCTTTACAAAAGACTCTTGTTGAACTTTTACTTTGGTTCCTTGTTGACATTTATGACGTGATTTTAGCGGACGAGATAGCAAAACAGTTTGCAAAATGGCAAACTTGTAGTGAACAATAAACACATCATTAGTTCCTTGTGTACCAACATACCAAACACAAATAACAAGCTTGTAAAATGAGATGGGGGATGTTCTGATATGGATGGTATTAGCAGTTAATATATTTTAGACGACACTGGAAAATGAATTTAAAATAACATAGAGCAAATGTTCAACAACACAAACAGGTCATATGTGTTAAATTAAGGCCTTAAGTAAGTGACCTCTGTCTGACTATGGAAGCAACAGGTTATCCATTTGTTAAGCACTCCGGAGATATGCTGGTATACCACAAAGGTTATGATATAGGTTTAGTTTATAACAATTTATATAGCTAGACTACGAAGTAAGGTTAGATTTTTTATGTATCAATCTGGTGTCCCTAGAATCAGAGTTGTTTTTGAGAAGTCAGAGGGTCGAGTTTGGATTCGAAATCTGGCATGAGCGGCTAATGATATCGAAGGCACTACTATGGCAGCAATGAATAATCCATTTGTGAAGCACTCTGGATATATGTTGGTATACGACACAGGCAATGATATAGGTTTGGTTTATATCAATTTATATAGCTGGACTGCTAAGTAAGATCAGAATTTATATGTATCACTCTGGAGTGCCATTTCTAGATAGATCCAGAGTTGGTTTTATGAGACCAGATGGTCGAGTTTGGATTCGAAATCCGGCATGAGCGGCCAGTGATATCGAAGGCACTACTACCCCACTTATCAAGTCTTGTGCGAAAGGCAGAAAAAAACACCAGATCCTCTCCATCAAGTGAAATATGCGCATTGGATCAAATCTTGACCTCCAAACTAAAACCAGCGTACAACTAAAAAAACACATTATGTTATTCACGGTGACACGGACCAAGTGAAATCTATAATTTGCCAGATATCCCAAGATCATGGTTAAAATGTGTTAAAATCAAGTATAAGAAAAGAACTCCCCGATGTAAGCAGATTGGTAGTGAGGAGTATATGCAGTGTAATCTTGAGCATGCTCTGCAATAGGAAATGGGATACATAAAAGCCATTTGAAGCTCCAAACTTCAGGGACGCATTTCTTGGGGTTGATTACGACAAGAAAGAACTTCTGGCCTGTCTGTTCTGTGAATAATAGTTAGTATATGTGTTTCAAACAAACACAGATATGGTCTGCCACTAAATGTATATGATAGATCATGATAGAAAGAAGTTGATACATATGTCCTGGTATAAGTTGACAATTTAATTTGAGTGTGAATTGTTTTGGGTTTGGAAGATACTTCTCATATGCATACCGTTTCATATCAACTTGATAAAGAGAGGACGAGGTCACTGCCAGCATTTCGTTCATTCACGGTGTGTAACCTAACTTCATCATTATTTAGTGGAAAAGGAAAAAAATAAAGTTCAGGGGAAACTCTGAACAATAAGGCATTTGTAACTATATTTTCTACTATCTCTAAAGAATCAATAAAATGTGTAATGCAATTGATAGAGTGAGTTGTAGTTAAGGTTTAGTTTACAATTAGTCGTTTTCCTTCGATTGCGAAACAAGTTCTTACAACTTACACAAACTACGTTCGAAGTATTCCTGGGTAGAACCAGTACTAAGTATATGTGGAAAACTGTCTTGCTCTAGGATACCACACATGGTCGTGGTGGGCGACAGGTTCGGTGTTCTACCACTAAACCACGTGCTCCACAAGTGATTTGCATTTGTCCCAACAATGACTTCTTCAAATGTAAATGTTCACACTTAAAGGTGACCAACTCAGCAATAACGCACCAAACGAACAGCTTATCAGGTCTTTTCCTATCATCATTTGACCCAAAAAGAACAGATTGGGAAAAATATGGGAACCGGTCTGGTCGTCTCTCTACATGCTGACAAATGGTATTTCAAAAGATGTAAACGTACCAAGGCTAAATATGTTGTACATCATAGTAATATACCAGTAGCTGTTGGATATTTCTTAAATTTAATCTTTAATTTATTTTAGCATTGACTGATGCTGGTACATAATGCCATATTGCTTTAACCCACCCGCTTTAAGCTGCATGTAGATACAGATCTTTCCTGTGCATTATTTCAGCAATTTTGTATTTTACATGTCTAATCATGAATTTTTGTAAAATTCGATGAAAACGTGCAAAAGTATTAAATAATATCTAAATATTAAGAAATCTTTGCTTATTTTGACGATCTTAGCCATTAGTGTGCATTTTATTTTACTTATAGAATAATTAGTCGCTATAAAATCATTAGAATTATTAAATATAAGTATAGTTTGATAACATTAGTCATAAAGAGTTAGAAGATGTCATAAAATACTGTAAATATAAGGACAAACGTGACATTTGAAAAATTTGGCGGCCATCTTGGATTTTTCTGCTATTTTGAAAGTGGGTCTCGGTGTAAAAATATTCAGTTAACCTGGTACTATGTTTGTGTCAAACTTGGTGTTTTCTCAAAAAAGGCACAATTCTTTCAATATACTGCACCATATTGCCCCACTATTGATGAATGATATACGACAGTGCGTCTAATTGACATTCGTTTCTCACCGCAGATTTAAGTGAGAAAGTTATCAGTTACTGGTGGAGATAGGTGTTATCAAGTACTGGTTATCCTTTCATTACTTTACCTATACAGTTCTAATATTTTTCTCTCTTTCCTATAGTAATTGTTCATCGCGGTGATTGTTTACTTTTGCCGCCTTCAGCATATCTCCGCTTCATCTCCTCTTCATCTATATTGAAGCTTGCTATGTGATGCTCCATAAAAAGTATTGGCTTGTTAAAGTTCAAAGAATCTGGACTATTCGCAATTAAAGATCTTTTGATCATTCCGACTGACAAAATACCCGCATTTTTACAAAAAGTAAAATGGAAGGAAGCGGTAAAATGAAAGGAATATGCAAGTCTTTGTCGCCGCGCTTTGCACGGTTCTAAAAAAGAGACCAGAGAATAGAGTTTGGCTAAAGGAACAACATGATTAAAATTTGTAGGTTCAGAACTATTTAACAATCAATTAATCACTCAATATTCTGCTTTAATAGCACCAGTGTATTGCTGAATAGACACGCGTAACATGAGTAATACTTGGTGAAATTTACAAATAGAAATTGAATACACCTCACATTGTGTTACCACATACAATACATACAGACACATACAGGCGGACGGACATACGGACAAAGAAACAAAGAGATAGGCAGACGAACGGCTGGACCAATTTGTAGTCAATTTCATTTATATAATGAAAATGACTGGTGATGAAGCAGGGTGGTCATTTCCCGACAAAGAGTTTAAACGGGGAGTCCAAATTTTATGAAGGGGTTGCAATTTTAACAGACGGGAGTCATTTTCTAAAACCAAACAATGGCCCCCAAATAAAGGTCGGGGTCATTATCCAACGGAAGTAAAAAATCTACGTAACACTGGCGTAGTGAAACTCAATATTGGATCGGTTCGTTTGGTGAAATTAATCAATTGTATGACTAATGTATCTCCTTCCGAAATTAGTGTGTCCTGCGCGGCCGAGTGGACTTATGCACCGTTTTCTTGTCTAATGACTACTTACCTTTCGCTGTTGGGATAGCTATGTACAGGCAGAGCGGGTGCAAACTTATTTGACAGCTAAATACTCCTTTCAGGTGATATATTGTTTAGATATTGAGCGTGATATATGGTCTCAAGGCTGAGTCTGATATATGGTCTCAAGGCTGAGTCTGATATATGGAATAAAGACTGAGTCTGATATATGGTATCAATGCTGAGTCTGATATATGGTATAAAGACTGAGTCTGAAATATAGTCTCAAAACTGAACCTGATATATGGTCTCAAGGATGAGTCTAATATATGGTCTCAAGGATGAGTCTAATAAATAGTATAAAGACTGAGTTCTGATATATGGTATCAATGCTGAATCTGATATATGGTATCAATGCTGAGTCTGATATATGGTATCAATGCTGAGTCTGATATATGGTATCAAGGCTGAATCTGATATATGGTATAAAGACTGAGTCTGATATGTAATATCAATGCTGAGTCTGATATATGGTATCAAGGCTGAGTTTGATATATGGTCTCAAGGCTGAGTCTGATATATGGTATAAAGACTGAGTCTGATATACGGTATCAATGCTGAGTCTGATATATGGTATCAATGCTGAGTCTGATATACGGTATCAATGGTGAGTCTTATATATGGTGAAGGCTGAGTCTGATATATGGTATCAATTCTGAGTCTGATATATGGTGAAGGCTGAGTCTGATATACGGTATCAATGCTGCGTCTTATATATGGTGAAGGCTGAGTCTGATATATGGTATCAATGCTGAGTCTGATATATGATGAAGGCTGAGTCTGATATATGGTATCAATGCTGAGTCTGATATATGGTGAAGGCTGAGTCTGTTATATGGTATCAATGCTGAGTCTGATATATGGTGAAGGCTGAGTCTGATATAAGGTTGCAAGGCTGAGTCTGATATATGGTATCAATGCTGAGTCTGATATATGGTGAGAGCTGAGTCTGATATATGGTATCAATGCTGAGTCTGATATATGGTGAAGGCTGAGTCTGATATAAGGTATCAATGCTGAGTCTGATATATGGTGAAGGCTGAGTCTGATATAAGGTATCAATGCTGAGTCTAATATATGGTGAAGGCTGAGTCTAATATATGGTGAAGGCTGAGTCTGATATAAGGTATCAATGCTGAGTCTGATATATGGTGAAGGCTGAGTCTGATATATGGTGAAGGCTGAGTCTGATATATGGTATCAATGCTGAGTCTGATATATGGTGAAGGCTGAGTCTGATATATGGTATCAATGCTGAGTCTGATATAAGGTGAAGGCTGAGTCTGAAATATGGTATCAGTGCTGTGTCTGGTATATGGTGAAGGCTGAGTCTGATATAAGGTATCAAGGCTGAGTCTAATATATGGTATCAAGGCTGAGTCTGATATATGGTGAAGGCTGAGTCTGATATAAGGTATCAAGGCTGAGTCTAATATATGGTATCAAAGAAATTGCAAAGAAATATTTGAGGCAAAAAAGTAGTGCATCGAAGGCTTATCGTAACATGCCAATAAAAGCTACATGCTTTTCACTATCACGTCCTATGATAATTTAAAGTTACCATGGATGCCAAATATGCATCTACCCAAATTGCCAAACATGCAAACTGTGAAAGAAAATGACAGAAACGTGGTTTATTTCATGGTTTAGTTAAAGTCTGTCAAATGTTAATGTAAGCTATTTTTTATATTATAACGTTATATTTTCTTCAATAGGAATTGATTGATACTGGGGTGTATTTTCTTTTGCACGATTATGTAGTAAAACATGATGCCCGTGTGTGAATGTGTAGTAATGCCCACTGTAGGGTAAAAACTATTATTTACCATCCAGTAATGTCACTGATATGGAGGTTCTCTCTGAAAAAAAATATTGATGCGACCAGACTGTAAACAGACCAATTGTATGGCTAAACATTTAGACTGCAGCTTTAATGAAAACTGGCTAAATTATTCCTGGCTTGTTAAACCCATGTCGCAAGATCAACAGTTGCGAAGTAATGTATGAAATTACATGTACTCGAGTAATGTACATATACCAACTTTCTTTCTCTTTCGTTGTTTTATTCAAGTAAATCATACTTTATAATAACCTTTAACCAAACAAACCAGGATCTGCCATACCTCCATCCAGTTTGAAACAATAATCAAACCGTTATAGCAAACCATACACATTTCTTAGCTAATTTATACATTTACCAATGCATTGCCATAATCAGAATATAAAAAATACTTATTATAATCATGCTAACAATAGTCTTCATTTATTCAAAACATTTCTGCTCCTTATAATTTCGTCACCGCAATATAGAGTCGCCCGGTCGACTTGTGAAGCTCGGGTGTAACATCGCCATCGTTAAAGCTTATTAGTAGATTAGAACAATAGTATGCATTTATTTAATCCCGTGACTTAGATTATAATTATAAAAGCGTTTCATGAGCATCTATTTCTTGTATTTGTATGCACAGATTCTTCGATCACATGCGCACATGTTCCCAAATAATTTAATTCAATTGTATTGGCAAACTACCAGCAAATATATGCCTTTGGCCATTTACAATAGTTTTGATTCATATGGTAAAGACATGACATAAATAATGATGAAATGATTGCATCAGCAAGACGCTCAATTTCCAACGATTCACTCAAATTGACATCAACAGGTAAAGCAATTAGTGAGAGTGTGGGGAGGATGACCTTGCAGATGGTCTTTGTCCCGCCTACATTGGCTTGTCATGATCAATCTGACAAAGCATATATCAAGATAATAGGAAAACATTGTGCGTTTTCAGAACATCATATTGGTTGAAATTGTACATACATACCAAGGAACTATTCAAAGTCACGTAAACGTTTATCAAATACTTTTACACACGTGACTAAACTAATTTATTGTAAATAGTTATGTAAACTGGACTTTGCTGTGCTACTAAGAGTTGAAATTAGATTTGGTTCATTGACTGTAAAACTGAGAATTCGCTGAAACACTTAATACCCATTTTTTGTAAATAAAAGTCTAGTCAAACAAGGGAGAATAACTGTAAACAAAATGGAACAGAAATGCTTGTGTGGACGTTGAAGGCATGCTTATTAAGTGGGACAAGTTGGTATTTTTTTTCTTACTAGGCAATGTAGACCGAGATGCGGACGCATGAAACCCTTTCAATAATCATTGCAGAAAAATGTACATGTAGAAAAGTGAGATATATGTGTGAAACATATTTGGAATACCAATCTCCGGAGCATGCTGTATGATAATGGAGTAAATTAATGAACAAGGCTTTTAACAGCGTACCAACACATTGAACGCCATGAACCGTAGTTCGTATATAATATTGCACACAAAGCATTAACTTCCGAAGCAGAAAATATGCTAATACACATTTGTGAAAAGCGTACGCGACAGTTGTACGCTGTCTAGTTTGGTATATAAAGCTACTGTCATCCATTTACCCCATTAACCAAGCTGCTGGCGTGACCTTTGACATTTGTTTAAGTGACTGAGCTGGCTACATATGACGCATGGTCATAGAGTTAAAGTTTATTACTATTAGCAAATCGGCAACACGTTTACCTTTGGCCTTTTGCAGTGGTTACAGAAATATGGCAAAGCCAATATTATTCAGTTAAATACAAGGCAACTAAATATTAAGAAACAATGCAAAAAAAATATATGAAAAAAATTGAATATGAATTAAGAAACCGTCAAAGTTTCAATAGTAGGTTTTCTAATGATTAATGCTTCTTTGATTAATTTTGAAAGTTTAAACAACATCTTTTTTTTGTTGTTGACATAAATGTATTGAGTTTGTGTATTGAGGGTCATGATGTATGACCTAAATATGTTTTCCTGACATCAGTATACCTAGTACAACAAAAGATGAAATGATATTCAGCTTCAATTACAGTTTTGATTACACAATTTACATCAACGGTTTTCTCTGTCGTTTCCATTAAATTTGCCAAATTCGATTTCTAATGAGTGTGAAATTAACCTTAGACACGAATATTATTTTCTCAATGTATCATTATCTATTTTACTTATATAATCTTCGTAACAAAAGGAGGTTTCAATTTTTGTATAATTATCAAGTTTTTACATATTATGTATACAAGCATTCCATTCTTGGATGAATTGGTCACGTAGTCGTCCCTTTAATAATGGCAAATAGTTAATATTAATATCGAAGTAATTTATTACATTTGGGAACCTCAAGTGCTAATTTATTGAGTTCATGCGATTTTCCAGCAGCTATCTTTTTTTCTTTGATCTATATACATGTAAAGGCGAGTTAACATTTTTCATAAATTTTAACCAGAGCTTTTTCAAACGTTCCTTACTTTAATTGATAGTGGTGATCTCCATAGGCGGCAATGTTATGTGTTTGTTGACCACATAGTAACTATTTCAATAACTTTAATTACTTATCGAGTCAAACAATTTCATTAATAATATTGTTTGCCGCTTCTTTAGAACTGGTTAAATGGAAAATTTCAGTGACGTTCAAACTAATTCCTGTTAATACAATTACAGTCAAACCTGTGTAAGTGGTCACCTCTATTAAGCAGCCACTAGTCTTCCTGCTATTTTCCACTTATATGCTTTCAGAGCAAATCAACCTGTATTAAGTAACAACCTGTCTTATAAGGCCACTTTTGCTTATACCCTATACTGGCTGTTTTAGACAGGTTTGACTGTATAGTGAACGGTACATAAACCGCCACCTGACATTTAATGTGTTATTTCCTCAAAAGTTTCAAGTTAATTTACTTGATATCTGGACTTGAATAAGAAAGAAGATTTAAGACAACAGTGACCAAGCCTGTATTTATGAATATGACAGTTTTTGGAATAATGCATAATCATTGGTACGGGTACTCAAACAGAGTTTTTAAACGATATTTAAAAAAATGTTATTGGAAATACAAAAGTGGCGGGTTTACTGTTCCGTACAGTATATTTTTTATATTCCTATGCAATGGCATCGCAAGTAGCCTTTGGTTTCTATTTCATCACAATCGGAAAATGTATATTATCGCTTTTGAATTGAAACACAATATCGATAATATTTTATTTACCTACGCAAAATTGTTTTGTTTATATTCACTGGAATATTTTAGATATTGTGCCAGCTAGACATTAAATAAATATTTAAGTGGTTCTCATGCGAGCTGAATATAGGATAGGCACGTTTTATTACTACGCTTTGTGTGGCTATTGTTACATGTATATGGTTACCAAGTGTATAACGTGGTCTCACATACCCATCTGTTAAGTCTTCTTTATCCATCTGTATTTACTGTATACGATGGCCGATAATTCGTTATAAAAGGGCGAGTAGAGCGTAATCTATCTGGAGGTTGTAAAACTTTTGAGTTTATACTCAACTAAGTTAGGCTTAAATCAACCAACGCAGTTCAAGATTACTTAAAATAAGAGCCTCGTGACTCAAATCAACTGATCAAAGTTTAGGTTTACGTGAAAGAAAACAAAGAGTGTTTTTGCAAACACATACAGTATGTGTCGGCATTTTCCTAGAGCGATAGCAAGAACCGATGATCAGCTCTCAATATTCGCCCATTAATCAAGATACAAGATACAATAAATCTTATTTGTGTTGGTTACTATGAAGCCATTTACCGACGAAAATAGATATCAAAATAACTCTTTAAAACAAACAGCTGCAAAGGAGTAAAGATGAAAACGAAACATACAAATGACGCGGCAATTCGTCTTCCGACATTGTTAACGTCGCAGATCGGTAGTTGTGGTTTAACGTATGTCCATAACTTAACAAAGCTAGTGTACTCGTATTGTCACAGATAGATGCTAAAATATTTTATTTCAATTTTATAGTCATAAACCCACTCCCCACTCCTCCACCCCAAAAATATAAATAAACAAGAAATGTTACTGGTAAGTGTCACATGCCCCCCAAATGGTCGTTGAAAAATGACAATATCATTATGTTATAATAGGTAGCGATGTATCCATGTATATAATGAGTAGTGGACTGATGTTTCAGACTTGACATGCAATTTCATGGTGTTTTTTTTTACATTAAAGCATGACTTTGACCTTTGTGTAACCTTGAACTTGACATCTGATGTAATGCTCTCGGTATTTCAACAGTTAAATGCTGCTGAAACATCATCATGACATGCTGATCACTTGTATATCCCTAAATGTATGACAAAGTTACAGATCAATTGTTGATTAATTAAGTCAAGTGTTTTTGAAATCCATTCATGTATGATAAATTTAAAGGACGGACTTGAAATCTCAAGCAGATTCAGTGTTGTCATACATACTAAAAGTGTGACCTTGACCTTTGAGTTTTGGGTCTAGGTTTTACTTATGGCACGTCGACATGTCATCTTGATAAATTGAGTCAAGTTAAAGGCAAAGTCACAGACCAGACACACAATATCAAACGAATTGAAAGTGTGACCTTGATCTTTGAGGAAAGGTTCTGGGTCTTACATGCGACATTTAATTATGTCATGTTGATCAACTGAGCCAAGTGTTTTTAAAATTTATCCATAGATGACAGGCCGGACAAGAAGTGTCAAAATGACTGAAAGTGTTGTCAAACAAAAATAAATTGTGACTTTGACCTTTGAGGTACGGGTATGGGTCTTACTCGCGACACGTCGTCATGTTATGTTGATCATTTGTTGCGAGTATCATTAAAATCCATCTATGCATGACAAATTTACAGGCCGGACAAGGAATCCTACACAGACTAAAAGTGTATTCAAACAAACTCAAATTGTGACCCTGACCTTTTAGGTACGGGTGTGGGTCTTGCTGGCGGCACGTCGTCATGTTATGTTGATGATTTGTACCAATTATGACAAAGGTACAGGCCGGAAACGAAATACTGGACGGACGGACGCTGAAATTACTATATGCCACCCCAAAAATCTTGGGGGGGGGGGGGGGGCATAAAAAGTAAGACCTTACTGAACTACAACTACTTATTTACCTTATAATATGCTTATATGATCGGAATCAATTTGTTAAGATCATATTTATATGTCAATATGCAATATCGAACCGATCAGAGATCTCATAACACCAACCCTCAATGCTATTTCGATCCGTATCTGAAAACATTTGTTGAAGCTGAAATACCGTGTTTAATCTTGGGTAGATGACATATACAATAAACATTAAAACTTAAAACGGAAAAGTAAATATGAGTAGTTCTCCTCATTTATTTGAAATCCAAAAAAGGAGCTATGTCAGTATAGGCTGTAGACTATGGATAGGAACATATTTTAAAGTTTATTCCAAACTATTGCATACATTGCCCACTTCTATATTAACACTCGATCTTTATATATAAACAAATTAAGTACGAAAATATTTTACTATAATTGTTCTTCTAAAACTATTGCAGACCTTTCACATTTACGTGCGTAGAATCTGATTCCAAATGGCGAAAAAGGCACAATCCTTATCTACACATAGCCAATTATGTTATCATGACGCCCCGTCTAGAGGACATGGCCATTTATAGGCCATAGTTCAAGTTGTCACTGTAGACGTGTTGACCAACTGACTGATTTAAATGTTGTTGTATGGTGTTTAGCGTCGCTTCAACAATTTTTCAGTCATATCGCAACGGTGTCTACCCGAGACAGTATTCTGAGCGCTGTCACACTGGAGTATCATGCCGCAGACACATGGTATGATATCCCACCCAGTCACATTATACTGACACTGGGCCGACCAGACCTAGAACTCTCCTCTAAATGCTGAGCGTCAAGCGAGGAAGCTTCTAGTACCATTTTTAAATTTTTGGTATGACCCGGCCGGGGATCGAACCCACGACCTTCCGCATGCGAGGCGGACGCTCAACCACTAGACCACGCCGCGGTCTTGATTTAAATGTAAACGTGCTGAAAAAAAAAATATGCACCTTATTATCAGAGGTAAATTTGTTAGTAAAAAAAGACAAATGGCGCTGGACAGGATCGAAAACTTTGAGACATGATTTATTGACCAAACGATTAAATATTTCATGATTTGTGACTTTCAACAATACAGTGGCGGAACCAGAGCTGCTGGCATTTAAAGTGTGAACAAAAATGCAGATAAAGGAAAGCATGTACATAATAATCTGTCGATTTTGTCATATATTTGTTGATTTCTAACTGGCGCTTAAAAAAATGAACAATATTGCGATGACAGTTTTTGTGGACATTCAAGTAATTGGTGTTGTATGGTGTTTAGCGTCGCTTCAACAATTTTTCAGTCATATCGCGACGGTGTCTACTTGAGACAGTATTTTAAGCGTTGTCACACTGGAGTATCATGCCGCAGACACATGGTATGATACCCCACCCAGTCACATTATACTGACACTGGACCGACCAGACCTAGAACTCTCCTCTAAATGCTGAGCGTCAAGCGAGGAAGCTTCTAGTACCACTTTTAAATTTTTGGTATGACCCGGCCGGGGATCGAACCCACGACCTTCCGCATGCGAGGCGGACGCTCTACCACTAGACATCGCCGCGGTCTTGATTTAAATGTAAACGTGCTGAAAAAAAAATATGCACCTTATTATCAGAGGTAAATTTGTTAGTAAAAAAAGACAAATGGCGCTGGACAGGATCGAAAACTTTGAGACATGATTTATTGACCAAACGATTAAATATTTCATGATTTGTGACTTTCAACAATACAGTGGCGGAGCCAGAGCTGCTGGCATTTAAAGTGTGAACAAAAATGCAGATAAAGGAAAGCATGTACATAATAATCTGTCGATTTTGTCATATATTTGTTGATTTCTAACTGGCGCTTAAAAATATGAACAATATTGCGATGACAGTTTTTGTGGACATTCAAGTAATTGGTGTTGTATGGTGTTTAGCGTCGCTTCAACAATTTTTCAGTCATATCGCGACGGTGTCTACTTGAGACAGTATTTTAAGCGGTGTCACACTGGAGTATCATGCCGCAGACACATGGTATGATACCCCACCCAGTCACATTATACTGACACTGGGCCAACCAGACCTAGAACTCTCATCTAAATGCTGAGCAACAAGCGAGGAAGCTTCTAGTACCATTTTTAAATTCTTTGGTATGACCCTGTCGGGGATCGAACCCACGACCTTCCGCATGCAAGGCAGACGCTCTTCCACTATACCACGCCGCGGTCATCAAGTAATTGAGATGATTATGAGAAAAAAAATGCATCATGCATTTATTCATGCATTATTGAAATATACCACCTTGTCTCTGCATGACACTTGACCTTTCGAACGAGAGGTTTCTATTCATGTTAACCCGCGATACGGTACCCTGACATCAGCGTAATCATATAGTCCTATTATCTTATCTCCAAACTTATCATACATAGCTCTATATTTTGGACAGTCAACTATAATTCAAATATATCTCATAAACCAAAATAGGAAACACTACGTTTTTTACGTAGACAGAAATTGTCATCGAAGTGGACGGGAATGGAGAAAGTGATAATGTAAGCATGCCGACAAAATCACTGTTCACTAAACCACGTTTAATCATCCTAATACAGAAGCAAACAATGACAAGTTGACATAAGACAAAAGGATTTGTCATCGAATTCTGCCGATTAGAATTTTCACAAACTATGTAGTGCAGGAGGGTTTTATCCCGATTAGCCATCAATGGAAACTTCGTATCAATAACGACACTGGCGGCTTTAAAGAATTAAGGCGCGTCACTCCTATTGGTTTTTCTCTTAAAATTGAGCGGATGATATCCATCCTTTTTCCTCTCTTATATAACATGCCTGATTGAAAAATGGTAGCGTCCGATGGATCAATTTTGTTTTAAAGACTTGCGGAACAACAAGCATATTACGTTTTAATATATTGTTTTTACGTCAATGCTAAAAATTGACCGTAAGCTTAAAACCATGTTTAATTTATATCACAATCATGAAGTTATATACACTGGGGGATCCAGAAAGGGTCTGAATCTATCCTTGGGTTTATAAAATATTGCAAAATGATAGTGTTTCAGGAATAAATTTAGATTTTACTATCCTTGATCCACTCTTACATTGGTGCACCCCACCTGATAAAAACTCTTCAAATCCGTTTGTATCATATTATCTGCTTATACTAATATTTAAAAGGCACATTATTAATCACTGGCAAACATATAATATATGTTTAAGTCACTTCCTAATTACCGGTATCCAAACGGAAACGTTATTTATTGCAAATGAATATGCAACAGAAAATATGTAGCAAAAAAGCACTTTTACCGCACAATAAGAGAACTTGGCTTCTTTCTTATTATAACACCTACAATATAATACTATACTATTTTATTTTTACTTATTGAGTTTCAGTTTGAATGGACCTATATTTACCTCGATTTTTAAAAAAAGTCCCATGGCGTTTTGCTCATGTTAACGCACCAAATCAAACTTTACGAATATACGCGTAAATAGTCTGTAGAACGGACCGAGCTCTTCCGATTAGGTCTGCTGTAAAGCAATGTTGCGAAAACCACATTTGAGCACGTTGATTGGTCAGTTGCTTCAGGGAAAGTTTGAACGACGTCACAGTTTAGTAAACGTTCATTTGCTATAAATTGTGGGACAGACATAGAAATCCCTGTTTTTTCATCAACGTTTAATAGACATGATTTGGGAGATACCAAGGCCTGGGATAGATTTATGCATACATATATGTAAAAAGTAATTATCCAAAATCATTATGTGGATCTTTATATTTAAGAAAGCATTGGTATATTTTATATAACTAGTGAAATAAACGTTTTTAAAAATTACACATGGAATTTCAAAGGATTTCTTTCTTTCACATCGACAAAAACTGATGATAAAACTACTTGTGACACTTTTTGTGATATATGTATGGCAAACAATAGATATGATTCATTCCAGCCATTTACAAGCGTTATATCCTTTTTTTGTCTATCCAAGAACCTGATATCTCCCGGATCAAGTCTTTTTACCACCAATGAAAAAGCAGGGAATTCCTGTCCCACAATTCATAGTAGTTGAACGTTTACTAAACAGTGACGTCATCAAATTTTCATTTTAACAACTGGCCAATCAACATGCTCAAATGTGGCTTCTCCAACATGGTAATTTAACAGACCCAATCGAGAACACTTGGTCCGTACTGCAGACTATATTCTTTTACTAACTATACACGGTATTAAGTGTCTGCTCACAAATTCATATTTGCAAAATGTAGATTAATATATTTTCAAGTTCAGAAATAAAGTTTGGTGAATATTGATGTTTTCCTTAAATAAAGATACAAAACTTCTGACTGCTTTCGAAGCTACCCGAGTTGTCAATACATGCCAAAAATAACAGTTATTAATACATATTCCTTTTTTTGTTTTTATGTTTAACCGAATGATTTATAAAACCCATTCTGTATAGTTCCAATTACTTGACTTTTAACATTTCTGTTCCATTTCTTATGCTGTGATGCTGCTTGGTTCTCTGTGAGCATTAGCCTATGCTTTGCCCTTCTCAATAAAAGAAAAGAAAACGTACATCAAAAGACGCACGCTTCAAATGACAGAGCTATTACAACAACTTTATATACACTATATTATGATATGCACATAGCACAAGCAGGAGTTACAGCAGGTGTTAATGCCTCGGAAAAGTAAGAGGAAAACAGTCAATGTAGGGGTTCAAATAAGTTTTACGGATGTACCCAACCATGCTCTCCTCCCGCCGTCTGACCATTCACACCTTGCCGTCAGACCATTCACACCTCGTCGTCAGAAAATTCACACCTCATCGTCAGACCATTCACACCTGGCCGTCTGACCATTCACACCTCATCGTCAGACCAATCACATTTTGCTGTCAGACCATTCAAACCTCGTCGCCAGACCATTGAATCCTCGCCGTCAGACCATTCACACCTCGTCGTCGTCAGACGATTCACACCTCGCCGTCAGACCATTCACACCTCGTCGTCAGACCATTCACACCTTGTCGTCACACTTTGTCGTCAGACCATTCACACCTCGTCGTCAGGCCATTCACACCTTGCCGTCAGACCATTCACACCTTGTCGTCACACTTTGTCGTCAGACCATTCACACCTTGTCGTCAGGCCATTCACACCTTGCCGTCAGACCATTCACACCTTGCCGTCAAACGATTCACAACTCACTGCCAGACCATTCACATCTCGCCGTAAGACGATCCACACCTCGCCGTCAGACCACTCACACCTCGTCGTCAGACCATTCACACCTTGTCGTCACACTTTGTCGTCAGACCATTCACACCTCGTCGTCAGGTCATTCACACCTTGCCGTCAGACCATTCACACCTTGCCGTCAAACGATTCACAACTTGCTGCCAGACCATTCACACCTCGCCATCAGACCATTCACACCTCGTCGCCAGACCATTCACACTTCGCCGTCAGATCATTAACAGAAAAGGTGTAAATTAAAACAGCCCAACAGATCATTTGCTTACAAACGCCCAAGCATCAACATAAGCTGTGATAAATGCAAATTAAATCGGGATACAACAAGACGAATTTGCGACTTATAGGAATACAAAAAAAGATCTAACGTTTTCCTCATTTTAAGGTTACAGAGGTAATTAAAATTGTTGTATTAGGACAGAGGGTTCGCTTAACAAGCATAGACGAATAACACAGGGATACGCAATTGAAGCTCCCTCGAGCTTTTTAAAAATAACTCATTCACTAAATCCTTCCACCCACACTTGGTTTGTGTCGTTCCTAATTTCCAGAGCTGTTTCCATTTAATGAAAAGCCTTTTATCTGCTTTCAATATTCAGCTGAAAGTTCTTTAAAATAGAACCACTGGATTAACTAGATAATCTGATAGAATAACTATATATAGAGAGGATTAGTTTCATAATGGATAGATATAGACCAAGTTAAAATATTAAATTGTTTGGATGATATTCCTTGCACGCAACATTCTGATTGTTTCCCTTTTTATGCCGATAACATACCGACGATGCCGTGCAGGTAATGAGTAATATTCCGACATAATTAGATGTTGTTTTAGTCCGTGTCAGTGAATTAAACGTGCAAGTGAATTGTCATGTAAGAAAAGAATGAATTAACGATGCACATGCTGTGTGGTGATACGATATTTCGAAAGTGAAACACCCGCGGATTTGTTATGTCAAATGGGAACTGTCGGGATAGATAGCACACGATGGGCATATTCAAAGAATGCCCATAATTACTATGTATCAAACGACCATTACGACCATTGTCACGTTATGTCAAACTGTTTGATGGGTCTTTAAAAAACTTATGACATGAGCTTGTTAAACTGCATGTACAGTAAACCCCCTCTAATAAGACCAACTTAGGGACCAAGCAAAAGTTATCTTAATAGCGGGTAGGTCATATTTTCGAATTGTATTGGCCTATGTAACCGTAATAGTAGATTGATGTATGCTATATTCTACATGTGTGTGCATAAACTGCTATACCAATGATAATAGTAATAAATACGGTGTTCCGTTAGGGCCATCGTGCTATCGCTTTGTCAATAAGCATACGTGATGTCACGATGGTGTTGGAACGATAGTATAATAGAACGATGGTGATGACACGATGGTGATGGAGCGATGGCACAACAGCACGATGACGATAACGTGATATTACATCGCGTCATCGTCATCATGCCATCGTGTCATCACCATCGTGTCATCACCATCGTGTCATCGTACCATCACCATCGTGTCATCGCGTCATCGTCATCGTGCCATCACCATCGTATCATCGTACCATCACCATCGTGCTATCGTACTATTACGCCATCACCATCGTGTCGTCGTGGCATCGCCTTCCTGTAAGACATGCGAAAAAATAAATAATGGAAAACATCATGGATTCAAGTATTCGGGGTTATTTTGTGTCTGATTATACATACCCGGAGATACAAATGCTGCTGAAAAGGGAAATTCATATAAGATATACAGTCATATGTTTTCTTTTTATATTATAATCACTAAAAGTGAGTTATTTATGCGTGCAAATATGTTATTACGAGAATTGTAAATTACTGAGAAGGTACATATTATGATTATAGTCATTTCGACAGATTCACAAAATAGTTGATGTCGATCCAGTAAACAACAGACAAAATATTAAATGATAAAATAGTTAATGTATAATACCGATGCGTTGTGATCTGTCTGTCTGTCTGTCTGTCTGTCTGTCTGTCTGTCTGTCTGTCTGTCTGTCTGTCTGTCTGTCTGTCTGTCTGTCTGTCTGTCTGTCTGTCTGTCTGTCTGTCTGTCTGTCTGTCTGTCTGTCTGTCTGTCTGTCTGTCTGTCTGTCTGTCTGTCTGTCTGTCTGGTCTGTCTGTCTGTCTGTCTGTCTGTCTGTCTGTCTGTCTGTCTGTCTGTCTGTCTGTCTGTCTGTTTTTTGTTTGCTTATGTGTTCGTTCGTTCGTTCGTTCCTTCGTCCGTTCGTTCGTTCGTTCGCTCGTTTGTTTGAATATTTTAGCAGCAGGTTTACTCCATCGAAGGCTAACAGGCGACTGGTTTACCTAAATATTTTTCCTGGGATCCTAGGAGGCAAACCAGTCTTTCGCCTATCTTTGCAAGTAACTGATGACTTTTTCAGTTGAATCAGCGATGTGGCACAAATGACAATAAGGCGCAATGCCGTATATCAGTCAGTCATCACAGAGACTATGGCTGGGCGATATGTCACCTTTGGCAGAGTTTTGAGTGTCGAAAAAGAAAGTTGAGTGTCGAGTAAGAATGTCGAGTGTCGAGTAAGAAAGTAAAGTGTCGAGTAAGAATGTCGAGTGTCGAGTGAGAAAGTTCAGTGTCGAGTGAGAAAGACGAATGTCTAGTAAGAAAACTGAGTATTGAGCAAGAAAGTCGAGTGTCGAGTAAGAAAATATTTGGTCGTTAAACACCCAATTAGGAATTAGTGAGCACTGTTCAAAGTGGGTTGATCATACATGATTAAGCCCTGTTCGATCAGTTGGTAGCGTGCCTGACTGTCAATCCAGGGGTCACGAGTTTGAAAACCCGCCAGTAATCTACAACACATTCTCCGTGGTGACTGATAAACGACTACCCGTCTCATTGTCATTCGTCTCTAACTACTGTTTCAAAAGAGTTATGGACAGTCGTCCCAAAGACAACTCGTCCCACATTTTGAGACAACTCGTCCCAAGTTTATGTTAACACTTACTGTATTGTATTGTATTGTATTGTATTGTATTGTATTGTATTGTATTGTATTGTATTGTATTGTATTGCATTGTACTGCTGGGTATTTATTGTCGTTTTCAACAATTGTGACAAAAGTGACACATCTTCATATCCAATAAAAAGAAATAAAACTAACACGACAAAACATTTGAAAAATAGAAATCAATATGAAGGTGGTATAATATTAAGACAATAGCAGACACCCGTTAACATGTTTGACATATACTCATCAAACTAACTCTTCACCTTATTTTCTATTTAACGGGATACGGTCATTTTAAAAGTGTGTATTAATGCTCAACAAGACAAATCCACGCTACCTTCCTAGGGTTGCGTCGCTTTGGGTTATAATGTGTTTTCATATTCGCTCTACAAACACTCGTCTGCTTATAAGGATAACTTTGTTTCATGAAACTATTCTTCATACATAATTATTATTCATTATACGATCTGACTATTCCACATCTCAAATCAAACAGTATTGCCTACTGACCAATTAATAGGTCACGTGGCAATTTTGATAAACTGTCACCCAATGTATTGACAGTATATGTCTGTGCAAATATGAGTAAGAAAGCCAAAGTATGTATGAAGACACTTATTTTCGTTTCTAATTTGGAGAAAGGCATAAAAATCACAATCTGCGTATTCATGGACATTTATGCATAACCAATATTTATGTTTCATCAACTTCGATTTTCATGTTTTTATTTATTTTTTTAAAACAAGCACGACGTCACTAGTTTTCCACAAAAATGCCCATGACTGTTTTTTGATAATAATACACAAAGATTAACATCTCGGCATGGTTAAACATTGATATGAGAAGTGTAATACATGGACGTAGGTAACGTTGCTTTCAACATTGCGACGGGTGTCCCTCAATCAATTTGAGAACCTTTTTGCAAAAAATGGGCATGCAAATGATGTCTAGCAAGAACATAAGTATCAGGCCTCCGTTATAGATATAAGCCCGTGTGGTTCCGGCTAAAAATAGAATCACTGTCGATCTCTGCAGAGGGGTAGGAATCCTCCGAATGGGTGTCATGTCGATTTTATCATTTTTTGTCATGTTCACTATTGTGGTTAAATAATCAACCCCTATGTGTTTTTTTTCTTAACTGCACAAAATTTGACCACTTTATCATCAAGTAATGCAAATAAGTAGTTTGAAAACTCTTGCCGTTGTCAGATTTTCTGTATGTATTCATTAGTACTTATTTTGACTATTTATCAACTGATATGCTGTTGTGATGGATGTGTACATTATATGCTATTTCTCCTGTTGAACAGGTGTTGTTTTATTTTCAGGATGTTTTTGTTTAGCAGTGTTTGAAGTTCGTCACCGCAAACTTAGTTCCGTTGGAAGATCAATATATTATGGTCTATAGCCTATACCTAGGTACAGTTATTACTGATAAATATGTTTGGTTCAACGTCGTATCAACTTATTTATCAATCTAATATCTGTAAGATCATAATTACATCATTAGTTCATTCGATTTTCCCGTTCATCCATCTTTTATTCGACCTATCAATCAATCGATCGACTATTCGTGTGTTTGATTGTTTTTTTTTGTTTGCACACACATATAGTTACTTCTTAAGGTATCGGTAACATTCAGGTACATCACTCAATTTTGATACTAACAGCGCTCAGCATTTAGAGGATAGTTCTAGGTCTGGTCGGCCCTCTGTCAATATAATGTGACTGAATACGATATCCTGCAATGTGTCTGCGGCATGATACTCCAATGCGGCAGCGCTCAGAATACTGTTTCATTTAGACACCGTCGCGATATGACTGAAAACTGTTTAAAACGACGTTAATCACCATGCAACAATAGAAAAAACATTAAACTGTCTACAAACAACTAGTACATAAATTTAACAAATACATTATCAATATATCTAGTATAGTGAACCGAATCGTGACTAAAATATTACATTAATAATACATTTCTTAAAGTTCAAAGGAAATGTTTACCGAGTGCGTCATTATTTCATATATTCTTTCCAAGTCATATTATTATTTCTGGAAATAATCTTTACTTGGTTCATTACAGTTTAACACGATGCACATTTAAATATATCAGTGCTTTAAAAGGTTTTTAAGACGATGTCGTGTTTATTTCTGGTATAAACTGACGTTAGCTTTCTCAAAAAGAAAGTTTTTCTAGCCAATCAAAGAATTTCCTTGTTTTCGGTTCTTATTATATCGAAGGAACTGTGATCAATTATAACTAATCATTATTAATACAGTGTATGTATGTACATGCAGAATAACTAGCAATGGCGTCATCGCCATGGAACGATTAATAGCAAATCTGCTATCGTGGGTCATTAACCTGGTCAAAAGGGCGCACCGACCTCGTTCTTCCCTTGTCGTCACATCTTAAAATGGGACAGTTTAAGTAGAAGTTACTTCTTGAAAAATGTAGAACATCATGTAGAACATTGTCACGATATCAGTTTTTCCAAAGAAGTATGACGCAGTGCACAATATCTGCTCATCCACGTAACATACTCTCGTATAATTGTTAGTTTTCGCAAATACATACTTTCTTATCAATGTGTAAAGGGACCGCATGTTCGAAAGTGGAAATAGTGTTTTATACCATTTTAAAATCATTTACTTCATAAAGCATTTATTAGGAATCAAATGTTTTAACAAATATACGTATTTGCATAAAGGTAGTGTTTCATATTTACACGATGGTGAATACGAATTCTTTAATATATAAAAATGAAATACCATTAAGAAATTGTCGGCCTAGCACAACAAAAAGAAGGCCACGAAATGAATCCAGTTATTGATAAGAAAAAATCAGCTAAATTCCAGATGAGCTAAATGCGGTTAAATGCAACCAAAATGTAGCCAGGAAATAACTAATTTCAATTATTTATATTAAGCAGGAAATTAACGGTGATGTGTTTTGCTTAGTGTTAACCTTATTTGACAATTAGTGGAATCGCTTCAATTTTCATTCTTAAAACAGCATACAAAAAAAAACCCACTTAATTATTAAGTTTGTTCTTAATCATTAATAAGGTTGCCCTTGATTCAATTCTGAACGAGTCATCTACAAACTACAAAGCCGCGCGAGCTATGCTTAGAAACGGCCTTAGTAAACGTCAACTTTCACACGTCAATCATCTCAGCTTTCATCGTAGCTCCCGCTTAGAGTCAGTCAAATGACGTCAAACTATCAGTCAAATGACGTTTAATTCTAAGCCCCCCTGCGGTCGCTCCTTTTGGATTTCTTAATTGTTATTTTTTTACTTAATAAACACTAACTATTGCATATTGAGTTACAGTTGCCGTTGTAGCAATACTAGTTTCATACAACATTTTGCTAAACTTTCCTTTTGTAAGAAATCATACACAACATGAAAAACAATAGGGCTACAAAGACCCTTCGTTTATCACCTATAGCGTAGAAGAACGTTTTATTACTTTTGTTATGTAGGTCTGGTTGGGATCGTATGGAAACTGCGACGGTTAAAGTGCACATAAGGTTAACTGTTGTAATTTGTAACGATTCAAGGGCCATCATTCCAAAATTAAATTATCCGATTTGGCCAATTCAAATAATAATTTGTAATATAACTGGTATATAACACTATTTTGTAAATTTGAAAAAAAAAAGTGACAGAGTGTACACAAAGCAAAATAACGCAATTTCTGACAATTCAAGGGTTATAACTCCGACATTAATTATCCAATCTGGCCAGTTCAAGAACATTTCCGAGATATTATCAGCTGAAATGGTTTGAATTGAAGTGTAGTTTTTTAGAACAAATTACACCTTCCCTTTTCTCTTTTTTTGCTATTGATTTCCATTTTGTTTTCAGTGATGTTTAACCTCAATGCAGAGCTAAATTTTCAAAATATGCGTGTGTTGTTATTAGCCTTCGTTAAAATAAGTTCCATTTGTATAATTACTTCAACCATTTAGACTGGTATGAAACGCTTATTTGGAGTAAATGTCACACACTTAGTGACATAAAAACAGCAAAAAAAAGAGAGAAGGTTTTGTGAGGTATCAATACGTCAATGCATTTGTTACTGACTCGTATACAACTGAACTTGTGACTGACTGAACACTACATTGTGATTATAAATAATATTGCTTTGGCACGACAAATATAAATCTCGTATAAACATGTGACGTATAAAAAAACGTTCTGACAATTCTCCAAATCGATCATAGTTTAGAATTCATACAACAATGAATATGTTGGCAATCAAAGTTCTGAAAACAAACGTATACGTGGCACATTCATCACGATACTGTGAACTTGCTGATTATATGTTTTTATTTTATTCCCATCACATACTCCAGGGTAACATAAATATTGATCGATGTTTCTCTATTTGTGATCATTTTACTTTAAACATTTATATACCGTGAAAGGTTTAAGCTTAAAATAGTTTATTTAATCAATCCTAGCGGGATTCATTTGTCAATTACATCAATGAGTGACATTTCGTTATAGAACACGAAGTTATGTCTGTGGAATTTTACTGGCAATTTATATAACTTCATTACTTATTTCTTCACAAACACCGGAACGAGAGTTTATCACTTTGGTATAACATACATTTTTAAATTTTAAAACCCTAAATATTTTATTAATAAGAATTTAAAATAAAAACATCTGATCAAAGGTATTTTGGAACCACACAACGCAACCAAGAAAAGGAAAGATAAGACTCGGTGTTTTCTTGAATTGACTTGTGGAATGTATAGATAAAGGCTGCGCCACTTACGCCCCCCAGCAACGACCTTATTATAAAGAATCGACAACATAACTTATATACTAGTTTTTTTTAAATCGATTGGAAAACATAGTCGCACAACCAACTATTGCTGGATGTTTTCCTGGTAAAACCAGAACTAGCATATACTGATAAAGTGTCTTGTCTGAAGAAACAACCTCAATCATCCGATCTTGCCGTCCGATGGTCAAATTCCTCTAGACCATTTTTTTTATCAATTTATATATAATTATGTTTGATATGTACATGTAGCGATTTTGAATACTTTTGTAAATAAAATTTGGATGGAAGAGGAATTATACGAGTATGTGATTAGCAGCAAATATAACCAGGCATCAACTTGCCATATTAACAGCATAGGTTTGGGCAAAACATGATTTGTGTAGGCGTGTAATAGTTGTTATTGTTGCTTGATTGCTGATGGGTTAATATGTAATTCACTGCTGAACATAATCCATAATCAATTCATGGAACTCAGAACTGTTAACGCATTGACTTCTCAGAACGCAAATGCATTGTCAATACTTTTGTTCATAATACTGACAAAAATGCTATTCAGTTTTCCGCCCCTCATATCTATCCCACGATCCGATTTCATTCGTTATTCAAATACCATTCACCATACCAGTTTTTGTGGAAGTTAGGCTGAACACTCATTAAATTTGTATTTATGAAGTGAAGTTTTAACAAAATAAAACCCACACTCGCTCATTAACATTAATAATAGATAGATCAACTATTTTTTCAATCGAAGGAAAATGAAAATGAAACAGTTTCAAGACTCAAAATTTTAACTTAACAAATTAAAAAAAAAACGCCTACAAATATGCATCAAATGTATCTTTGCAAGAATAATGGTTACTCAAATATTTTACAATATATAACAAACGACATCGCTATGAAACCTGTATCCTCAAACTCATTATTTCTACCCCTTTCTACGATGGTGTAGTACTATCTGTTTTACAATTGACTATTCGTAAAATCGGACTCCCAGTGTTCAACTGGAACGCCTTTTCATACAAATCTCCGATGTCTGATTCAACTTCAACATAGAAGCAATACTTCCATTTCTCATTGGTTCTTCTATGATCACATGTAAATAAATTGATATCTGATACTATGATCCCTCTGAAGGAAAAAACGCAAACAAGAAACGGATATTACCAACATGTCATTGTCAAGTCTTAAAGTAGACTGTATACATTAAACTGAAAGTCTACATTTTCACTACAACATTTCATTACCTTTTGACATCATTAACATCTATTGATGGCGGCGTGGTCAAGTAGTAAGGTATCGAATCCAGGATCGGAGGGTCATGGATTCGATCTTCCGCCACCCAACGGCTATGAGTGGTGTCCTTGACCAAGGCACTTTTCCGTATATGCTTAGTACTGGTTCCACCCAGGAAGACTTCGAGCATAATTTGAATAAGTTTTAATAACTTGTTTCACAATCGAAGTAAAACAGAAAGTTTAAACCAAACATCATTAACATAATTGTTCATTGCAGCATTAAAAGTTATGAGCTTATTAAATTTTAATTTCTTTTTTTTTTTTAATTTGATAAATGACATTGTAAAGAGCAGTAAAATTGATCCATAATAAATGGTTGTATATAAATCAATACCTGAAACGAAGCAATTAAATCTGATTTAACATAATGCAAACAGTCACCCACGCTTTTAATAACAACATTAATGGCATTTCCTCAGTAATTTATTATTGATCAAATGATCGTCACAGTTTAATTTCCTGAGCAACACCTATTGTTATAACGCTATTCATACTTACATGAAGGGACATTATCGCTGATATCAGCAAATTTCTTTAATTCGTTATACATTGTTCTGGATTAACCATATGAGGTCGGTGCGATCTAGAGCTTCCAGAAGCAGACGATATTAAACACGTCTTCATACCGTTCGATTACAATAGTTGCCTTTTCAGAAGATTTTCCGTTCTTCCGAATTATGATCGGAAGTGGGCGAAGGAAGAATATCGCATGACTTCAGAATGGCACTCATCACAGGAGGCATGTTGAATTTAACTTGACGTTTATAGTATAATACAATATTTCATTTTTTTTATTCGACCCTGTATTTAATTTTTTTTTATTAAAGAATAAAGAAACTGCAAATTTCCTTTACAAAACCAAAATTTCACACCGTTGATATTTTTCTCAGCAGTTTAAGAATTTGGCCAAACAGTAATTTTAAGAGAAAATCCATTAACCAAAAAATAAAAAAAAATCTGGCCTAAAGGAGAAAACTATTGTAAGCTTTAAATGCAGTTTAGAGCTACTAAATATATTCCACTATACCGATTTATGGCTCGTACTTTTCCGTAAAATTCAGCTCTCGTAAGTAAAATGCTTCGCTCTTTTCTGATTTGCCGGAATATTTAAATGACGTTGATTTAAGGTTTTACATATAATTAATAAAACACGAAAACAAGTTTATATAAATATAAAACTAAATCGAAATCATTTGAAAAAAATACTTGAAAATATTTATAACTTTCTTTGATTTATTTGGGAATCACTGACAATGGTGATAGTCTCTCCCAGAATCTGATATCTCCCGAATAGTCTATTCCAGAATCTGATATCTCCCGAATAGTCTATTCCAGAATCTGATATCTCCCGAATAGTCTATTCCAGAATCTGATATCTCCTGAATAGTCTATCCCAGAATCTGATATCTCCCAAATAGTATATACCAGAATCTGATATCTCTCGAATAGTCTATCCCAGAATCTGATATCTCCCAAATAGTATATACCAGAATCTGATATCTCCCGAATAGTCTATCCCAGAATCTGATATCTCCTGAATAGTATATCCCAGAATCTGATATCTCCCAAATAGTATATCCCATAATCTTGTATCTCCCGAATAGTCTATCCAAGAATCTGATATCTCCCGAATAGTATATTCCAGAATCTGATATCTCCTGAATAGTCTATCCCAGAATCTGATATCTCCCAAAAAGTATATCCCAGAATCTGATATCTCCCGAATAGTTTATCCCAGAATCTGATATCTCCTGAATAGTCTATCCCAGCATCTGATATCTCCCAAATAGTATATCCCAGAATTTGATATCTCCCTAATAGTCTATCCCAGAATCTGATATCTTCTCAATAGTCTATCCCAGAATCTGATATCTCCAGAATAGTCTATCCCAGAATCTGATATCTCTCGAATAGTCTATCCCAGAATCTGATATCTCCCGAATAGTCTATCCCATAATCTGATATCTCCCGAATAGTCTATCCCAGAATCTGATATTTCGAATAGTCTATCCCATAATCTGATATCTCCCGAATAGTCTATCCCAGAATCTGATATCTCCCGAATAGTTTATCCCAGAATCTGATATCTCTCGAATAGTCTATCACAGAATCTGATATCTCCCGAATAGTCTATCCCAGAATCTGATATCTCTCGAATAGACTATCACAGAATATGATATCTCCAGAATAGTCTATCCCAGAATCTGATATCTCTCGAATAGTATATTCCAGAATCTGATATTTCCAGAATAGTCTATCCCAGAATCTAATATATCCCGAATAGTCTATCCCAGAATCTGATATCTCTCGAATAGTCTATCCCAGAATCTGATATCTCAAGAATAGTCTATCCCATAATCTGATATCTCCCGAATAGTATATCCCAGAATCTGATATCTCCCGAATAGTCTATCCCAGAATCTGATATATCCCAGAATCTGATATCTCCCGAATAGTCTGTCCCAGAATCTGATATCTCAAGAATAGTCTATCCCATAATCTGATATCTCCCGAATAGTCTATCCCAGAATCTGATATATCCCAGAATCTGATATCTCCCGAATAGTCTATCCCAGAATCTGATATATCCCAGAATCTGATATCTCCCGAATAGTCTATCCCAGAATCTGATATATCCCAGAATCTAATATCTCCCGAATAGTCTGTCCCAGAATCTGATATCTCCCAGAATCTGATATCTCCCGAATAGTCCGTCCCAGAATCTGATATATCCCAGAATCTGATATCTCCCGAATAGTCTGTCCCAGAATCTGATATCTCCCGAATAGTCTATCCCAGAATCTGATATCTCCCGAATAGTCTATCCCAGAATCTGATATCTCCCGAATAGTCTATCCCAGAATCTGATATATCCCAGAATCTAATATCTCCCGAATAGTCTGTCCCAGAATCTGATATCTCCCAGAATCTGATATCTCCCGAATAGTCTGTCCCAGAATCTGATATATCCCAGAATCTGATATCTCCCGAATAGTCTGTCCCAGAATCTGATATCTCCCGAATAGTCTATCCCAGAATCTGATATCTCCCGAATAGTCTGTCCCAGAATCTGATATCTCCCGAATAGTCTGTCCCAGAATCTGATATCTCCAGAATCAGGTCTATTAAACCACAATGAAAAAGCAGGGAATTCTATGCTTGTCCCATAATACATAAAGCAATTGAACGCGAAATAAACGATGACGTCATTCAAACTTTCAGTTGAAGTAACTGACCAATCAACGTGCTCAAATGCGGCTTTCCCAACATTGCTATTTAACGGATCCAATCGTGAGAGCTGGGTCCGTACTACAGACTAAACAATGGTATCAGATTTGGGCGTAAGTATGGAAATGAAACGACAATGCTAACTGATATTTCGTTTATTAAATGGTATGTAAATAATGCAAATGTAATTTGTACGTAGCGAAGACGTGGCTACTTTCCTGGACTGCGTTTCACAAAAAAACTTACGACAAAAATCGACGTAAACCAATAATTATTCATTATATTTTTAATATTCATCCAAATGAACCCAAAGTTGGCTAAAATCATGCAGAAAATTATATATTTTCTGGAAATACAATCATTTAAAATGTAAATCAAAATTTAAACATTCCACGAAAAAAATGTGAAATTGACTTACGGTCATTTTTATCGTTAGTCATTTTGTGAAACGCAGCCGTGAACTATAACAAATAAGACAGCCTTGATTTGAATAGACAACCGACATACGTGTTTACAACAAGAAGTATAATATGCCCCTTTAGAGTAATAAAGCACCAACTGTATATGTAATAAGAAGGCACTTGGTACCTTTTGGCACCAATGGGGCGAAATTTACAGATATATTATTAATTTATTAGTATCGGTTTGAAAATATCAATTTATAGTGTTTAAGACTGTTTTACTCATATTTTCTCATACGACTCTGGCTGCACTAGTTTGTAGCGATCAAAAGACGCAGTCATCACAACTAGATAAACCGTGCATTATAGTATGTACACCAACGACAAAACAAATCTTAAATATGAAGTTTGTTTATTTTATCTCTAATGTGAAACAAGTAATTATAACTTAGGCAAATCATGATCGAAGTCATTCTGGATTGATATAGTACAAAGCATATGAGGATAAAGTGTCTTGTTCAAGGCCACTAAACATATCCGTGGCGTCGGATCGAACCCACGACGCTCCGATCTTGGGTACGATGCTCTACCACTCCTAACACTGGAAGACGCTTTAACATGGAATCTCAGATTGAAGTATTTGAATATCAATATGCCAATATGGTTACGTCTGCAGAGGTGTAAAAATTGATTCGATGCATACACATGCGTAAAATTCGATTTTAATTTGAATATTTTGTCCTGTGATCCTTTAATCAAGAAAGCTCACGTTTAAGACGTTTAAGCAAGGGTGTATGCTAGCAGACTCCTGTTTCAACAAATATATACTTTAATACTTGAGAACTTAAATCCAAGAAAAGCAGTCAGGTGATCATGATTTTAGAATGGTTCAAGTAAATATGCAATTTCAATTAGACTATACCAGTGCGTAAAAAATAAAATTTGAAACAATTAATATTTTATCCAATATAATATTATAACCATTTTTTTAAAAATTATTAATATCAATATATTAATTCCAAGTAAAATTAAACTAATTTGTTCTATGATGAATAGCAAGTGGTGTTTTATTGATAGTTATACAATTCAAATAACAATACAATAGTTTTCAATATTAAGAACATTAATTGCTGGTAAACGAATTTCACAGATTTTCACATTCTACATACACATTAGTTCGGTTACCTTATAGTTATATAGAATATATTATACATACATTATTCGTACATATTTTGACACTTTGGAGGCCATGAATACTCGAAAGCAAAGAAGAGAAAGGAATGTCAAATGGACAGTTTTATAACCTATTTGAGTGAAATGTTGTTGAAACAGAAGCCAGGTTTCATGTCTTTGATTAAGTGTGATTTATATGTACTTAAATTTTTCACTGATATGCAAGTCATTCAAACCTTTAGACGCTACAGCTGCTATTTTGAATTCAATACAATTTATCATTGGATAATTTTAAGCTAACCTAAAACAATTTCCGGTACACCTCTCACTGAAACAAACAGACATACAGACAGACATACAGACACAGACAGACGGACGGACGGACGGACGGACGGACGTCTGGTGGAAGTGATGTTGTGGGGTGCGGTTTTTATATGTTATAAAACATCTTTTTTTCATGAAACAAAACAAAACCTATTTTCTTTCTAACCCTAATGTCACAAACCTTGAGATCCAACCCTAATGACACTAAAAAAGAATGAAAAAAGGTGAAAAAAAAGTAAAAGAAAAAGGTGAAAAAAACCCAACAAACCCACAATGCCATTTGGACGCATTTTCGCACTTGTGGGGTGAGCATTGCACCCCACAAGTACCAAAAAACCCCACAATGCCATTCTGTACTGGCAACGCAACCCACAACTGCCGCTCCAGACGTACGGACGGACGGACGGGCGGGCGGACGGACGGACGGACGTTCTGGTGGAAGTGATGTTGTGGGGTGCAGTTTTTATATGTTATAAAACATCTTTTTTTTCATAAAACAAAACAAAACCTATTTTCCCCAACTTGAGGGACCAAAAAGTGGTAAACAATGAAAAGTTTGCCTTCATTTTTTGACAGTTGTTTTTCACTCCGCAAAATATACCGACAGTATAATAAAACTTAGATATACATTCTGTAAAATATTTACCCCGTTTTAAATGATGACTTATGTTAACATATTGTTTCATTTACTAGTGTATTTGTTTACACAAACACCCACTTTTGACATTTTGTATCGCTCTATAGGCTGCACCATACTTCACATTCCCACTCTAGTGATTAAATGAATATTTACGATGCTATATCCGTTGGTGAAATTAATCCATGACAGGAAATCCAACTACCGTTGATATCAATGGCAGCACAACGACAATGGGTATCAATTATTGAATGTTGTCAGTCATTTGGCACTTTTACTGAAGATTAAAGCAAATGAGTGGCACAACCTTGACTTAGAAATGTTAACTCTGATAATTAAGAGTACGTAATGAAATATGTGTCTATGAATGATTGATCAAATAATTACAAAGTTATACAAATAACATTATTATATATTTCAGGGAATTCAGGAAATGGTCCCATCCTATTTTGTTAAAACATACATGGGCCAGGCCAGCAATGTGAAACTGAAAATGATCACATTTTAACCGGATTTGTTGATCTAGGAATTAATGAACACGCAAAACAGTCAACATGTTTGTTTAAATAGTTACTAAGAGTTTTCTTGAGCAATTCAGTTCAAAGATAATATCGCAAAATTGATTAATGTTTTTAAGGAAATATGACGTTTCTTCATTGTTATCAATTTAATTTATAGGACAAAATAATTTCAAAAGCGAGACATCTGTTATGTTTGTCCAAAATCTGTCTTATCATTAATAGAACGCACTAAAAATAATTTTTTGTTTCTGTATATGGAAAGGAACATAACCAACATTTACGTAAATGGTATATAGGTCAGGTTCAATCAAAAGGCAATGTTTCAACTGGTGCCATAGTTTAACAGATTGTTCTGTACGCATATAGATAATAAATTATATAATACAGAGCACTACGATTTTGTCCTCTTTGTCGAAATAAAATATATCAATTAAAGAAGACGAATGTTAATATTTTATTAATGTACAATCTGTCAATCAATTCGATCAAAATAGTTTAAACTTCAGTTGTTGAATTACCAAAAAAATCAGTTAAATTCTACTCGTTACTTTCTTCAAAAGAAACTGACGCTATCATCAATACAGAAAAAAAGCCTAATACAATGTCTTCAAATAACGATATAAAGACTTATACAGCTCAAACTGTATTGCAATTATTTTATTTCAACTCCTTGTTTGATTAGTATATTCCTTATTGATATTGACTCCCATTTTTATCATATTCGACACTTTAAATAAATGTTGAAACCTGTATATATGTCACACTTTTAATTTCACTATAACGTAAATTGTATCATGGACCTGCGAACTAGATTACTGAAATAAACTTTGTAATCGTTATTGCAATATATATTTATATTTATTTCCAACGATGAACGTTTGTTTTCAAACCGGAATAAATTCTTGCAAGGCAAAAGATTGAGGATGACGTTGATCTGACTTGTGTCGTTCAAGGGTTATTTTTTTAAATTAGTCTTTCATAAAGATGGCAAAAGTGACATAGAGAAGCGATGGAAAAACTGCATTGAATATATTAATGATAAGACAATCCCGTGCTCAGAGCTCCATTGTACCTACATTGTAAATGGATAATCCATGATTGACGTCACTCGTGACACCCCATTCGCCAATAACTCGTGAATTAATCTGACGTCTGTGGCGTTGTTTTTCAATGAAATACGATGTAATTTTGACTTAGACAGTGTCAACTCGTCTAAGGAAAATGACAGAGCAATATTGATCGCTGATTGAATAATTGACTTATTTGATTGAGAGACCGCTCCATCAGGTCAGTTATGTTCTGTAATGAAAAACAGTTGGACTCAATTCAGTTTTGGCAATAAATTTGAGATGATAAAATGGCAATGAATTTGGCATGCGATGATGGCGAATACGGAATGAAGGTTGAAAATGATACACGAATACGAATGTTGTATTAGCATTTAATTATTCAATGAAAATATAACGATTAGTTACAACTTTTTGTTGTATTTGTCTTGTACTAAAGTTTATTATGAGATACGTTTTTCATTAGCGAAATATATGTATTTTGATAAATTTCGTTGTTGTTAACACATAAGTGTATCAAATTTACGCATTGGTGGCCAATGGCAATTATAACATTTGAAAAGGGGTATTTCTTAAATCTCGATATTGTGGTCATGCCAGAAGGAAATGAAACTCATTTTCTATGTATTCATATTACAAGATTTACAAAGTCTTTGATTACGCTCTGTGTTATCGTATTTTCCTGTTTCAATACAATGATTCATAATGAGAAAAAGTTCTAAATCTTGACAGCGCTGTTTGAAATTTTCTTTCCTTAATACAGTTACTGGTAATGTATTTTTCTATATCAAAATTATGTTTAAAAACGACTATATGGCTGTATATGTATATATTCGATGGATAAACAAAAAAGTGACCGTTACCTGTATACATATGTAAACATAACGATATAATGGTTATCCTCGGCTGACACGTATTAATACATTTATGAAAACGTGCATAAATAAAATAAAATTAACTATTAATTGTTATAAGTCCAGTGATATGCTCGTGAAAAAACTTTTTTTTTCACTCACATCAACTTATATTTACATTGTGCTGCAATAATTCTGTCTGAATGAGCTGATACACCTATGGGATATAAAAACATAGGAAGATATATAAAAACATAGGAAAATATATAAAAACATAAAACATAGGAAAAAATATAAAAACATAGGAAGATATATAAAAACGCAGCATGGGGTTAGAGTAGAGTTACTTGAAAATGAATAAAAATGACAACAATGTAGGATGTACTTATCTATTCAGTAACCTTACAATAAACAACCAATAAAGTCAACAGGTTAAACACTGCTCTTATTTCCCTTACTTAAGCCTCTGTGACTTTTTCCTATTTTCATGCTTAACAAAATCACTCCGTCCAACGTATACTTTACATAAACGGCTGCTATGCCGCATTTACGGTGATAACTACACACGATAAGCCGTTACGTCTTGTTATTTTTTTGCACGCGGTCGAACAGTGAGGTAAAAAAACCCTTTATTTTCAAGTTATTATTTCGTGTTTTAAGTATTTTTTCCGCTTTAAAACATTATCGTCCATCTCACTATTTTGTGTGGCATATCGCAGCTGTTTCAGACTCATAGACCATTACTTGTTCTTCATGTAATACATGTACACTATTTACAGGTATGTGGTATAAACATTCCCCTTGCGGTTTTCATATCCTCGAAATCGTGCGCAAAATTGTGTAAACATGGATTTTAAACCCTGCAATCTAATACAAACCTTGGTTTTCCAACTTAATCATATGCGAATGTCAGTGGATTTACTCTATAGGGTTGTGTTTTAGTTTCCGTTATGCAGCCTTTAGTTAATAGCCTTTTTATTTCTTCAGATACAAAACCGGTCTTTTCCGTAGCCGATTTATTGTTTTTTAATTTTTGTGAGACTGGTACTTTCTTTAATGGCAATTTATAACCATTTTCCACTACATTTAATATATACCTATTTGCGGTTATAATTTTTTCAATACGAACTAGCATTTTTTAGACTATTATATGGAGTAATATCTTTCAACTGGAATTGAGATTGCATTTTTTCAGTATTTCTATTAACCTTACCTCTCGTTTTGCAGTACTCTGGATTCTCACTCATTTCTGAAAGTTTCCGACTTTTACCGTAACTGTATGATGCAATTCGTCTTCCCCGTTTGGACCTATCGGTTTTGATTTTCCTGGTGGTCTTCGCCTGCGCTCTATTAATTTTCTTTTGGTCCTCTTCATCACTAGCAATCTCGGATTGAACGTATTCGTCAACCACTTTCCATCCTAGCTCAGATTCGTCCGCCATTCTAATTAACTTTTGTCTCTGTTTGACGATATTGGTGGCTAAAATAATTGAAACATCTGTGTCATAAATGACTATTATTTTTATTATTATTATAATTATTATCGTTACTATCGTTGTTATTGGTTATCCATTTTTAAAACTCATTTTATGTTATTGTATCCTTTTATGATCTATTTTTTCTAAATGCGTTCATATCCGAAGTCTACCGAACTTTAATTATCGGGATATGTATCTCGATTTCTTTGCGTTTCGACCCCTGTTCAAATTAAATACACATACAGTTATTTTATAATAAATAATACCTTCTGCTAAGCTTTCTTTAGCTTTCGTTAAGTGTGGAGTTCCATGTTTTTAATTTGACTCCGCTTCACCGATGTTGTTGAGCACGTTTGAGTTGCATTTAAATTGTTCTTCGTTTGAACGTCTTTTGAATTTGTACTCTGAATGAGATCACAAAGGCGTGGGGCAATTTTTGTTCAGATCTGTACAGCGATACTGAAAATATAAATTATGATGAAGTGTTCTTTAATGACATAACATCGATGGTGAATAAATCTAAAAAAATCAAACAAAAATGTATTACTAAAGAACAGATAACTCTTTCAGAACTAAATTATTGTATAAAGGGACCTAAGTCCGCAAAAATATGTGGACTCGATGGGGTCCACGATGAACATATTATTCATGGTGTAGATTTTTTAATATAAATATTGTTGAATTTATTTAATACATTGTTTAGTCAGTTTTATGCTCCTACTGAATTAAAGAAAGGTTATATAATTACATTGTATAAAGGTGGGAATAAACGCAAAAACGATCCTAAAAGTTATAGAGCAATAACTCTATCGTCTTCTATTTTAAAGCTATATGAAAGTATTCTGTTAAAACCCTCCACTAATATCCAACCTAACAAATCCCATACATGAGTTACAAGCAGGCTTCCAAGAAAATATGAGTTGTGTTATGACAAACTTTTTGGTGAAAGAACGTTCCGCTTATTGTGAAGAAAACTCTAGTAAATTATATGCATGTTTTCTTGATGCTAGACAGGCATTCGACAGAGTATGGCACGATGGACTGTTTTACAAACTCCATCTAATGGGCATTACAAAGCAACTTTGGTTCTCTGTAGTGGAAATGCACACATATATGTACAGCTGTGTCATGCATAATGGCTTTAACTCTAGCTGGTTTCCTATTTAACAAGGAACCCGGCAGGGAGGGGTGTGGTCACATTTTCATAATCTGTGTTTCATAGATGACTTGATCAAACGTCTGGTAACTATGAGAACGGGTTTCTCTATTGGAGAAAAATGCTTTTGCGCACCTACAGTAGCAGATGACATGTTGTTACTTTCGTTATCTGCTAAAGGTCTCCAAACTATGATTAATACTTGTCACTTGTATTTTTGCTAGTTGCGTTGTCAATACAATCCTCAAAAATGTGTTGTTATGGTATTCAGGAAAAGTAAGGTTGCTTTGACACGCGCAAACATAGAATGGACAATTGGAAAAGAAAGATTATCAGAAGTCGACAGTTATACACGTTTGGGGGTTAATTGCAATGCAGTCGTCAAATCTGCAGATATAGTGAAAGAATTTAGCAATAAAATTAGAAAAAAAAATTTTGGGCTTGTTGATTACGGTTTTCATGATAATGCTTTGCATTCAATAACTTGTAAAAAGATATACAATGCTATGGTTATCCCAAAAGTGTTGAACGGAAGCGAATGCTTGTATCACTTGTACTGAAATTGCTTTGAGCACGCTAAAGTGTCTTCCAATTGAAGCTGAAATTGGCCGCAGAAAACTTTATTTACTTGATCAACTGTGTAGATTTACTAGAGATTGCGCTGTCAAACACATGTTCTTATTAAGGTTAAGTTCTTATAATTTAGGTTTTTGTGCTAGGAGATTCTTTCCTGATATTATCAATATATTGAACAAATTTATGTTGATGAATATTATGTTAATAGTACTTTTCCATCTAAGTTGGAATTGAAGAAAAAAGGTGTGAAATAAAATTTGTTATCAATGATTGGCAAATACTTATAGTATCAGCAGAATTTGACCGTTTCAGACCTGTGCATTGCGAATATCAAGTTAGCGAAATTTGGCAGTATGCCTTTTAATATCCGAAGCATTTAATATTTTATTATTTCATTGTCAATTTGACACGTATTAATGAAATCTGTATAAAATGCAAACTATTTTTGGTAATGTTTGCTTGACAGATCTTTTTTTTCTAATAGATTGTGCCAAAAGGTATACGTCACGTCAGGTGTTGTTGAGAAAAATATGACTTACATTTGGTCAAGATGCAGTCACTTTATCGTCAATATGGACAGAAATTAATTGGTGAATATGGTCCTGGGTATCAAAAGCCCGACACTTTTAACTGTTTTAAACTCTAGATATGATGACTTAACTGGACTTATATTATCCTATACCCACTGGGCATGGGCAAACTATGTGTCTCAATAAACATTAGTTACTCTAGTAGTTTACCAAGTCAAGCATTAATAGTTGTCCTTTTTGTCGTTGCTTGATTTTTATGTTTCGTTTCGGTAAGAGTTATCTGTAGCGAATTTGCAATTTGAATAGTACATGTTATTATGAGAAACTCATATTAATGTAATAAAGTGATGGCGAAGATAATAATGCACTGCAACCCATTGTTAGCGCTTATCACATAATTAACATACTTGAGGTTATCTAATATAATATACGTTTCAGTATGCATGCTTGTTAATGCATGCAAGTGCATATGACCATTGTGACTTACAATTGTAGAAATGTTATGTTCTTGTATATATGTTAATATTGCGCATATGTGATATCTTTCCTGCACACGTTTATAAACTGTATGCTATCATGTTGTAATCTTCTTATTGGAGGAAATAAAGATATTATTATTATTAGTTTTTTTAGTAAAAATAATAAAATTATTCCAAAAATATGAATTTCTCTTGCAAAAATATGACATATCCTACACATATAATATAGGCAGTATGAATGTATCTAATACCCAGCAAATACTTGTCTCACAGTATTACTAAGAGTTGATATGTACTGTTATGTCGGATCTAAAAATGCTACCAATGTGTAATCAAGATAATAGTGTAAAACTGGGCAATTGTATAAAATGTAGTTTGTGTTATAGAGTTGAACGGCTTAAAATGTCGGAAATATCAGAAAAAGGCTGGAAATGCATGCCACAAAATAAATATCTTTTCGTGGCAGCATACCCCAGGACACCCCTAGCAAAGTTGTGATTGTGCCTCCCATAAAATCAAACAGGACAATATAATAGAATAACTACTTCAACATGTCCGATACCTTAGCATAATAATATCGCGTTTCATACAAACACAATATATATACTTCTTCTACATCACAGGATTGCGAGAGAGATTGGTGATTTTGTCGTTGCTTTAAGATGACATTTTTTTCAAGTGTGTTAGTTGATCAGGTAACAGTTTAAATATCAAAAGATTATATGTATTATTTTTTTTGTACTTATTTTATCATTGAATGCGGTTTGAACATACGATGTCCTGAATGACAGTCAAAGGTGTACACCATTAGACCACTTTGGAGCCTAATAATAGTGTAAAAGTTAACACGTTTTAAAGCGCTTATGTCTTGAAAGGGGCGCCATTCTAGTTGACCGTAACTAGAATTAATTTATACGTTAGATATACGTTTTATGTTATGCATATCGTTGTACCCGACTTTGTGCTGCTGAATATAAAATACCTCGAAATGTGTATATTGTATCCATGCGTTTCGGTGGTTTGCTAGTATTACAAATAGCCTTAGTTTGAAATTCTCATTGATTGTCATGGTAAACTGTTTTTCGTTTACAATTATAGATCTTGAACCAGTGAAAAATTGAGCCCAGACGCATGCTGCAATTTTTTTTTCTCGCTGTGTTTTGACACAAATGTTACAAGTGAGCCCTATGTGAAATTTGATAGTGGTGCGAGACGTTAAAGTAACAAACCCATCTGCCGCCAAATGTCGCACGTTCAACACACTATGGCATAGCACCACATTGGAAACAGGATGCGCTTCCATGGGGTAGTCGTATAATGTATACGTATAATTAAAAACTGAATTAACAACCCTCAAATTGTTGGATAGAACTAGTATTAATTTTCATGTAATTCGAATACCGCTGAATGACACAATGCCTCAACTCATGTACCGTACATTATACAGGGCACCTACTTATGCTACGTACTAAGCAAATTTTGGCGTAAAAAAATCTTGGATGAAACGTCATTTTGGTAGTGCATGAGTTGACAAACAATAAAATGTAAGTTTTTTTATTAACTATTGAACATAATCAATGGTGGGTTTACACCTTTTTCGGATGATGAAAAATATATATCTAGTTTAATGTTGCCGAGAAGCCCTTCACCCTTCACGAACATTAAATAAGGTTTATGATTTTCGTTACCCGATTGATGAACACTCAAAATTGTGCTTTTAAGTCGTAATTGAAACAGCAGTCATATTGGTTTATTGCGTTAAAACTATCACGTAATCACATTGTATTTTAAAATGAGTTTTAATTTTCGTGTTTTTCCTTTAGATTATTAAAAACAAAACATTATTCAGGTCGAAGTCTATCTTTTGTTCTTGCTTAATTTTCTATTGACCATATTTTTATACCAAGTGCGTTCAAAACTGCATGAAATAATCCGTCGTAATATGTTGGTTTCCATGCTAAAAATTAAAATTTAACATGTAAAAAAAAACAAAATAAAGCATTGACATTGTAGATGAAAAGAAAAAATCCAAAATATCATAGTATATCCCTTGTATACCTACTACCGCGATATACCTATTACCGCGAATGCCCGAATAACAACAATATCACAGACATGCGCAAAGCTCCAACTTCCGTTAGTGTCGGTATTTGTTTACATTTCGTACCGGCAACTGTTTATTACTAAGCACACTTAAGTAACTTTATTACTGATTATTATTAATGCCAATATTAACTTGGTTGACAAAATGTTAGATTCGCGGTAATAGGTATGACCAATATATATGTAATGTTTCTTTATATAATTTTTAACACACTCTGGATACTGGATTTTTTTCTTTGCAGCTACGATTTTTTTTTAATAATTTATAAACGTTCTTTTAAAGTTTTCACATTTTAAGTGATAAATATTCGGAGTTATTTCCTATTTTTAAGGAATGAAAAATATTGAATTATCTGACCTCTTAAAAGTTTAAAAAAGCGTTTAATATATTTGTTTATATATATCTTACTATAGTGTGTCATTTCCAATGCGATATCTATTTTTATTAGAAATATGACATTTTTAACATATTGTTATGTTGCCCGTTCAATAGTATGCTTTATAATATTTACATAATGTATTTTAGCAAGTAAGAATTCATTTTCCAGTATAAATTGCCTTTACCAAATTTAATATACCTTATTTTGAAAGAAACAAAGAAAGGTCAGTCTAACCTTGAAGGCTAATAACTACTCAACTACAAGGTACTTACTGGGAGAATTGAAATACGGCTAATCTTGATTTCTTAGAAACCATGTGTACTCTCTTTAGATTCTGATATATACAGCAGTCTACTAAAGCATAATCAGCTTTTGTTTTCTAGAACATCCCTTTACTTAAGGTTTATTTAAAATAACATATCTATGATTGTACGTGGGTTTAATATTACATTTTAAAACCTGCTATTATAGATAAACTTTACGATGCTATAATTTTATTTTTCAAACGCTCATAACAATCTGAATCATCTTTATTTATGACCATATTTATTTATATATTTATTAAGTAACATCTTTTATCATTTATTGTCCGGTCTGAAATTGATTTATGGCAATTATTATCAGAATTGTTTAAGTTTATCAAAATTGCTGTTCAAGAGAATAGCCATTCATCGCTTTTGACAAGAGGAATCACTATAGAAACACGCAAATCCTCATTGAATAATTATGCTTTTATCATTATTTAGTAAGGTATGTACATGTATCATATCAAAGTATATTGACCCATTCTTACATTTTAGAAAGTTAAAGATATCCCTTTTTAGCTCGCCGGGACGAATGTCCAAGAGAGCTATTGTCATTATCCCGGCGTCGTCGTCGGCATCGTCTGCAGATACCCAGCTTAAACTTTTGCGTTTAGTTGCGTTTAAGTTTTGGTGGTTGCCTCCAATCTCAATCTTTGCATGGGTGGCGAATTTTATCCCATAGGCGAGCTCTGTTGTCTTCTGAAAACTCTTGGGGTTTTTTGCCAACAAGTCCGTGTACATTCTTGAACGATAAAGTTATTTTATTTGTCATTCTGTTTTGATGGGGAGACAATAGTTTTGCTGCACATTGCCCTTCGGATAACACTCCCTTTACCCAAACTTCCAAGATATAAATAAAAATTGTAATTTTTTTTGTTGAATATTTACTATGCATGTTAGTGTCCCACTTCATGTCTAGGCGTTTAGTTTCCTATTGGCACTGTAGGCACGTGCCTTCATTTTTTTTCTTAGAATAAAAAATGGCAAAAATGCAATAAAAATCGGACGCCCATGTTACTTAATTTTGATCTTTATGAAAGTGAACAAACCTTAAAACATAACATATTTTGGTTATGAAATAGTGAATTCAAGGTTAATATTAAGGATTATCAGGCCTCTTAAAACATAAGAAATATTCGCCAAAACGCAGCTACGAATTTTTTGTGCCTACACATTGTTTTCAGCCAAGCTACGCTCCCGGTGTCTATTAATTCATATCATTATTAAATCTTTTGTAAAACGGTTCATATCGGTTATGTTAGTCTAAAGTATATCTAATGGAATCTTTATTAATCTTTAAAGTAAAACATGTTCTGCTTTAATCAATATCAGAGTTGAGAATTCAAAATTGTATGAACATAGGAAGAGAAGACAAACATAGTGTAATACACAGTATACATGTCATGCTGTATCCTGCCCACATGCACAAACTCGTGAAAACATTTTAATTCATCCACGTTTCGTGTTACCACATGAATGCAAAATTTGATCTATACGCACAAGAAGCCAAATATATTGTATATTAAAAAAAAAACATCTTTTATGTACACAGTACAATATAATTACCGTATACTTTCTTCCAAAGACACTATGTTTAGTTTAGACTAATTAATTTTAGCTCGATTAAGATGGAAATTTAGAGCTTATATAAACCGCTCTCGAGTCTGCTCCCTGGGTAGAACCAGTACTGAGTGTTGTTTAATGAGAGGCATTGGGTCGAGCGGGAACCAAACCGCAACATCTGGCGTGAGCGGCCAAACTTCCCATGTTAATTAATTAATTACACTACCGCCCCCACTTGGACAGTGTATGGTTTCAATACACTGCTAGTGTCGTGTATCAATTATACTATGGTGTATATGAACATACCTTACATATGTGCAATATAATATAAACGTTTTTGTACATAAAGCGTAATACATGTATTAGAAATTTAGACAGTTTCTTTAATAGAAAATTTAAACCAGAATGCAAGTTTCAATAACAATATACTTTTTTTTAAATTTCACTGACAATGATATACGAAAAAATATATAAGAAGATGCAGTTTTAATATACTTTTGTTTAATTCATTTCCATCCTTCATAGAATTTGTCTGCTGTATTTCAAACAATTATAAGTTTTTGTTTATATACATTTGCATACACATCCGATAATTCAAATATATTCAAATTAAAGGCAGAATAATACTTAATACAAGTATTGTTAAAACACTCTCTTTAAAAAGAAAATGTTTACCATCAGTCCTTCAAAAACATAAAAAACACATAATAATGTACAAAGACTCTGTATATGGCTCGTTAATTTCGTCTGCAAATAAGTTTTGTCTGTTAATGTGATAATTTGTAAAGAAATTGATATTTACTTCTTTTTTCAGTTAAGTAAAAAAAATAATTTTCACGAACAAATCCCTACAATTGGCCTTTGCGTAAACGAATTTGTCAAATGAGTGTTCAAGAAAGCAAATAGTCAATATTTCATTGAAACGCACAGTTTTATATTAGTTAGTGATTGAATCTACTATTTTAAGGCTTTACCTATATTGTTATTAACACAATATGTCTAAAGAACTATGAGACACAAAGTCTTCCAGTATTTCAGCGTGACAAAATACATATCATATTGTTGTATACACGAATTGCTTATTAACATATTTTGGTTTCAAAATAATGTCAGGTTTTTTTTCAACAGTGAAATATTTTAATGTTGAGATAACTGTTTCAAATAGGGACATAACACGATTTCACTGAGAAATAGTTATACATTTACCATGAAACACATAAACTAAAATAGAGCATTCGTTCATATCAACAATCATCTCAACCCTAATAAGTATACTCGTAATTGCCTTAATTACATTTTCATCTAGCCATATTTGGTTTAAGTATTATATATTAAAAATGCGGAAACTCATAATTAGTGTTCACAAGTTTTATGAGTTATAAAGGATTTAAATCAGATAGTCTCACACACTTATATGAACTTCGTCAGTGTCTAATAAATAATTGAGTTAAGATTATATTTACAACTGCTAAGGACGAAGCGCTAAAGTCATTAAACAGTACAGTGAGAAAAAAACACCAGCATTTTCCGGAGCATGGTCACGTTAATATTTAATAACGTCATGATACTGTTCAAAATAAAAGCTCCAGTCATAATTTGATTACGCCTGACTTCCGCCGGAATAGATATAAATAAAATTTACAGTAAATAGATTTAAAAAGCACAAGTAGTTACAAGTGAACGGCGACATACTCGTTAAACTGGCGCTGATGTCACGTTTCAAGGAATTATGACTTGAAATGAGTGTTCCTGTAACTATCAACCAAACCCATGATCTCAGTGATGCGCTTATTTTTGATCTTTGAACTTTTAACGAACGGAACGTGATGTTAGTCTTTTTTTCTAACGACCTTAACGACCCAAGGGTACAGATCCATTAAGTAAGGACAAACCATGTTTTCCAATAGGTATACTAGGTAAAATGTAGTCTTTATTTAAAATGCAAACAGTTGATGGCACAGCTTGTTGAAAATTCTGCTATCTATCATTACACATCTTTATATAATATTTTTTTCAAAAACAAATAATGAACAAGATAGTTTTAACAAATAAATTTAAAACTACATAGGCAGACATTCAAAGCTCTGTGTTGTCTTGCAAATCTGAATTTGAGTCTAATAAAAAATGTTTTACATTAAGCGTCAATGACTTGTTAGCTTGAGAATGTTGCGAAAAAATGAAAGCATAATTTGAAAAGATTACCTAAGTATTTGTAAAATACATTATATTTATTTTGTTATCTGTTTATATTGTAAACATACGAGTATTCATATGAATATTTGATAAATATGTTTTACTTGATATAATAATTTTAAATAACAATATATGTGAAAGTATATATTTTAAGTGTTTGAAATCAAGCAAGAAACTTTAATAAAACAGGTTGAAAATCACTATAGTTGATCTTAAAATCCAGTCATATACCAAAAATGCAACTTTGAAAAACTTCCAGATATGTTCCGTAAAAGGATTTAGAATGCGATGACATAATGTCGCGTAAAGACGAATCGTGTTGCGGATGTGATATTTTTAACAGCGGTGTAGTATTTGCAAATAAAAGTAAAGGTTACAAGTTACAGTTGATATGCACCAACTCGAACTCTTATATTTCGAAATTCCGGTTATCTCAAATTTGAAGTTCGGTTGTACATGTACAACATGTATATATATTTTCAACAATTTATAAAGTGGGTGTGGTAATGTTAAAAAGTTGCACAAAAAATAGACTCCTGATCAATCGAATTTCGGATATTTCGAATTATTTTTACGGTCCTACGGAATTCAAAATAACGAGTTTCGACTGTATATGGAATTTTGAACGCCAGAGGTCGAAACGTCCACGTGACATCTAACTTAGATGTTGGTCTACTTTCTTGTTCTTGGAGCGATTTCATTGGCTGCAGAAGTAGGTCAACATTTACGGCCATTGCATTCTATGTAAAATGGAATGTTCTATTTTAAAAATATGAGCAATCCTATTGGCTGAGACAGTAATGTGACAGTAGAATATCAGTCTACCCCAGTACTTAAACATAAATTCGAATTTGAAAAATATTTAATTACAACACTCACAAAAATGTTTAGAACACGTAATCACAGATTGCCTGTTGGAACAGGCTGTTGAAACGGTACCGAGCTACATATGCACAAATGTCCATTGTGCGATTCTAGAGTTGTTGATGCATGATCACTTGTAAGAGAAAATCACTACTTCGACGCAATATTATTAAAATTGATAAACTAATGAACATAAAAACAACAAACGATATAAAATACAGAAAAATGGTGTCAGTTTATTAAAGAAATCCTTGTACAATTCAATCGATATTGGAATTAACATTGTTGTTGTTTTGTTAACTAAATTAGATCAGAACATACCGGACAACTAGCATATAACAACGTCTTCTACTATTATGCCAGTTACATAATATAATATAATATAATATAATATAATATAATATAATACAATACAATACAATACAATACAATACAATACAATACAATACAATACAACACAACACAACACAACACAACACAACACAACACAACACAACACAACACAACAACACAACACAACACAACACAACAATACAACACAACACAACACAACACAACATAACATAATATAATATAGAAACGTCTGGATTATTTTATACATAACTTCATTAAATGTAGGGCACTTTCCTATTGACAAAACTAATAAAAATACCCAACAACAACAAAAATATTTTAAATTCATTCAAAGTTTACCTATAGTATTTTTGCAATTTTCCAGTTCCTGGTCATATGTAATAGGCCTCTTCTGTATATTATATGTATTTTTGGTATTACTCATATTGTCATGTATACCATGAATTGAGTGAATAAAATATTGAATTGAATTTAATTGAATTGGTTGCGGTGTGCCATTTCAATGGATCCTTTTATCGGTTTATCAATCGTGTATGTTATCAATCGTTTTATCGCTTTGAACACAGTGCAACAACAGAAACCCAAGCAAAAACACAATAACATACTAATTTCAAGATTAATTCGCTTATGTCTGAATTTATGTTTTCGCGCTAAGAATGAAAGTGGTTACTTTTAATCAATCAGGTAAGCACATTCCATTCACTGCAATAGCACAATATTTTGATCTAATTTATCCACAAACAAACGACTAGGTAAATAGTGAACTTTGCACAGAAATCATCGACAAAATTAATAACTGTTTTCAAATATACACGGGGGCATATATTATATATATCTTATTATTTTTTATTTTTGTTATCTCCCTTTATGAATCTTAATTACTATAATTTCACTTTATCGTCATGATCCAATGGGTTTCTCATTTCTGTTTTTTATACAACGTGTGAATAGTTGTATCCATAACTGGATGCTTCTCATTTAAAGCTATCAGTTAATGTATGTAAAATGTCTCTACAGTTCAGATGAGTTGCATGTAAAACCATTGTATATGGTTGACACTATTTTTATTAAGTTGGTTATATAGTCTTGTGTCCCTGGTTTGCATTGTGGTCAGAAACGCTCGCCGTTATCTGAGCTGTAAATTTATGACTGGCTGTTTACAATTAATCAGCTTTATATAGATTATAGGACGAATCATACATCTAACAAAAAATCTTTAAGAAGCAGTGGATCCAAGAATAACACATACATGATAGAAATAATAATTGCAGTAATATAGAGAGAATTACCATTTTACAGGGCTAAAACTTATAATAAATAATATCATATCCATTACATCATTACACAAAAAAACAAACAGTTTTCTCTCTATATAAAATTCAGTCTATCAACAAAATATATCAATAATCTAATTACTGGCTGATGATATATATTGGAGACTATTGATTGATTTTTTGAATGTTAAGCGTCATTTTTATGCCATCGAGGGCTAACAGACGATCAATTAACCCAACCACTGTTTTCTGGGATCCTGAAAGGTTAACCAATACTCGAGCAAACCCCATTCCGACAAAAAAACAACCTAATAACTTCCCCGCTTGAATCAGCGGTGAGAAACGAATAGTAATGCGACGCAATGTCATGTATCAATCATACCCGGCATTTTGTGGACTTAGTAACTTACTAAATTACTAAAGAAATAGCTAAATATAGCATTTCGCGCGATCACGCGTCCATAACCCATATATATTTAGTTCAAATACTAGTAAGTGTGTTAGTGTCCTGGAAGTCTAATGACGTAGTTAACACTTGTAACAGTGTATTATTTTCCCACGACTCTCGGTTCAAATAACGTTATCAGTTTACTGCACAAGTCGTCCTACTTTTCTTCCTCCCTCCAGCCAAATGAAAATTTGTATATCCTGTTGACAGGAAAGAGAAAAAAAATAAACAAGTACATATAATTATATTTTGTATCACTCATAACGTTGATATTATAAAGATATAAAATAATACATGGGAAACTTACAGATGGATTAAATCAAGAAACAAGGATTGTTTATAACTGCCATTATGCGACTACCCAACAGAAACATTTCCTGTTTCCAATGGTGATACTTTGCCTATAAAAACATGTGTTTATTAGTTATTATTCTCTTGCTGCTCTAGTTTCCGAAAATTACACAAACACAATGTTTCCCTAATATAGTATTACTTACTCTTGTCTCTCACTATTTTTTATTTATGATTATTATTAAGTGATACTGAAGTGTTTACCTCAGCATATTTTGTGCTTTTTTATGAGTATCTGAAGATGCAAATTGTAACACGATATCGTATTTACCAATTGCATACTGCATGACTGAAAATGCAACTGATGTTTTGTATTGAAGGCATCATTTTGCGATGGAAAATGGTATATTTAACAACAATTACCGAGATGCATCAATGTGTGATATTCATAAGACACGCACGCACGCACGCACTACATATATAAATTTATATATATATATATATATATATATATATATAAATTTATATATGTATATATATATATAAGAAATGAGGTATGGCTATCACTTTTGATAACATCTCGGCCTATAAAAGCCTCTTGCCGCTGAGGACTTTTTTGTTGGCAAAACACGTTTGCTTTGAACCGCCATTGTTTAATGTTGTTGTTGCTGTATACGTATTTTCTCGCCGTTGATGTTTTCCTTTTAATTCTTGTGAGATTTCATTAAATTTTCGGTAAAATATTATTAGAGCACCAGACAAGATCCGGGTACATCCGGTTAGAAAGCATCCGTTCAATTCCAGATAAATTCAGCGCTAAGTAAACCACGACACTTCCGTGGCACTGCCAGGACGTTGATGTGGTAAAAGCATCACCCGACATAGGATAACAAATGACTGATGCATAATGAAATCGTCCGTCAAGCTCGTCGCATATAAACCCTTCATTTTATAAAATGTTCTTTATTTCAACATGTCAACCAAAGAAGCATTATCACAAGGCGACAAACATCGACTTCATTATTTTTAATTCACTGTCAAAAGGGTGTATATTCTGTTATCAAATTTCAAGAACTTTCCTAGAAATACGTTATGTTTCTTACATAGAAATATAGGGAATATTAAAATCGAATAATAAATAAAAGCCTTTTTTTTTTCCGAGCGAAAAATATTTAATAGCTTTGGTCAGTTCAGTTGTATCTCATTCATTTGAAAGTTTAATTATCTTTTCAATTTCTGTAACTAAATAATTCTCTAGGTTTATGAAAATATGAAACACTATTAAAATCGGTTTATGAATTAAGAAGTTTATATGTACTGCCAGCTAGCTTCCCTTTCCAAATGCCTAACTGTAACAGAACTGCGAGTTTCTGAAGCCACGTTTTTGTTTTTGTTTACATTCGCTATTTTCAACGAACCGCTTTCGGGTTTCCGATCAATCATCGGATAACATCGTGAAGACTCGTTCCCGATCTCGTTTTCGGGGCTTTGTTTGGGAAGTTTACGGAGTTCAATGTAAACATTGCGCAATACTTTATTGCGGGACGTATTAAAGTTTTGCCCAATAATCAATTACTGTTAATTTGATAACTTTCAAGTAAATAAAGGTTATACGTCAATACATAAGCACTATTTTGTGCATACTGCATACAGGAAAAGTCTGGATTAACAGCGTGTTTGTGTAACTTGCCAATATATTTCCTTTAAATAGCGTCAAAAATCTAGCAATGCTACAATAGGCAGGCATTAGGTAAAACAATAAACATAATAAAGGAATGTGTTTTTGAGTTATACCATTAAACATATGCATTTCTGACAAACATTATGATGATTTGACGAATATTTTAAACGTGTAGTCTGGTTTTACTTGCGTGATCCGCAAAGTCAGTTACCAATGTACGAATATAGCAAAACAAGATGACGTATCATTAGCAGTCGTTAAGCATATCACTACTTTTCCAGGTTAACGGGCCAATTATGTTCTTAATGACTTGAGAACTGGAGCACGAGAGAAAGGTACACCAGTAAATAAAACACTAGTCAAGCTATCCTGTGGTAGTACCACTGCTGACCTTCCTTCCTTGGGCCAAGCTGTCACTTCTTCTGTCAGGGGTCGTGAGATCGAATTCCCGGTTGGCCATGAACTTTGTTCTCCCGATTCAGAAAATGTGTATGGATATATAGTCAGTGACTTGATAGAGAAAATGTGTATATAATACTGGTTAACAGGATAACGGAATACAAAAATGATGATACGGTGCGCTGACATTCGTTATATAGCTGAAATAATGTTTTAAATAAAGGGGCAAAACCTCGTACAAACACGCTTCCTATGTTCTTTTGTAGCGACATCCTTATTTTATATATATGTGCCGTTGTGGTAAAGTGTCTTTTGAATGCTTCGTCTGTTTTTAAGTTCCTCCCTGACCGAGTGCCGAGTGGTAAAAGGGAAAAAAATACATCTCATTGCTGAGGTCGATGGTTCGAGACAAGCTCGGTCCAAAAACTTTACGTGAGACCGTTTGCCAGTTACTTGCGGAAGGACGGTGGTTCTACACATGCTATTTCTCAAGTCGCACTCCATCAATGTAACTGGATATGCCACATATAACCTGCCACGCCTTGAAAATGACGTAAAATCTCATTCAAAGCAAAACAAATATCGTCTGTTTTGCAACATTTATTTTCTTCTACTCGATTATTGTCACGAACTGTATTTATCTTTGATCAAAGAAATAAGGTAAATACTTGTTTAACGTAGCTTATTTTAAATTTCTGTATCGTATTGTCGGGAAAACAAATTATCATTTGAAGACAATATGGTCTCGCTTGTATTGAAAAAAAACATATTTCTATATGTCTTATACAATGGGAGATTAACACATAAGCTCAAAATATGTCCTTGACGTAGTAATACGAAGTGATTTACTGACGTATATGGTGTACTGATTTTTGTTTTCGATTCTCGAACAGATATACACTACTTGCTAATTTGCTATCACTTTAAAGGCAGAGAAATAAACTGTTATATCAAATATAGACTTAATTTTTCAGGTTTAGTTTTTTATCAGGTGAGTAATCTATGCAACTACTCATTGGATATGAATGAAACTTCACATGTGTCTTTAACATCACCAGTAGAACACAACAGACAAGAACCTTAACTCTGGATTGCATTTTGGCAAAGAAATTGCCCTTTTGGACTTAATTTTTTAGGTTAAATGGTTTTATCAGGTAAGCTATATATGCAGCCACTCATTTGATATGTACGAGTCTTCATATGTATATTAAGCATCATCAACGGAACGCACAGAGACAAGAACCATAACGCTTGAGTTACATTGTACGGAACTATGGCCCTTTGGGACTTTGAACATTTAATTAGAAATGTTAGCAGGTTAAAGTTTTTGAGATGGTACATATTTCATCAACCTGTCATTGGACATGAATGAAACATCTCATGTGTGTTCAGCATCAACTAGGAAACTCATAGAAACAAGAACCATAACTCTTGGTTGTTATTTGGCAAAATTATTGCCCTTTTAGACTACGCAATTTTGTTACAGCTTTTTAGCAGGTTAAAGTTTGTAATACAGCTTAGATGTTTTACAAACAGGGTTGTGGCTCTCTCAAATTTGTCCAGAATCATGACCCTGGCAGCGAAATTGGCTCACCCTAAGGGGTTAAACTGTTAAATAGTGTTTTATGGGGAAAACTTAAAAAAATATATTTACTAAGTTGAATGTCTGGAGTTCAGATATAATTACTCATTTTTTTTTCATTTTCGTGAAATTTTTTGTTTCATTTTCATGAAAGGGTATTCCACTGTGATAAAGTGTGCATGCTGGTACAAGATTATTTTAATTATTTAGATCCATTTTCATGAACTGGTACCGATATATTGCCCCATGATGTGAAGTAAGAGCATATATTGTGTATGTAAAAAACTAAACAACTTAGAATAATGAAGGATATTCAGCATTGATAAACTGTATGTGTAAGTACTAGACTATGGATCAATTAAAAGAACTAGTTTATTACCAAATGATTAATAACATTTTGAAGGTAGTACATATATCGCATATGTAAAACGTTGATAAGCTATTTTTGAAACAGAAGATCATCTCAACTATGGCTGACACTATATTTTAAATTCTTGCTGGAATTATTTCAGATAATGTTTCATTAGTATTTCTTAATATGTTTGACCAGTTGATATTGTTGTAGTCACGCAATTGTAGTACTAAAGGTAATCATATGTACATGATGTACCTTAAGTTATGTAATGACACACCTTTTCCAGCAATGGTTATGTATTTATAAAGCAATTTGAAAAACAAATGTAACTAAATGCTTAATTAAATAATATAAAGGCAATATGAGCTATCCGTTCACGTTATTGTTTTCAAAAACACAAAACTGTTGATAATGAAAATTAATATTGTTGTTGAATCATTTTGCTTATTTAATTTTAACAGTTAAGCATTATATACTAATTATAGCTTAATTTTACCACACCTGAGTTTTATATTAATTGTCTTCCATTTGGTACTTATTTTCCTGAAAAAGCAGTTGTTTAAGAACACCATCGAAATAGTCGAGCACGCTGTCTTTCCGACAGCTCTTATTATATTTATACTCAATTCATTTTAGCTCGAGTTCGAAGTATGTTAAATGCTTAGAATAAATCGCTTGCAGTTCCGTTTCCTGGGTAGAAACAATACAGCGTATGAGAGGCATCGAGCAGTGCCGGGGATCAAACCCATGACCTCCAGCACGAGCAACCAACACTTTAACCACTGCACTACCGACACGCTTTCTGTTCTGTTAATTCACATGGCATTGCTACAGTAAACTGCATGGAGGACCGATTGAAACGGTAGAAACATGCGACGGAAAACAGCAGTTTAATTGTTTGTTTAATTTCATGATGAAGGTCAGGTAACCGATCATTTGGAAGTAAAGTCTTTTAACATTTAACATTTTATGTTGTATAATGAACACTCTTTTGCTACTTATTCTGGTCATTTGGGGTCATGGAATTTATCATTTCCCAAAATCTTTATAAATGTTTATTTCAGTTTTGTTTTTATCTCGTGTATAATATCGCATACTCTGTGAAAGGTCCACCGCTATTCACGTATTCATATAGCCGTCGTTATACCCCGCAACAGAACACAAAACCACAACGTAACGTTCAGAATGTATTTCAAAAATACCGTATTATATATCTTGATGTTGACGTCATTGGTGCCAATGTAGCCAAAATCGGTCTGATAAGGGTAACATAATTGAACGATTCTTGTAAAAGAAATATATACCAATAATGTAGATGATGATGGGCGGGGCGGTGTTGTTTTTATGAACAGAGTCAATAAAACCGAGTTTGCTATTTTCTTGTTGTGTTCTGTTCCTACAAATGACATTTTGATGAAATTTGATTGATAAAGATAAGATATGATGTATAGATATTGCAAATTTGGAGGTTTTATCTTGATAAATCTCTTAATATAGAATTGCATTAGAATCGGTACACACAGTTCACTGACATTGATCCTAAAACATATTTGCATTATTAATACAGGCAGGTTTCCGCCTATTAATGAAGGCAACACAAAACCTAAACATTGGTTCCTGTATTCGCCCACTGAGTTAAATAAAAAAATGAAGTGTTTCAAAAATATTTAAAAAAACAACAACACGTGAACACTGAAAAACGTGAATGTTTTTAAGGATAATACGTCAGAATGCTACACATTAATATGGTTTTATCTATATTTGGGAGAGAAAGTTTTAAAATAGAATACAGAAGTCTTGATTCGGCCGTGAAGTTAGTATTGTAGCACAATAGATGGCTCTCGACATATCAATGGACTTAAAAGATCGGTCAACATAAGGTATTTCCTCTTTTCAAAATATTGTATATATTGTTATAGTCGAACTTTCCGGTAGTTTTATTTTTACTTCATTTTGATTAAAAAGAAAGAAGAGCTGACCTTTTTTTATGTTTGTAATTAATTAATTCCAGATAAATACACTTTATCTTAATTCCTTCGATCGGTGTTCGCGTTATTATTTTAAAGGCTGACAATTCTACTGAGGTTCATATAATTTTATTCTCTTTATTAAAATCAGTTCAGTTCAAATATCGGAAATAGGGCAAATGTTTATATTTATTTGCTTTCTTGCGGAGGGAACTATAATACAATGTTAATGCATATGCAGAACTTCAACCTACGTAAATTACAAATAGAATAAATAACTCCGTTACACCGACACAAATGTTCGTAGTGATGCCAGGCTCGATTAATTCAGTCGATATATATATATGTATATAAAACGTCTGACTATCAATCCAGGGGTCGTGAGTTTGAATCCCCGCCCGGCCACAGTCGGCGTGATGATTGATATACAACCTTGCGTCTCATTATCATTCGTCTCTCACCGCTGATTTAAATGGGAAAGTTATCAGTAACTTGCGGAGATAGTGTGCTCGAGTACTTGTTAACCCTCCAGGATCCCAGGAAACAGTGGTAAGGTTAACTGATTGTCTGTTAGCCCTTGAAGGCATATAATGACGCTTAATATTGATTCAATCAATCAATCAATCAGTAAATCTCAGTGATGCGGATAATAAAATGAAGCCAGTGAATTAAATGGAAGGAATTCTGTATCAGAAAAAGTTTGTATAAAATATTCACTGAGTTAATATACAGTGGCACATTATCTAAATAAAAATAAATGCACAATAAATAAGTGAACATATAAATTAATAAAAATATAAATTATTGCCGTAAACTATACCGGAATTTTAAAACAGAAGAAGCATAACCAAAGAAATATGCACTCTAACCCCAAAATCGCAGTAAGTTATATATCTGTTTATAAACACAAGTTGTTATATTAAGACAATTATACGTTAACATCTGTTTATTCGAGTTGGCGAGACATTTTCCCTCGTTTAGCCTAGATATATAATTCACACACTGTTTAAATTAATGTATTAGTATGACGTCACGCTTTTCTCAGAAAACGTTACGCATTTCTCAAACTGCGTAGTTTTGCTTTTAAACAAAATACAAATGTATGAAGTCTACAAGAAAAGGAATAACTCATAAGTTTACGACTAAGACAACGTTTTGTTAAAACTCGGGTTTGAAAATCCTTATCGCAACCTAATATATATTAAAAAAACGTAATTTTACCCTATTTAAAAACACATATCTTAATCAGAATGTGAGTAATAGTAGGCTACATATATATATTTGTGTCTCATAAATGATTTTTTGTTGTAAACCATTTTCCCTCTGCATGTGTATGGGTTCTTGGCGCTTTTGAAATATTCTTTCTTTGCCATGGCTCCTCCGCGGCCGATTAGCCTAGTCTATGAAACGTTTGAAGGTCACTTACACCTCTCCGCCCAGTTCTGTCTGATATATATAATGATTAATATGGATCCATTTATTTACTTATTAATTTTAAAATACAATTTTCAACTGAAATAGTTCAAGAGGACTTTGTCTGTTTTTTTATGGTACATTAAAGAGGGTTTATACAAAAGACACAAACAAAGTATATCTAGTCGTCAGGGGGAGAAGATTATTACGTTGTTTACAAATATTATTACTGAAATAAATATGGTTTTATTTATCAAATGATAAACATTTTAGTCAATGTTCAAGTGGAACTTCTCCCATTAAACCATACATAAAGTTAATTTTCAACACACGTTTTTAGGTCACATGAGACTTTGCCTTTTGTCCGTCGTCGTCCGTTGTGCGTTGTCCGTCGTCCGCCGTCCGTTTCAAAAACCTTCTGTATGTAACTTTAGTACTACGATATTTACCAAAATAATAAAATTCCTTTTTTTTTCTGTTGATCCCCAAAGTATTGGGTTAATACATCTATCAGGTGACAGTTAATGCCATGGACCTCCTGTTTAAGAAAGAAATTGATTTTATACTACTGCAGCAGGTTTTGATGAAATAACACAATTCTGTCATTTCATAGTAAAATTTTTAATCATTAAAATTATCATAATCTGTATTATTATTGCTTTATTATCATTATTATGATCATCATTATGAAATTCATCATTATCATTATTATTGAAATTATTATCATTATTATTGTTATTGTTATTATTATTATTATTATTATTGTTATCATATTTATCATTATTATTATTATTATTATCGTTACTATAATTATTTTTTTAGCTATTATTAAATCTATCAGTGTTATTATCATTAGAAAATAGATAAACTTATTTACTGTTTTTCAATTATAATTTCAACTTTCATCACTAAAGCCATTATCACTGTCGTTTGTATCGTAGCCATCATCGTTTTCGCCATCTGTTTCCACTCTAAAACATAATTAACATAAAAAATATCCTTGAATTTAAAATACTATTGTTGCGAAGACTATACATTTCTAAAACATTTGGTGTGTACCTTCCAAACGGTGATAAAGGTATCCCAAATTCTAACATGGCGAACAATTTATAACCGTTTACTTTGTTGTGTTATTTGTTTACCAAATGCTTTGTCCATGTTACACTTTGGAATTCTCAACCCAAACCACATCCGACATTGGTTGTATGAATTGACGCATCTGTTTCGTTAAAAAGCAATAAAATGAAATCGCTGAATATCGTTGTTTACACAAGGTTGGGTTAAAACATTAAGTAAGGGGCATACATGCGCGTCAATTGCAAGAAACGGCATTCTTTTTAATTCAAGATAATTTTGCATGTTTAAACTATTATAAAACACATCTGTGTTTAGATAAAATCTTACATTTTATCTTAAAACACAAGTTGCCTGTGAAATTTAAATGATAAATTTGCCAAATTATGAATTCTTTACGTGTTAATAACACTTGAAAAATTCACAATCTAGTAAATTAAAGTGGAATGCACCTTATCGGTAAATTTTGGTCATATATTTCTTTTTGATATCTTTGTTTTATTTGATAGGTATTGTTAGAAAATTTAGTCACACAAACTTCCGCTATTGAATATTTAAAACAAATCAACGAATTGTTTTTTGCTGAATAATCCTGGTAAAATAATTATCATACTTTGCAAGGTTTAGCGTGGGATGGCTTCGCTCTCACTAAACGTTTTACGAAGAAATAAAATCTTCTTGTTTACCTAAGTAGTTGAAATGCTCAGTGTTTGGAATCATGGAGCTGATTCAGGATTCTTCGAAAATAGAATGCTTTAGCCAGTGCTAGGGGCCGTGAGAGGTATTGCGTTAATATCATTGCCCGATCCCCTCCCATGAACATTGTATTTTTTGTGTAGTTCATTATGCAAAATCACTATTAATCGCAAGGATATTTTGACATGAAACTTTACTCTTTTCTTAACCTGAAAATGTTACTGTGATAGAAGCTATACTTATAAGTATTGGACTTGAGATCACCGAATGCATGTACAGTTTGTTTGCTTTGAAAAAATAAACACACCACAAAACATTTTTGATAGCCACTGACCTCTACAAAAATGTATCCCCTTAGTGTCGTTTCTTCTGTATGCTTTCAACACCCCTATTATATACATGTTTATAAAATACACCTCCTCTTTTACTGGCCCGTCCATATATACAAACCTGATAACCTTCTCCCAAGTTTCTTACCCATCTGAACACTGCGTATCTTCGTTTCAACATTTTTATAAGCACGCACAGTCTCGAAATCCTAATTACATTCGTGAGCATGTTTCAATTTCCTACCCCATAGACAAAAATGTGATGTTTGTTAGCAGTTTAAATGGATGCGTACCAATATAACCGCCACACATGCTGGATAGCGATATAAATACAATATGATTCGTGTACAGCATAATTAGAAATATTTGGTCGAGATACTACTCCACACCTACGTATTCAAATGAAAACACTAAAACTCTATGTAAATATCCCTCTTCTCACGATAATATGCCAAAACGTGAGCATGTGAGGTTTTCAACGATATAATACGTAGTTTTGTACTGATATAATAAGAAGTTTTGGCCGGGGAAAGTTATAAAAATGGCACGATATATATTTTTAGAATTTAGGTCTTGGATGATTTTAGGTATGGATCATGACAACAAATTTCTAATCCAATCCATCAGGTAGCACCTCAGACAATTACTGATTGTATACAATACTTTTGATATTATGATATTATGATAGCAATCATATTAAGGTCGCATTATCAAACCTTTTATTTGTGCGCACTGCCAAAGAAATATACTGGTGTCTTAATCTAATGGCTATCTAAGGTTAAACGTCTGGTTACAAAGTCAGTCTTTTAAGGTGTACGTTAACCATTTATTTTTGTTCTTATTCTATAGTATATTAAAAAGTTTGCAGGCTTAGGGATACCCAAATCAAATAAATGAAATTTACAATTTATTGTTTGTCAACCTCTGCACTACCAAAATATGACGAGAAAAGTAGGGGCCATGTAGGGGACATGTATCGCCCAAGATAATGATTCTGTTCAGTGTGTACACAGTTGACAAAGTGAAAATAGACGTCCGATATCATGCATACATACCGCATATTCCAAGCATATTATTTTCCCAATTCACTTTTCAAACATGACAATGCTTTACAAATGTTCAAAATACATCAATAATGCCATTCAAATAAAAAAACATAAAACATAAACATAAAGAAAATGCAATTGTAAATAAAAAGAAACAAGGATTATTTATAACAGCCATTGAAGGTATGTCATTCTAAAGAAGTAAAGTTATGTTATCTTAACCTAAACTTTATCTAAGGTAGCAGTCCCTGTAATAAGATGAATGTTTAAAAGATATGCAATAACATAGAAGCATAATAATGCCATATTAACCTAAACAGTCCCCGTTATAAGGTGGATATTTTAAGGTATACAATACTACAAAAGCAGAATAATGTTGTATAAATCTAAAGGTTTATATAAGGTAGCAGTACTTGTTATAATACGAACATTTTAAAGTGATGCAATACATAAAAACAAACAGGCTGATGTCTTCTTAATCCAAATGCAATGTGATGTGGTAGCTGCTCCGGTTATAAGATTAACCTTTACTGGAACGTATGATTAACTTTCTATGGTTTTGCAAAACTAGAGAAGCAGAATGAGGCCGTCTTATCTAAAGTTTATCGAAGGTAGCATCTTATATTATTCAATGAACCTCAAGTTATAATACTAAAGCAATATTTAATGTATTTGATTTATCCCGAATGTTTAAATTTTGCTAAGAAAATCCCTGTAAAAGCAATGCGATATATGCATATACATTGTTTTATAATAAAGTATAGTATTTCCGCCCTAGTATTTCCAACAATAACAACAATGTTTTAAGGTTATTCTTATATATTATATGTTAAAAGTCTTTAAAAAAGTTTTTTTTTTTTTTTTTTTTTCAAATGCACAACTATCAAAAAGATGCTTAATAATAATGAATATGAAATATGATTTATGGTGGCATAGTTCCGCCAGCAGTTATTCACTTAACTAACGTGTTAGATTCTAGTTTACCACTTAATTTTCGCGAAAATTATCTAGTTATCTAGATAGACAACACGATTATTTAGAATTAAGATAAATAACATAATTAACTAGATAATTGGTGGCAGTAAGTGGCACTAACAGTTATTTATTTTAGTTATGTTATTAATCTTAATTAGAAATTTATCGTGTTAGTTAACTAGCTTACTAGATATTTTTTGCGATACTTAAGTGGTTAACTAGAAATTTATCGCGTTAGGTAAGTGGATTACTGGTGGCAAAACTATGCCACCATAATGATTTGAATTTTTTCATTACAAACTTACATTATGATAACAATATACAAATGCAATACACCGAAGAAATGCGAATAATGGAATGAAGGTATGTTAACTATACACCCTTGTACGTTGCAGAATGTTAATTACCGATGATATAAGCCACGCCCTTTTTCAGGATTGGCCAGTGTGAAGACGTGATAATTCAATAAAACCACAGACTGGCAAATAAAAATTTGTCTATTTAAATTTTTGATAAATCTTGCGGTTAAATACGATCATATAATAGATCATAGCGACATTACTTTATAGACAACTCTTTATTATTTCTAACTTTACACATCTGTACTTGATTATGGAAATATTTCAACGTCATTCTCATATATTGGTAAACAAATGCACCGTCGGTTAAAATCTAAGTGTGGTTCTGCTTCCTTTTGCGTGTTTTCAACTATACAATTTATTTGTTTCTTGGATATACTAGTGGAATATTGGCACGTCTATGTCTATTTATTTTGTAATATACTTGACACGAGATTAACAATCGCTCCGCCAATTATTCACGGGGCATCGTTTGTCCAAGGAAATACAATGTAGTTTCTACTTAGACATTGTTAGCTTGTTTAAGGAAATTATTAGAGTAACAACAATTTCGACTTGTTTAATTGTCAGCCCGCGTCAGGGTAATTGCTGTTACATTGTACAGATGCTTTTGGGAAATGAATTAGTAAACACCCACCTAAACACAAATCATGTATATTTTTTTCTATACCATTTCAACATAACATTGATATACATGTATTCTGTATAGTTTTTTGTATAATGTACACTTGTTCAAATATTCAAAACAACCATCATAACTATTCATTTATGTGTAGTTACGTGTATTGGAATTACTATACAATTATAATTACAATTGATGAAATTAAATGAATATTAGAAGCCGGTAGCTCTTATTTCAATTAGACTATGTTTGGTGTCCTAGAGCTAGACACATTTTCCGCATAGTTTATTACCGGTTTGATCCATGCATACTTACAATTGATAAAATTATATGAATATTAGAAGCCATTGTCTCACGACAGTCATTACGAGAGAACTAAATACCGGTAGTTCTTATTTCAATTAGACTATGCGTGGTGTCCTTTAGCAAGACATTTTTTCTGCCTTATATTAAACACATCACAATGAATTTCTGGAAAAAGTTTTTTTTCCAAAAACTTTTTTTTTGTATTATGAACTTGAATGTTATAAACTCTGAAAATTTTTTGATAATTATAAATATTATGAAGTTAAATTAAACATTTCAGCTCAAAAGATAGTGAAACAATGAGATAAATGGAATTAAAGTAGTAAAAAAACACTCTGTACTATTGGAATTCTTATATTCCAAATGGCATTAGTTTCTGATGGGAAATTACGATTTCCGACCAGTCAATTCTAAGGAAAAGGGGTCATATGGAAAATTCTATTTATAGATTCTATTTTTAGATTAAGTTTCCAATTTGAAAGTATAAAATCAAATTGGACAATTCTATTTATAGATCAAATATTTTGTTTAAAGTAGGTGCATTTGTATGTGAATGTGGGCATGCGTGTGTATGTGAGTGCAGCGTATGTGCTTGTGTTAGTGCGTTTGTGTGTCCGTCTGTGTGTGCGGGAAGCGTACGTGCGTTTGTAAGTTTGTATATGCAGCATGTGCGAGTATACTGGTGCGTGCATTCATGTGCATTAAAACTAGAAGTAGAAGTGTAAATAGCAAACCAAAAAGAAGCATTTATATGTGTGAGTGCGTGTAGTGTACTCAGTGACAGAAATAACAACAGCAGCAACAGCAGCAGCAGCAGCAACAGTAGAAGTAGTAGTCGTTGTAGTAGTGTTGTTGGTGTGGTGGTATTAGTAGTAGTAGTGATGGTGGTGGTAGTAGTAAGTATAGTAGTAGAAGTGGTAGTAGTAGTATTAGTTATATTGGTAGAAGTAGAAGTAGTAGTAATAGTAGTAGTAGTGGTGGTGGTGGTGGTTGTGGTGGTGGTAGTAGTAGTAGTAGTAGTAGAAGTAGTAGTAGTAGAAGTAGTAGTAGTAGTAGTAGTAGTAGTAGTAGTAATACTAGTAGTAATAGTAGTAGTAGTTGTGGTGGTGATGGTGGTGGTGGTATAAGTAGTAGTAGTAAAATAAGAAGTGATAGTGCTGGTGGTAGTAATAGTAGTAGTGGTAGTGGTGGTAGTTGTAGTAGTTGTGGTGGTAGTAGGAGTAATTATAGTAGTAGTAGTGCTTGTTAGTAATAGTAGAAGAAGTAGTAGTAGAAATGATGATGGTGGTGGTGGTGGTGGTAGTAATAGTAGTAGTAGTAGTAGTGGTGGTGGTGATGGTAGTAGTAGTAGTAGTAGTAGTAGTAGTAGTAGTTGTAGTAGTAGTAGTAGTAGTAGTAGTAGTAGTAGTAGTAGTAGTAGTAGTAGCAGTAATAGTAGTAGTAGTGTTGGTGGCGGTAGTAGTAGTTGTAGTTATAGTGGTGGTGGTAGTAGTAGTTATAATTGTAGTAGTAGTAGTAGTAGCAGTAGCAATAGTAGTAGTAATAGTAGTAGTAGTAGTAGAAGTAGTAGTAGTAGTAGTAGTAGTAGTAGTAGTAGTAGTAGAAGTAGTGGCGGTAGAAGTAGTAGTAGTTGTGGTGGTGATAGTAGTAGTAGTAGGGGTGGTGGTGGTGGTAGTAAAGTAGTAGTAGTATTAGTGGTTGTGGTGGTGGTGTTGGTAGTAGTAGTAGTAATAGTTGTAGTAGTAGAAGAAGTAGTGGTAGTACTAGTATGTGTTGTTAGTGTACGTATTGTAGTAGAAGTAGTCGTGGTAGTGAAAGAAAAAGCGGTACTTGTAATAATCTAAAGTCCTTTAAATATTCAAAGTAAACATCGCAATTAAAATATGTTTTCCTTCGTAGCCCCAAAATATTATAAATACCTACGTTTTCAAATAAAATAACGGCGAAAATGTTAATAAGCCACACATATTTTAATACGATTACATGCCGGAACAGTATGTCTCAAAAAAACTTCGGACACTATGGCGTCACACAGCGTGAGCTTATCAGTGACAGTGCGTTATTTTATTCCCCTCGTCACAGGCTGTGGGACAATGTGGGATAATAGAAGGTAGAATCGATGCCCAATATGTTCCTTAAGAAAAAACACTTTATACTTAACTGATTGGCAAACTAAACACTTAACAGATAATAAAATGGAAATAGTTTTTAAAAAAAACGTACGTCTATAATAAGTTACGAATCATATATAATCAGAATAAGTACCAAACTCTGTTTTGAAACTTTAAAACTTACGCGGAACAAATTTTATCAAGGAATTTTAGAAGAAACTTTTTAAAATTCCTTGATTGTATAAATACGGCTTAGGATATCGGTAAAGTACATATATTTAAAGTGTAACGATAAAATACATTTTATAATCTATGTATAGTATTTTACTGGTTTATATGTTCACAGCTATAAAGGTTGCTTTTATACTGGAACGTGTAAACTCGGTTTGCGACATTGTCGTATATATCGCTTTAAATTGTTATGACCCCGAGACATTGAGGCATTGATGTATACTGATAATAAAAATACACATATATTCATAATCAAGTTATCACATACGAAGATGCTCTAAAAATCTAAAAGTGCTTGTGAAAGACTATAAAAAGGAAGAAAATGTTTTAAATCTATTTCATCAAAACAATTATACTCAGAAATTAAGACAATTTGTTATTAGCTTGTGCTGAAATAAAATTCATTATTAAATGTGTTTATTTTGTTAAAGCCTCATTTATCTTCCGAAATGCGAGAAAATAAATAACTTTGATCGAAATGTGTATTTTTTAAACGAGCGGACCGAACTTTTAACTTTTGTTTACATTTTTATAGTTCCGTAATGACTCGGTTGCTTTCCGACTGTACCTCCGCCGGTGTTCTGAAGTACACAAATGGATACTGCAGTGGTAGTGGGCGGATTAAGACCGTTAGATAAGGGATTCATTAACAAGATTAGAAAAGTTATGGCTTCACTAAAATTATGTATCGTTATTGGGTTTTCTTTCTTTTTAAATATATTGATGTCTGCAATAAAACTTTATCGAATCAAGTACGCATTATTTTATTTATACGCACTGAAAAACAACGAGTACGGAATACTTATTTGGTCTAGTAACTCTTGCTCAGGATCCTCCATTGCATATACGTGTGATACTTTCGCATGCGCTATTACGTCAGAAATCACTTTATCACATTCAATACTGAGAAACTACCAAGGGTGGTTTGTTTAGTACAGTTATTAATAAAGTAATTTTATTTTTAATTTTATATGAACGATTCGTCACTTATGTGCAATAAATTAACTTGTGGGTTCCAGTTCATTAATACACTGAGGGGAATAAAGGGGATGTTCTTAAAAACTGTCTAACAGCAAGTGGTTATTTAATATTTAACCACATCCCCTGCAGTTCCCCATACCCATGTTTCTCTCTGAAGTGAATTGATCATATATTACCGACCGATGCGTTTCCGAACAAGCTTCACGTTTTCTGCCGAATATGTTTATCGGAAAGACAAGAACATTAATTTGTAAACAAAACCCGCTATAAATTATGTACTTATTACGTGATTCATATTTATTTTTTCGTTTGCAAAGTCTCTCAGTGATCAAATAAACATGTATTCTATTATCTGTAACCGTTTTGGAAGTTTAATGAACCGTTAATACAAAGTTTGTTTCTCGTTGATACGCAATCATAACATACGAGGATTTCTATCTCTTTGTTATTCCTTGTAGATAGTAAGTTAACAATGTTTGGTATATGAAGTTAATATAATCTTTATTTAGATATAATACTGATAGGAATATCAACCAAGGAATTGTATATAAAACCTTCTATATAAATACTTGATGTCAACATATAAACGCAAGAATTTAGTGTTCATAATAGCACACATCTTATCATATAAAAAACATATTCCAAAGCATTTACAGAAAAGGAAAGCTAATGACAAATACACTGCTCCAGTATAAACACGTTGCTATATACTTTCAAGGACTCCTTGATTCATCATAGTAGTATAGCTTTTATTCTTTTATTATAACTTATTTCTGAATAAGAATATACCCTAACACATAAATAAATAAAGCATACAACAGGTCATAAAACATGTCTAATTGTGTGACTTATGGTGATACTGGGATTAAAATGATATACCACATACTATGAACATATCTTGGGGCCATATTTTATTGTTAACGCTCTCGCAGCAGTGGTGGGTGGGGTTAATAGAACATGTGACAGTTTATATCAGTGACTTAATTACAAATGGTATGTCCATGTTTATATTAAACAACTATTTTCACTGGAACCGTTAATTAGTTAAAATGAATAAAATTGCTTAATCTGCAACATATACATTGTAAAAAAATATAACTTAGTAATTCTAGGATGATTTTAAAACTAGCAAAAGTATCACATATTAACTGTAAATGCAAACATTCTTTGATCCTTTAAATCATAAAAGAAAAGTTCATCCCAAAAACTACAATCAATCCTTTTCTGATACTAAAATTTCAATAATCGTTGGTTTGCTTCACGAGGATTTTTGAAAATACTTCTACTAATACTGTTACTACTACTTTTACTACTAATACTAGATTTTCTCACTCAATACAAAACATCCTTACTTGACCATAGATTTTTTCTTATAGGGCATTAGATTTTCAAATCTGTATATACTCAACATCCTATCACAACATTCAAATTCCTTATTTGACACTATATTTTCATACGCGACACTACATTTTCTCACTCAATTATCAACATCCTTACTAGACAACATATTTTTCTTATTGGGCACCAGATTTTCTAGTCTATATATACTCAACATCCTTTAACAACATTTAAATTCCTTATTTAACACTATATTTTTATACGCAGCACTAGATTTTTTCACTTGATACAATCATTCTTACTTGACTATATATTTTTCTTACTGGGCACTATAATTTCTAATCAATATAAATTATACTCAATAACCTTACACAACATTCAATTCCCTTATTTGACACTATATTTTCATACACAACACTAGATTTTCTCACTTGATACACAACATCCTTACTTGACTATAGAACTATTTTTCTTGGCACTTGATTTTCTAATCTATGTATACTCAACATCATTATGCTACATTTGATTTCCCTATTTTCATACGTGACAGTAGATTTTCTCACTGGACACAAAACATCCTTATTCAACTATATATTTTTCTTACTGGGCACTAGATTTTCTAATCTGTATATACTTAACATCCTTACACAATATTAAATTTCCTTGTTTGACACTATATTTTCATACGAGACACTAGATTTTCTCATTCGATACACAACATATTTACTCAACACTAGATTTTTTCATGGGCACTAGGTTTTCTAATCTATATATACTCAATAGTTTAGTCGACATGTGATGACGTCACGCCTTATACGAGTGTATGTGTCAAATAAAACATAAATTACTCATCAAAAGCACTCGTAAATTCCTTCATCATATTAACCGTTCTTTTAAAAGTGTTTTAAATTTCCCCATTGTTCATTCTTTACAGAAAATTAATATAACTATTAAAAACAAGGATCAGTATGTTATTATATTAACGACTAGATTTTCCGAAAGCAAGACAAACTATTGTGAAACAAATGCATGGATTAAGTCTCTTATATTTCCCTCAAAACACAATGAAAAATATATATCTTTATATGTTTATTGTTGAATGATATATTAAACTTGCAATTTTTGAAGGTCATAAAATGAATTAAATAATTAACATTGTTTATTTAGGGTCCATATCCTTCTGAAAGCTATACACGTAGAAACAATGGCAGCGAAATGTTGATTTTCGGAAATGGATACATTTTGGAGAAACATTTATCAGTTTATGCTTATTTATATAACTTTAAAAGTATCGGCGATTGAAAACATAGTATACCAAATGGTTATTGTGAGGAATTCATGTTGGTATTTTTGATATCTTCCGTGAATTAAGGTTTTGAAAAGAACCATTTGACGCCGAAAATATACATTGCTCGGAAATGAGTAAATTTTGAATGATTTCTTTTCTAATAAAACTTATATTGGTTACTTTGGCAAAACAACCGATTGAAAATGTATTATATCAAATGAATTTTGTCAGGTTTTCTTGTGTCTTTCGAGAATTAAGTTTCAAAAAAGAACGCATTGAGGATAAAACCGCATATTTTGTCAATATTGAGCGATTTTGAGTAACACCAGAAAAATAAGCATTATTATACACCTATAAAGCGTGGACTTTCCGTAGTGCGTTAGAATATATCAGAACACCAGTACTTTCCAATTAAAAAACACCGATAGCAATTTGAACCCTCCAATTTGAAAACCTCGGTTCCAATTGGCCAATTCTAAAAATAGATTTCCAATTCCAGTTTGGCAATTACAGGTTGGAACTTAGAAATTCCAATTGGAAATTTAACTTTTCAGCTTGGACGAAAGGATTTTCAAGTGGGAAAGCATGCATTTTTTTTTTGGTCTTTAGATTAAAATTATGACATCAGTCGGCAATTTACAATGCTTTTGATTACACTTATGTGATCGCGCAGTCGTGCTCTTCAAACTGCGATACTTTGTCAATAAAAAAAAAGAAAGATAAAAAAAGTTTTGGGCAAAAAAATAGTTTTTTCCAGAAATTCATTAAGCTTGGTACTGGTTCTACCTATGGAGACTTCGAGCTTGAATTGTATAAGTTGTAATAACTTATTTCACAATTGAAGTAAAATAAATTTAAACTCTTTATTTCGTGCATTTTTTAAGAAGAAGAGAACAATACTCCTTACAAGTCAAGAGTTCATGAATACCTATAAGATACCTACCTCTGCCAACAGTGAAGCATTGGACGTATATTGATTATTGTGTTAGACATGCCATGTACAGCGGGGATATAAAAAGTAATTGATTTAAAAGAAAAAAACACACATCAAAGTAAACAATTGAATGATACAAAAATAAATGGTCTATTACCGAACTAAATATAAATACAAATGTAGTTGTTGAAAAACGAGCAATTAAGTCATTTTTGCATCCTATATATAGTTTTGTATTTGGATTTGCTTCGTAATCAGACGTGAACAAGTTAGCACATTCTATTTACCTCCTAGAAGAAAGTAAATTATACACTCATTATGAAATCAGTCATATATTTAATAAAATAATAATGATATATTTGGAAATTTTGTTGAACATATTGACAGAAAAATTTCGAATTTAATGACATAAGTAAAAACAAGTGACAAGAAATAATAATTTTGATAATGGAACAATTACAGTCCACCGATTAAACACTATGCATTAGTCCATACAATTATAGAAGATTTTATTCTGCAGCAGCTGGTTTATTAGCACATATAATTTACGGCAGGATTTTAGGGTTTTACGGCATACAAACACATTATAGGTCAACAGGAAGGAAGATTCCAGGTTCACTCTACATGTACAAAAAACAACAAATTAACATACAGATTTAAACAAAAATATACCTACAAATGAATATGCAGAATGAACCTAGAACCTTGATACCTGCAGAACTGCAGAATTCCAGCAAATTCTATCATATTACTAAAATTGTCGCTTCTTACGACATGTATGAGCTACAGTGGTCCTATTCTTGCCATCACTCATATGACTCCCTGAAACCACACAGGAGTTGATAATTTAACCACAATAGTGAACATGACAAAAAATGATAAGATTAACATGACACCAATTCGGAGGATTCCTACCCCTCTGCAGAGATCGGCAGTGATTCTATTCTTAGCCGGAAATACACGGGCTACATTTCAACAAATATTATCACATACGAAAGAACTCATCGGGTCAACAATTTACCTTACAAAATGCAATATGAGACGCATTATTATCTCAAAGCTGAATATTCATTGACCAAATGAAATGATAGGCTTTACTTATCGATATTTTTTCGTTAACTGCAATAGAACTATTTTTTTTTATATCGGATTCATTAATTTCAATTACATAAGATAACTGGTATCACGAACATTATCTAGTTATTCAGTTAGCTAAGTAGATAAGTAGTGGCAGTAAGAGGCACTAACAGTAATTTATTTTAATTATGTTATCACATCACAAAACTGGACGTTGTAAATGTAAAAAAATAGCAAAATATCAATATTGCCTATCACATGTTTGTTGAATATATACATCACATGAATCTAATCGGTATCAATGCAAAAGTGGTATGTTGTTCATAATGCTATATGACATGTATGTGAAATATACAATGTTGTAAAATGAAGTGCCCATAACGATGTACGTGTAGCAAAATGTCACGGTGAATATTTTGTAATCATTGTTTCAGTTGGCAATCTCCAGTGCATTGGCTAGTCCTATAAACAGTTCAAGGTGATTGTAAATACTTTAATCGTTTGTAATTTGCATATTAAATCAACACCAGATGCGTCCCATTTACATCTATGAATCGTGTCTTCAAACACTTAAATATAGTATTCCCACATCGGTGGTGTACGTGGGTTTGAATCAAACTTCTTAGAAATGAATATATAAATCCAAACGCGAAACTTTCCCAGAAAGATAAAGCGCATATTCATATATGGTGTAATGTATGTATCCCAATTCATCTTATTGTTAATCGGCGCACGATTCAATAAGATAAACGTGATAGTTTAGTATCAGAAAACCATTGGGTTATTTTTAGACAGTAGACAAACTGGTATTCACGGAATAAGTTCTAATACTCTTTTAAAATGCTTTTGTTAATGCTATGCATTACAATAATCTTTATATTTTCACGAGTACATTTTGACCGTCTAGCGCAGTCGGTAACGCGCATGCTTACTAATCCAAATTACATGCAGTTAAAACCCCACCCAGTCACAGTCTCTGTGATAATTGACTATAAACTTTATTCTGTAGTCATGACTATCTCACATGGAATTGTGGAGAAACAGTAAGCGACTTGCAGAGGTGAGGTGTTGGAGTTGGTAACCGTAAAACATATCCTAGAAACGCAGATATATTTTTCAAATTAATGGTATATATGCCAATGAGTGTAAACGCATACGACCTGAATGTTAATCTTAACAATAAACACGCCTTAATATCGCATGCACGCACGCACACATGTACCAATATGATAGTATAACATGCTCCCACAGCACCATCATATCATACTTAAAAATACTAACATTATTTTCAAATATTACACAACTATACCACCTTGACCTGACATATACAAGTATCAATGTCATCTTCAAATAGAACACAACCATACCACCGTGACCTCACACATACAAGTACCAATACCATCTTCAAATATTATACAACCATACCATCTTGACCTCACACATACAAGTACCAATACCATCTTCAAATATTATACAACCATACCATCTTGACCTCACACATACAAGTACCAATATAATCTTCAAATATAACACAACCATACAACCTTAACCTCACACATATAAGTACCAATATCATCTTAAAATATTACACAACCATACCACCTTAATCACACACATACAAGTACCAAGAACATCTTCAAATATTACACGACAATACCACCTTGACCTCACAAATACAAGAACCACTATCATTTTCATATATTACGCAGCCATACCACATTGTCTTGACACATACAAGTACCAATATCATCGTCAAATAGTATACAACCATACCACATTGACCTCACACATACAAGTACCAATATCATCTTCAAATATCATACAACCAAACCATCTTGACCTCACACTTACAAGTACCAATATCATCTTCAAATATCACACAACCATGCCACATTTACCTCACACAATACAAATACCAATATCATCTTCAAATATCATACAACCAAACCATCTTGACCTCACACATACAAGTACCAATATCATCTTCAAATATTACACAACCATGCCACATTGACCTCACACAATACAAATACCAATATCATCTTTAAATATCATACAACCAAACCATCTTGACCTCACACATACAAGTACCAATATCATCTTCAAATATTACACAACCATGCCACATTGACCTCACACAATACAAACACCAATATCATCTTCAAATATTATACTACCATACCATATTGACCTCACACATACAAGTACCAATATCATCTTCAAATATAACACAACCATACAACCTTAACCTCATACAAACAAGTACAAATATCTTCTTCAAATATAACACAACCATGCCATCTTGACCTGACACATAAAAGTTCCAATGCCATCTTCAAATATTACACAACCATACCACCTTGACCTCACACATACAAGTACCAATGTCATCTTCAAATATTACACAACTATACCACCTAAACTTCACATATACAAGTATCAATAACATCTTCAAATATTACATTACCATACTGCATTATCCAGACACATACAAGTACCAATATAATCTTCAAATATTAAACAACCATACCATTTTGACTTCACACATTCAAGAACCATATCATCTTCAAATATTAAACAACCATACCGTTTTGACTTCACACATTCAAGAACCATATCATCTTCAAATATTATATAGCCATACCATCTTAATCTCACGCATACAAGTACCAATATCATCTTCAAATATATCACAGCCATACCACCTTGACCTACTAAATACATAAACCAATGTCATTTTCAAAAATAACACAACCATACCACCTTAACCTCATACAAACAAGAAAGAATATCATCTTCAAATATTACACAACCATACCACCTTGACATCACACATACAAGTACCATAATCATCTTCAAATATTACACAACCATAACATCTTGACCTGACACAAACAAGTACCAATGTCATCTTCAAACATTACACAACCATACCATCTTGACCTCACACATACAAGTACCAATATCGCCTTCAAATATTATATAGCCATACCATCTTTATCTCACGTATACAGGTACTAATATCATCTTCAAATATTAAACAGCCATACCATCTTGACCTCACACATACAAGTACCAATATCATCTTGAAATATTACACAACCATACCACTTTGATCCTACACATACAAATACCAATATCGTCTTCAAATTAACCCATCAACCCATAAAACCTTGTTCTTATAAATACAAGTACATGTTATCTTCAAATATTAAATAGCTATACCACCTTGACCTCACACATACAAGTACCAATATCATCTTCAAAAATTACACAAACATACCATCTTGACCTCACACATGTACCAATATCATCTGTAAATATAACACAACTATACCATTTTGACCTCACACATACAAATACCAATATCATCTTCAAATATTACACAACAATACCATCTTGACCTATTACATACAAGTACCAAAATCAGCTTCAAATATTACACAACCATACCACATATACCTCACACATACAAGTATCAATATCATCTTCAAATATTACACAATCGTACCACTTCGACCTCACAGATACAAATACCAAAAGTATCTTCAAATATTACACAACCACACCACCTTGACCTCACACATACATGTTCCAATATCATCTTTAAATATTAAACACCAATACAACCTTGACCTAATAAATACAAGTATCAATATCATTTTCAAATATTACACAACCAAACCACCTTGACCTCCCACATACATGTATATATGTCATCTTCAAATATTACACAACCATACCACCTTGACCTCACACATACAAGTATCAATAACATCTTCAAATATTACGAAACAATACCACCTTGACCTCACACATACAAGTAGCAATATCATCTTCAAATAATATATAGCCATACCATTTTAATCTCACGCATACAAGTACCAATATCATCTTCAAATATTACACAACCATACCACCTTAATCTCACACAAACAAGCACGAATATCATCTTCAAATATTACACAACCATACCACCTTGACATCACACATGCAAGTATTATAAACATCTTCAAATATTAAACAACCATACCATCTTGACCTCACACATACAAGTACCGATATCATCTTCAAATATTGCAATACCATACAACCGTGTCCTCACACATACAAGTCCCAATATCATTCTCAAATATTACACAACCATACCATCTTGACCTCACACAAACAAGTACCGATGTCATCTTCAAAAAGTACACAACCATACAAACTTGACCTCACACATACAAGTAACAATATCGTCTTCAAATATTATATAGCCATACCATCTTTATCTCACACACACAGGTACCAATATCATCTTCAAATATTAAACACCCATAAAACCTTGTCCTAATAAATTCATTACCAATGTCATCTTCAAATGTTAAATAGCTATACCACCTTGTCTCACACATACAAGTACCAATATCATCTTCAAATATTACACAACCATGCCACCTCGAACTCACACATACAAGTACCAATATCATCTTCAAATACTACACAACAATACCATCTTGGCCTCACACATGTACCAATATCATATTCAAATATACCACAAATATATCATCATGACCTCACACCTACAAATGCCAATATCATCTTTAAATATAATACAACCATACCATCTTGACCTATTACATACACGTACCAATATCATCTTCAAATATTACACAACCATATGACATGGACATCACACATACAAGTATCAATATCATCTTTAAATATTACACAACCATACCATCTTGACTTGACAAATACAATTACCAATATTATCTTCAAATATTACACAACCATACCACCTTGTCCTGACATATACAAATACCAATGTTATCTTCAAATATTACACAACCATATGACATGGACATCACACATACAAGTATCAACATCATCTTCAAATATTACACAGCCATACCACCTTGACCTCACACATACAAATACCAATATCATCTTCAAATATTACACAGCCATACCACCTTGACCTGACACATACAAGTATCAATATCATCTTTAAATATTACACAACCATACCATCTTGACTTGACAAATACAAGTACCAATGTTATCTTCAAATATTACACAACCATACCACCTTGTCCTGACACATACAAATACCAATGTTATATTCAAATATTACACAACCATACCACGTGGACCTGACACATACAAGTATCAATATCATTTTCAAATATTACACAACCATACCAACTTGACCTATCACATACACGTATTTATGTATTCTTCAAATATTACATAACCATACCACCTTAACCTCACACATACAAGTATTAATAACATCTTCAAATATAAAACAACCATACCGCATTGTCCTGACACATTCAAGTACCAATATCATCTTCAAATATTACGCAATCATACCACCTTGAACTTATAAATACAATTACCAATTTCATTTTCAAATAGTACACAGCCATACCACATTGATCTGACACATACAAATACCAGTATCATCTTTAAATATTACACAGCCATACCACATTGACCTGACACATACAAGTACCAATATCATCTTCAAATATTACAAAGCCATACCACATTGACCTGACACATACAAGTACCAGTATCATCTTCAAATATTACACAGCCATACCACATTGACCTGACACATACAAGTACCAATATCATCTTCAAATATTATACAGCCATACCACATTGACCTGACACATACAAGTATCAATATCATCTTCAAATATTACACAACTATACAATCTTGACCTCACACATACAAGTACCAGTATCATCTTCAAATATTACACAACAATACCATCTTGACCTCACACATACATGTACCAATATCATCTTCAAATATTACAAAACCATACCACCTTGACCTCACACATACAAGTACCAACATCGTCTTCAAATATAATACAACCATACCATCTTGACCTCACACATACAAGTACCAATATCATCTTCAAATATTACACAACCATACCACCTTGACCTCTCACATACAAGTACCAATAGCATCTTCAAATATTACACAACCATACCACCTTGACCTCTAACATACAAGTACCATTAGCATCTTCAAATATTACACAACCATACCATCTTGACTTGACAAATACAAGTACCAATATCATCTTCAAATATTACATAATCATACCACCTTGACCTGACACATACAAATACCAAAAGTATCTTCAAATATTACACAATCACATGACCTTGACCTCACACATACAATTTCCAATATCATCCTCAAATATTAAGTACCTATACAACCTTGACCTAATAAAAACAAGTTTCAATATCATCTTCAAATATTACACAACAATACCATCTTAACCTTACACATACAAGTACCAGTATCATCTTCAAATATTACACAACAATACCATCTTGACCTCACACATACATGTACCAATATCATCTTTAAATATTACACAACCATACCATCTTGACCTCACACATACAAGTACCAACATCGTCTTCAAATATAATACAACCATACCATCTTGACCTCACACATACAAGTATCAAAATCATCTTCAAATATTACACAACCATACCACCTTGACCTCTCACATACAAGTACCAATAGCATCTTCAAATATTACACAACCATACCACCTTGACCTCTCACAAACAAGTACCAATAGCATCTTCAAATATTACACAACCATACCATCTTGACTTGACAAATACAAGTACCAATATCATCTTCATATATTACATAATCATACCACCTTGACCTGACACATACAAATACCAATAGTATCTTCAAATATTACACAACCACACGACCTTGACCTCACACATACAGTTTCCAATATCATCTTCAAATATTAAGTACCTATACAACCTTGACCTAATAAAAACAAGTTCCAATATCATCTTTGAATATTACACAACCGTACCAAATTGACCTGCCACATACAAGTATCAATATAATTTTCAAATATTACACAACCATAGCACCTTGACCTCACACATACACGTATCTGTGTCATCTTCAAATATTACACAACCATACCACCTTGACCTCACACATACAATTATCTATGTCATCTTCAAATATTATACAACCATACCACCTTGACCTCACACATACAAGTATCAATAACATCTTCAAATATTACACAACCATACCACCTTGATCTTACAGATACAAGTACCAATGTTTTAAAACTGATATTTGCAAAACTTTCCATGAATATAACAGATTTCATTCTGACAACAAAAAAAAAACAACGTTATTCTTTTTAGAAATGTGAAACCGTATGATCTCCTTTGACATGGACAATTTAAATAGTGAAACAGTTTGGTAAGGACGATTTAAATTGTATAAAAATATTTATTCTGTTCAGTGTGTACACTGTTGACAAAATGAGAGTAGACTTCCGAAAACATATATTCATGTTCCAATTTCAAGCATTGTTTTACTACATTCACAATTCAAATATGATATTGCTTTCAAATTATTCAAAATACAACTGCGATTATCCCGTGCCGGCATAGCACAAATATTACAAATATCAATCTTTAATCCAAAGCTAAAGTTTACCGCAAATATGAATGTTGATACATATCACATCTTGTATCTTGTATAAATTAACCACAAACAATTTTCCAAATGAGACATGCGTTACCTGTTACGTACACGACACATTTTTTTTTTTTTTAATCTAACAAACAGGACATGGTCATAGTTAACGTTTGTACGATGGTATACCCAATGCTATATTAGTCGTTTAATTTGTTTGGATAACCCTTCATTTTATTCTTTATCTTAAGAATTTCCTTTCTAATATAAAGTTCCAGTGTGTGGCGGTACATGTGTCAATGCATATAAAAATGTAATTACAAATAGTATGTTATCTCAAATCAAGGACATTGTGTTCCGGATACTTGAAGGACCTGTCAACTTGTGTAGCCTACATTACGATTAAATACTGCAACGATTGACAAATCAAATCCCCCTCATATGATAGAAGATAAATAGTATATCCTGTTTTGGCCTAATCAGACATTGTGTGGGTGTTTTTTTCAAATAAACTTGTAAGTGTATGTTTGCAATAAGTTCCAACGCCCCTTCCCAGAAATATGGGAGCGCAGATTTCCATAAAATCTATGATGTTGAAGAAATTGTGTGGATTTCGGCTGATTTAGCATTGATTATAATAATATTGTTATACTCGTTGAGAACCCACGCAAGCCAGGAGAGACTAGAAGGCCTTCTTATTGAAAGTGAGTGGTATACATAAACTTCCAAATGTAGACCTAGAACTACATTAAGTTTAACTGGCGAATCTAGAGGTACAGGTGGCCATGACCTTCTGTAAATAAATCGGCGCCGAAGAGCGTAAAAGTGTTGCATTTAACATCCATAACGAGCAATAAAACCGAGCATGCTGTTTTCTTTTCTTGGTAAATTCCTTCATATAGTGTCACGTTTTTTGCAAATTTGAAGTTTATGAACACAATTCATACAACATGTATATATTTGTACACACACCAAGTTTCTGTGACATGTTGAAGACACTATATGATAAAACATTTTAAATAAACTATTTGATTCAACGAACGCTAAATAAAGATAAGAAAATCCACAACCAATAGGAGATGCAGCATCCAAAGGACACATCTTCTGTCAAAGCAACGCAAACATGATTTATAAATAGATTATTTTAAATAAAAAAAATAAGACAAAAGTATGTCTAATAGATACAGAAGATGCGTCATCCGTAATGACGTGATACGTCCAGTAGCAATATTCGACTCTTTATAGCATAAACCTGGTTAAACCCCAAACTTTTCTATAAAAAGAAATGGGAGGAACCTAATTTCAAATGGTGGCTCTTTTTTGCTGTAAAATATAGTAACAAATATGTCATTATTTTCAAAAAGAAGTGCATTTGAAGGGACAATTTTTGTCTTTACAAAAATGCCCTTTATTCACAAAAGCTCCCTGAAACAAAGTAGTGGTAGTCTTTACAAAATAGAAATATCAAGGAAAATTTGCTTAATATTTGAATTTTGAACCCCGATTGACCCTTGTCACGTGGTGAAAACAGCAACACTTGCTTGGAGATGTGTATAACCTACTTGTGAGGAGCCATGCAGTGTTTGATATCTCAGAGTAAAATAATGTGTTTGACTTTCAGTTTATGAATTACATGTTTAGGAAGATCAATCTTCATAATATTTCTGCCTTTTTAATATACATGTATAAACAAATGATTATACATTGTAGTTTATGGCTTATCTCAGATACATGCATACTTGCTTTTTTATTTGGATGCAAATAAGTTACAATTCACACTTACCTTCGCTGATCATTGTTTTAAATCCCATAATTCACAAATAGCTTCCTTTTGGAAATAACTTTTAGTTTTGTGTTTTAGCAAATGAATGTCATTTTTTATGTTTATACAGTTCTTATGTCACAGCCTTCAATTAAAAACACTTAGTGCTATATAGGTGGCCTTGGATGTTTGTGTATGAACCATGTACTAGGTTCAAAACACAACTTGGCATAATTTAGATCTTGGTTGGTTTAATATTCTTTGCTTTTTTTTTCTTACATAATGAAGTAGGAACCAAACTCCTACATTTGAAAACATATTCAAGTATTGTCTGTATCTACGTTTTGGTAAATGACTGTTTCTTTGATTAGGAAATGAAAATTCACCTAGCCAAAACTGATGTTGAAATAAACGGACATGAAAACAATATCCATAACTTTTCTACAGGAATGTATTTATTTTCATGATCATCATCAACATCATAATCACGCCATCATTTTCCCCATCTGTGCTTCTATTTTGTCATGATTGCCATCTGACAATAAATATTCCTTTATGTTCTGTGTCTAACTATAGTTATTTTCATCAACATTAATTGACCAGTCTGGTGTAACTAAATGATCCTCAAAATCACACTCATTATAATTAAATAAATGAAATAATATACAAAACTGTTCCCACGAAACTTTCAAAGTATATCCACGATTTTCTTCAATTTGTAAGTTTTGCCAGGGAAACTGTGAACCTTAATGGAATGGGTCATTCTATAATGTCAAAGGGATTTCTTTATTTTTCAGTCTTTGTATGTTTTGTCTCACAAATAATTGTTTGCCCTTTACTTGTGTCCAAGCAATTTATTTACAATTAAAAACAATATGTATGCCCGTTTGATATACGTCCATAATAAATAAGATAAACTATTTTTCATAAATAACTTTTATTCTCTCTAGGTAAATAATGTACTAATCCATAGAACTCAACCCAAATAATTTCACTTTATCTCTTTGATCATGACCATAGATGTGTTATATGTAACCCAGCATGAAACTGTAAATTGGATGTACCTAATTAGCAAATTTGTTTATTATGCATGCAGATAAGATGGCCATTGCAATCTATTTGAATGCTGTGTTTGTTGTAGTAAGTTTGGGGAAACCTTTATTGCAATCCATAATACTGAGGAACCCGCACATACAATTAACATTGTTGTTTAAAACAACTTGCAACAGGCAGTATCTTTTATGGCTATGCTGGTAGTTACAGCTTATGTTCGACATGAGTATTATCAAATAACTAATGTAAAATTGTCGGCGGCTAGTGATAAGCCCCGCCTATAATGTTGTGTGTAGCATCTACCGGCGATGGCCTTTAACGGATACACCGAATCTCGTTGGCTCTAACCCCGTTGTCACATCGTATAAATTAAAGTATTTCCGCCGTTAACTGGCATTTCACTCTCAAAAGTGACTTAGTGCTTATGTTTACTAAGAGCGCGATCATTCGGGCTTAATAGTTTGAACATATTTCATTGGTTAATATATTACAAATTAGCAAAAGGATCTAACCATACGTTATAAAATACGAATTAAAGTCAGCAAAAAGCTATATACAAATATTAATCAAAATGAAATACAGTAACATTTACATTAAACATATTTGAAGAAATTAAATGTAAGAAAATTATTTATTTTAAGACTTATTTATATTAATTCGATTGTGAAACAAGTAACTACAACTTATACGAAGTCTTCCTGAGTAGAACCAGTACTAGGCATAGAACCAGTACTAAGCATAGAACCCGTACTAAGCATAGAACCAGCATAGAACCAGTACTAAGCATAGAACCAGTACTAAGCATATTCGGAATGTCTTGCTTAAGGGCACCACATATAGCCGTGGGGACGGAGGGAGTATCAAATTAAGAATTATTTGATGAAAATAAAGAAATAAAGATTAATGAGATGAAGGTCAACAGTCAGGCGAGTGTCTGTTATGCATAACTACACATATATTATCAAATAGTTTGGTAACCTCAATGTAATTATGAAGATGATTTAACAAAGTGACAAATTAGTTTTATTTTGATAACAGGAACATTATATAAAATGTCAGGTTTCGTAAACGTGCATGAAGTAATGGTAACGCATATTCCCATTTAATCGTAACTGGATACTTTGAAAATACGATTTCTACAAGATATTTGAAAAGTGTAGGAAATTTGTTTTAATAACTGCGTTTGTTCACAAGTTGAGTGTTGTGCAATCATAAATATTTCTTTAATTATATGGGATTTGTTCTACCAATAGTTTCAAGAAAATATCAAATATATCTTCTGGTGTAAGACCAGTTTTAGCTTTAAAATATGGTCTTTTATAATTTCTTCTATCTTCTAACGTTATCGGTCCTATTTCTTCATATACATTTTCTATTGATGATGAACGGGTTAATGCTGTTACTATGTGAGCTGCCTCATCTGGATTTTTCCTGCCCGTACTGAGTAAAACTATCCCAACCAACTGAAATATATTCAAGAATCGGTATCATATATGGTATATACTAGTATATTGTATTCAAAGAACATCATTTTAAAGAAAATATAAATTTACGCATCATTTCTAATATTTAGATGCAGAGCATACTTGAGTGCATCAGTGGCGTCTGTTGTGGCTGACTGTTCCAAGACAATGACCTCTGTTGTCACTTTATAACTATGTATGTGTTGCTCTTACTTAAATTAGTCCCTTCATTAATTGTGTCCATACTGCTTTAGTGGCTGTGTCCATTGAATGCTACGTCTTCTGTTAATTTTGTGCGTTCTTATCTATATATATATGCTCAATAACACTGTCTATTTTGATCGAAAAAAATATTTTAAATATGTTATTCTTTTAGTCTAGCACGTGTGTCTTTACAGAATTGTTGCAACTTTTCCAAGTACATTTGCACTTTGACCCTCCATAGGCTTAATCGTCTTAATTTACAAAACATTTGGGTCTGAAAATCGAACACAGAACTTAAAATGCTACTGTTTTCACACCATTATGTATAAGAAATGAGTTTTCCAATATTTTCTGATAAAAATCTTTCAAATTACGTGCAGTAATTTGCAGTTGAATTGGTGTTTTACGGATTTTAAACTTTTAAATTGAAAACACTTAACAAAACAAAGAATATACATCTTCGAGATAACTGTAGTCTGTTGAACGAACCAGGCTTTCCCGTTTGGGTCCATTAAAAGCAATGTTTGGAAAGCCGCATTTGAGCACGTAGGTTGATCAGTTGCTTCAGGGAAAGTTTAAATGACGACTCAGTTTAGTAGGTGTTTAATTGCTATGAATTGTGAGACAGGCATATAATTCCCTGTTTTTCTATTGGTGGTTAATAGACCTGATTCGGGAGATATCAGGTTCTTGGATAGACTATGAGGGAAATACTAGTAGCATGCCCCTACCATCAACCGATCTAACGGTATTTATTTTCGATGAGTTCAATGAGCCCAGGGTACAACAACAAAAATAACAAGATAAGGTCGATCAAAAGGTTACTCGTAAACAGTGGAAAAAAAGAAATACTTAACTTTGTTGAGTCATCAATAACATGACATATTGTGCGCAATATTATGCTAACATCGTACAAAAAATGTCAGATAGTGTCGTTTTTATTAACAACTCATTATCTAACCACTTATCATATCTGATATATGGTTTGAAAGTAAATACAACAGAGGTATATGCATTGCTTCTGTATGCTATACATTTTTAACAGGCATTCCAATAGGCGTATAGATTTTAATCCGGATACAAACAAAACGAATCTTATAAATAAATGTAATATAGAATTTATTACAATAAGTATTGTTTGATATAATTCACGCGTTATTCAACATGTATATAGCTTTTAAGATAATTAAACAATTATCTAATGTAAGAACGAAATTAAGTGTACACTGCAGACCGTATTACGTGTTTGTGTGTTTTTTTTGTAAATAATGGTTAGAATATTAAAGATGGTAATACTACAATACTGAGCATTGTTATTTAGACTATTATACATGTAATCTATAATATCCAAAATATAAAAATCACTTCAGTTAGACATCCTTTCAAATCATAACTTACCAAAATGTCTATAAAAATGTTCTAAGAGTAATATAGTTTATGTTAAATCTTTTTTCAAAAGAGTGTCAGAATGTTTTGTTGTAACGCACGTTGAACTTATGTCATTGAATATTGTAAGAAACGTGTCATATGTATATTGCACTACCTGTCATATTAGTGTAAAATGTAGCTTCTTATCATGGGCTCTTCAAAGTACTTTGAAATTTGTTGATTAAAAAAATCAAACAATCAACTTACCAAGCTATCATATACATGAAAGTAGAATTACTAGACACAGACAGTGTTTATTCATTAGTATAGGTCAGTGGCCCAAAATACAATACACACATACATTATGTAGACAAACACTGGGTGCCCAATCAAATATAATAGAACAAACAATTAAAAAGCATAAACTAATATTCATTAATTTTATGAAGTTATATCTTCTAAAACTAGTTTTCTTTTATCAGAAGCACTTAACAAGTACTCTGAATCATGTTTATTTTATATTGACATACTTAAAATTGATTAAACGTCTAGATTTTAATGATGCATCTTTAAAGCATACACGTCTAAGATGTTCATATATTTTGCATTCTAAAACTAGACTAAGCATATACATAAAACCGAGTATGTACTTTCAAACTTTTATCGAACAGATAGGAATGTATCGTTCCAAATACATTGTTTTATTATGTGAGGCCATAGTAACCACCTTCGTTAATTTGTTGAATCGCATTTGTTGAAAGATGATCTAACAAGAGCACGTATTATTCAATATATATATACATTCACAACTAAACGTTTACGTTTCACATGTAGAATGCACGAACTACATTTCCTTTTATTTTATTTTTTTTAATCATGTAAATCATGTCTGTAGACAGGTGTGTGGGAAGACTAGTATTGAGTAAATCCTTCAGTTCATTTTAAAACTGTACACGAATTGCTTTTATTGTTTACGTTACGTTTACATTAAACCACCTACTCGTGCTACGTGAAACGATGCAGTGTAGAATGTAGTGTGCAGAGGTGGTGTGGGTTGATCATTACTGCACGTTTGTATCAGCTGGTCATAGCGGTATGTAGAACAAACATCCGTTTTGTATCCTTACGTCAGCGAAATACGATGGCTCAGTATCTAGTTGCTTGGACGGGGAACTCCGTAAATCAGTGGGGATATCGGCTGTTTAGAAGTAAAACATACACACAATTTGTAAAATAGGAACATGGCGTTCGTGTAATTCCAATGACATCTCAACAGAATGTTGGTTTATATGTATGCATAAAAAAGTAGCCGTGTCTAGCCGCTTGGTCGATACTATACCATTACTGTCACATGTAATGTATAACAAATTAGCCTCCAGCTGTAACAATAACGGACCAGCCAGCGACTGTTTTCTGTACATGTAGTATAACTTTATCAATATGCCATACCAAGCCTTAATCATTGGATAGGCCCTACCCTTAGTACAATATTTACATTGTTCCAATACGTGTGAATTAACACACTGCAACCTTTGTGTCAAGTGAACCTACGTTATGTTACTGACCTCAATGCAGAATGCATTATCTTTTGAAATGTATGTCAGGTGTGTGTCGAATTTCTGTATTGACTGGATGCATTAATCCCTTAATGGATTAGCATGACATTGTCCACTTAAATTTTAAATGCGGGCGGAGAATATTTAGTTAATTTCCTGGAATTGAGCTCGATTAGCTCTGGCAAGTACTGTTGACTGGATCTCAGGAATGATGACTGTGTGCGCTGTCTGCCGTCATATAAATTAAATAATGTTTAAACACGTGCAAAACCCCATGTCATAAAAGCACGAATCTTAAAAACATTAAAAAATAATATTGATAACTTACACCCGCCTTTTCAATAAAAGAATAAAAATAGACATATGTGTAAATGTTCCGTCGTCGTCGGCGGCGATGTCGGGTTCAACTTTCTCTCTCTCTCATTCTGTCTCTGTCTCTGTCTCTATCTCTGTCTCTGTCTCTCTCTTGTCACCATCTAACCATTATTTAGTATTATAATATCACCTTAACAGATACATATAAACTAGTATAGCTTTCTTCTGGATGCTTTTCACTTGTAATTTATGTGTATGTTGAATGTATGACTACATATTTATTGGGATAAACTATTTTTTAAACTAACTTTAAGCTTTTGTATATTGAAAATATTTGATCAAGAGAGTCACCGACTTTGGTCTATAACTGTGTAATAAATACTTCTACCCGAATCCATGCCACATTTTTCGGGTGACATTGACCTCTACGGATTGAAAATTTAGCCAAAACGACGATAAATGTTTCCGTTTAGCTGTTTCTCAGATACTGTTTGACCTTAAGGCAACACATTTGGTCAATAGTTTGGTCCATTTCGTCCATAGTTGTGTTATAAGTAGTTCTAACCAAAACCATGAGGCAGTGTTTTTCGGTTACCTTGACGTTGACCTCTCCAGATGAATAATGCCTACACAACGTTATATTTTTTGCGTTTTTCTCCGTCTCTTAAAAGCCGCTTGGCTTGTTTGATGGTGGCCTTCACCGATGACTAACTTAGCCCATAAAATGTTACGCTTTTGCGTTCAGCTCCGTTTCTCAAAAACTATTTAGTCAAGAGTCTCTAATTACGTTTTGGATAGTACTAATAAATACAATGCAGCGTTTTAAGGTGACCTTAACCTTATTCCCATTAAATTAACCTACGAAATGTTTTGTAGTATTTACCTTCGTTTCTCAAAAACTGTGTGACATAGAGTAACCAAAATTTAGTTCATAGTTGTATTATAGTTAGTATAACTGAAAAAGTTAGAACATTTTCTTCGGGTAACCTTGACCTCTGCAAAATATTTTGCTTTTTTGCGTTTCCTTCAAACCATTTGGCACACTCAATTTGGTTCATAGTTGTGATGCGGATAGTAGACCTAAAAATGTAAAAAAAAATGTCAACAAACGTTGATTTGAAATTGTTTGTGCAAAACATTTTGTTCACAGTTCTGTAATGAGTAGAACTACTCAACACCATACAGCATTTTTCACATTGACCTTGACCAAAACCTCCCGATATTTAACTTATTTTTCAAGATGTTAAGGTTTGTGTTTATCTATTTTTGTTTACTTTGTTTGACTCGGTCACCAAATTTTCTTCTTAATTTTGTAATGGTTAGCACAAAAACATGCAATATTTTTGGATGACGTTGACTTTTACAGATAATAAACTTTGCCTACAAACTATAAAATTTGCATTCCCCCTCTTTTTTAAAAAAGTTTCCCCTAGACTCACAATATTTGGTTTGTACCTGTGAATTTGGTACAATTATTCTAATTTCTGCATAATTTATACATGACTTTGACATGTATGAATAATAAACTTTTTTACTCCGTTTCTTTGAAATGTGTCACACAGTCAACATTTCGTTCAAATCTGTATTGTAGATATACATCATTTACATGAACATGGTTGATAAAACCACGACATGAGCTTCTGTTTCGAGTAGATCAGATCGTTCACATTTCCTTATATATCGATATCGTAATGCAATAATCAATGACAATTCACCTTTTAAAAGCCGGGCCAGATTAGCTCAGTCAGTTACGCGTCTGACTATCAATCCAGGGGTCGTGAGTTCGAATCCCCCGCCCGGCAACAGTCTCCGTGATGATTGATATACGACATTGTGTCTCATTATCATTCGTCTCTCACCACTGATTCAAATGGGAAAGTTATCAGTTACTTGCGGAAATGGGGTTAGGTTAACTGATCGTCTGTTAGCCCTCGATGGCATAAAAATGACGCTAAATATGCAATCAATGACATTGACAATGATTTACAATAGTTTACGAATAGTTTGTTACTATCCAATGACTGAGATCGTAACCCGAACGGTGACCTTTTATTCAACCTTCTTCCTTCCTGTGAAACATAACAAAAATAAATTATATACGAGTATGTATGACTCTTAATGTATTTTTTACCTGAAATCAAAGCTTTAACTAGAAATGTATGACATGTGGCCTTTGAAAAAAGTCATTCGATGCGGTGACAGAAACTTTATTGAATAAGATTAACTCGAGTTCCTGCATTTACAAGAAGGTTATTGCGAGCAGACGAGGAAATACTCTCGAAATAAGACCCATGAATTTGCTATTTTTGTATTATAACAAAATTGTCGAACACGTGATGATTTTGCAATTTATACATACGTTCATTTGACGTGCTAGTAATATGACCATGAGAAAAAAGCGGAGGATATAATAAAATGGACCGGTTTCATGTTTTCCACATTTATGTCTTTTGCAGATTTTATTTTCTTAACCGCAAACCCATGTCTTTGTTTTTCTGTGTGCCTTGCCCTATAACTAAGTGTCCAATCAGTCCATAGTCTAGCTCAAGATAGACGTATGATATCAAATAAACATTGTTTACTTATACACAAACAGTTCCTTTTTTATTTATCTTTTAATCTTTATTCTCCAATACATGTAAATATGTTTATACCATTTCAAATAACAGTAAGTATAGCAGATTTATACATTTAATAGTGTTATTTTTTAGGTTCACGGCGTCTTGTTCTTCTGATTAAAGTGATTACCAATGAAACACAATAACAAAAGGAAAGTAAACAAAAACAAAGTGTCTTTTAACACAATGTTAACAGATATTTTTCTGTACAGAGAGTGACATATATTTAAAAAAAAATGAATTCGTCACTAATGGTGCTGTATGGTTTTAATACAACTTTAGAGGGTAGCAAATTAAGGACAAGCATAAACATTAAGTGCTTTTCTTATATTTAGAAAATTGAATAAATGTACAAAGCGTTTTCTTTTAAGCCTTACGTAATCTTTAACGTAATCTGGTGCATGCTAACGGTTCGTGTTATTATTCTATTATAATCATTATTATTATTATTATTACTATCATTATTACTATTATTATTAATTTTATTATTATAAGTATCATTATTTTTTTTTTTATTATTATCCTTTTTGTTACAATTAATATTATTATTTATTATTATTATTATTATTATAAGTAGTAGTAGAAGTAGTATTAGTAGTAGTAGACGTAGTAGTAGAATTAGTATTAGTAGTAGTAATAGTAGTACTTATAGTTGTAGTAGTGGAAGTAGTAGTAGTAGTACTTAAAGTAGTAAAAGTAGTTCTTATAGTAGCAGTTGTAGTAGTAGAATTAGTAGCAGTAGTAGTACTAATATAAATAGAAGTAGTAGTTGTAGTAGTAGTAGTAGTATTAGTACTTATAGTAGTAGTGGTAGTAGTTGTAGTAGTACTTATAGTAGAAGTAATAGGAGTAGTAGTAGTAGTAGTAATAGTAGTAGTAGTAGTAGTTGTATCAGTAGTAGTAGTAGTAGTAGTAGTAGTAATAGTAATAGTAGTAGTACTTATAGTAGTAGTAGTGGCAGTAGTAGTAGTAGTAGTAGTAGTAGTAGTAGTAGTAATAGTAGCAGTAGTAGTAGTAGTAGTAGTAGAAAAAGTAGTAGTAGTAGAAGTTGTATCAATAGTAGTAGTAGAAGCAGTAGTACTTATAGTAGTAGTAGTGGAAGCAGTAATAGTACTTATAGTAATAATAGTAGAAGTAGTAGAAGTAGTAGTAGTAGTTGCACTTATAGTAGTAGTAGTAGTAGTGGTAGTAGTAGTAGTACTTATAGTAGTAGTAGTGGTAGTAGTAATAGTAGTAGTATAAGTAGAAGTAGTAGTAGTTCTTATAGTAGTAATAGTAGTAGTAGTAGTAGTAGTAGTAGTAGAAGTAGTAGTAGTAGCAGTAGTAGTAGTAACAGTAGTAGTAGTAGTAGTACTGGTAGTAGTAGGAGTAGGAGTAGTAGTAGTAATATAATACTAGTAGTAGTAGTAGTTGTAGTAGTAGTAGTAATATATACAGTAGTAGTAGAAGAAGTAGTAGTAGTACTTATAATAGTAGTAGTGGTGGTAGTAATAGTAGTAGTAGTAGTAATATTAGTAGTAGTAGTAGTAGTAGTAGTAGTAGTAGTAGTAGTAGTAGTAGTAGTAGTAGTAGAAGTAATAGTAGTAGAAGTAGTAGTAGTAGTAGTAGTAGTAGTAGTAGTAGTAGTAGTAGTAGAAGTAGTAGTAGTAGTAGTGGTATAAGTAGTATTAGTAGTAGTAAAAGTAGTAGTAGTAGTAGTTGTATCAGTAGTAGTAGTAGTAGTAGTAGTAATAGTAATAGTAGTAGTACTTATAGTAGTAGTAGTGGCAGTAGTAGTAGTAGTAGTAGTAGTAGTAGTAGTAGTAGTAGTAGCAGTAGTAGTAGTATTAGTAGTAGAAAAAGTAGTAGTAGTAGAAGTTGTATCAATAGTAGTAGTAGAAGCAGTAGTACTTATAGTAGTAGTAGTGGAAGCAGTAATAGTACTTATAGTAATAATAGTAGAAGTAGTAGAAGTAGTAGTAGTAGTTGCACTTATAGTAGTAGTAGTAGTAGTAGTGGTAGTAGTAGTAGTACTTATAGTAGTACTTATAGTAGTAGTAGTGGTAGTAGTAATAGTAGTAGTATAAGTAGAAGTAGTAGTAGTTCTTATAGTAGTAATAGTAGTAGTAGTAGTAGTAGTAGTAGAAGTAGTAGTAGTAGTAGTAGCAGTAGTAGTAGTAGCAGTAGTAGTAGTAGTAGTACTGGTAGTAGTAGGAGTAGGAGTAGTAGTAGTACTGGTAGTAGTAGGAGAAGGAGTAGTAGTAGTAATATAATACTAGTAGTAGTAGTAGTTGTAGTAGTAGTAGTAATATATATAGTAGTAGTAGAAGAAGTAGTAGTAGTACTTATAGTAGTAGTAGTGGTGGTAGTAGTAGTAGTAGTAGTAGTAGTAGTAGTAATATATATAGTAGTAGTAGAAGAAGTAGTAGTAGTACTTATAGTAGTAGTAGTGGTGGTAGTAGTAGTAGTAATAGTAGTAGTAGTAGTAGTAGTAGTAGTAGTAGTAGTAGTAGTAGTAGTAGTAGTAGTAGTAGAAGTAGTAGTAGTAGTAGTAGTAGTAGTAGTAGTAGTAGTAGTAGTAGTAGTAGTAGTAGTATTAGTAGTAGTAGAAGTAGTAGTAGTAGTAGTGGTATAAGTAGTATTAGTAGTAGTTATAGTAGAAGTAGTAGTAGTGGTAGAAATAGTAATAGTACAATAAGTGGTGATAGTAGTAGTATTAATAGTAGTAGTGGTAGCAGTAGTAGTAGTTGTAGTAGTTGTAGTAGTAGAAGTAGTAGTAGTAGTAGTAGTAGTAGTAGTAGTAGTAGTTGTTGTTGTTGTTGTTGTAGTTGTAGCAGCAGTGGTAATTATATTCATATATGCATTGCAATGAACCTTTAAATCTTTTTTTTAATGTATATGTCATTTCATGGCCATATAGTCACATTTCTGTTTTTAAGTATCCATTGGATCGGGTTTAATTGATAACACAAAATCAGGATAAATACAATAGTATTAATTGAGTTTATGAACACACATACAATGTACATTAGATAATAATAATTGAGTTGAGCCGGTTTAATTAATACAAAGGAATGGTATATTAAATGGTGGTGCTAATTCAGTTGAGTCGGGGTTATGAACGCGTAGACTGGATATATTAGATAGAACCAATTAAGTTTGTGTTTAGGTTATTAATACAAATACAATGCATATTATATAGTACTAATTGAGTTGTGTTGAGTTTATGAACACAAAATAATGATATATTAGATAGTATTTATTAAAATTAATTGAGTTGAAGTGGTTAACACAAAGATAGTGTGTGTATATATCACATATATCAGTGACTGATATACTCATACACATATCACAGGCACATATCACCAGACATTCAGCCTGTTTTATATACAATATACACACACTTTAAACACTCTGTGATACAGTATTAACACATATATAACACTAAATATATAACATACACATACTAAAATATGCCTGCCATTTAGGTATAAGATATATTGTATAACATTCAGCTATCATTCCGGTATAACATATAATATATAACATGTATCTGTCATTCAGGTGTTACATATACTGTATAACATGTATCTATCATTCAGGTGTTACATATATTTTATAACATGTATCTATCATTCAGGTGTTACATATATAACATAGCGTACAGCTATCATTCAGGTATTACATAAATTATATTACATGCGGTTATCATTCAGGTGTTACATATATTATATAGCATGCATCAATCAATCAATCAGGTATTACATATATTATATAACATGCAGATATCATTCAGGTATGACATATATTATACAATATACGGATATATTCAGGTATTATGTATATTATATATCATTCATATACCATTCAGATATTGCATATATTATAAAACATGCAAATACCATTCAAAAGTTACATATAAAATATAACATGCTGGTATCATTCTAGTGTTACATATATTGTTTAACATGCAGATATCATTCAGGAATTGTATATAATCATTTATCATGTATCTTTTACCATGTGTAATATAACACAAACGTTTAACAAACATACTATAATATAAAACTATTGCAAAGAATATGTAACATGCGAAAATTGTTTATAAAACCTACACGTATTACACCAATTGCATAACAAGCAATTATCATCTAAATCATAAAAAATCATTACAAACATTATGTAACAAACTTTATTTAGCATTTTATAACATATTACATTAAAGTATAATTCCCATCATTCACATCATAAAACAAACATTCATAACAATCATTATTATAGAGGAAAACAGGGAAAATTTCCCCAACTGAGTTTCCTCTTTATATAAAGACATTATTATTATTATCATTATTATAATTATTATAATTATTATTATTATCATTATTATGTTAACCATCATTGTATATTAAAATTAATACAAAGCATACAGTTATAACACATATTATAAAGCATAAGCGAATCAAAAACAATAATTTACACCAATTTATTTATAACACTCATTTTTATGAACATTGCGAGTTCGAATCCCTGCCCGGCAACAGTCTCCGTGATGATTAATATACGACACTGTGTCTCATTATCATTCGTCTCTCGCCGCTGATTCAAGTGGGGAAAGTTATCAGTTACTTGCGGAGATGGGATGTGCTTGAGTACTGGTTAATCCCAGGAAACAGTGGTTAGGTTAACTAACCGTCTTTTAGCCCTCGATGGCATAAAAATGACGCCAAATATTCAATCAATCAATCAATCAATCAATCAATCAATCAATAATGTGATACTGATGCAATATAAATTGTATTCATTGTGTAAATATAAATATTCGTAAATCATTATCATTATTATTTCAAGTATCACAAACATATTATACGAGTAGTACAATTGATGAATAATACAATGAACGAGAGTATAAAATACATTATATAATAAAAATACAAATATAATTCAAAATATTTATTTTTAAATGATACTTGTAACAAGGAATTTATCATTATTACGTGTCAATATTATTTAATATGCCCAATTTTATATTACCATAAATTACATGATTATTTCATGGGACATTAATTTACAATGTTTTGTATAATTTATACTATTTATGCTATTTAACTTTAAACTAACATAAAACTATTGCAAATGATAAAGAAAAAGTTATAGCATTGTGAATTTCAGGGTTAAAATGAGTAAGCGATTATCTTAAAATACGCTCTATTAACATACTGTAAACCATTCAATAGCATATGCGGTTATATTTAATGGGCGTGTCACTCAATTATATTTGTTATATGCAGTGGGACAATGGAACATGATATTGTATAGTATTTAGAAAATTAACGTTAAGTGCGTCAATTTCTTTTTTTACGTTTAAAGTTATCATGTCAAATTAAAGTCATATATACACATTTTTGACACTTGAGGTTTTTTACTATTTATTTCAATCCTGTTTTATCTTGTCCAATTAAATTGAACGTCATCAATTTTAATCTAATGAGTTTTCTGTAGCTATATTTCTCTCTAGACCTACTCTTTTATTGATATATCGACATATAGACATGAACATGAAATGATAACAAATATAAACATATGTAAATGGATTGAACCACAAATTATAATAACATTAGTTACAGTTCTCTTTTATGTTCGACCCCCCCCCCCCACCCACCCACACACACGTGGCTATATGCAGTATCCTTGAGTAAGACATCTTTTCCGCATATGCTTAGTACTGGCTCTGTACAGGAAAACTTCGAGCGTGATTTGTATATTTTTCGTATAGTTTTAATAGCTTGTTTTACAATCGAAACGAACTAAATAAGTTTAAACTAAAAAAGGGACGCGTATTTATTTTTTGAATTTACTGAAATGACTTTGATAAATAAAATACAAGCAATATTCCTTGTTCGTTTTCTCTCTATATAGAACATTATAAGTTCGTTGGAAACCACTTTCAAACGTTTGAGTCTACTTGTGATCTAATTATTGACCAATGTAAAATTGCAAGCAAGTTTAATCTAAAAATGGGTTATCTCTTAAACAAATAGCGCTGTGTTTAGATTTTATTTTTATAATCTAACTTTGGGGTCAGAGGTCGGAAAAGTATAATAATAAAAAAATAATTTGAATCTATTAACTTATTAATCTTTTCACATTGCACGGTACCCTAAGCGACTTGTTGATTTATGTTAACTATATGAATGATGTGTTGTTCGGCCATTGGATCATCGCGACGTTTTATTGTTAGATTTTTATCAGTCACAATTGTATAATTATCAAAATAGCGATAGAAAACAAAATAATACTAAATCGACTGTCTGCTATATATTGTAATGAAATAATCATTATTCAAAATGTACTTGAATACAACACGAATCAGCTGACTAACTACTTCAATTTTCTAAATTATCGCCACCAATGTACCATTTGCATGATAAAAAAATAAACGATTGACACAATTTTCCCGACAGAAAGCCTTAACGTTTCGTAAGAAATAAAACCCAGCACACAATGCAGGTTCTTAATAACCGGCGTGATTTACGAGATACGGTAAGGCATTTAATGTAATAAATATCCAATATAATTCACCGTGACATGACCATGCGTTTTGGGGGTCACTATGCTTATTCTAAAACATCATTATGTTAATCTTCAATGGGTTTGCATTGTTATCCGGCGCGTTATCTATAGCGGATCTAAATCTGCTTTGACGCCAAATAATCATCAATTTCACACTTTTAATCCAACAAATGTTATCTGTTCGAATATGAAATGCAAAGTGAGGACGATGTATTGATTTTTTTCAAATTAGTTTATTTACATATCATATCAATAGCATTGTCAGCATAATTTAAAGTCATACCTCGAACAATTATCAATTGTTAGAAAACCCATTTAACCAAACATGTCATTGATTGAACCACATTCACTTCTTTTTGAATCGTATACCGTTTATTCCAATACGTATTATATGCCTTGCTAACAAAATTAAAAACATCTTCATTTTTTGAGATACACAAACAAAACAATTTAAAGTTAATTTGAATAACTGAATCATTTAAAATGTGTGTGCAGACATTTGAGGATAAAAAAAGTTATCCGTTATCAAACGTATTTAATAATTTACGAAATATATGTATATTTATAAATGTATTTATATTTTTCTCCTCGTAATATCAATTTACTACACTCGAACTGCATATGCTATCGCGATAAGTGCTTGAAGTGGCGTACTTGTATTAATTCATCAATACTGCCTACCTTTACCGGCGTGTGACTAAATGCTACAAGAACTGTGATTGGTTGACAGCGGGACTGGATGTAGAATAAATTGGAATAGTTTCTGGAATTACAACCATTCCAATTATATCGTTTCAGATAACAGTTTGTGAAACTGGTAAGAAAAGTATTGCAAAACTGAAAATGTGGACTTTAATCTTAATGCTGTGTCTCGGCTTTCTTATTACAATATTCTATTGGTAAGTAACCTATGTTAATATCTGCTTTTGTCTTCTAGAGACACTCTCACTGACTATAATGATTATAGTTACTGAATAATGTATTATTTTATTTATAATATTTATGGAACTGTAAATTTGGTTTATTTAATATTAATCTCGTCCTATTCAAAATAACTGTTATTAAATAGCTTGTTAAAATAACAATAACACCAACAAATAAACAAAAATACCCGATTATATATATATTTTAAATAAATTTATTTTATCATAAAAGAGTCGGTTTAAGTTTTTGTCCATACACACAATTGCACTGTAGTAGTATTTAATAGATACAATCTGTACAACCGGCAATATACTTAACATATTCGCTTGAAACTTCACTTTAAAACATTTCAAACATTTCTTCAATATGGATTAACGTAGTTATTGTGATTCGTGATTCTTAACAGTCGGTACGTACTTTTTTATTGTATGAGATATAAGATGTGTATGTCTTAGCCTTTATGTGTCTGTCTGTCTTTCTGTCTGTCGTTCTGTCGGTCGGTCGGTCGGTCTGTCAACATGACTTAAGTATATATTATATGAAATTTGAAGTGTTTTAACATATATGTAAAAGGTCTATGATCAATAATTGATGAAATAATGACATGTGAAGAAGATTCATTTCAGATACATATGTTAAGATACATGCAGTCTTTCGAATAAGTCAATAAGCAAACAATTCATGAAATCAGTTTTAAAACTCAAGATTCATCAGTTACATTTCTACGAAATATACATATTTGCAAATATACAACAAAATATATATAGCAACAATTTTCACTCATCAATTCTATTATGGGCAACTATACAAAAACTATATACAATAAACAAAGAATACGGTTTGAACACTTTTTAAGCATGCATCTGGGTGCATTACAAACTAAAAATGAAAATAGAATTAATGCAAAACACTTATCCTAAGATTTAGGTATACACTATTAGATAGTGTCTTCTAAAACTTAAATATGCGTTGAACACCCGCGATCGTTAACTGCATTTAATTACACAACATCCTATGAGTGGCATACATATTGATTCAATTTAATTATACGTGCGCGTGAGTCGAAATTTGATATATATTAGCAAATAGTGAGGACGATTACAACATTATTATGCCATATATTAACATGTACCTGTCGTACAACAAGTTTCATTTGAATCGGCTTAAATCTGTTGAAGGAGTGTCAAAAAGGTCGTTGGTAAAAAGTGTGACGTAAAATTAAACTTAAAGGATAATAACTTGATAAAAAATAATCTTACACCAAAACCACAGACACATGTTCAGACCATGTATCTGATGTACACAGAATTTCCGACTCTTAATAAGGCTACTTATTATGTCACAGAGTCATTCAATCTATAAAGCTCGTAGTAATGCTACAACGATTTTCCATTTCCGTTACAATAATACATTGAAATATTAGACGAACATATGTCACCCACCCCCACATTTCCACTGATTATCAGATTATCTTTTGTATCACTACTATCGCAATATAGATAAGATTAGAGTTGAAGTTTTGCATCCTATTAAAATAAAATATGTAAAGCAGTATGAAAAGTAACACAATGCATGCATTTGTTTTTATAGTAGTTTGTTTCAAAAGTATAATTGTTTGGCACTATCATTGTAATAGAAGTAATTGGAATACAAGTAAATATACACATGGACATGTCAATAACGATCACGTTTGCGTAACTACTTCCAGCTATACAGCTATGTTAATCGCCTATAATTAAACATGCATTCACCACTGCAACGTCCATGTGTTCACACACGCCAATATCAATACTAGTTTATTAAGCTGTGTCATTTTAATGCTTGTTACCGATGTAGATAAAATATTAACTGTTCTGTTAAAGGGACACAAGTCAATGTTCAAATAGATTTCTGCCCATGTCCATGCATAAAATCAAATATTTTCACTTATGAACGTAATATAATAACCATATGGACGATATTAATCGCCAAATATTACTATCTGAATTTTCATATTAAATATACAAAATGTTAACTTTGTTTTTTGTCTCACTAGTTTTGAAAATATGATTTAAAATTTTAAAAGATACAATTTGATATTGCTGAACTTTTTTTCTCTATCATACCGATACCAAATGATTAGAATAAAACAGCTGCTACCTTTTTCTTGTCATGTATGACTACTAACAAGAGTTTGTATTTACATGTACGAAATATAAACACAAGGGTTGAACAGAACTGGGGTATTAAACTTTCATATTTGCGTCATGTAGATACAGTACTGGCAGACATACAATAAAAATGGAAAATTCAATAAAATTTGCCTCGTGTCCCTTTAAACCGTATCACTTCAACGCATGATATCGATGTAAATAAAACACTACCGTATAATCAGGCACAGAATGGACATTCACCACCTACACACTGATGTGCATTTCGTATTATTCAGGTGTAGAAGTATACGTATTTCCAATGACATTAGGTACAGCCCCTCTGAAGAACAGATATTATGGGCAACATCTTTAGAAATAACCATACTTCTATTTATGGTGCATTCTTCATGTTTCCTTTTAATGTCGACTTACAACGTATCAGAGTATCAGATCACAAATTTATGCGGATGTTTATCTATAAATAAAAAAAGTCATGATATATGGTAAAGTCCATACAACATCAGAACCACTATATTAATGATCATATAAGATTTTAAAGAAGACTTGCTGTATTGAAATGTTTTTTAATAACAACGAGACCGAGCATATATTTGAATCATACATATGAACATTTTCTCATGACCTATTTATGTTGTGAAAACAAATTGATTGAGCAAGGTGAGGGAGTTTCATATTTGGAATTATGGTATATTTATCTCAAGACAGCAACTAGCACAGCTTATGAAATATCTAAAAAATATATCTGAAACTGAATTAAAAACACAACAAAAGCGTGATTTCAGCCTTGTACTGATATTATTACCTTTTTTAATCTAAAAAGAGATATTTCTTTTGAGGCTTCAAAGTATGATAAAAATATATAAAATACACTGTTGTTGTTTTTTCGCGCGTGTATTGTATTTTTACTTATTAATGAATTATAAATTAAAACGCCGATGTTTCTACAGATATCCACGTAAAACATGGAACATCTAAATATAGCAGAAATGTATACGTATTGGCAATACAATAGCCGAAGTAGGGATTTCACTCACTATACAACCTAAATAATAGGAACATGTGAGTTTAATTTAAGATTTATTGTATAATTTTAGCCAAAGAAGACGGCAGATGTCAGTCTTTAAAAGAACGGGAATTCCAGGACCATCTCCAAACTTTTTATTTGGCAATCTCTTGAAGTTTTGGGGAACGGTAAGTTATTTTCTTGCGATTATGTTTACAAACCAAATACGAATCTAACTGTTTACATTGGCATGACGCCACCTGACCTTTTTACAAATGATGGTGGTACTATAAGCATTGATTAGTTTATTATTACCTTATTTCTGAGATTCTTTATATAAGTATTAACAACAATGTTACTATATTTCGCATATAAGTAAAACGAATCAATTGTTACTCCGGGAAAATCATTATCGGTGTTTTCAATGGTAAATATATAAGGAAATAACGATAAATAAATACCTAAATGTCAAACAAGTACATATAGAAAATTACAAAGGCAAAATTATTGTCAATTTATTATTTTGGCAGAACAAATTTCAATGCAAACTTTGTAATATAAACCTTACCCTTAATCGCAATAACCAAACGAAAAACAAAGAAGTTTATAAGAACAATTGCAATTAAATACGGATATCTAGATAAGTACTACTGGAGTCACCTTATTTCGACCGCTTTGACAGTAAACACATTGCATTAGATTTGTTAATGATGTCACATTGAAGTATTGGGTGGTAATAAATCAGTGTTAAAATGGAAAAGTCCCGCGCGATAGTTAAAACATTAACGGTGAATACCCGCCCGCTGTTTAATCTGCAAACACCCCGAAATTAGAGGATTTGACTCATTTCCTAAAAACTATGTCAGGGGTGATAAAAACCATAATAATAAACATTTTAAATACAATATAATCCTGGCCTAAAATTCATCGGAAGTTCTCCAATATCACCAGAAGTAATGTTTACTCTTTATAAGTACGTTGTTAATCATTTTTATCAAATAGGATATTGTTTTGTAAACGCTCTTTACGTGAGTCATCACGTCGTAGTATTTCATTGAGAATTATGCGGTTTGGGCAGAGTATTGAAAGAAGGTCGCGATGAGTTTGAATACTTGAGTCGTATTACGTAAACTACTACTTAACATCTGAGATAAATATCAAACCTCTCGACAAAGGTATTATCGTCTTTCCTATACAACTATGCAATATTCAATACATGCATTTGTATCGTTTAAATCACAATAAGTCATAGAAATCGCACAATATTATAAGATATTGTCCATGTCAGCATATTTCTTCTATCCTTTAAACCGTAAAGCAATTTAATTTGTGTCAATACTGTAGGTAAACGATTACTTACTTTGTATTTCACCCATTGTAATCCGTTTCAGCCCATGTTCAAACAGTACAGAAAATGGTGTAAAGAATATGGGGAGACGTATGGATACTTCGAAGGTCCAAGCCCCGTCATTGTGACCTCAAATAAAGAACTTCTCAACGAGGTGTTTGTCAAGCAATTTAAAACATTCCACGCACGAAAGGTACGCACATAAATCATTTTCTCGACCAAAATTACGTAATTATTATTACCTTGTGTTTTTGAATGTCGAGGGTTAATTTTTTGCATAATGTCTTTCTAAATACATTCTATAGAATTTAAGTCTTAAGATGATTATAATGATAAAATGACATATTAATCGATTGTTACAAATAACGCAAGAGTATATTTTAGAGGACATCTGCCTGCTGTTCTATGTAACTATGTAATTATTATATTCTAAAATTAATTCTTTCGAACTGCCATGTTTATATACTAATCCGCATGCTATATTTTAGATATGGCCAGTGCAGGTTGACCCGGACAACGACGAAGAAGTTCATATGTTTTTTGCACGTGGTGAAAGATGGAGAAGATTGAGAAGCATAGCGAATCCAGCGTTTAGCACGAGCAAAATGAGACTTGTAAGTTAGTTAATCATTAGAAAAACTCGCCATTGTATCAAGATTATTTATTAATACGTAATATATATAAAGTTTACAATAGTACCGATTCAATACCTAGATTTAATTGTCGTTTAATAAATTAACATTAATTTTACTTCATGGATGCAATTAAAAAGTCGTTGACTTGTGGCCTCCAAAATACAATATTAAGCATTTCAAGGATTTTAGACACTGCGGTTTTAAGCTTTAATCAGTATACTTGTATAGACACCATTCTTACCTAACCGCTTCCATTTTAGATGATATTTAAAGATTTCATAATGTGCTTGCCATGAATGGTGTCTTACTTAAGATATTTAAGCATGTACATGTTTATCAATAATCTGTCTGTCTGTCTAACGTTATCTTCCTTTACTCTTCACTGACCAAGAATTCATTTAATTTAAAAAAAGATACCATTGACTATTTTAGATGCTAAAAAATAAACGTTATCTATTGTGTCTATTGTAGATGTCACCAATGATAAATAAACAAATTGACAAGTTCCTTGATGTTATGGATGACAAATGCGAGAAAAATGAAGAATTTAATATGTATGAGTAAGTACAAAATCGAATTGCATTAACAACTATAGTGTTATGGCTAAGATACAACACTGCGTTAGTGTTGTTATTTCCGTGATATAACTGAGCATACTTGTGAATTAAAACTAACGGCATTTCATGCATATCTTATATCCAATATACTTCCTATAATTGCAAAATTATGGGCACCAAGTGCGGACTACATTTGTAAAATGTCTTGCCGGCAAATAAAACACACACATGGTGAGATAATTATACAGGTTAACTACACAACAATTACAAACAGCAAGGATTGAGCAAAGTAGCAACAAGGAGCTATTTCAACTGACATGTTGTACCTTTTAATTAACACATAACTGTAATATTTAAATTTCGACACCTGTATTTAAACGCTTAGAATTATTCTTCATTGAACATTAAATGGTTGGAGGGTATGGAGGGTACGGGGTAGGGGGCAAAAGTTAAATTTAAATTGAAAATATGTTTATACGTGCTTCATTAGTTTATGTTACAATTATTTTAATCAAAGCTATATTTTCCAGTTTCTTACAAAGGTTAACTTTCGACACAATTGCAAAATGTGGTTTTGGACTAGAAGCCGATTCCATACGATCACCCGATGATAAATATTTACAAAACTGCCGAGGCGTTATAAATGATACCACCAAAAGGCCGATATTATTTATGTTTGGATGTAAGTACAAATTAGTGATGTCTGTATAGACAGTTGGCTGTTGCATTATGGTCTGAGTGAACATTTTCTAAGATTAAGTAATGTTTCATTTATTTCTATAATAATAGACACTGTCTAACACCCACGTACCCAACACTTAACATTATTACAGCTCATCGATTACCAAATACGAAAAGTAACAACTATTCAGGTTCTTTACATATCATATCAATATATCGATATTGTCTTTTTTCCATTCTTATATTTATTTTGCTGTTTTCACTTACATACAAAGGTCAAATGTATCTATATCTATTGGTAATTCGACTCACTTAAGTATATAACATAATGTAAAGGAAAGCAAAAACCAGTTATCCAGTTATCTTGTATATGTTTCGTTTATCAAAGTATTAATTATTTCAAGTAAATGTTCATATATTTATTTTGTAGTTGTCGTTACATTCTTTAACCGGGCGTGTTTCGGGTATACCGATTTTAAACTCTTTTTTAGAACTTTATTATATAAAGCGGCATCAATATATTAAATTCATTGCAGTCATGAGAAATATATATATATATATATATATATATATATATATATATATATATATATATATATATATATATATATATATATAAAGCGAACTTCTCTCATGAATCCATTCTATACCTTCTTATCATTTGTTTCCATTCTTCGTTATCCAAATCCTATCTTAGGCTTTCATTAGTTTTAATGCTATAGATTGATTATTTTTTCTCTTTCAGTTATATTTCCAACCCTTCACCGTTTATGGATATTGATATACTACTGGATGGGAAAATTGAAGTTCAACCCCGTCATTTGGCTTGAAAAAAAGTTACAATCTGTGATTCAAAATAGAAAATACGAACAAAAGGTAAAACGAAGTCTAAATCGAAATTTGCCTCCGCAGAAATATTAATGAATTTATTGTATTCTCTGATAGAGTAATAATAGAATAGAAACATAATACGGAAACATTTCACGCTGTTAGTGATTCAGGACATCAAATGGGTGCTGCGAGGCATTGAATAGTGTTTTTGTGGGGGAGTGCGTGTGGGAAGTATTTTCGAGTTGCATCATTAAGCATATAACAACATGCAGTATGTTATTTAGTGTCACTGAACACAAACACAGAGAAATGGTCAAATGAAAACATTTTATTATTTTTCGTAGTTTACCCGTTCACGTGAAGCTGACGTGTCGAATCCATAGATTGTTGTTCGCCTGAATCTTCATATTTGTTTTAAGCGTTTGTTTTTAATTATAGATGTTTATTAGCAATTCCATATTTATTGATGTTTGTACTTGAAGTGCTGGCCCAAGTTTCACTTAACATCTAAACTTAAGATTTTCCTCAACTCAAATTTTTGAAAACTTCATTTACATTAATCATTTTGCATGTTATCCTTTACCAATGAATGAAGATTTGTTCTGATGTTCATTCTATGTGGACATTTAATCATTTAATATATTATGAGTTCAAATAATCATTTAGAAAAATTGAATCGTTCAGTTGAGGAAAATCTCAGCTTGAGATGTTTAGTGAAACCGGGCCCTGGTTAATACACTGATCACACACAAGCGGTCTTTAATATACACTTTGTCGCGTTCTTGTTTATAAGTTTATTTAATTTTGATATTTTGAAATCGTGAATGACACGTTATAGGATGCAGTTGTATAATGTCCTCTAGAACTAACCATCTATAAGAAGATTTTACATTTTTAAAAATGTTCATTTTTTTTTAAATTCTGAACCCGGTCTATTCGTGTAGGTTAATAAAAAAAGTGCTTTCAACAATGGCTTACTTAAATTTTTTTATTTAAGAAAGTTTTTTTTCATATTAAATCAAGTGTGAATAACAAATGTATGTTTATGTATTATTGCAGAGTGGTCGGTTTGATTTGTTGGAATTGTTTTTAAACTCTGAATATGACCCGAACAAAACGGAAACCCGCCAAATATCAGACTGTGATAGTATTGTTCAAACCGTTTCAAACAAAAGATATTTATCAACACAGGTATGATATCCTTTATAAAATAATTGTTTTTGTTTTATGTATAAGTTTACGTTCTATTCTATAAACACATACTGTATCTATTTAAAACAGTTTGAGAATGTGATATAGAGCTTCCAAATTAGTATTAATATGTGATATAATTCAATAGTGCAGATTGTCATATTGAAGAAGTCTCTTAAACATCCATGTTTCTTTTGGGAACACATCTTAATCATATCTGATAAAAAGATCTCTTGGAAGCTTAATACAAATGTATTATCACATAGTTTACGGTGAAGGAGTGTAATAAACTTCCGATTCATCGTTCGGTGTTTTCCGCATAACTCGGCTCTCGTACGTTAATTGCCGATTTACTTTTCGACTTGCTCAAATATATAATTGACGTCGATTTGTCATGGTTAAATGACGTTTTTTAGACGTTACGTCATATGATGACTCACGGAAACAATTATGCCCGATTTCTTCTCGTTCCTTTTTGAGGTGATTTTTTAAATAAATAGTAAATGTATTTTTTCCCTGATTTATGTGATAAAACGAAACTTACATTAGTGTTCTTTTATTATTGAATGTATTAAATTCGTTGGGAAAAATGATATAATTATCGGCAAACCCTCGCATAATATACTTTTTCCAACTCGTTTAATCAATTCAATAATAAATAAGCACTCATGTAAGATTCTCTTACATAATGGACTCGATGTTATGGGTCATGAAGAGAAATGGAATATGCAGCACACCTAATTCCTTCTGTTCATGTCTACTATCAGTCCCGCAACTTTGATCAGTATCTGTTTGAAACATTCCCAGAATCCATATATAAACATGTTAAAAATTATCGTTTAAGTAATTATATAACTGAGATCAAATCAGTAGTGCCATCGTCCAAGTCTGTATCAAACACATCATAGAGTGCAGTCAATCCTGTTAATTGCGAAAAAGCAAAATTAGATTGTAATTTCATTTCTTTTGTATTAATGATAAAATGGCGTTTTGATGCCATCATGATGACTAATTTACTTAGTTTACATTATCCACTCTACTCTAAATTTAGAAATAACCATTCGTATATTGGTTTTCCGAATTAAATATTCCTTCAGTTATATTCTTTTTTTTACTCTATTGTATCTATTTACAGGAGCTTGGGTCTCAGTGTTTGTTGTTTTTATTATCCGGGTATGAAACTACCAGTACTACATTAGCTTATGTCATGCACGAAATGGCGATGAATCAAGACATACAAGCGGTCCTGCAAGAGGAAATTGACAAATACCTTCCTGAAGATACCGACGAGGTCGAATATGATAATGTTATGAAAATGGAATATTTAGATATGGTGTGGTGCGAAACACTTCGAAAATATCCACTGGCAAGCACGTATGTATTTAACTATATGCATTATGTTGCATGCTGTATATATTCTAAATGGCAATGATTCTTGTACATTGTCATAAATGCTGTATATGTTCTAATTATTAATCGTTCTTAATTTTGTTGCACACGTAGAAAATATCAATAAACCGCCATAGATGCAGAAAAAAGAAAATGAATTCATTAACATATTTCTGCAGGACAAATTTATGCCTTAGAAAAGAAAACACATATACCCAGTGTGGTTCGAATAATGATCTCTTCAATATTGTTTTTTTTTTATTATGAACTCAATTCATATAGTAAACAGTTCTACACTTAGGAAAAGGAAATGAACACCAACAATTTGTGTTACACTTTGATAATTCATTTTATTTCGATTGTGAAACAAATTATTATATCTTAAACGAATCACGCTCGAAGTATTCCTGGGAAGAACGAGTATTAAGCATATGCGAAAAACATGTCTTGCTCAAAGACTCAACATATAGCCCCGGGGGGAGGATCGAACCCACGGCCCTTCGATCCTGGGTTCGATGCTCTGCCACAGACCGATGCCATGAATTTAAAATTCCGTTCAAAAGCAAATGTGATAGTGATTATTTTTCATATTTCAGGGTTATTGCTCGTCAGTGCATGAGGTCAATAAATGTTTTAGGATACCAAATAGAACCTGGTATGATTGTTCAAGCGAACGTTTGGGAATTGCATTATAATAAAGAAAATTGGGGAGATGATCCAAAAAGATTCGACCCATTAAGGTAAGTTGTTTAAAGCGATACAATAACATTTATGGTTTATTACTATTTATCATGTTTGTTATAACCTTAAAAACAAGGAAATGTATGTCTACCAGGAGACGTTGCAGTCAATCAGGATACATCTATCACAACAGCATAAACAACATAAACATAATAGATAAATACAATAATGAAATTGTATTAAACACATACAGAATAAGTGATTACAGTCAAAGCCTTGTAACGATCAGTAGCGGAAATTGTCATTTTGGACCTGGTTAACGGGTGTGGCAATTCTTTGCTCTTCCTACGTCGTTACGTCATAAATGAGAAATTTGCTCGCATAAGGAATTTTTTGTTTAACATATATCTATATGTTATCATATTTACATAATAAAGAAAACTCATGCTTTTACAATTCATTTGGTATGGAAACTTTACTTATGAACTAGTAGCATTCATATTGACTTAACTTTAAACCGGAATTATAGTTAAAGATAGTAAGTGTTGATTTTACTATTTCTGACCCTTTGGAATCATGACGTTCAGTCAGTGTCTCTCAAAATGGGTGCTGTTTGTCTCAGTATTCTTCATTGCGAAACTGTAACTTGGTTTACGAGTTCACTAAACCTCGCTCTGTCATCGTCACATGATTAAACTAGAGGATGATAAAATTACAAAGATCAGCCAATCAAAATATACCCTGTCCTTGCTCTAACCTGCAACCTATTTATACATAACAAAGCTGTGAACGTCAAATGTAATGACCTTGTTGCCCTCTTTTCAGCGTGATAGTATTACATGCAATATGCTAGCCCCCCATCAAAGCCAATTTAAAACGTTTGTATAGAAAAAGCTATTTGTATTTATTTAAACTTTACAGTTTCTCATTATTATACACATACAATGTTTTAGATAATGATATCTAGATATAAAAGAAGATAAAGGGTTATGAACGCCGTATAGAAAGGCTACAATAAGCAAATCGAATAGAGAGTTTGATAGCAATGTATTTAAGTATCTAAATCAATGTTTAACTATATACAATTTAATATTAAAAAGATACTATTACTTATAAAATTCAAAGATATTTAAACACTTTAAATAATATTTAATAAATGAAATATATGAAGATTCATGGAATTTAGTTTAAACATATCTTACATCCCCTACTGTGCTGAATATGAATAGTGAGGGTGGGTATTGTTAAACTTAACAAAATATAATGAGCGAAGACCTTTGAAAGGTTTATAATAACATATGGGATCCAAGTGCGTTAATTTCAATAGTCGTTTTAAATATTAATCTATTGCGATTTAAAAATTTCATTTGAAATGTCTTTTCGGTTAATCCAACTGTTTTGGTATTTCGTTGTGGGGTGTCCTAATCGACCATCAGGTGTGATATGTTCAACAAATTATCGAAAATGATACGCTATGATATTATTACACTTAAGCAAACATTTAAGTAACGACACTTGTCGAATAAATCAGCCATAAGGTCATGGGTTACTACTTTTTCAGTTGTCATTTTCTATTAATTTACCATTATGCCACTATTCTATGTTAGGACTACTAGACAAACACTATTGTGGCAAAACTATTTTAATTTGAAAATTTGTTTTAAAATAGTAAACGTATTATAGCAGTGTCATGCAGAAGATTTACACAATTTGTTTCTTACAATAAGCCTGCTGAATATAGGTCATACCTATGATGATTTTCAATAGAACAGAAATACAAGCGAAATTAATAAGATAATATCACATATACATGAATATTAACATTTTCTGTAAAGAAAACATAAATATTGTCCCGAATGTAGAGTTTTTACATATCAATGTGGATTACACTTACATACGTTAAACAAATAAAGGTGTTCTATTATTGTTTACCGTTTATTTTCTCTCTTAACTTGCTGTAGTTATTGCTACTTCACATTTAAAAAAACTGATTAAAGAAAACGAAAAACAAAAATTCCATAAAAACCAGATTCATTGCATAAATGTTAACTAAGTATCCTGTCTCTATGTGTGTGCGTGTGTGTTTGCGTGCGTACGTGCGTGCGTGTGTGTTGGTTGACGGAATATTCGAAACCCAGTATGTATCATATGTATTATACATTTTGAAACCTGTTTCTATTATATTTTGCAGATTTAGCGTTGAAAATAAAGCCACAAGACATCCGATGGCCTGGATGCCTTTTGGCAGTGGTCCAAGAACATGCGTTGGTCTTCGACTAGCACAGCTCGAGGGTAAAATGACAATTGTGCGAACTTTAAGAAAGTACACTGTTCTTCCTGGAGATAGGCAGTCAGCTAAACTGAAAATAGTTGAAGGTGCTACAATATTCCCAGCCGATGGTGTTAATATAAAGGTAGCTCACAGAACGAATATGCGCCAGTCAATGTAAATGCTGTTACAGTTGCTTTTGCTAGAATTTGAATGTTTGCACCGGACAGAAAATACATGGATATCATAATTAAAATTCCTGGTAAAAAGCATATTTCAACAAAAAAATCTTAATATTAAGCATATTTCAACAAAAAACAATGGTTAACTTTAAATGAAGAATGATTTTAACATGCAGTAAAAATGCAGTTAGCAACATGACATTGTGTAAACTACAAAACGTTAGTGCTATGGAGTTCGTTCGTGGTTTTTTTTCCAAGAAAAAAGTATACTTATTATTTTGACACCTAATATTGTGTTCTCACATTTATTGCATTTATGTACATAATCATTTAATATCATACACGTTTCGTCAATATTTGTGCAATGATTAAGTACTGTGAAATTGATATTTATTTCTTAGATATATTTAATATTGTAATACAAAACTGTTTATTTAATGCATAAAGGTCCATGCATTGTGTTCGTGCTTGTTTTGTTTATGTGTAGTGTATAGCATATACCACTTATTATGAGTATTACGGAGATTAATCATAAAGTTATCATGTTATTTATTTATTTAAACAGTTCACAAAGTGACTAATCGTCTAATTTAAGTGAAAGAGAAAACCATAGTTATAAGATAACGAGAAATATAAAATGTAGAAAGAAAATAATATGTGTGTGTGTGTGTGTGTGTGTGTGTGTGTGTGTGTGTGAGAGAGAGAGAGAGAGAGAGAGAGAGAGAGAGAGCGAGAGAGAGAGAGAGAGAGATCAAATAATGTTGAGCTAAAATTAGACTGGGCTTGAATTGAAACTATTTTATCATCATGTTTGTCAGGTCCTGGGCTGTCTCTAACTGTGCATGCATTACAAAATGTTGAAAGTTGTTTGACAGTTGCTGAGGAATATACCTGTTTTGATCAGCGTCCTCCGTGGTTTTATTTAATTGTTTCAAGGCACTGTTTCAAGTTCAATTTCATGTCACCGTTGAGGTACTACATTGGCCTTGTCTTAATATTCCAAGTGAATACTTGTGTCTTTTTATCAGGAACACAATGGTTTTGTACCAGTCAGTTTTGAATGTGTTCCGAATGTTGGATAAATTGTTTTCTATACATCTTAGGTAAATACTCATTTTGATAAAGGCATTGTCTTTGTTTTGTTTTAATATATGTTTTATTTTATTTCATATTTTTATAACTTCTCAATTATTGTTTGGGGATAAACATATGTGTACATATAAAGTCAGCTCAAGAAGTACGCCAGCAATGATCATGTTTCACTGATCAAAATACAGTATTTGCAACAATCTATTTTAAATCTCAAAATTAATTTAATAGGTGCAGTCACAGTCTATACTGCAGACAAGAAAAGAATATTCATATTAATATGCTAAGTTCGATGCATGATCTAGTTATGAAATCCAACTCTTAATTTAACAATTGACTATTAAACAACTTGCCCCATCCCGAAACATATCATTTAAACGTAAGTGGTTTGTGGTTTTTATCAAATCCCCTTAACACTTCACTTATTGAAACCTTGAAACCACATACCTCAAATACAATACACCATATTGACAGACGCATATTTTTGTTTTGCATTTTTTTGTAATTTAAATTGTTTTCCCGTTGAATTGAAACCACTTGAAAACTGCAACATGCTATGGATGTATACCTCTGCTTTCATCCACCATCCGAATAATAGTGAATTGGATTTTTAGTGATACCCCTGTCCGTCCTTCCGTCAAATTATTTTCCGATAAAAATAGATGTACTTTATTAAATTTGATATGCAACCGAACGATTATAGAATACAGGTTATGATCGTTATTTATTGACTTCAGTCTAATTTTACAAGTGTTATGACACAGTTTCTACTTAATTTCTTTTATAAAATTTTATTAACTTATAGCGACGGCATACATGTCCTGTGAACACATTTCTAGTTTTAAAAGTAATGAATTTACAGTTATGATATGATTTGTTTTATTGAATCATTTTGTTTTATCGTCCTTAAGTTTGCACTGGCTATAAGTTATTTATTGTAAAATCCACGAAAGTGGAATTTTTTAAGACATGCCATATAACTTTAACCACTTGAAAAATGCTATATCCTAGGGGTTCTAGCGTGTGTTCATATTTCATTATAGTATTATGTTACCTAATGTGTTATGTTGTCCTTAGGTTTTCACCGAATATACTGACTACACTGTATATATTGTTAAAACTATTGGAAAGAAAACAATGGGAGAACGTGTTTTCAGAGTCGGCTTGTGACGTGTGACTATTTGAAAATTATAGTATAGTATAGTACGCTATTTTTTAAAAGAATTGTGGCGTTTATGATATTGTGTTTCATTAAATTATGTGTTATTGTCCTTACGTTTTGACTATATGTACTTTATTTATTGTATAACCAGTTCAAAGGAAAAGCAAAAGAAAAACATTTTTAAGGAGATGCCATGTAACTTCTGTATACAGTCAAACCTATTTAAGTGGTCACCTCTATTAAGCAACCACTTGTCTTTAACAGCCACAATTGCTATATACAATTTATATGATTTTAGTTATAATTAACCTGTATTAAGCAACCGCTTGTGTCAAGGGGTCATCATTGATATTTCTCTTGAGTGGCTGCTTAAGACAGGTTTGACTGTATAACAAGTTTCAATGAAATTGTTTGTCTTTTCAACGTTAAAATGTATTATTTTATTTGCATTATTGATGTGGTACGTGTACGTGTCAAAATAGTATCAATGTTTTGTCAATAAGCGGCGAAAAAGTGTGTTTAATCAATTATAATGTGACTACTAAGCAGTCTGAGCGATAAGTGATAAGTTCACTCGTATGATTTATTTGATTATTTGAACATTTTATTTGTATTTTTCACCTCATATTTATTCAGATAGGAATTTAAATCTTATTTACAGTGGATGAAGCCAGTAATAATTTATTCTCGTTAATATAAATCTGTTTTATTTTTTAATTTAAATAACATAAGTATGTATTTCAAAAGGTCTGTGATATGAATATAATATTATATATGTATTTATCTTTTATGCTTAATAAATATGACATTTTTAAAAAAGATTTGTTTGCGTTCTTCTTTGTAAGAGACAGATATGAAAGGGAAGGAAAAGGGAATGAGAAATCGTTCTTTAGAAAGGTAATTGATTATCGGTTGATTTCCATATTTGAATAATATTGTAAAATAGATGCGTTGCACGAATAAGAAATATGTTTAAGGCATTGCCTTGAAACTAGCGCTTGGATTGACTTTTCAAATTAAAAATTTTAAATCTTATTAAAATGGCATGCTCAGATCTGAAGATATTTTCTTTATATAACGAAAGAAACAACAAGCCGTTTATTGAGCACTATAGGAAAAAATAATGTTGCCAGGGAAATGAATAAAAAAAATACAATTCTTGTAACGGGATTCGAACTCGGATCGATCAAGCGACAATCCGCAGATATGACTGCTGAGCCATGTTGGAATATATCAAAAGTGATAGTATAAATCTAAGTTGAAACTTAATAGCTTACCCAGATTTAATTGATGGTGCGCGAAAACTTCCGGACGTTCATGGATATAACAGTATTATCAAATCATTTCCGTTATTCCATAGGTCAGGTCTTGTTTAAATACTCGCGATGATAGCGTGTTTAAATACATTTTAACGATAAACAACGGTAGTTTGATCTAGACATGATCCAGATAGTTACAATTTATACTGAATATTAAAATTATACCAGTTTCTTAATGATTTTAAAGGACACCAATAATGGTTATACCACCTACAAATCGCTTAGAACGAAAGTTATAAAAAAAAAATTTTTTAAAAAAAAATGAATTCTAGATGAAAACATGGACTATCTCTCCAGACATTCAGTATACACTTCCTTTACACAAAGTGACAACGTATCAATTTTTAATTCACCAGTACCTTATTTGTCTCTGATATTGTTTTATTATCAGTAATTTGAAATAGTAGAAAACATATCAGGTCTTCTTTATTTGTCTTTTTCGTGTTTTATTTTGTACTTGCTGATGAGTTTTATATGAGTTAAGTTAATTTGGATAATTTTACTTTGAAAAAAATGAAAATACAAAGAATAATTTAAAATAAAGACAAAAGTTGAAGTCTTGATTTAATTTCACTTACAGACATTGAAGTTTGCATTCTCACATGTGACTTAAATCTTTGAAATAAAGCCGACATTTCACTGAATCAAAATTTTTTTTACGTTTATAGTACAGTCAATATGAGTAAATGATATAAAATGTAAGATCATACATATCAAGCAGAAGACTTTTCATTCAAAAGACACGTCCATATAAACATAATCAATTAGTGCAATACATACATACAAAGGAGGTTATACGTCTTGGGACAGCCACCGTCGTGTTGTCATTAAACGAGACAAATATTAAATTTATAAATGCGTTAGTGTTATATATACATACACCTAATTTACTCTCAAAACTATAAACTACATGGTTTCGTTCTATTATTTAGCTATGACTTTTTCTGAATACTTATAATTCACAACAAACACCCACACATGCATATACATACACATACACACACACATACACACACTCGCGCGCGCATACAAACACACATTGTAGACATTGAAGATTTGCCACATAAAACGTCAATCTGATGGTTTTTTTATGCATTTGTTGAATATATTTGACACATCCATGGGAATCACAGAACACAACCAAGATAGGATACAGCAGACTCGCTTTTATTGATATTGACAAGAAGCGATGTCCAATACAACGACGCTGACGCCTTCAACCCAAAGGCAGCAGCTAGGTTACATTCTATTCTCGATCCACATCAGATTAACTCCAGCATCCAAAAGTAGCAGAAATAATAACAATTGTAGAACGGATCGTCACATATCAATGATATTTGATCTCGTGGATTGGTTATAGAATTCTCATGCATTTTTATTTGGGCGAAACAGAGATATCAAGAGCTGAAATAATCTAATAACAACAAAATTACGGGGGAGCATTTTACAACCGTCATACGGCAAACATGACATGACTAGCACATTGACATGGATAAAACGATTAATTGCATCATATGCATACTGCCGTAGATTACTCGAAATCATAGAACCAAGCATCATATCTAAATATGAAACTTTAATGCTTCACTTTATCAAATAGTTTATTGCCAAAATTTGGTCCCCCGTGATCGAGTGGTCTTATGTGCTGTCGTCTAATGACAACTTACCTCTCATCTCTGAAGTCTTTGGTTTCCGCCAAGCTCGACCAATCCATTTTATTTGAGAAAAAGTGCCAGATACTTACGGAAGGATGATGGTTCTACTCAATTTAATTCTGATTTTTCTCCACAAATGAAATTGGATATGCCATATATAATGTACCATGTGTTGAAAATGGCATTAAAACCCATTGACAGAAGCAGATAATGGCAAAGTAACGGAAACATAGATGTATGAAGATATTCCATATATAAAGAATTTCATTGCAAATATGTAAGCGAATAAAAACATATAGGACAATTGTATCATACTACAAAATATTTGACAACTTAAATAGTTTAGAACACAATAAAGATTTCTTCATATTTAAAAGACAACTTCATTAATAACATTAAGTTTTCTAATCAATACCACATAATGAAGTAATTCAGCTTAACATTAATAAAATTATAAATGTAATTTTTATTTATTGCTCATCTACTTCTTCCTTTTCTTCTTCTTTTTCTTAAACTTACTGAATATATTACACATAAAAGGGGAAATGAGGAGAATAACATTGGAAGTGCATGTATGTATAGTGAATTTAAATATATACGAATCGTTCGATAAAGTAGTTAGTACGTTGAACTTTAAAAGCATCAACTAAACCGACAAACGTAATAATTCCGTTTTAAATTTCCTAGTTTTACTTCAGAGTGTCCTAAACGGTAGCTATTGGTGATGTTCCCGTTTATGTTAGACATAACATGTTCTCTTCATCATATTCAAACGATATCTTCTTATATTCTTTTTAAATGTTATCGATGAAAAACATCATTTGATCATGTCAAGCTATCATTTGTTATATATTATAAATCAATTTCCTCTCAAAATAAGTTTAGCTTATGAGGGAAATTGAAAATTTAAACTTCGTTTTACTTTATGCTCTCTCTGTCTCTCTCTGTCTCTCTCTGTCTCTCTCTCTCTCTCTCTCATTCTCTCTGTATGTGTGTGACTCTCTCCCCCTCTCTCTCTCTCTCTCTCTCTCTCTCTCTCTCTCTCTCTCTCTCTCATTCTCACTGTATGTGTGTCACTCTCTCCCTCCCTCGCTCCATCCCTCCCTCATTCTCCCTCTTTCTCCCTCCCTCCCTATTCACTCCCTGATTATTAACTCACTCACTCCTCTCTTTACTTCTCTCCCCCCCTCTCTCTCTCTCTCTCTCTCTCTCTCTCTCTCTCTCTCTCTCTCTCTCATAAACACAGGCTTGTTGTTACGTAATAGTATACGTAGTTAGAAGTTAGGTTTCCTTCCGTATCACATTGAGATATAAATGATAAACACGTCTATTGTGTTTTACATCATTATATGATGAAGATGACAACTTGTGATGAAGATAATAATAAACGAGAACATATAAATATGCGTCGTTATCGATGTACAATTTATAAGTAAGTCCACCAAATGTATAATATAAAATGTTAATTATAATTTACATATGGCATTCAATCTATTATGAGTTAAATATGATGTGGCAAATAATGAAATTGTTATCTATTACTATGTGATAAGGTCAAAAGTAAATTACATGCAACCCAAAAGTTAATCACTGAATACATCATATTACGCGATGTCAAATTGAAAATAAAAACAATATTTTCAAAAACATAAACAAAACAGCTGGACATTGCCGTTCTCTTTAGTATTATTATCTTGTCTCTGTGTAAAGTCATCAAGTACACCGACGTATGGCATCATCTATATGTATATATTTACTTTACTGTGTTTTAAGAAGCGGGGCGGTGGTGCAGTTGATAGATTGTTGGCCACCACGCTAGATGTTGCAGGATCCATTCCCAGCTCGATCCAGTGCCTCTCAAAAATCAATACTCAGTACTGGTTCTACCCAGGAAGAAAGCTCGATAGCTCTGAGCTTTCTTCATAATAGAGCTAAACTATAAACCTATGAGAGTATAAACTAAAACTATTGTATGTTTCACCCTACACATTTGCATACTACTATATTTATTATTAAAGGTGAGTTTAGCGCGGATGAATTTTACACAGTCTCATTTTATGATATGACAATGTTGGTAGGACAGGGCGAGTCTGAATGCACAGCGAGGAAGTTTTGTTACTGGTTATTTCAAGGTGGTGACTCTGTACTTTGAAAATCTCTCTCTTCTTCTGTAGTTTATTATTTTTGTCGTTAATGCATACCATAATAAGAGGTATATACATTATTTCCATTTATTTAAGTCGGGCTCGATTAGCTCTGTCGGTAGCCCGTCTGACTGTGAATTCAGGGGTCGTGAGTTCGAATCCCCGCCCGACCACAGTCTCCGTAATGGTTGATACGTCATTGCGTCTCATTATCATTCGTCTGGTACAGCTGATTCAATTGGAAAATTTATCAGTTTCTGGCGGAGATGGTGTGTGCTCGAGTACTGATTAACCTTCCAGGATCAAAAGAAAATTGGTTAGATTAACTAAATATTCAATTTATCAATCAATTTTATACTTAAATTTCTCTATTGACTCATAAATAAATTGAGAAATATGGTTTCTTCTCATAAATAACATGCCCCAAAAATAGTTATTATTGATGTTTAGTATGGTGGAGTGTTGACTGCTCACGCCAGAGGTTGCAGGCTCGATCCCCCAGCTCGACCCGATGCCTCTCATAAAACAACACTAAGTACTGGTTCTATCCATGAAGCGGACTCGAGAGCGGTTCATATCAGCTCTGAGCGTTCATCGCAGTCGAGCTAAAATGAGTTAGTATAAACTAAACTAAGCAATATAAATAACATCATAATAGAAAAATACAATTTAAAAACAATTGAGCTAGAAACAGATAAAAATTAAATATTTTGTAAATGTGTTGTTTAACCTAATGGTTTGAACCTCATATCTGCCGAAGGAAATCGCCATAACCTCTCCTTCGGCAACAACATATTTGTTTTAGTATTTTCTAGTCATGATAATTAAATATGGTAACATCTATACCAATGAAGGTGAGCTGTAACATACCATTTTAATTAATTACAAATCCATTATTATTAAAAATCATATGAAAAATATATAATGTATATTGTATGAAACTCTAATTTCCAAATAGCATTTGCATTTCAGCAAAGATGTATGAATAAAAGTGCATAAACATATCAATGACATGACAAACACAAAGAATAAAAATGACCAGCCGCGTCATAAAATCATAAGACATAAGACATGTTATTGACTTAAACTATATAAGGTCTCACTACACATTCAGATTCTACTATATAATCTATATAAAACAGTGTCTACCTGTTTCACTATAACTTTTTTTTTAAACATACAATTTTTTTAAAAGTGTGGGTTTTTTTCCAGAGAACGAATGTATTTCTACCTAAAAATGCACGTTAACTGGCATGTTGACCACATTGTTTTTTTTTTCAATGCAGTGGAGTCTGTCACTTCACTTTTTATTAAAAAGCAGTCCATTCTTGTCCCAAAATTCATCCACCTCCTAAAATCAAATAAAATTCAGTTCCTGTGAATCCAGTGGAGTCTCATCTCTGTATAATTTAGCCAAGACTTCGTTTTACACATCTGAAAAAAAAAATCATTATTTCTTTGAACTACTTTCAAAACATATCTAACCGAATAACGCAGTATTTTTTTCTGGCATAAGAATCTGGCGTTACCGTGGCTCAAAGGGGGCATAACTGTGTAGTGAGACGTATACAGTTCCTCGTCATCATATACATAATATATAAATATCAAATATTTCATTACATGACAGGTATGCTATTTACTTTAAATTGATCTCTGCAACAAAAGATGTTATAATCATTTTATAAACATAAAAATATTGGTGTCATCAACAAAATCATGAGAATGAACACAATAACGAAATTTTAAGAAATAATATTTGGAATTGATCGCCTTATTACAAAAGCTTCGGAAATAACTTAAATTAAGAAGTTTTCATATTTGGTCTTGTGTAACAAACTTCTTGATATACTTCTTTTTATATTTATATATAAGTATAGTTAGAACATATTTAGACAAAAGTGAAACTCGTCTTCAATATCATTATTATTACATAACTAGCATAGTCTTTCATTTATTTCTATTCTTTCTACCCCATTTCGTCCTGTGTCAGTTCTTAATGAATGTGAAGAAAGCCTTAATTTAGTTAAAACACTGCGTAGTTGTGTAGTACATAACAAATCTAAATATATTTCATAACTATATGTTAGTTTCATTATTACAATACAACAGGTTTAATACTCTATCCGATTCCATATCTTCCGTCCAAGTTTAAATTAAACTATCAATCACTCGTTCGCGAAAAATAGAAAGAAAATATTTATTATTTACATTAGTTGGATTATCCCATACATACATTAAACCATAATTATTTAGGATGGACTTAACATTTGAGACCGAGTTTCGAAAGGTAACCTGAAATAAGTGAAATAAGTGGTGGCCTTAAAATGTTTGCGGTTTAAGCAACCTCTCAGCTGTGTCCATCAACGAGACTAAACTAGATTAGCGATAATTTAAAAAATCAACCGTATATCATTATAACTGTAGGAAACCCTAACATACCAGGACACTTTAAAATCGGAAATTGTTATATACGGTTTTTAATAAGAACAATGCTTTAGTTTATGTAAGCATTAATACCCGCTTTGTTTGCCGTTTATCCAACACACCTTTCGGGACCTTTCCCTACTTTTGTCTAATGAAGAGTCTGATCAACATTGATTTAAAAATATTTTAGGAGTTGCTCTCTTTTAATTTCTATACATCCATTGTCCAGCGGTAAACCGATTTTTTATGCTCATCCTAGAAAATGTAATAACCTTGGGTTTTGATCATAATAGTTTTAATGTTGTCGCAATGTTAAACATATGACATTGTTTGTCAGTTAAACGATTTGACATCGTTGCGGTTTGTAATTATTAATTAGTTTTCCACATCCCATTTTATATGGGTTGCCAAATTATTAGTCCCATTGTCTTGTCTAGTTGGGAAGAATCTGTTTATTATTGTAGAAAACTATTAGTCAACTGCGTCTGCACTTTTATAATATACGAAATAAAAAAAGTACTAACTATTGTTACCAGTTAAATATGTACGCTATTTTGTTGTCATTTTAATAACCATGATTCCGTATCATTAATGTTAAAGCAATGTACACTGAACCGCAAAATAAAGGCCATCCTCTGGAATGATATGGTATACATGTTTTTATTTATAATACATTTATATCTGAAAGGTCAATGTGGTTTATTTTAATTTTGAGCTATTTACAGGTGTTAATAACTTAAGGAACTACCAAAGCATATATTAATTAATGATTAAATAAAATTTTAAACTCGACTAAGCTACTAATAAAAACTTAAAAACGGTATTACTGCAACACATGATGCATTATAAACATGACTTTTACTTTAAAATTAAATTCATATTTTATGTATGTGTAAAGAATGTCGAATCATGCATAAAAATCAAATAAAGTCGGATGATGTAAGATGCTTGTGCGTGATTCGACCTATTTTACACATGCATACACACCAGAAAAAATATTTTAATCCTTATAATTATAATACTGACGATAAAATATATTGTTTCAGTTCGAGACGCCACTCCAGTAAAGTATAAGAATGGAAGTTAATAATAATAATAATAATAATAATAATAATAATAATAATAATAATAATAATAATAATGATGATGATAATAATAATAATAATAATAATAATGATAATGATAGTAATAATAATAATAATAATACTGTAGCACTCTGCATGAGAAAAGCGATCATAGTTACTGAAAACACTTTCTATTCTGGTGGCCCAATTTCTTCAATTAACACTTTTCTGAAGGCGAAATATCACTACATAGTGTTATGGTTCCTATGGAAAAATGATGCACTATTTTTATTTAGTGATTATATATAAAACTGTAAAAAGGTGTACATTTACAAATGGGTTTTCATAAAAAAAACGATCATAATTACTGAAACCACTTTAAATTCAGGCGGCCCAATCTATCATGAAATAACGTACATGATATAGTATAAATGAACTAGGTTATATAATCAAACGTTCGGAAATGTCCGAGAATCATCGATTAAACCAGGGAAAGCGGTTAAGTACAATAGTTTTATACAATTGATTTTGTTATCCGATGTAACGCATGATAATATCTGTAAATTGCTGCTCGGGGATCCAAGTTTGAATCCCATGACAAGTACTATGTGTTTTTGTTGTTTTCCTAGCAACACAATTGTTTTCCAACAGTGCTCCATAAACGCCTTCTAGTATCCAATATAAAGGTTCCAACAAAATGAAAAAAACTACATGTCAATTTAATATTATGCATTTATCTCTTTTGACATATCCAGCGACCTTTCTAATACTGAAGGATGCCGGATTTGTCCGAGTATATACGGAATTAGGCGAGTATATAATCTGAATAGAATTGTTTACGATAACTTTCGTCAGCGAAGCATATGCTAATAAGATCTAATGTTATATACCCACTGAAGGAGATGTAAATTCATGAATAATGTTATTCATTTCTTTATAAGAAATAAACGTCTTGAGTAACTGGTTATGCCGCTTTAAGGTCAAATAAAATATATGTCGATAAATAAAGAGATCATTCTCATAAACATTAAAAATAAAATTTATCATTTTAATTGTTTGAAAGATAATATTCTTACAAATATTGTTACTTTACAAAGTTAGGTCAAATAACATTAAGTAACGGGAAGGTGTAGTCGAAAGAAAAAAATGAAACTGCTCCTTTCTTTATGTATTTTATCATTAAGCAGCATTACCCGATAACTTAATTTAGTGTTCACTTAAATTTTTCACGACAATCAAATTGCCTCGACTTTCAAATTTTACATAAACTCATATCAAATCATTGAACTGCATTCATTCTCTGTCTCAAAAGCTCAGATAAGAACCTGGATGCGGGTTAATCCTCACATCACAATACATCGTGCCAAAGACCAAATACATAAGCATGCGATTAAGTGCTCTTATGCATATCATTTGCGACATGACACTCTTGATGACGTCATTACATGTACCAGTCGTTGGTATAAAAAATAGACTTGGCACTTAATAGTTAGTATTTATTAAATGGTGAAGTTTTAAGAAAATGGTTTCCATATTCCTTTCCAGCAGACTTTTCTTTTTGTTTAAATTTCACTTAAAAAAACAAAATGTGAAAAGCAAAAATTGGTACTTGAAACTTTGCATTTTATTGTTGAAGCAATGATGGTCTTACCACCAATGTGCGAACTTGTGAAGATAGCCACTATTTTCAATATGAACCGAACGCTTTAAGCGCATGTAACATTGTTGCAAAAACACTGCTGAGATGACGGTGGGATGGGGAGGGGAAGATACTGCATGGTATAGACGATTTTATTCTATGATTAACTTTAATGAAACAGTATTTGACCCACAATAGTCAATGTTAACTACTTGTCGGTCACCATTTCATTTTTCAAAGGGTTTGACACGAGTTGATATTTTACGTTAACAGCAGAATGAGATTAATTTTAAATAATATCTTGCTTCTGTCTGTTTTTAAAACTGCAATGTTTAACTAAAATGCTAATTTAGTATGATGAATAATAGCATTGATATAACTGATATGAGCCTGTTTTTGTTGGCTCTGTGCCTATGGTAAAATCACTGTGGAGTACTGTTAAACAGCTCATCGCATTCATCTTTACATGTCATGTCACTGAGGTATTAAATCTGCTTTCCCATCAAGACGCACATGTCATCTATGACTATGCAAATAAGAATGGGTCAGAACATCTTCTTAGAGAGTTATTATTCCTCAAACACAGGTGATCAGTATTAGTAATGTGACGTTCGTTCGAAGCAAATAGTTGTGCATACAGTAATACAATAATTCATTATTTTAGCAATTTACAGTTTTTTATCCGCTATACATATCGCAAAAGTGTTAGAAAATACATTAAGTATATCATATAGAAAGTGCTCAAAAATACAGACGAGGAAATACTATAAGAAGTGTTTTACAAGAAACAGTATTTAACTCGTACACCAGGTGATAATCTCCTGCTATTATATACAAAGCCACAAAACTAGTGTGGTTATTATAAGATACAATGGAATTATTTTTAGAACTTGTCAATAAAATAATATTAAGTCTAAACACCATCTGACCAACACTTGAAAATATTTATAGACACATTTAACACAAATTGATGAATAATTTACGGTTGGCAATCAATAGTTACTTCTTTCTATTGTAACTGGTTGTCCTCATTGTTGCAGCACAATGCGTATGCCAGATATAAACCGTGTGCTAAATGTATTCTAAGGATAAAAACGATGACTTTCGAAGTGTTGCTAGCTTCGGCTGTGATAAATGATAAGTAATTAGGTCACTTCTATGTGTGACTCATATAAAACATAGCAGAATAGAGAATGGTGGTCTGTAGCACGGACCCAGCTCTTCCGATCGGTCAATTTAATAGCAATATTGGTAACGCCACATTTGAGCACGGTGATAAGTCAGTTGCTGGAACTGAAAGTTTTTATGACGTCACAGTTTAGTAAGCGTTCAATTGCTATGAATTGTGATACAGGCATAGCATTCCCTGTTTTTTTATTGGTGGTTAATAGACCTGATTCGGGAGATATCAAGTACTGGGATAGACAAAGAGAAAGGCATACTGAATACAACATATTTTATTGTTGCCTCATCGTCATACGTCATTTGAAAATATTCTTGCACTGAATGCGTGTATAAAGCAACTCAGTTTTTATTTTAAAAATCAACATGTCATTTAATGGACACTGTTTCTGAAGTATTTACATGTTCAATATTTTTGATTTTATTTATCTTTTTATTTCAAGCACAAGAACACGAGTTCGATACAGTGACAAGTACATATAAAGTATAAAGTCATACCGTGTTAACACACAAGTACGATAATATGTGTCAGATTGTAATGTTTTACACATTGTTTTGTAGTTTCCTTTCTTTCAAAACTCCATGCAAGTGTAGTTTCCTTCATTTTTCACATACTTATTTTTCAAATCAGTCACAAATTTTATTAATACCAAATTCAACAAAATTAAACTACTATATGCTAGCCTGACTTGCAGATGAAAGGCAGTAAATTTCATTTAAACAATGGCATTTCTGTATGGCGTTGATAGGTTACATTGTAATGTGTAATCCCATTCCATTAGTTTTTTTCTTATACACACTTATATTCAAACGATAAAACAAGATATTAATCAAAACAAGGGCCCATTGCTCTTGCAAATCTCTAGAAAATATATCGGAATGTTATTTCTATACAAATGATTCAACGGGAACACCATTATGTGTAAATGTATTTAAATGAATATTTCTTTCTTCACAAGACTATCCAATCTTTTAGCCTTGGTTTGCTAGTAAACTTATTTCTGGTTATATCGTATGTATCATACATTGAAAACGTGAATCTAAAATATCCCGCCTTTTAAAATACCGTTGTTGTGATTTTAACTATCCCCCTTTCTGCAATACATCTGCACATTCTGCTTTACCACCTAACAAAATATTTAAATCGACAATGCTCATAGCTCTGTCTAAAGGAAATCTTAATTTTTTTATTTTTCTTATTTCGGATCTTAACATGAACATATGTTTGTAGTTTCAGTAGATTCTCATAAGATTTTTTATTGAATACCAATCTTAACCTGAATGTTGACGAAAGCTCGCTTACGCCAACGCCGACGTTAATGGTGACGCCGACGAATATCTAACTGAATTCCTATCTTTTCTTGTAGTCAAATTGTCCAATAGTCAAGATTAAAAAAAGATTAAGTAAACGCACCTGACACTTGTGGAAACCAAACAGTAAGAAATAAGAAAAGAGAAAGTTTGCCAGTTACTTGCGGAATGAAGTGGTTCTACTCAGATTCATTCTGAGGTTTTCCTCGACCAGTAAAACTAGATATGCCAAATATAACCTGAATGTGTTAACTATGGCGTTAAACCCCATTCGAACAAAAATAACAAAAGAACATTGAAGTAGACAGCGCGTACATTTATTTTACTTTTCTTTTCCTTTAGCCTGAGTGAAACCGCATATTACAAATAGCACTATAGACGATTTAGCAAAATTTTCAATCTCAAATACCTGTAGAATTAAATACGGATGTGGTAGATCTGCTTTCAAACCAATACTCCCATGTCAGTTATGAACATTGAACATTGTTCCATCTATTTACTGGCATGCCACTATGCAGGTCTATATTAACACATGCCAGACAAGACATTGTATTACATTCGTTTTAAATATAGAGAATTCGTGATAATCATTCCTGATAACAATGAACATTTTACGAAGGTTACAGATACAATGCCATTTTTTTTGTTAAAACGTAATTGCTGTCTCAGTAAAATTTGTTATTGCTTGATCGTATAAACACGCATGCAAAGTTCTGTTTGAGAACGCTATTTATTGCATAAAAGTAAGCTTTCTTTGTCACACTTTTTCTGACTTTAGACTTTAAGGCACGTAAGAAATATTAAACTTTGTACAGTGGTAGTGCATAGGGTAGAGAGTTGTCGACCCATATCATTGGTTCAAGGCTCGATTCAAGGCTGGACCCAATGGCTTATTAAAAATAAACACTCAATATTGACTCTACCCAAGAAATTGAAAGCTATTCATATAAGCTCTGAACATTTTTGTCGCAATCGAGATTTACCTTTATATACCTTTATCTCGATTGCAAAAAAAACGTTCAGAGCTTACAATAGGTATTAATTACTAGCTAAAGGTGAAAATTTAACTAGTGTTACTACTTATATTGATATAGTGATGTTGACTGATATCGAAAGAGAATGGTATAAAAGTATGGAGTGTGTAAACTAACTATACCATAGAATTGTTTGTCTCATAATTTACGATGCAGAAATGTAATAAACCTGTGACATATTGTGTTTTAAACCAACTATAATGGCGTTGCTATTCACTCGGTTGTTTTCGTATAACACGGTTAACGTACGTTAAAGGTCGAGTCTTTTTTCGAGTATAAATGACGTTATATCGAGACGTTGGCGCCATACAGTGACTGACGGAAACTTATATATGCATAATATGTATAGCGATGTTTAATGTATCTCATTGAACATTCTGACATTTTATGCGTACATATCGGATTGTTTCAAATGTCGTGTTGCAATTTGTAATGACTTCTTTATGACTGGACCGGCGAATGACCCGTCTCACTTTCCTAAAGAAATTTTTATGACAAAGCAGGTCAGATTTACCCCAAATCGACGAAGTAGTATGTTTTATAAGAGATAATCTGATGTTTGCCCTCATAACACAGGAGATTGTCGCGTGCAACCGCAGGTGCCTACTTTTGATGTCAAGGTGCAATGATGACATTATATGTTCATTTCTTCTTTAATTTCTGTTAAGTTAAATTGTATAGTAAAATGTGTGTAAATTAATATATAATTATTTATCTGTGAAACTTTTATTTCTTTTTTTAAATAAGTTTTGTATTTTATTCATATTCTCCAATTCCAACTTCTACAAAAGACACACATGGCCTAAATTAATCAACAATTTGAATGTGAGAATTGGACTCCGACCCAAATCTTACATTTTTGTAAAACCTTGTAAATATACCATTATGGTAAATAACTGATCCTGTAACATTTAAATTATCATTAAACTGATTGTTTCTGCAAATAAATATAGCAAATTGGTTGTTTTTAACATCCGGGTGAAAACACTTATTGAAACTCATTGTTACTGCCCTTTGGACCGTTCTACTTGTTTTAGTCATATTAGCTGGAAAAGACGTGAGTCCGAACCTATGTACATATAAGAGTTCTGGATTAATCGTCAATTGAAATACGAGTGTTGATATTACAGTGATTATTACAAATACATATAATGTATATGAGATTGTATGTATGTGTACTAGCGTGTGTGCTTGTGCATGTATACATATGCATGTATATATGCATGTATATATGAGTATCGAATGTCCTGTTTAGGATAACCATTTCAGTTGAACTTGTGTGTTGATTGTTCATTTTGTGATTGTTTCGTAACCATTATGAATTACGCCTTGTGATGTCATGTACCTATACCATGTGGTTTGTATGTTTTCTAGTTGTACTGTTTGTTATGTTGAAATAATGTTACTATGTAAATCCTTGATCTAAACGGAAAATAAAGAGTATATATATATATATATATATATATATTTATATATGTATGTATGTTACTTCGATTGTGAAACAAGTTCTTACAACGCGAATCAACCAGTACTTAACATGTGCAGATAAAGTGTCTTGTTCAAGGACATCACACATAGCTGAGGCGAAGGATCGAACCAAATACCCCAAGGATCCGATGCTCTACCACTGGACCACGCACTCCACTAAATTAACATTTCTTAATCATAGTATCGTTCAGCCATTTTTATTTGAGAGTAAAAAAAGCATGCCTCATAATTCAAAAACCTAACAAATGATGTCGAACTGCTTTCAACGGACATGTTGGCGATGGTATCAAACCTAACTAGACAAAACACATATCACCCGGTGATTTCAAAGAAACATATTTGGTTTTATCTGTTGTTGTTGTTGTTGTTGTTGGTGGTGGTGGTGGTGTTTTTCGCTCTTTCAAATGTGAAGCCAGGAAGTCAGTATTCAACCATTTATTTCTCCTAAACAATAAAAAGTAATAAACAGTAATATGGGGCGCTAGTGTTTTGCTTTTTTGCTAGTTGGTACAAAACTGCTGTCTATGTTTATATTCTGAAACGGTTTGACTTATCTTATTTTTATGATGATCTTATCTACAGATGTATTCATTGCTTTTATATGTTTACATCGCCTAGAATATTCCTCAACATTTGCATACTAGTATTCATAGATCATATAATCAATTTATTACTCCAATACAAGAAATGCGTCCTTAAACCATTTTCTAATCATATTAAGTTTTTGATATGACCCGGCCGGGGATTCAACCCACGTTCTTTCCTTAAATAACCGATGCGGTACATACATACATACACAGGAAGTGGCCATTTTTGGAACGTTCTGTATCAAAGCCGCTATTATGGAACTTAGAACTGACACTTAGAGTTTAAAAACATTTGAATTCATACGCAATTGTGTTCAGATAAAACAAGCCAATGGAATTCTATTTTTATGCATCCATACCCCGTTTTGAACTCCCACATCAAAGGTTAATGGTACACTTTTACGACACCCAGTCTGTTTGAGAGTTCGTGTCCGGTCTGTAACTTTGTCACCTATGGATAAATTTAAAAAACGCTTTGCTTAGTTTATTAGCATGACAAGGCGACTTGTCCCGCGTAAGACCCACACCCTACCTTAAATGTCAAGGTCACACTTTGATATTTAGTGTCCTGTCTGTAACATTGTCATACATGGGTGGATTTCAATAACGCTTGGCTCAATTGCTCAACACGACACGATGAAGTGTCGGGTGTAAAACACAGAACCTTTCCTTAATGCCAAGGTCACACTTTCAATTTGTTTGATAATTCGTTCTGGTTTGTAACTTTGTCTTATATGGTGGGATTTAACTTAACACAATTGATCAACATAGCATGATGCCATGTCGCACGTCAGACCCAGAGAAATACCCCAAAGGTCAAGGTCACACTTTTAATTTGTTTGACGACACCTTGAGTCTGTTTGAGTCCGGTCTGTAACTTCAGTTTGTTTGATATTTCATGTCTGGTCTGTAACTCTATCTTACATGGGATTTTAAAATATCTTGACAAATGTGATCAACTTGCCAGAATGATGTGCCGATGTATTTACCTGTAGAATACCCAGACCTTTAAATCAGATGTCAAGGTTACGTTTACAGAAAGGTCAAAGTCAAACTTAAATGTAACAAGCATAAAATGGCGTGTCAAGTCTGAAACGTCAGTCCATTACTCATGATATTTATGGATACATTTAAATCTCTATTATAAAATATATCGTTATTTTCACAGACCATATATGGGGCATGTAACACTTACCAGTAATATTTCTTGTTATTTTTGGAAACACGAATTTTTAACTCAATGAAAATTGATAAGTTCGTCTAGACTTGGTCATTTATTAACAAAGAATAAAGAAGAAAAAAGCTTTTCGGAGAAGTAAATCTTGACAAATGTTACCTGTACTGTTTACCTGCACTGTTTTGTCCGTGAGATTGTGATCTGGTAGTATTCCCATCCGATAAATTTTGAAATCCCAAACCGATTTTAATCACAAACCATCACAAGTGGCTTTATTTAACAAAAAGTTCTTCATATTAAGATTATTCCTAATCAAATTGGTTTCAAATTGGGTGACAGGGAAGTAACTCATAATACCTTGTTTATAGCATATGCCAATGTGGTTATCTCCCCTGAAGACAAAACGCGGATAATGTTTGCCATTTGTAAAATGTACGTTCCATTTTATTTACTACAGTGTTTGCTGTAACTGTAAACGTAACATAGCAGATACAATATATTGGACAAGTTCGCATTCGATTTCATAACAAAATTATATATTGAAGCAATTAAACATTCGTGTGATGGTAATACGACTGAATATTTATGGACGGAAGTACATTGATATCATATGTAATATTTTGTAGAGGTTTAAGGACAATATATCTAAATATATAGGTGTAACATTTACTTTCCTTCTTATTTGTTTAGTAGTAAATAAGAGAGTATTTACTAAACAGTTTTTACACGGCTGACACAGTGCAAGTAGTCTTCAGAAATACAGTCGAGACTGTCTGAACGCCCCATCAATATAACGACTGTAATTTTTCCTACAAACCAATTTTGCTACATAAATTGTCAAATTTTACAGTTCGCACAGGTGTGCACTTTTTTGCTTCTCAAAATATCCGAAATTATGACAGTCAGGATAGAAAAAGTTATATATCAAATATTTTCTACAGTCAAACAGGTTAAAATTATATATTAATATATAACTACATAATAATTGCACAATGACATAAACATCAAATTAAGCAAATACATATCACCTTGATAATTATAACACTATGGCATACACATAGAGTTAAGTATATACGTACATGTATTTACTTCATATTCATTACACTCTAGAAATAAGCATCAAGTTAAGCATATAAATAATAACTTCATTTTCATTACACAGTGGAAATAAACAAAGAGTTTATTAGTGTTGATTATACATATATATAAACATTACTTTCATAATAATTACGCCATAGAAAAGCGTAAAAACTTAATCAAGCGTATACATATTAACTTCATAACCATTACAATATGTTAATAAACACTTTAAGGGACAAACGGCAGTTTTGATTTAACTCTATTTTTGAAAATGCAAATATAAAATTAATATACCCCAAAATGTCTGCCTGTCATTGAATTAAATCAGTTTTAGAAAGGATTTTTGCAAACGAAGAAAAAGCATAATACTCGCATAACTATGACAGTATAACAGTATAATACTATCTAGTTTCATTTCTTCTCTTTTATCAGTATGCTAAAAAATCCAACAAAATACCAATTTGTAGATATGAGAACTTTTCCTCATATTTTCAAAACAAGTCTAATTAAATATGACAAAAACTTCAATATAACTATCCAGCTGATAATATTGGAAATTATTATCTCGATATGGTTATACGTTCATGGGTGTAAAGATTGAAGAGATTCATGAACATGGGTTAAATTTGTTTTCAACATCGCCGTGTGTCCGTTTAACACACAATAGAACGTCGATGCTCGGACCCGACGGGCCTGGAACAAATAGGTCGAGTAAAGGGTTGTTCGTGTTAAGGGTTGTTCTAGTTAAGGGTTATTTGAGCCATGTATTGAGCAACATCATACCATACATGTACAAGTATGTACATCGAAACAGGAGTCGACCGGGACCAGTTAAGTGGTTCGATCTATATGTGGTGTTCGATCCATCCATGTTCGAGCCAACGGAGTTCTACTGAATGTTACTTATAATCGTAGATTGCTTATACATATTGGCGGCTTTCGAATATTTCATTACTTTATGTCTGTATCAATTATGAAAAGATGTGTCGATCTGTTATTGTTTATTATTCTAGGAATATGTATGTTTATAATGTACAGATTATAAGGTTAATGGCTATAAAATGATGTTCTGTATTTATCAAATTCGAGTGAATTTGATACATTATATCACTGTTTCTTTGTTTCACTTTTAATATCGCATCAGCTTCCAGATTTGTGTGACAGTTTGCAATGAATCACATTTTTGTAAAAAGTGACACGATTAACGGTTAACATGATTAAGGTCCTGTACACGTGATAGTTATAATCTTATTGATAACATTGATACGTTACTTAAGAAAATACTTAATAAACGAATTTTTTTTTCGATAATTTACTATATATGGTCACGGTGGTGATGTATTACGTAAACTGATTGGCGTACGCAATGAAAGCGATGATAAAGAGCTAACGAAATAAAAATCGAAATCAAATAATCAAAAGATAACTGTCAAGTATTTATAATATCTATAAAAAAACCCAGACGAGACACTTTAAATAAAGTCAGATTTAACAAAAAAAGGCTTAAATGCCTAAATGACGCATTATAAAATCAAAGAACGCGGTTCAAATGACATCAGACATTAATTTTTTTAATGATTATTACGTAATTTGTCGCATTCTTAATGTAGGTATTTTAAGTAACAACATGCTAAACTACGTAAGTCTGACGTCAGAAAGTCGACTGAAACCAATAACAAACGGATTAACTGAAGCACAGATTTAGATTTAATTTGAGTGTTTCAAATAATTCAAAGCAACGCGTTATATACTTGACAGACGGTTGTCAGGAGGATGAATTCTTTATTCAATATTTTAACCTAAATAATAATATGGAGATTATATGTGACATAAAAAAGAAAACAGAAATATCAGCATAAAGCAAAACATTTTAATTTCTATTGATGCAAAAACAGATTTAGATAAAACTTCCACAACGATTGTATGAAAATAAGTTTAATTACACAATATGTATTTTATGATAACAAATGAGATTCAAACAGATGAGATACAGTTTTGAAAACGTAATCATTTTAAAGTAAATATGTGACCAGAGTCTTTCAATTGAAACAGCCATCACGACAATATTGATACAAATAATGAATGCAATACATGATTTAAATAAGGACAATACAAACATTCAAAATTATTAGTTACAGCAAGATTACGGCTTTGGAACGGTAAATAATAAAGCGGTCTCTCAACTGCGAAACCTTGTGCATGAGTGTCGAACCTCTCTCTTTGCCTAGTTGACACACCAACAAACAATACCGTATAAACCAGACTGTCTTCTTGCAAATGTTTTAGCATCTATCCAATATTTTCATACTTAATACATGCATGTAACGACAAGCATATGTTTATTATTTGATGCTGAAGATACCCAACATACATGCCACCCATTCTACAATATATTTTAACCCACTATTTATGTCATTAATTATACAGAAACGCATTACAATCGTGACTATACGTAACCTACCATATACTGCTCATGAATTTCGATATTTTAAAATGTTAAGCGGACTAAAATATGTATTGGATATTGGATAAACAAGCGTTTTGTAAAAACAAAATGCTTCCATTCAGCAATTCCCAAACTAATTTATTGTTATGTTTACTTGCTAGTTGCTGGTTAAGATAAAACATATATTTCCTTTATATGGCTGTACATATTTGAAAAGTATATTTTTTAGAAAAAGAGAAAAAATTAACATTATTACATTTAACAGAAAATATTGAAATATAATATGAGAAAAAATTTGTGTTACGTGAGTTTGAAATAAAATAACAGATATATACATTCGATTCAATAATGATAATTTAATACGTATTTCCATTCAAAGCAAAATGTGAATTATTGAAATGACAAACAGAATGTTTTGTCTTTCTGACAATTGAAACACATTAATATTTTTTTTTACCAATGTGTACGAAACATTCAATCCGACATAGTAAAACATAGACAGAGTCATACAGAAAAAATACGCTCTCTATAACGTGACAACTTCATTGATAACACACGTTTTTATGATGTTGAGAGCTTAGTTGCGATGTGAATGCATGTTAAATTAATGCTACCTGCCAAAACATACATGTCAGATTGGGACACAATCATCGTTTTGATGAAAACAAAACATAGGTAAATGAGTTATGAAACAAGTTATTTACTGTGATGAAAAAAGAAGATCAAAGGCATTTTATTTAAGATAATACTGTCTGTAATATTTTTCTCTTTTGAAAAAACAACAACATTTGAATGACTTTATACATGTAGAGTATACGTCACACTTCATTAAAGACCAGCATTAAAAAGATGTATACTTGTCAAATTTACCGCGAGTCTAAAATTTTGTCAACCATGTAAATAATGGCATCAATAATAAACAGTAATAAAGTTACTTATGTGTTCTAAGTAATAAACTGTTGCCGGTACGAAATGTAAACAAATGCCGACGCTAACGGAAGTTGGATCTTTGCGTATGTCTTGGGATATTGTTATTAGACGGGCATTTTCTGGTAATAGGTATGTCGCGGTATAAGATATACATGGGATAAAAGTGTTTGTTTTTTTATCACAAAACAATTCATTTATATATTGAAATTGATAGATATACTTCATTACATATGGTAAACATAATATAAAGTTAAATAAGCAGGCCTTTTCCGTTAAACAACAAAAAATTGATGCATTCAATTAGTCCAAACAAATAATTCAGCTCTATAAAGTCATTTGCATGACTCTTGTCATTCGTGCATAAATAAAACTAGTGTAATATTGCACATAAAATTATCAATGCATTATGCAACGTCGTCTAGCACTGTACGAACCGTGTTCAACAAACACTCGCTGGTTACAGTAATCATGAGTCGACAAGTATATAAATATATAACTGGTAACCGGCTCTACCCACTGCCTCAACTAATTGTAATTAATATGGTTGTTTTGATGCTAGATATAAGATGCTAGGCGTATTTTAGAATTTGAAGAAAAAAAATAAAACATTATCTTTTTGTATAAACTGAATTATAAATATCAGTGTTTGCACTACATATCTACCTTACTACACAGTCATTGCTGTAGTTTTTATTAACATTTTTATTTCGCTAGTTTGCAATTCTTAGTCTTTACTCTTAAATGGTACACTGGTATGGTAACTATCAACAAACACGCTATTAATATCGTTCAATTTTTAAAATAGCATTTGTTGATGACTGAATAGATAAAAAAACAAAGGGGACAGTTGAAAGTTAAAACAAATATATGCATACTGTATCAATTAATGCTTTTACATTTGCACATTTTATAGGCGACTGTTTGAGATATATTCACATGTGTAATCAGATAACAAAGCATATGTAGCTAACGACAAAGTTAAAGGAAAACAAATGACTATAAAACATATTAAATGTATTATTGAACGGGTCATTATATTTATATTTTATATGTGTGCACCAGTAGCGGTATTTCCATATTATGCATTTATTCACAAAAGTGAAGACAAGCTTAACTGTGGTTATAAGCACATATTTTAAACAGATATGAATTGTTTGTAAATAAATAAAATGTCATCACAAATTTACTTTTGTTGGCACAAACATTGGAACAAAAATACTGGTATTTGAACAGTTAGAAAGGTAAACAGTAAAGCACATTTTATCTTAACAAAACGAAAAATTAAGAACTTTTTATCACCTATCACTTAGGTCAGTATATATGTTTTATTTGATTTGTCGATAGTATTTAATAAATTGTATAACTATTAATTCAGTCTTTTTAATTATGTTTAAAATACACTATTTTATAGAACATATATCTGCTAATCTGCGTTGTTACACTATGAACGAATTGGAATTGATGGTCATTAGAGAGTCGTAAAACCTGTGTCAGCTAATTTAAAAATCACTTTTAACCAAGCGCAAGTTAAGTGTTTAAGTCACCCCGTATGATTATTTCTTATCGTTGGGATCATGAAGCAAACGTTATGTTATTCTTAAGGACACTTTCACCAGATTATGTCAAAAGACAGACGTAAAAAGAGTATTTCAGTAATATGATATTCATTTAACGTCATTGACAGTACACTTTATATAGTTTTCATGTTTAAGATGAGCTTCAGGCTCCGTTATACATGATGACAAAGAGTTAATGGTGTGTGGAGTCCAATTCAGTTAAATATTGTTGTATTCTGAAAACAGCACTGAGACAACAGTTCATATCGAAGTTTTCTTCGATAGTACTTTGACACTCAAGTTTTTCAATAAACACACTGTAAGACACCAATTATGCAATCACGTTGGTATAACTAGAAATGACCGGCGGCTTCGATCTGTAGTACGTATTATGCATATCCCCATCTGACAGTTTATCAGGGTTTGTTTAAAAAACAACAACAGTTACCAACGATATTGACCTTGCTGTTGTTCTGTTTTACTTGCAACCTTCTTTCATTTTTTACTGTTAACGCTTTCCAATAACTCCAACAGCATACGGTGATATTTTATTCATAACGCATTCACATCCTACGTGTAGCGGTTGGTCGTATACCTCCCACGAATCAGCTATTTCCCGAGTTCCATCATGAATCAAGAGCTGGCATCCACCTGGCTTTCGTCTCAGCATTTTAATATTTAATGTAACATTCTGGCATTTTCCATGCGCTGCAGAATAAATAAAATATTAAATGATTATGATTTAAATAATTTATAGAAGTTTAAGATCGATTGTTAAACAAACATTTTTTATAAATCATAATTTAAGTTATTGTATCATGAAATAAAATATATAACCCGAAATGTGTCGGAAATGGTGTTAAACCCCATTCAAAAAAAGATAAATTAAAAATAAATATTTACATCCTATTTCAAAACAGTTTTACATACCAATTCCGCCAAAAACCATGCATTTGCAATCGTTCGGATCACATGCATATTCAGTCGCAATTCTAGGAAACACATTCTCACTAAACATCCGCGTCTCGCTGCATGTTTTACACATATGTAGGAAGCCGTCATCAGTCTGAGAGCCACGATCGTAACATTTGGAACCAAACACTGAAATTTAAAGGCATTAAATCATGATAAGAAACTATGTATTGTTAAAGCACACTTGAATATTAAAATGCAATAAAATTAATATCTACAATCTTCCATTATTACTATATATGTAGTGTCATTCATTATTTATGCCTGCATTGACTTAAGCTGTATTGTATGAATTGTTTATATTGATTCTGTTGTGTTTACGGTATTCTTTGAAGCCACATATCCTGTTGAATGAACCGTTTCTGATATTTGGTATGAAAAGAATTGTTTCTTTTGATATTTAATAATATGCTAGTAATATAAAAATAAAAATGAGTATGATATATAACTGTTTTATTTTCATCGCTTATTATTTTGTATCACCGCCGTCTTCAGTTCATAGTATTCTTCAAAGTTATGAGTCTACATTTGATATACATTTATCCCGACCCAACATAATTAGTAATTGTGATTTTTTTTGTCGAACACATGCCTTATAAATATGTTTAAAAACGGAAATCTATTTCATAAACTACCCCAATGTTTTTTTATACAAATCTATGTTTCAGTATGAATCTAAAGGTATTTATTTTTCCAAATTGCTGTTTTTATGGAAACGCCATATAAGATTTCAAAAATATCGAGGAGATATATGTTTGAAAATAACAAATTAAAACAAAAGTAAAAAAGCTATCATCAATATAATCACAACAATTACTACAGGTGCCTGGTATAAAAGTACTGGAACCTACCACCGACAGTTCTCCTTGTTCTGTTTCGCTTCACATACACGTTTTTAAGAGTTGTAATATCAGTCTTTAATTCCAAAACATATTTTAGTTGTTCTTCCGTCATATTATGTTCTTCTAAAAAGTCAGTAAGCCACGAATGTTCTGATGGATATGAAGTGATTTCATTTGAACTATTTGTAACATTGGCGAAAACAGTTGACACCCATTTACTAAATGTTTCAAAATCTTTTTTCACAATGTCATTTATTAACTCGTCCCTCAACAGTGCAGTCGTTTCCTGAAAATGCAAGAAAACACCACAATATAAATAACAGTCCCCTTTTACATATTGACTAGCGATTCAAGAGAAAGGATTTGAATTGTTCAGAATAAACAATTTTTCCATGACGTTAGTGTGTTTACATGCCTATTATAAACTTCATGAGTATAAATCGTTGCGAGAAAATAATTGAAAATATTAGGTTGTATATATATATTCTTAAAGATAAACTCTCAAATCTTAAAACGTTAATGTTCAAAAGAAAAAAAACTAGCGAATCCAGAAAAGGGATTGGAATTGTTCAGAATAAACAACTTTTCCATGACGATGATGCATTATAAATATGCACATTGTAAACTTCAAGACCATGATTAGTTGAAGAAAAGGTTTGAAAATATTAGGTTGTATGCATTCTTAAAAAAACATTCTGAACTCTTAAAACGTTAATTTTCAAAGGAGACAATATCGAACGTTAACAGAACAGGAGAAGAAACATTTAAATAATACCTCTACCACGATAGCAAAAACACGATCACTCAGAAGAAATGACAGCAATGCTTATCACGAATGTTCATCGTTAGAACAATTTGTATATTATCATGAGAAAATTCAGTTTTATGTTATTCAATGTTTAATTGACATAAATCGCTGTGATTGCCTCATTGTCTTTTTAAATATAATTACTCTTACGTTTCCCTCCATCTCCTTGTCAATTTCATCTGTAAAATTACTGTTTATATCGTCTTCCATCGTTTCTGTCAGGTACCTGGTATCTATCTTCCCTATCTGTTCGTTATACATGTCCCTGAGCATGGCGTCATCCAGCACAACACGACGTATGGATACGTCACGCTTTGTTGGACAGTTTATGGAACTAATTGAAGGAATGTTATTTAATACTGACATCGGCTGCGTATTACCAAGGACTGGTCGGGCAGTAAGTATATGTGGAATGGTCGGTATCGGATTAGTGTTTTGTTGATAGGTTGGAACGGGATAGGTGGTCGGCGTAAGAAAACTTTGCTGTCTATCAAGAGGGTAACCTGTAAAATAATCATTTATGTTTATTTTTTTTTTTTTTTAATTGCTTAAGAATATGTAAATATGAATTAATTGACATTTAATTATTTCGTTATATGTCTTTTTTCTAACAATTAAATATAATGCGTCAATTTAACTACCGCTTATAAGTAAAATATTAAACGTATCAATTGTAATTGTTTGAAATTATTGTTTCATATAACGTGTTGTTAATCAGCCGCTTATTTATAAATATCATAAATTATTCCAAATGAATGCATTAGGTTGGAGATATATGCGGAATATTTCGTTCCAACAGTAGCAAAACACGGATTTCATGAATTCTGGGACCCTGGAAAGTTAGCCTGTGCTTGAGTGAGCACTCTCATCGTCGCAAAAAACTTGTCTTATTTTAACTTAACTCAGCGGTGAGAGACAAATGACAATGAGACGCAATGTAGGGGGATTCAAACTCACGACCCATGGATTGATAGTAACACGCGCTACTTACTGAACTTACCTGGTTCGGGATTTAACGAAAGAATACGTTATATAGCAGCTAAAAGTTATACTAATATAGAACTCATCTAAAGTCTTAAATGCTATGAATTATGCTGCTATGAATAAAAAATATTTTAGAGTAGACGAATAATAATTATTTAAAAACATATTAATGATTATTAAATAAGAGTTTTTCTTCAATTATAAAACGATGTTTTCTAGGGGCTTTATGCATTCTATAACATAACTTAAATACGTAGAATGTATTCGTGTTATGCAAAATCAAAACGGCAATGTTTCTGTATATAGTAAAAAAAAGTTATAGGAATATGATAAACACAATAAATAAACACGACATATTATAAAAATGACTGTAAAGGTGACACTTACCTTTTACTGCTGTTATGTACATCGCTGCTACATAAAATACAAACGTCGTAATGATATCCATAGTTGTTATTCGAAATGTTATTTCAAAAATGTTTTAAAAAGTAAAATATGTAATTTAATTTAATTTCCTCACGTTCGTAATACAGACGTAAATGATTTTTTTTTTGCAAATTAGAAACGAATATACGCAATTTAGATGCTCGTTTCACAGTCAGTGGTTAAATCTGATAACACTATAAAACATGTTTTTTCTTTTATAATAACTCGTCACTTTCAACTGTCCAATCGGAACGATTTAGCAGACGCGTGTAGCATTATGCATATAGTGTGATACGGAATGAACATTTTTATTTTTATCGACCCGATTCGGGTGCATTCAAGGACAAGTATCGTGGAGTTATCATTATGCGTTATGTCAAACTGACCACAAGGGCATGGGTGTTGGTTATTTTGTTTATAATAACAGAAACTATATTCGACGGAAGTAAAATCTCCCTTTCATAAAAACAGGATAAATCGTCATGGGTACTGCAATAGTGGGCGGCAATATTCGCATGTATGATACGGGAATCGAGAGGTTTTATCAATGAGTTAGACAATGTTACCATCTCAAGTGTGTAAACACCCTTGAGGTGATAGTAGACACCCATCATTTCCCGATTAAGGTGCGTGCCTAAATGAACCTTCGGTATGTAAACATAACTACGAATAATATCGACTGAGACCAAACACACAAATTGTCCCCATTCATATTCCATGTTTCTATCAATGGTGCATGCATAGAAATATATATATTATGATCATAACTTAATTGGGGAGTCGTTATGTTGGTCGACCTTTGTTTGGGTTAATGCTTCATCAAAGTGCAACAAACATGTCTCTAACAATTGAAGGCAAATGTATGTGCTTTTAAATATAACGGCAATGAGGCCTACTTATATTCTTTAAAGACAGGAAATAAAGTTAATAATAAGATTGATAAAACTTTAACGTAACATATCAATCATGTTGTTTATTCGCTAAATCATCGTTATATTAATAGTTAAATTTTGTATATGGTTAAATACTGTAGTTAATTGAAACATATATATATATACTGTGCGATTGCTTCTGTACGTTCATAAATGTTTTAGCATTCAATGCTGTGGTTGGTTAGTTTTGTTGAAATGACTGCTTCAATAGCTAATAAATATACACGTATGTCCTTATATTAAACTAAGTTTAAGCGCCCCCACCCCTCCCCCCCCCCCCCCACACACACACAACAGCGTATTGATATTAATGGTTTCTATATGTTTTCCCTATGTATTGATTATTTACTCTGCTGTCGTAGCTGTGGCATTTAAATGCTGCGTTTTTTGTTGGACATCCTATTTTTTCTTTGCGCTTTTTATATTAAGAAAATCAATAAATACACATAAAAAAATCATAAATAGTTGTTGTTATTGTTGTTGTTGTTGTTATTGTTGTTGTTGTTGTTGTTGTTGTTGTTGTTGTTGTTGTTGTTGTTGTTGTTGTTGTTGTTGTTGTTGTTGTTGTTGTTGTTGTTGTTGTTGTTGTTGTTGTTGTTGTATGGTGTTTAGCGTAGCTTTCAACAATTTTTCAGTCATATCGCGACGGTGTCTACTTGAGACAGTATTCTGAGCGCAATTTATTTTAATCTTCCTCGGTTCTATTCCAGTTCGGTTACACTGTCACACTGGAGTATTATCTCCTCTAAATGCTGAGCGTCAAACGAGAAAGTCTTTGGTATGACCCTGTCGGGGATCGAACCTACGACCTTCGGCATGCGATGCAGACGCTCTACCATTAGACCACGCTGCGGTATTTTCATGAATAGCAAATGCAACCCAAGATGCAAGATGCTGTTATTATTTAATTCGTGTTTGAATGAAAAACATCATAGATAATAGAACGGAATCGGTGACAGATTTTTTTTTGTTATAGCCAATGTTTTAATTAACAAATGTGAAAAGTATGATTTTCATGTATTTTATGTTTTATTTTATAACAAAATCTGTTTCAAGAATGCTTTAAAATAAAATAAAATAATTTTTAATGAGGTTCAACGCCACTTTTTACACATTTCGTGTTATATATGACATATCCAGTGGAATAAGACGTCAGAATGAATATAAGTAGAACCACCGTCTTTACGCAAGTAACTGGCAAACATTTTCACATAAAGAATTTTCGACCGAGAGGGACCCAGTCAATGGTGAGAGGTAAGTGGTCTTAAGACGGCACCTTAGATCACCGTAAAAGGTAATGTCTAGCTATATTGTTTTAAATAAGATTTAAAATTTCAAACTTTTAAAACTGAGATTCGGAATATTTAGACTACAAACATTGACGAGGTTAGATCTGTCGAAGGACAGTTTTTAAAATATATCAGCCCGTGTGGTTCCAGCTAAGAATATAATCACTGTCGATCTCTGCAGATGGGTAGGAATCCTTCGAATGGGGGTCATGTTCATTTTATCATTTTTTGTCATGTTCACTATTGTGGTTAAATTATCAACCCCTGTGTGGTTCCAGGGAGCCATGAGTGATGGCAAGAATAGGATCACTGTGGCTTATGCATGTCGTAAGAAGCGACACATTGAGTAATACGATATTATTTGCTGAAACTCAGCAGTTCTGCAGGTATCAAGGTTCTAGGTTTATTCTGCATATTCATTTGTTGATGTATTTTTTTAATCTGTATGTTAATTTGTTGTTTTTGTGCATGTAGAGTGAACTTGGAATCTTCCTTCCTGTTGTCGTCGAATAAACTATAATGTGTTGGTACGCCGTGAAACCCTATTCATTCATTAAAATATATACCTTAGAATAAACTACCATATAATGGCCAGTGGTGCCATCTTGGTTATAAACTGCACGTTGTATAAATATAATGCATATTACTGTAGTTCAATACGTTTTTGTTTAAAGATACTTTGTTTTCAGTTAAATTTTGCATGTTAAAACATCAGCTTCTCTATCAAAGATGTGTACTTAGATACTTATGACTAAGGTTGACATTTTATATATTATATTTGGATTACACTTCGTCTATGAGTTTTATAATTGTAAGAAAGTTTGTACTCCTTTTCTCCTTGTGTCTACGTTTATGATCATTGTGTTTTTTTTTCTTAAAAAAGATAAATACCTTCTTTTTATTTTTCGTGTTTTCTTTTTTATCTAAGCTCTTTAGATATAACATTCAATGCAAAATCATATTTTAACAAATAAAATGCATGTACGTGTTAAAATTGTTACAACTATGAGGTCAGCTTTAGCATGGTCCGACGTATGTTAAGTTTTTGACAGGATACCTTGTGTTACAAATCATTAAACAAACCTATTTAGATATTTAAACGAAATAAAACACATCGAAACTCAGACCCATGTGCGAATGTCACGTGAGATCGAGTCTACGGGGTTTCCTTATATCGGACAATATTGAAAATATGGATAAACAATTACAGACCTTGATAACTATCTGAATGGCAAATTGGTTTGTTATTTGAATGATTAACTCTTAATAACTTTAATCGACAAGTCCCCGTGAACTTTTCTTACAAATTGCTAAACCGCAGATGTGCTGCCAAATATCGGACTGAAAGTATATCTTACATAGGATTAGTTATTTGAATGTTAAACCTAAGTAAATGCACATAAGGTAAATATATTAATTTCTTTCAAAGCGGTATATGAAGATTTAGCGTTTCAAATTATCGTCGATATGGAGTTATTCTACAAAGGTATCCCGTAATTGAAGAAGATTAATTTACTTTAAAAGATGCTATATAATATGTTTAACTGAAATGAAAAATTACATACCAAACAACTAAAACGATTTGTCAATGAAAGGTTGACATTTCAATGGGACTTGTAGACTCGGAGGTAAATGAAATATTTAGAAGTTCTCATACGTCGAAAATCAGATGAAATATATGTTTTTGAGGCTGGTTCATTGGGTACCAAGCGGCGAATGGCTTATCATGCATCACATTGAGGCCAGCAGCAGATTGTATTTGCTTTAAAAAAGCAGGCGCATATTGTGCTGTATTGACGTAACATATAAACACCTTAATGTACGCATGTTACACACGCATTCTGACAAGAAAATCGGTACCAGGAACAAACAGTTGTCGATTTTTAGGAACTTAGAAAGTAATACAAGGATTATACGGATTAATGGGAACATACCATCCAACATTGTTTGATAGTTATACGGGTAGTAGGCGTAAAAATATCAAACACTGGATTACGTTTGTGTACATTGGCTACCATACGAGGACCAATAATCCTTGTTATAATACCCGAGTTTACTACGCCTTGGCTTCTTCAAGGGTTTTGACATTTCGATTATGTGCATATGCCTATGGATGGAACGTGCTAGCGTCTTGAACATATTGATACCAATATCCTTAATAGTTACCGCCCATTAACCACTGAAACATGTATACAATGTATACGCCACATACCACAGACAAAATATTTCAAAGTAAACACCACTCCTGTGCGAACCAAACCTATAAGACCATCAGTGACAGGTTTAGTGTTTAATATTGCTATGCTACATGTAATACAGAAGAACTTCGATGACTCGAACCGACGGGACTAGACAAAATAGTTCCGATATAAAGGTTGTTAGTGCCAAACATTATTCAACATCATTCCAAATATGTACATACTTCGAAAATAATTCGACTGTGCCCAGATAAACGATTCGAGCTATATGTGGTTTTCGAGCCGTCCATTGTCGAGCCAACGAAGTTCTTCTGTACTCCATTTTACATTATTGTGAAGAAAAGACACATTTGAATGATAGCTTAGCACATTTATACTATTATGCCACTCATGCAACTGTGGACTGGCATCATTGTTATTCGATTATTTACAATTGTTCAGGACTGGTTACTTTTGCGTCTCAAGATCAAGATCAAGTTCCGCTCGGTCAAACTCTTATGTGAAAAAGTTTGACAGTTATTTGCGGAATTATAGCGATTCTACTCAGATTTATTCTAAGGTCTTCCTCCACCAATAAAACTGAATATGTCATATATAACCCATGTAATATAAAAAAATTTCCGTAAGTTTACGATGTTTCGACTTTTGTAGTGGATTTTACTTTTGTACAGTGTCCTAAGGACAAACAAATATGTGAACCGTAACGAATATACGATGTACATCATTTTACTATTGCACGTGACCTTTGACGTGCATATCCTCCGTATGTAGTACGGTTAGTTTCACTTAGACCTTTGTTTATCAGTCTATTTCTCGACTCCATGTATAATCTTTGGCGTGCCTGTAACACTGTTTGGTGGTGGTAGTTTCTTTCTGATGATGAAATTGATGTTGATCGTATTGGTTTCAATGCTCTCACTGGCTGCCTTCTTTGTGACAAATTTGTATTATTTCTGTATGAGGAATTTCCAATATACTCTTCTTTTCGTTTCACGTGATATGCTGGTTTTGCCAATGCTTCATATGCTGACTCTGCAGATAAAAGAACATGCCGAGCATATCATATCATGATATTAATGATATTTTATTTAATCATTTTAATATTTGGAAAGGTTACAAATAACAACAGTTCTAGGAAGGTTATAAACTGTTATAGTAAAGAATATACATCATTACCTAATGGTGATTTTTTTTCTTAAGAATTCAATAGTTTAACCAAATGTATATTAAAATGCTTCTTTAATCACAAATTTCGGTTTAAGGAAATCAACTTTTTATAATTATCTAGAGTCACCAAACAGTATTTCACAATTTTTAGAAATAACATATAATATGTTGCCAGTGTCTATTTTTAGTTACCATCATTAAAATATTCTCCATCGAGTGAAGAAAAAAATAAAATGATAATAACAAAAATCCCCTCGGAACAGCAATATTAAATGGACTAAACCTTCAAATAGTTTTCATATGTATATATCCTCATGCAGTTTAGCTGTATAATACGTGGTTTTAATTGGCTAATAGATAATCAGACCCAACATTAAATTTGATGAAGAAAGTAAAAATTACATCAAACATTTAAGCAAGAATCAAAACTGAATGATTCTGTTTGACAGGTTGGTGTTCTGCTCAAGTTCAATATTTGAAAGTCAACCCAAGGAGTTAAACATTGAGATGAATTGTAAATGCCTCTATGCATGGGTTTTTTCGTGACACACTAGCGTGATGACTGTTATTTGGTTGTCGGCTTGTCCAGCCATCATATAAAACAACAATGAATCTTACCATCATCACATAAGGTCAATAATTGCTCTGCTTCTTTAATTAGTTCCATCATTTCTAGAGAGTCTGTGGATTGGGAGGCTGAAAAAATAAGTATTCTTATATATGATTTGAATGCTTTACTTTGTAGCTGTACTAATTTATATTTGTATATGTAATATTAAATATAATATATTTATTTATTTATTTATTTATTTATTTATTTATTTATTTATTTATTTAATTTATTTATTTATTTATTTATTTATTTATTTATTTATTTATTTAAAATGCATGAGTTATATAAACTGTTGTTAGCTAATTTTGTTTTTTTTGATAATTACTAGCATTCTGTTTGTAGCATGGTGTATAGTTTTCTTTTAAAAACTCACGTTTGCGCCTGTGCAGTTCCCTGTGCAATGGATGTTTGCTGCTTCTCTCTAATTTGGTTGTGTTGTAACTGTACTTTGGTGAAGAGTAATGCTTTGACCTATTATCTGATCTGGGGTTTCCCAGAGTCCTTAGTAGTCGCATGTCTCTTTTCTGTTGCCTGTGAAAGTTCATTGTATCTGCTAATAATCCTTGCGATGCTACCTGATTGAATTTTGCATCTATCAGTCCAGAGTTATTATCGTATGACATATATCTTTTCGCCGATTCCGTTTCGTATTTATCAATTTGAGAGCTTAAACTTTGAAATTGTTTAAACTTTTCATCCAAGGCCGCTCTATCTTTTTCCCTTAGCTTCATATATCGCATTTTATAATGTTCTAGTTGTATCTTTGCTAATCGCTCATAAAATTGTTTCTGTCTTATATCAGTCGCAGATACTCCGTATGTTTTTTGCACTTGTTGGTAAACGGCTGCTTGTAGTCTATTGATGGTATAGTTTTCTCTCATGTGAGGTAATACTGATTCCACTTTTTTCAGCACAATAGAATTTCGTCTCGAGCGCGGTTGCGATAGCGAACTTCCCGACCTTGACATTGTTTCTTCTCCCGTGTATGCTAGGTTTATGGTTCTCTGCTGATTTATTCGTGGAGTAAATGCGCCATCGCCTCTTGAACTTGCTCTAGATGTGTTGCCGACAGAGTTGGATCGGTAATACGATACTTGTTTACCATCAAAATGAATTAGGTCGCGACTTTTTGATCTACCTATAGAATGATAGATAATATAGATTCTAGAAATTTCAGAATAAAAGAAAAGATATATTGCCTCCCTTTTTGTCAGTTGGACTAAAATGTGCCTAAATATATTGATAAGCTAAAAATACTATCAAAACTAACCGTGCAAAGGGAGTGTTTTTATTTACATCTGATTTATCTGCAGTCCGCTTTTTGTTTAAATGGGAAGGTCATTGCCAGATATAAGTACAGCAGGTACATACACTCAATTATGAATTGTTTGCATTTAAAACGGTAAGTATCCGCTTTACCTATACTGTACAATGATGAACTTACCCAGGTATCAACTAACTTTAAATCGACTGATTAATATTTATAAGATAAGGGATTGATTTTATTTATGTCTAAGTTTAAAGTCGACAGCATCGTTACCTACATTTACATGGATGAAACAAGCTTTAATCTTTGACCTAAGCTCCTTCTCAGAAATACTTAGTTACACATATCAGATTTCATTTCATAAGGTTTGATCGGATTGCCGTTCAACTGTGAGTAATTAATTTTACTTACTGGAATAATGTATATGCAGGTCGTTTGTTTGACAATACTGCAACCGGGTTTATACATATTAAACGTACAGTCCGTTTGTTTGTTGTTGTTGTGTTTTTTTTGGTTTATGTAAATATAGTTTCGACTCTTTTTAAGACAGGTATGCGTTCATATTAGAGTCATGTATTTACCCGCTTTACCTATACCGTTCAAAGATGAATTTGCACATGTATCAACAAACTTTGAATCGACTGTAAATCGGTTCATGTTGTATTACTTAGACACTCAATATATGATATCATACCTCGACTTAAGCTTCTACTTCTGGTTTGCTTCCGTCTTGTACTTTGCTCTTCGCTAACTTTCTTTGCCACACTCCTTTCCCGCTGTTCCCTTATTTTTTTGTCGGCTATACGTAGTGCTGGGAAACCTCCGTCGTACCATGGTTTACGATCAGACGTTAATTTCCGTTTTGCTGATACACTCAAACTTCTTGCCTTGCCAGTAACTCTGTTGCTAGAACGTTCTTCAAAAGTTGGAACTGATGCAGATCGTTGTCTCCTGTTTGCAATGATACACATTTTGAATAAAACATTTTGTGTATAAATATATAACTACAAAGTATTTGTATTCTTACACTCATTGAAACACTTAAATTTAATTTAACATTACTTAGTGAAACATTTATTAAATAACCTAGAATGAGAATGATAATCGTATGTCTAATGCATTTACGAAACAATATAGCTAATATCTATAAGTTATTGAATATTATTTGTGCGTCATTATCACAACATGCCGCATCCATGGCCATGTCCAATGTCCATATCAAGACGCTATTTAATTTGAGCACTTATTATATTTAATATAAATAAATAATATAAAACATATTGTATAATATTAATGGAAATACTAGTTATTATATCTAATTTCGTTATTGCAGCTTTATTATTAAATGAAATGTTAGTCGTCTAACAAAATTAAATCAGAACAGTTTAAACTTGATTTATTGTTCGAAGGTGAGTTTCCACTTGACACAAACAGTGAACTTGGGCCAATTAAGCTAAAACTTTTTATGCATGCCTGCAGTATTGCATCGAATCATTATATAGAAATATTAATTTACATCATTTAAGGATGGCCTTGACCATAATCAATTTAGATAATAAAATCATGAATAAAAATTAAAAGTATTGAACACAAATCATTTCGTCATCAAATCATATATGTGACCTTGGCCCGGTTAGACTTACAAGTATTATCAAACTTCAGCTTCGAGCTTTGAATTTATCAACAAAATGTTATCAAATAGTTTCGGTTCATTCAACATATAGAACAAGAAGAGCACCATAAACAGTCCTTACACGTAGGACTATAATTATGCCACAAATGTAGTATTTACAGAACTGTATTTACATTTCTGCAACTAAGCATTTTTAGATATATACATGTATACTACTATAAGGAACCAATTGAAATATTTGTTGCGCTATTTCATGTCTGTATATGTATGCATAATTAAGCAATATCGATTGATATCGTGTATATTGAAGTTCTTCCATAAACTAGAAACGTTTTTTTATTTTTCAAGAAAATTGCAAAAACATTGGAAATGTCTAAAATAGTGTGTATAAAAACTCTTAGATGGTTCCAGCACAATATAACGTTATTTTTCGTACAAAAGTATATACTTTTAGTGTTTCTTGAAACTTTAAGGAGTGCGCGGCATTTTTTCATATCATTTATACACTTAATACAATAATGCATCTACAATTTAGAGTTCATGTGTTTTACATGTACAGCATCCCGATGCTTTGCGCATGCCACTGACTTCCGAAAGAAAGAAGACCTACTGTTTTCTTTAAACAAAATGTGATCGCCGCGCTTGTGCTGATCGTCTCAAATTATACTTGTATTTATCCACTTAAATACAATATAATATATGAAACATAAATTATATATAAATATAACCACCGATTCCTGTTGTCTTGATTTCTTGTTCTTGAGGCAGATCTATCTGAAATATAAAAGTATAACTATGAAATGTATTCATACAAGGAATTTTCAAATTCCTTGATTCATATAACATAATATGACTGTAGAACGGGTCTCCCAATTGGGTCAGTTTAATAGCGGTGTTGAGAAAGCCACATTTGAGCACGTTGATTGGACAGTTACTTCAACTGAAAGTTTAGTAAGCGTCCAATTGCTATGAGTTGTAGATCAGACATAGAAACTCCTGTGTTTTTTTTTCATTTGGTGTTTACAGACCGGATTCGGTAGTTTTTTAATCGCTAAGTATGGCCTTAAGTTTGTTGGTGAAACAGAAGCCAGGTTTCTAGATATACATCGACCACCATTCAGTCGTGTTTAGGCGACATAACTAGTTGTCCTTTAAGGAATTTGTCTCATAAAATGAATTAATAACCCATATACATATTATTATTTAAATCTAGAATGTGCCTAAGGGACACTCACGGATGACCAGGTTCAATTTTGTCTATACTTAAAAATAGAATTTAAGTAATTTCTTAACAATACCGTGTTTAAAACGTAAGAGATGACGTTTTGAATCATGCCATTTTGATATCCATAATCAAAGGGTGCAAAACAGTCGATAAACGTCCATACAGTAGGAACATCGCATGTATATTTCTTCCGAGGCCGGGACTATGTTTTGTTTTGTGCCGGGAACTTTTTGCGGAATAACCGGAATTTGTCCGCCATTTAATTTAGACTATTAACCGTTTCAACAAACATGGCGACGATAAAATATTGTGATTCGGTAAGTTGTAAGTAAATCATGTGTTGAGGATGCAATGGTAGTGGGTATTGAACTATTTCAGTTTTAAATTACCATACATATGATAAGTATAATTCATGCAAAATTAAAGATTTGTGTACATCCCTTGAGATAATGGACAGGTCGAAAATCTAAATCCAAATTCACAGTGTATACAAAACATGTAGGTAAAGAAATGTATGTCGGCAGTCTGGTCATCTCGGTTTGTAGAGCATTGCCCTGTTAACAAACGATCACAGATTCAAGTCCCTTAATGGCTTCATATTTCTCTCGTCATGTTAAATTGGCACTCAATGTGGGACTTTGACTTACACATGTTCCAAGAAAATTTAGTCTTTAGTGGGACAGGCTTAGGGGACGCAACACAAAACCTGGACGAGCACACATGTTTTTCAGTAAAATGTTGTTAATTTTAAAAAACATCAGAGTTTAGGGTCTTGCATGCAGAGTATGTCTTGGGTTCGATCCCCTATTGGGTAATACCAAAAAATTGAAAAATAGTACTAGAAGGTTCTCCCCTTGGCGTTCAACATTTTGAGGATAGTTCTAGGTTTTATAAACCCAGTGATAGTATAATGTGAATGGGTCACGGCGGGTTATCATACTAATGTGTTTGCGGCATGATTCTCCGGTGTGGCAGCGCTCAGAATACTGCCTGAAGTAAATTCCGTGTGCCCGATCCAAAAACTTTATGAGAGACGTTTTGCCAGGGACTTGTGGAAGATTGGTGGTTCTACTAAGACCAGTATTAATTCTGAGGTCTTAAAAGATGAATATATGTCATAATTATATAACCTAAAATGTGTTGAAAATGACAATCAACCCAATTGTAACAAAAAAATATGCATTGTCATTTAATAGCTGCAATTTTGAGTGAGTAGGTTACTTAGGAGTATGGTTAACACATATTTTTTAAGGACAGCCTTATGAAGTCTGCACTTTAAGATTGTCTGAAATGCAGATTCTGCATGTATTATAAATAGAATTGGACTACTTTATAATTTTATAGATGTAATTATTTTTTGTAAATTATGTCACCTCTAACCTTTATATATGAATCTTTCACTGCAGTAATTTAAAGGGAGTTTATTAGGATAAAACGCCATAAATGTCTTAAAAAATAAAATATTTATCAAATGGAAAAAATGCATCTCATAATAAATATAAACTGAATAGTTTAGTATGTCAAATCCACCAAATTGTGACAAAATCGATATGTAAATTTAAGTTGTAAACTTGAAACAAAATCCTCTTTCTAAAATAGACAGCAATTAAATAAGGGTCCTACTAAATGCCACTAAGGACCACTAAGGACTACTAAGTACCACTAAGGACTACTTAGGAGCCACTAAGGAGTTCAAAGGGGCACTAAGGACCACTAAGGGGTTCAAAGGGAGCACTAAGGACTACTAAGGAGTTTCATATTAAGATTAAGATTGTCAGTTAGCTACAATGGACACATTTTAAGTGATTTAAATGATGACTCAGCATTAATCACCTGGATACAGATAAAAATCCATCATAAGTTTTTTCTGGTTCTATTATTAGCATGCTTGGTGTATAGTACCATCACATTGGCCCTTGGTTTTAAGTCCCATATGAACGATAGTTAGTATTTTTAGTTGGCCAGCCCCGGGAGTCAAACCCGCAACCTTAAGACTAGAAGTCTCGTGCTCTATAGACTGGGCTAATTGGACAGTTCCTATTAGGGACAACAAAAAGGCACTAGGTACTGGAAAGGGGTCACTAAGAGGTTAAATGAGGGTACTAAGGATTACTAAGGGGTTCAAAGGGGCTACTAAGGACCCCTAAGTACCACTAAGAAGTCTCAAAGGGGTTAAAATGGGGCACTTAGGACTACTAAGGGGTTCAAAAAGGACACTAAGGACCAATAAGGAGTTAAAAGGGGGACACTAAGGAGCCTCTAAGGAATTCAAAGGGGCACTAAGGAGCCACTAAGGAGTTCAATGTGCCACTAAGGAGCCTCTAAGGAATTTAAAGGGGCACTAAGGAGCCACTAATGAGTTCAAAGTGCCACTAAGGACCACTAAGTAGCCTCTAAGGAGTTCAAATTGGCACTAAGGAGCCAATAATGATTTCAAAGGGGCACTAAGGACCACTTAGGGGCCTTTAAGGAGTTCAAAGGGACATTTAGGAGCCACTAATGAGTTCAAAGTGCCACTAAGGACCACTAAGGGGTTAAAATGGGGCACTTAGGACTACTAAGGGGTTCAAAGGGGACACTTAGGACCATTAAGTGAAAAAGGGGCACTAAGGAGCCTCTAAGGAGTTCAAAGGGGCATTAAGGAGCCTCTAATGAGTTTAAAGTGCCACTAAGGAGCCTCTTAGGAGTTCAAAGGGGCACTAAGGAGTTCAAAGTGCCACTTATCAATAACCTGAATTCTGAAGTAGGATGGGAAAGTCTTGAAACGCGTCGAACTAAACACAAACTTACTATTTTTTATAAAATGATCCACGGAATGGTCCCACCATACCTATGTTCATTGGTTCCTTCTATTACAAATGCAAGTTCCACATACAACCTCAGAAATAATAATAATATTCAAATTCCTTCTTCAAGAACAGCTCTGTACTCAAATTCCTTTATTCCTTCTGTTGTCCGTGACTGGTACACTCTCCCACTTGAATCAAGACATGCCCATTCTCTGAATGCTTTTAAGCATAAACTTGAAAGTAACGAACCAAAAGTACCTAAATTCTTTTACATAGGTACAAGGAAATGCCAATTATTGCATGCCCGCCTCCGAACGAGTTGTAGTGCACTTAAGCAACATCTATTTCTTAAACACATTGAAGACTCCCCCCTGTGTACATGTGGACAAATAGAAAGCACAGCTCACTTCTTTTTTCAATTGTCACCTTTACCAGCATCATAGCATACCACTCCTGACATCTGTCAGTGAATTATGTACAGTTTCTTTAAATATACTTCTTTTTGGTGAACCACAACTCTCTTATGACAATGATGTTAAAATATTTGAAGCAGTCCACAAATACATTTTATCCACTAAACGTTTCTCCTGAACATGTAAGTAAGTCTGAAGAAATAACAAGGTTATTTCTATTTACGTGCTGAGGTCAGCCCATCTGCCAATTTTGTCCATGCCGTTCAGAACTTGTATAAAAATGTTAACTATTATTATTATTATTATTATTATGTGAATAATGTTTGATAACCTTCACATTGTTATCGTGACTCTTTCGAAGATGAAACAATTTTTACTCTGTGTAAATCTATAAAATGGATCCAATGGAAATCACAATGACATCACACAAATCATTTGATACACCACTAAAATATGTTGCCATTTTAAGTGGGAAATCTATTTTAGTCTAACCTAAAATTTGAAAAATCCTGAATATATTCGTTTTAAGTATATAATGATAGTACTCAACAAATAAAATGTTGAACTATCCTGATAAATTATATTCTGTGGACATGATGTATGTAATACATGTTTATGTTTTAATACAGGTTGTCCAGCTTGCCACTACATTATGAAGCTTGAGAAACCTCAGTGCCATAAATAAGAAAGGAACCTGCCACCACAATTGTGTCTTATGGTTGTTGTTAAAACCAGTACTACTAACAGGTATAAACTATGCTTCTGATTTAGATGGAATTAAATATAATTACATTTTAAATTTGATTCAAATCTGAAGTTTTTATTTATGTTGTATTCATAGATATTGCATGAAGTTGAACAAAATTAACTTGTGAATCCCAATCATTCATGTATTTCCTATGACATATGTGATATATATTTGTACCATATGTTACTAAAAGAACAAGTACATGTATGTTAAAATTTAACCAATACACTTAGTTTTTAATAATTTCTTTTTGCTTGATTATGAAGAAAGCTCAGAGCTTTTATATAAACTGTTCTCGGGCCAGCATTTGAGTATTGTTCTTTAAGAGGCATAGGGTCGAGCTCTAGGGAGCAATCAAACCCAAAACCTCTGATATGAGCAGCCTACTCTATCCACTACCCTACTGCCCTACTAACACACAATGATAAAAAAATGTTTAAAATTTAGTGACAGTGTATCATTATATCACAATAAAGTACTGTAAATAGAGGATCTTACCTGAGTACTCATTATTATTTAATTTATTAAACAAGTTGGCAAATATATATGATGCAAGGCTTTGTACTCGTGCGTTGACATTCATTTTTCAGTATTAACTTCTTCATTAAAAAGTGCAGAAGCCCTTAGTGACCAATTAAGTGATCTTAGTCGCTGTTGTCTAAGTCTACTTGTCTGTGTCATGGCTGAGGTTATGGGTTTGAGCCTAGCTTGGTCCAATAACTTTATTTAAGAAAGTTTGCCAGTTATGATATGTAACTTGCAGAAGGAGAATTGGTCTATTCACTGCCTTCACTAATAAAACTGAATATGCCATTAATATTACCTGCCATTTGTGGAAAATGGCATTAAACCCCATTTAAAAAGACTAATAGTTGAGTCTGGTTAGCTCAATTGGTTGAGCGTCTGACTATCAATCTAAGGGTGGTGAGTTTGAATCTAAGGAAATAGTGGTTAGGTTAACTGGTCATGTGTTTATAAGAATTATCTAGTTATTGTGATGGTATATAGGATTAAGAAAAATATTGCAAAGCACAGTTCTGTTTGCCAGTTTCTTCAAATATTTTTTTATTTTATTTTATTTATCTCCACAGCCCAAGAATTCAACCATACTCGGATTACCAAGGTGCATGTTGATGAAGATCTGACAGTTGAAAATTCATGCTGGGGTGATTCAAAAGTGCAAGGAAAGGAATATCAAATATATTGGATCTTAGCTAAACAGTTTATATTTCAGAATTGATACTGTTTTAAAGATTATATAAAGGTTCTTAACTAGTGAGTGTGCAGGCCAATATCCATATGCTTTGTTACATACATGGACTTTTATGTTGAGTATAAATACTCGTATTAATCATATTTATCTTCTCAAGAACTGAATACCAAAATGTGTTAATGTTTGGTATAAATGATTCCTATGAGTAAGGCTTTCAAGTTTCTTAAAATAAAAGGACAGGTCCATTGGGGCACAGGAAGTAGACTTTTTTACATAGCAATACTATTGGAAAACGGAAATTTCAATTCAATACTTCCTAAATTATCTTGCTGTCTGGATTTTTAGCTTGACTATTCGAAGAATAAAAAGAGCTATACAACTCACCCAGACATCTGCGTCACACCTTGGTTAAAGTTTTGCATGCAAGTCCCTATCTTTCGTGCTGTTGTTTTGGCAGGACGAAAATACAAAAACACAACACATTCTACCGGAAAATTCGACATTTAGAGGGCGTTAAAACAATTTATTTATTTGTCGAATTTCTGTATTGGCAGGTGAATATGTCGTGATGATGCCCTTTATTCGTCGTGCTGTCGTGTCTTCACCCTGTCGACACAAAAACACGACAGGTACTTTATTTGTCGTTTTTTTTTCACTTTGCCGACATGAAAACACAACAAATATCATACTAGGATGCCTGATTTCTGTCATGTTGGCAAAGCGATAATACTCCAATATGTTAGACATGTGAACAACAGTTACACATATGTATTTTTTTAAATCATGGACGAAAACGGCGATACATCTTACAATGAGAATTATATGAAGATACTGCCCTTAATAATTTAAATATTGCTTTCATTTATTTAATGTGAAGAGGTTGAAATAAGTCGTTTACTATGTCATGTACCTTGCAAGTAGTATATGACTTTTAAATAAGTCTGTATACATGTATGTGTGCGTGTGTTTAAAGTAAATGAAACATACTTGATATTGTGTGGACATAAAATAAATAGTCTATCAAACAAGGAAAGCACTGTATATTGTACATTTGGCTATCAAAATAAATGTATCATCATCGTCCCTTGTGGCTGTGTGTCACTTAATGTAGTCCTAAGTTCATAGTAAACGGCGTCTAAATGGTTTTTACATTTTTGGAAAGAATGGGACATGTCTTTTAGTAAGATGAGCTTACTAAGTATTGGGATGAGTTGTCTCAAAGTGTTAGACGAGTTGTCTTTGGATAAGCTGTCTTTGTGGCGACTTGTCCGTCCTGTCCCTTGCGCTATGAACTGGTCATTTTGATAATTCATATGAAATATGTACCCTGTGGTTGCACTTTATCACATTATCACACTATGCTGTAGTTTGGCTTAAGAATGGCTAAGAAGTGCTATAGTGCATTGCTACAATATATTATTATCTATATGTATTATGTATTTTTCCAGGTTAGTATAAGTGATTTTTTGCTTATTTCTTTTTCAGGAACTGTGAATTGTAAAGCAGATATAAATCCTGAAGATCTGAATCCAGTGGTGCCCTATTATGCATTGCACAGATAGCAAGAGTGTGTCTTACAGTTGGAAAGTCTTTTTAACTTGATTATGTTACAAAAATGACTCCAGACGCCTTCAAATGTAGACGAATCACTTTTGCTGTACGGCCGAATGGCAGAAGCACTTTCACACCCTTAAAGTGAAATAATATTGGAGATCTACAACAAAATGAACTATACATGTATCTTATTCTCGTTTGATATTTTATTACAATCTATGTAGCATACCTGTAAATTTTGTTTCAAAAGAAAATAAAAATAAACATTTTACATAGACTTTAAAGATCACTCTACTCCTACAAAGTAAATTTTAAAAATGGCTGAAATGTGTTTATTCCTTCATTTCTGACGCAGTAAAATTGCATTCTCTTTAAAGCAGTCAGTCACACACAACTTTAAACATGTTTAAAACCAGAATGTCTAACCTAGTCAATATTGGTTCAAACATGGCGTCAAATTATTTAGTAGACAATAACTAAGGAGTTCTGATTTAAAAACTTATCGCCCCGCCAATATTACAGAAATCAGCCATCCTAGTATGATATATGTTGTGTTGGCGGGGCGAAAACCCGACAAATAAAGTATCTGTCGTGTTGATAAATATGTTGTTTTGGGGCGTTCTTTACGTTGATTTTTTCCAGTAGAATGTGTCGTTTTTTGTATCTTTGCCCCGCCAAAATGACAACACGAAAACTTGACAAATGTGTACTTTGTCGAGTACGAAAACATGGCAGAAATCGGCTACCATTTATCTCCGTAACCATTGCATATATTGACTTAAAACTTCACACAAGCCTTCCCAGTCATCAAACCTACTACAATAACTAAGTTAGATAACTCTTGCATGAATATAATGCAAGTAATTGCCCTTCTTTGACTTTGTGTGCAAGTACCATCAAGTCCATATCTCAACTCCTCAATTTGTTTGATTGAAACTTCACATAAAACTTGCCAGTCTTCATTCCTACCACAATAACTAAGTTAGATAACTCTTGCTTAATTATAATGCAATTTAAGCCCATATCTCGCCATCCACTCAATGCATTTGATTGAAACTTTATGTACCGGTAAGGCTTAATTTGCAGTTTTGAAATCAAAGTGGGATAGCTCTTGTCAGATGATTTTTGAAAATTATGGCCCTTGTTTGACTTGGAAACTATGATTAAAGTCTATTTCTCGGCAGTCACTGCATGCTTTGGATTGAAACTTCATATATGGGTTTTCCGTTAAAAGAGTCCTTTCAGTTGAGAAACAACTCTTGTTTACTTGGATTGGTCACCAGTCTCATTCAAAGTTGGTAGTTTTGTGACAGATGATTTGAATAGTTAAACGTTAAGTGTTATGGACTGCTCTTATTATCTATTGAAGTGATTATTTTAATTATATTGAGATGTGAAGTATTATGTAGCTGCAACAGTTGAGACTAGGTCCTTTATTACGGTACAGGGAATTTATTATCCAAAAGGGGTACAATTATGAAATTTACAAAATTATTTTTCGTGAACTGATTTATAGCCAAATTTGTTCATATATAGTGTAAAAAGTTCATAACTATGATCAAGGGTTTTAAGTTTGTTTATGGTATATTGGGACCCAGTAAGAGTGCTTTGATTTTTACATGGAAATGCTATGGGAAAATGGATAATTCTCATTTTTCTGGTCTCTAAGTCATTCATAGGCTTAGTCAATAAAATGGAAATGATTGGTTAATCAGTTGAATTTTGGACTTAATGCCGTATTTCAACTATTGTTAGATCATATGAGTGGAACGATCAAGTGAGCTATTCTGATTGGTTTTTAGCTCGACTATTCGGAGAGTAAAGAGAGCTATTGTACTCACCCAAGCGTCGGCATCACTCCTTGGTTAAAGTTTTGCATGCAAGTCCCTATCTCAGTAACCATTGCATGTATTGACTTGAAACTTAACACATGCCTTCCTAGTCATCAAAGGAGAGTTTTAGGTCTGGTCGGCCCGGTGTCAGTATAATGTGACTGGGTGGGGTATCATACCATGTGTCTGCGGCATGATACTCCAGTGTGACAGCGCTCAAAATACTATTTCAAGTAGACACCATCGCGATATGACTGAAAAATTGTTGAAAGTGACGCTAAACACCATTCAATATTCAAAAATCCTAGTCATCAACCCTATTACAATAACTTAGTTGGATAACTCTTGCATGAATATAATGCAAATTATTGCACTTGTTTGACTTAAAATTCTTGTTAAAGTTTTGCATGCAAGTTCCATCGAGTCCATATCTCGGTAACCATTGCATGTATTTATTTGAAACTTTTGGTTAAAGTTTTGCATGCAAGAACCGTCAAGTACTTAATTGAAACTTTACATATGGCTTTATAGTCCTGAAAAGAACTAAATTATTCAAGTTGGATAACTCTTGACATATTTTTTTGCAAATTAGTGCCTTTGTTTTTTCCTTAGAAATTTTATAACTCAGCAGTCACTGCATGTATTTGATTGAAACTTCATACAAGATATTGCAGTTATAACACCTACTCAATTTTGTAAGTTAGATAACTTATTTGCTTTGATTTGTCATCAGTCTCAATTAAATTTGTACTTCTGTGACAAATACTGGAATAGTCAAGCGCACTGTCCCTCCGACAACTCTTGTTTGTCTATTGTTCATCTGGCCATTAATTATTCCTTTAAACCACTGATTTCATTGTATTAATTAATGGCTGATATAGTTATTATTAATAAAAAAAATCAACACGTGCATGTAATCATCTTGAAAGACTACAAACGAAAACATGCAAATTTCATTGGAATTGACATTATCTTATTTTATTCAGCGAAATCTTTCATCTTTATCTGACAATTTCACTTTGAAATAGTGAACTTATAACCATCTATAGTCTATTGTAATTAATAACCTTGTAAGCACCAAATGTGGTACTAAACATGATCGTCTTGTCATATAACTGTTTGTATATACTGTAGATTGCATTTGTTTGTTGACAGCTGTATGTGTTTCTTGTCGTATGTTAAAAAAATAATTAAAAGTACAACATATATTGCTTTTTCTATCACCATTAGCTGATATAAACCATAGGCACAATGTTAGTTTTTCTGATCACCCTGTCCAGTCTAGCTGCTTAATGTATCACAGAATCGACACCAGACTTCCATACAATCAAACCTGTGTAAGGGGTCACCTCTATTAAGCAACCATAGTTTCTATTTCCCATGTCTATGCTTTCATAGTAAATAAACCTGTATTAAGCAACAACCTGTCTTAAAAAGGCCACTTTTGTGCCTTCCCTTGACTGACTGCTTAAGACAGGTTTGACTGTAGTTATATAACTAATAATGAAAAATTTCTTGGATTTTCTAAAAAACGTGTTTCACTGGTCACGTCAATATGATGTGTACCAATTGTCAAAATGCATTTTTTCATTATTTGTAGAACTTTATAACAAAATGATAACAGTTTTTAAAATGTTCAGATATATATTATTCCTTGTTTGGTTAATTAGTATCAGTTTTATAACAGACGATTGGTTAGCCCAACTACTCTTTCCTGTGATCCAGTACTAGAGTACACCCTTCACCGTAGTAACTGATAAATTTTACTCTTGAATCAGCTGTGGTGGTATATGGTGTCTATTGTGGACTTTAGATTCGATTTACGCGGTGTATAGCATTGTTAAATATGTTTCCCGAAAAGAAATCGATGGTATTAAAGGAATCTCTATCTTATCTGTTAGTGGAGGAAAATGACAAATTGACCGATCTTTCAGTTTAAAATAATGCTTTCGAGATTTCAAGAAGGCATGTGTTTTTCATAATTTTTTTGTCAAAAAGTGAATTTTGTCACGTGATTTTAACAAATATCACTCTGCGAGTCGCTGGCGTTCCTACTGATAGTAAACCAGAAGCATTATAAATGATGTATGTAAATGAAATGAATACATTGAGCCATTTGCTTCAAACATATTTCAAATAGTAATGTTAATGTCGGGCATCTATGCACAACATTTACCTTTACTTTCACCGGATTTTAAAAGTCTTTTCTTTATCTGTAACAAATATATACACAAACGTTAATATACCTTCAAAAAGCTAAAATCATTGAACATAATCCGTTTTTACTATTATTTGGTAACAGTAACCTTAAACTGATTAACTCAAAAGCAAGCCCAAGCACTCGTGTCCTGTTAAACAACTATTCACACCATTTTTTTCTACTTACTAATAACCAATATTAAGATTGCCTTTGCTGTTGGAAACATATGATATTTCATGAAGTTGTCTTACAGCTAGCTAAACCAGAAAAATGCACGAACGAACGCACGAACAAGCGGAAGAACATATATAACACTATATGCCAACCCCGTCACCAAACAAACGCAGCTTTAATTTCGGAAAAATGATCATAAACATGAGTATGTGGAATCGTCCTAGCTAACGACCAAAACAGTTATTCGTTATACACCGGGTGATATACCATGGAATTGTTCTATGTATTGTTCTTGGTTGTTTACAAAATCAGAACTTTCATCATGCCAAAAAAATTAGTACTTTTCTTAACTATTTGTTAATTAACGTCGAAAGTTACTCATACCTTTGATGTTTCTAGTTGAAGGATTCCTTGGTGTGTTTCCACGTTGTTTTTCGCGAGACTTTCGCTGATTCATTTTTTCTTCACTTTTAGACAGATTAAATATGTTCGCTAGTTATTTCAAAAACGGTATCTTACATTCATTTACGCAGTCAGTTCACAATGTAAGAATAGTTTTAAATCAGCGTGAAGCATCACGTATCCCTTTGTCAAATTTCATTTGCAAACAAAATTTGTCGTAGTAACATCCCTATGAATATATCATTTTATGCCATAAGATACACGTGTTTATGTTCATTTTATAGCTTAGGTTATATTTATATCTATTACAGATTATGGTTTAGAAAAGTTGCCAAATAGGTCTAACGGTATTAAAATATTGTACATTAAACTACACGATGAATCGTTAGTATATCGGGTTAATCACATTTAAGCTAACCGAATAAGCTAATCTTAAATAATTGAAAGTTGACATTGAACGTGTATCTGAAAGTATACGGTTATACCTGCGATGGTTTCAAACATAACTTAAAGTGTATAGCGTGTCAGGTAAACCAAGAACAAGCTGACAAATTATTAGAATATATTGGCCAAACCAACATTTATTTATTGAAATTATATTTAATAAAAAAATCCCTTGGAAGTACATAAGGCAACAAAACAAAAATTAGAAAATGTGAGACACGGTTTTGTTGAGTTTATGATGTGTGATGAAACATGCAACTTAAGCGGATATGCTAATATATCGTTCTTTGTAAATGTCACTGTTGTTAACATTTAGTATAACTTTTTAGTCTTTGTTATTGTTATTCACTTCCATCAAGGAATTATATAAATATAGGTCCTTGCTTCAGTGTAGTATATGTTATGTAAGTTTGTTGAGAAAAACAAAACAACGTGTATAATGTTTTACTTTATAAAACATGCATACATGTTATATATAATACAAGAACTCCTGCTTCTCGTATCTTAGTATGACAAGTATGTGCATCTAGTTCGGATTATAACAAAAATGTGACTTAACTATAACATCACACGTTTAATTGGTTACCTTTTTATTCATAAGTCCATGTTATTTATCTATAGTGACATTTTCCCTCTCTTTAAACTAGTTTTTCACTTCTAAGCCCAATATTTCTGGTCAAGTAAAAAATGTCCGTTTGTTTGTTAAGCAATATTCTGTTCTGGAGCAATACTGAATGTGTTTCATGTTTCAGAAGAACAGAAATATTAACAACACTGAGTTTAAATTTATTGCGGGGCGGGGCGGTTATTACAGCCGTCAAACATCACGTAATACTGATGTTGTAATAATCAATGGTATTTTGGTGTTTGACCAGTAATAGAACATTAAATTGTGTAAGATTTAAATACGTTTCAGTCTAGAGAGCTAAAGTGTGCGTAAAGGCTACAGTTAAACGTTAATAGGTTATCTCTCTTAGAACGTTTCAGTTTCGTATACAGTAACTGTAAATTGTTTTTCAAGAGCTATAATAGCTTAATATAGTAACTGATGATTCCATTTAAAAGATGACTTGTGTGTATACTTTAACTGAACTATTGATTTCACATAATTATATAGCTGAAACGTTTGTATATACAATATACAATTGGTTTCGAAGTGCATGTACATGTAACTCTCGATTTCATATTAATGTAGCGTTAATTCGCCTGAGGTCTGCTATGGTTGCCCTAATCCGGGTTCTTGACTGCTCAATCGCAACGTCCATAATACGGACTGATCAGTCACGTTCGTCGACTTGCCTTCAGCACTTATGTTAAGAGAGTTTTGCATAGAAGAAATCACTCAAGCAGGTCGCAGTAAGATCAAAAGGAAGGTTTAATTGTTTCAAATAACGATGCGTTGATTATTGACTATGGTGTATGATACCAGAATAGAGTTATTGGAACGTACATTTTGAATGTCGGTCATGTCTGTTATTTTTATGGACCAAGTTTTTTGTTCATTTCTTTTTTTCCGTAACATAATTTTACATGCGCTATTATATCCTTTATTGGTATAAAAACAATGTATGTCTTAGTAGTATGTTGATTTCATTCATAGTCACTCTTAACAAGTGACTATATCGGTTGCTTCATGCACCATCGAACATATCAGATTGCACCTAATTAAATGTAGTATACGCTCAAGCTTTACAGATTAATTATTAACTAAAAAGAGAATTAACTCTTATAGTTTTAAGTATAAAACCTTAATGGATTGCTTCCCTTTAGGTTCTTCACTAGAAAAAGACTGGAAATTGACCATACAGCTATGTATGAATTTCGTTTGTTCGAGAATGCAATCAAGTCAAACATGGTTTCCTTATATTCTGATGAGGCTTTATGTTTGTATGAACTGAGATTGATCCAGTTATTGCATTTTCATCAAAATATCCTTTTAAAAGTTCTCATTTGGCCATAAAATATGTTTAACATTGTTTGAAAAATGGCGATTTATCGTAAATAAGTATAAGTATGAAAAATAAAGATGTCCAATTCTGATATTCATATTTCCAATTAGAACATCGCCAATCCCCACAATTCTCCAATCCGCAGTCAAGAATTATTCATTGATAAAATGACGTCATATAGCTGGCAAACTCGACGCAGGTTCCATACATATGCATGTGTGTGTATCGTATTCATTTTAATCAATTTCATATTGCTAAAATCTATAGTAAAAGCTAAAAGGTTTGTAGACAATTTCAGTTATACAACAGTTGTACGCTGTTAAAAGTCGTCTGTAACTTGCTTCAGTATCGTTTTCAAGCTCCCCCAAAGGGGAAGCATATAGTCGCCGCTTCGTGCGTGTGTGCGTGCGTGTGTCCGTCCGTGCGTCCCCTAGTTTTTGTCGGGACTATTTCATTACAACCTCTGGTTGGAATTTTATGAAACTTGCTAGGATGCATCATCACCAAGTGCAGATGTGCGTACTGTCTTTGTGTTCCGGTTCAATGATTCATTGAGTTATGGCCCTTTGATTATATTTGTGACCAAACTCTTGTTTACGCTATTTCTCTACAATCTCATGTTGGAATTTTATGAAACTTTCTAGGATGTATCATTACTAAGTGCAAATGCGCATATTTTCTAAGTGTTCTGGTTCGATGATTTTTCACGGAGTAATTGTCCTTTGATTGAGTCTGTGACTAAATTATTGTCCGCGCTATTTCTCTAAAACACCATGATGGAATTTTGTGAAACTTGCTAAGATGCATCATTACCAAGTGCAGATGCGCATATTTTCTTTGTGTTCCGGTTTGTTGATTTTTCATGGAGTTATGGCCCTTTGATTCTTTTTGTGACCAAATTCTTGTCTGCGCTATTTCTCTACAACACCATGTTTGACTTTTGTGAAACTTTGCTAGGATGCATCATTAGCAAGTGCAGATGCGCATATTGTCTTTGTGTTCCGGTTTGAAGTTTTTCATGAAGTTATGGCCCTTTGATTCTATTTGTGACCAAATTATTGTCCGCGCTATTTCTGTACAACCCCATGTTGGAAGTTTATGAACTTTGCTAGGATGCATCATTACCAAGTGTGGATGCGCATTTTGTCTATGTGTACCGGTTCGATGCTTTTTCACAGAGTTATGGCCTTTTCATTCTGTCTGCGACCAAATTATTGTCCGCCCTATTTCTCTACAGCCCCATGTAGGAATTTTATGAAACATGCTAGGATGCATTATTACCAAGTGCAGATGCGCATTTTGTCTATGTGTTCCGTTTCTATGTTTTTTCGCGGAGTTATTGCCCTTTGATTCTATTTGTGACCAAATTATTGTCCGCGCTATTTCTCTACAACCCCATGTTGGTATTTTATGAACTTTGCTAGGATGCATCATTACCAAGTGCAGGTTGGTATTTTTCAACCAAGTAGCCGGTACAGAGTCAAACACTCACTTGGGGAGCATCCATCGGTTCCACCGATATTTTCTTGTTTCCCACGAGACATGAAACTTCATAAAAAATTATTCAAACATATAGTAATACAGCTTAAGCGGTGTTAGTGGGCGTGAGGGATTTAGACTATTTCAGTCTGCTATTTTTTTTTCTTGGACGCATTCTTTGATACCAAAGAATCATTTGATCAGATATTTGTATTTATAATTTTACCTCGATTATGTTGAAGACGTAAACATCTTAAAATGTATATAATTATAACGTTTTTTAAAATCCTGTTATGTCGAAGGTGTAAGAATTCAGAGTATATATCTATTTTTTAATCCAATAATGTTGAAGATGTTAAGCCAGAGGAACTGTGCGTTTTTTTTTAATATTATCATGAGGAAAATTGTATAACTCCAGAGTGTGTATCTTTTTTAATACTATAACATGAAAAGTTTACTAATCCAGAATAGCAGCTATTTTATTAATTCGATTATGTTGGAAATAGTTAGGATCCAGAATATGTATCGATTTATTTTTAATGCGATTTTCTAAATATACTTATGCGATCATGTTGATTGATTGAATATTTAGCGTCATTTTTATGCCATCGAGGGCTAACAGACGGTCAGTTAACCTAACCACTGTTTCCTGGGATTATCCAGTACTCGAGCACACCTCATCTCCGCAAGTAACTGATAACTTTCCCACTTGAATCAGTGGTGAGAGACGAATGATAATGAGACACAATGTCGTATATCAATCATCACGGAGACTGTTGCCGGGCGGGTCGATCATGTTGAAGATAGTACAAGTATGTATCTATTTATTTTTAATACTTTCACGTTTTAGTTCATTGTTTAATGCGATCCTGTTGAAGTCGAATCCAGAGTTTGGCTTTTTGTTAATGCGATGTTGGTGAAGATTGTAAGAATCCAGTGTATGTATCTATTTTCTTTTTCATTTGCGGTCATGTTGGAGATTGTAAGAGTCCAGTGTATGTATCTATTTTCTTTTTTATTTGCGATCATGTTGGAGATTGTAAGAATCCAGTGTATGTATCTATTTTCTTTTTCATTTGCGGTCATGTTGGAGATTGTAAGAGTCCAGTGTATGTATCTATTTTCTTTTTTATTTGCGATCATGTTCCAGATTGTAAGAATCCAGTGTATGTATCTATTTTCTTTTTCATTTGCGGTCATGTTGGAGATTGTAAGAATCCAGTGTATGTATCTATTTTCTTTTTCATTTGCGATCATGTTGAAGATTGTAAGAATCCAGTGTATGAATCTATTTTCTTTTTCATTTGCGGTCATGTTGGAGATTGTAAGAGTCCAGTGTATTTATCTATTTTCTTTTTCATTTGCGATCATGTTCCAGATTGTAAGATTCCAGTGTATGTATCTATTTTCTTTTTCATTTGCGATCATGTTGAAGATTGTAAAAGAATATCTTGGAAGTACATTTCTATTTTTAATTCGATCATGTTTTAGATATAAGAATCCACAGTATGTTTATATTATTTTTTTTCAAATGATTTAAGATTACAGATTATGTATCTTATCTGAATGTTAGATTTATTTAAATATTTAAATAGCAAAATAATTGAAAGAAAAGACAGAATTAACATTAAGTATAATATTTAATAGTCAAATTCAATAAAGCAAATCATGAAATATAATTTAACAAGAGGTCAGTTACAAATGGACATTTACACATTTCATTCTATCACAAAGCATGACTGGCTTGATTGTAAATATATCACAGTTCTTTTGGAAAAATATTTTCAACATAAATAATTCACAATTTTTTTCACTGCAATAAATAGTTATATGATTGGTCAGATGATATGTACAATGGAATAACATATATAATAAATCTATATATACAATATTTCAAGTTATAACAAAAAATAATTTTGATTTAATATATGAAATTATCAAACAAAGTTTAGCAAGACTTTTTTTCATTCTTATAATAGATATACAAACCCTTCAAGTACAACATTTTGCGAGATGAAGTTTTTATTGTTACGAAGTTTAGTGTTGAATGATATCGGAATGAGACTCCCTGTGTTATTAAAACTCTCTTTTATCATTTTTGCACATTTGGCCAAATTGAAAGTATTTCGGAACAATATGACAAAGTCTATATGAAATGTAAAATAACTGTTATCAGCAGATTTACACATGCTTCTGAAGATTTTTTTCTGTATCCTTAAACATAATTCGTTAAACGTATGACTTCATACTATAGTGTTAATATATGCTAAATAGATATACTTATGTGATTAAAGTTTGTTTGGTGTCAACTCGGAGTACACATTATGTGGAGACATTCGTGATCTACATGTCAAGTCAGAAATGGAACTCCAAAGTCCCCTGTGTATTTTACATGTGTTTTCCTTACTAAAATTTATTTTTCAGTGTTTATACAACTTAAAACCAAACCAACGTATACTGGATTTACAAAAATGAAAATTTAGTATTATATTAAATGTTTTACCATTTTTGTAGACAAATGATAAGGTTTATATTAAAAAAATAACAAATTACAATATATTCAATTAAAACATATGACAAAAGTAGGCAGTGATAGTAACATATTTATTTTGGACAGTTCCTCATCTGATTCAGTTTATTCATACACGGTTTTGGCATAAAATATATGTTAATAGATGAACCAAATCTTAATGATTTATACAGTGAAATACTGAAGATTATTGAATGTGCCGTAATAATTACTAAGTGACTAATGGTGAATGTCATACCTTACCACAAAATTAAAGAACTATTGAGTTCATTCGCAGCCGAGCTCGACTAAAACAAATGAATAGAAGATGTTATTGTTACATGAATTTTGAGCCAAACTCAATTGAGTATCATTGTGATCTCGAAGCCAGACATCGAGGTATGTTTTTAGGCTTAACTCAAATTTGCACTCAAACTTTTTTCACGATTCATATATATAAACACACAAATGAAAGCGCAAACACTTCGGCTTGACTCAATAACATTGTTTTATAACCTTGGACCCTGACTATCGCAGTTAACATGAAGCAAAGAGCACATTGGTAGAGTAGGCGGTGAAATATTCGATGTTAATGTTATATTAATATTGTAACTAGCGTAATGCACTGACCGATAATGTGTATTGCCATACGCCTTAGCAAACCCAGTTACAATACAACCAATACTGAAAGAAACACTTTGTGAATATCATTGTTAAATAATAGCACTTAAGTAGGTAATTATTGGAAGTTGTTTTACTCTAACCACTCGTTCCTTGAATATATACACTATATAATATATTTGGACAAAGCACTTCACGCTTAGCGATTTTGATGATGAAATGACTATTCAATAGTCGGAATCTTCATCATCTGTATCAAGAGCATATCGTCTTTTAGCTCTTTCGAAAATATCCAACTCTTCATCATCATCGTCTGTTTCTAAATTTGTTGCTTCTAATAAAGACCTATCTTCAGTTTGACCTACTTTAGGACTTGGTTGTCTCAGAAATTTCTGAACTAAGTCCTTCCACTGTTTCGGACCCGTGGTTTCAGGCGTCAGAACTCTTTCTGTGACGAATTCTTTCTCGTCAACTTGCTTATTTCGTGTAACACGAGTATCACTTTTGTCCTGTGCGTGTTTAACCTTTTCTATTTCTGGAAACCGTGATTGTCTCCCATCCTTTGATCTGCCCTGTTTTCGTTCACTAGATAGAGACCGCTTTCGTGCCCTAGATTGAGAGACTTTACGCCCTCTGGAAGTAGAACGTTTTCTTGTCGGTTTATTCGAGTTAGATCCCCTATGTTCATGTTCCGCTCGGCTTACACGCTTTTCCACTGATTGATCATGCCCGTTCATCCTACTGTGATCTCTTGCTGGCGTTCGTGAACGCGAACGTGATTTACGTTTGTCTGTTGTACTTATAGATTTATCACTCCTTGGTGATTTCTTACCGTGTATCACAGTATTCTCTTTTTGTCGAGCATTATCTTTCGGATATATATTACTTCTTTTTGCAAATACATTTCCATATTTATCTAAAACTGATCGTTGACCTTTTTTATGAACTATCGATGGCCGTAGTCCTTTATTTATATCAGCATTCAAATTTTCCGTAACCGTTATATCTGAAATATGAACAGTTTTTTTCACTGTTTCAGTAGTTCCTGACTCACCGCCATCGGTGTTTCCTTTAGCCTTTGGGTGACCATTTGCAACTTGAGGAGGTGGGGGCCTAGCAATACTTGGCGATGGACTTTTGCTTCGTATATTTGATAGAGCCTCACGATTTGTTGTTTTTTGTTGTTTCTCACTCATTTGGGCATGTTCACCATTAGATTTTTCATCATCTTTTGTATTGTGTAGGGAGCTGCTTACTTTTGTATCTATTTCTCGAGGAACATTTGTTTTCGAGTTAATACTTTGTCCATCAAACACTTTGCTGTTAGGTTTATTTTCAGTTGCCCGAACACTTAATCGTGAACCCAGTGAATTAGTGTTGGATGAATTAGCGTTTTTGTTTGGCAATTCTGTTGAAATTTGCTTATTAGTTTTTGAAAAACGTCTTTGTGAATTTAAAGATTTATCGTCACTTTCAATTGTTTTATTGGTTATCCCATTCGAAACAGCTATACTAGCTTTAGATGCACGTCTTTGTAAACTTGTGTTATTATCAGTGCTCGTTTTAAGGGTATTTGAATTCTGATTGCTAATTCTTGAAGGTGCTCGCCTTTGTATATTCGTATTTTCAGAACTTATGACTTTTGTTTCATTTGCATTTTGTGTGCTTATTCGCGAAGGTGCTCTAGGTATTGAATTTTTCTTTCGTATTATTTGTTCTGGCTTGATTTTCCCACTTATGCGCGATTCCGCACGTTTGGGTGATATCCTATCAGGTTCCCCGTTTGTTTGTTTACTGGTTTTGTTTTCTGTGACAGTTGTTTCTGTTGTTGTTGTTGTTGTGGTCGTCGTTGTTGTTGCGTGTTGTGTTTCTGGCGTTGGACTTGACACAGCGTTATCATTATCTCTGGCCGTTTCGATTTCCATTTGTGTCTCAGCGTTATCTAAATATACATTTCCTTCTTTAACACTCCAGGACTTTCTGCCTGTCGAAGGTGGTTCCTCTTGTACTATTTGCTTTTCCTCTGTTTTGACTGTTGTTGTAACAGTTACGTTTTTCTCAGGACTAGGTGTTCGTATAGGTGGAAGAGGCTCAGGGTATGGTGTGTGTAGGTTTCTACTACCTGTTTGAGGGCTCGGAAGCTTTTCCGGTTGAGGTGGTGATTTTGATTTTTCAAAATCTTTTTCCAGACTCTTTTGACTTTTCATGGATTTTTCTCTTTCATTTAATAAAGCGCTATCTTTGACCAGGTCTCTTTTTATCGTATTAAACTCACTTATAGCGTAACGCCCCTTTGTTGCACCTCTTGGTTTTCTCCTATCAATGAGCTCTTTCATTGTTCTTGGAGGAGGACGGACTGTACGTTTTGGCTGCTTCCCTCGTGGAGTGTTTCCAGACTCTGTACTCTCCGTATGTTTTCTCTCTCTAGATCGATGCTTTCTTGGTCTATCTGGACGAGTATTTTTAACTTCTGTCCTCTGATAGGTTCGTACATTTTTACGTTGTGTACCGTCGTCATCATCGCTATCGTCCGAATCTGTATCAGAAAGTATAATGTAAGATAATAATCAAAAAATACTAGGTTACAGTTTTCCCTTAAAATGAGGCTAAGAAAAAGGATGGTTTTTGCTTTTAGCGCCGAACCATATAAACTTTGTATGCAAAGACATGTTTCAGTAATCTATTTTGTCATGTTGAATAAAAAATAGTACTGTGTATGTTTTATTTGCAGAATCATGAGCATTTCCTAAAGGTGTAGATCCAAGGGCAATTTGAATACAAGTATAGTTCGATAGTTGGCAAATAACCTAAAGTTTGATAATCCCTTTATTATGTCAACATTGCATGATAATCCTATAAAAATTATAAATGGTCAATATAAACATATTTTCATTTGTTTTATATTGATTAGGACAAGGACGTGTATAGAAGGATCGAAAACCTACATCTCCTGACTAAATGTTAATGAAACAGCACACGAAGGATTCATGATTTGCAAATCAATCATTCATGGTTCATAGGCAACTGATTTCTTGTACATAAACTGTACGTTGTATGTAAGCTTAGATGTTTAAACATGTTTCGAACACGCAAAATGCTCTTGAATTAAAGATATCGAGGTTTGAAGGAAAATTTATCGTAATGTGTCGTTATTTTAGTTGCAGTATACAAATTTTGTTATCACAAGAACTTCAACAATTTTAAACACAAATTTCTGAAAATGGTATTGTTTTGATGGCAATTTCATATTGCAGTGTAAAAATTTTGATTAGTATTCCTTAGCTGTATGGAAGCTAAGATAATTAAAAACGAGATTTTGCAAGAATATGCGAGCGTTCTCACAATCTCAAACAGTTGCCTTTCCTCCTCTTTATCATTCCTTGATTAGGATGACTATAAAAACATATAATACAATTCAGTTAAAGATGATATATTTTTATTAACCAGTTAGATTAAGAAAGGTACTTCTTTATTTTCGATATTTTAGAAATATTATTGTTATCGTCTTGAGCAAAGACCTAAATTCGCCCCACTTGTGTTAAAATGTATCAGATGCCTTCTTATTTCATAAACACTTCTTGCCTTATTGCTCTAATGGAACGTAATGTACTAACTGTAGAAACATTAGTAGTGATGATTTTTATTAACAGTTTACATACCAGCACTATCAAGCAAACGTTTCGCCTCGAGCATCAATTCATTTACATCCTGGCGTTTTCCCTTCGGATAACCTAGAAAATAATAACCAAGCACAGTCTTTAGTGCAACTGTGCGAGTATATATACAGCCACTTATTTACTATATTATTTTAATAATGTTAATGAGAATTTGTTGCTGAGTATTTTTTTATAATTTGAAACTTTTAATGTTTAAACAAAACTTATTCGAACTTGTTAAATCATGAACATATAAGTAATAAGTAAGTACTCTTTTACGTTGAATTAGTTACACATTCATTCTTGAATATATAAAAAAACACGCCATCAATGGTTATTGTCAGTTGGAATAATGTTTATTTGTATACGAAATGTATAAGTTTATACTGATTTATTTTAGCTCGATTGCGATAAAAGCTCAGAGCTTATATGAACCGCTATCGAGTCCGCTTCCTGGTTAGAACCAGTACTGAGTTTTGTTTTATGAGAGGCATCAGACCGATCGGAGTATCGAACCAACAACCTCTGGTGTGAGCAGCCAACACTCTTTTCATTACAATACCACCCAGCTTATGTATTAATGTATTAATGATTTTAGAATAAGAATGGATACCGTTCAACAAAAGTAAATCCTATGTAATGTGTAGAGAGTACAGCTTTGGTCGTAAGCATAAGACATTAGCAAAATATAGAAGGTTATATATATATATAAACGCCTAGAAGGAGTTTAAAAGATTCGTATGAGCGAAAATACCAGAAGACAATAATGTTTGAAGCAGAAAAAGATAAGGATCGAGAAATACAGTAGAATGAGCATATTTCACAACTAGAAGATTAATAACTAGCTAATATGTGTTTACTGGAATTAGAAAAGAAAAACGTGAAATAAAATAAGACGCGAGTCTTAGATAAAATGAGGCACCAAGGAGTATAAAAGATATGGAAATGATTAAGACACACTATATTACTATATATATATATAGGCGAATATAATAAAATAATACGCTACGGAGTGGAATATAAAATAATCATACTATTCTATAAATAAAAGTATGTTTAAATTATGAAAAAGTCATAACCTTTGGGCTTAATTAAGTATATTATCTAATTTTAACTATATACTTACATGGACTTGATATATCATGTCCATTGATATGATAAAAATATTGCATAATTTATAAAAAAATATATGAAAGAATTATTGAAAGCTTGAGCATTTTCTGGACTCAAAGCCACTTATTAGAATATTTAAATAGATTATCTACGACATTCTTTCCTAAAATAAACACGCATTGCATAATAGGTATCTTCTTAAAACATCTTAAATCTCTAGATAAAAATGAAAATTATAAAAGACGAAAGAATATTTGCAAAACAGGGAGGGAAATGTTACAAAAGTATTAATGTAAGGAGTTATTTTACGGAAAAGTTATTCAGGTTTTGACGATACAGATTTCAAGGAAAGGGAAATAGTTAATCAATAGAAACAATAATTCTGTAAGATCCATATAACCAAAAAGATATACTAGTATATGTAAATTTCAAATATATGTTCAAACCTTGCAAATCTGACTCAAAACCACCTAAAATGTAAAAGAAAGCGTTACTATAATAATTTGTTATTGTATATTACAATGTATAAATACACTGTTATTACTGCGACATAATGTCCACTATATATATACTTATATATATATATTTATGTTTATTTACTGAACTTACTTTAAAGTGGATTCTGTATTCCCTATATTTTGTTTCATGACGGTCCCTCCGTGTTAGAATGGTTTAACGTGCTCTCTCAAGCTCGCCCTTAAAGACATACATTCGAAACCATTTCGTTCCAAAGACTATATGCAAGACAGTTTGCCAGTTTATTGCGGGGGAACGTTCGTTCTATTCAAATAAATTTCGTGAGTCGAAGGTGTTCTTCCATTAATTAAAGATGTCATCATACATAACATGTAGTGTATTAATAAAAAAAAGTTACACCCTATTTATTTAATGGTGAGCTGATATGCAACTACTAAAAACAAAATTACGTACCATCTTCGCCTTCTCCGTTGATATATACGGAATCGAATCCATCGAACTTTAATGTCGTGCCTTCTGGTTTTATATCGGGTCCAAAATTGTAATTAAACAGTGCTGCAAATTTTCTTTTATTTGCCTTCGACTGGCGCTTTGGTGTCGGTGGTAGTTGTTTTCTGCGCATCCGTGACTGAGATTGATATTCGTCTAGATCCGTTGGAAGACCATACTCTTCCCTATTCTTGTATTCTGCTTCAATAACTTTTGACGTCACATATTGCGTCATGAACCGTCTCCAAGCGTCATCCTCAAATTTCTTGCGTACAGCTTTCAATTGTTCTCTTTGACGTAGTTTAGTTTCTAATCTGTTGCGCTCCTTTGTCACCAGCTGTTCATATCTTCGCTCATATTCATCAAATTGTACCTTTGCTAACTTTTGGAAAAAATGTCTTTCTCTTACAGTTCTTGGTGACGCACCATACACTTTATTTATATGTCTGTAAACAACACCTTGTAATCTACTAAGCATGAAGCTTTTTCTCTGATGTGGTGCAATAGTTTGTACCTTTTTGTACACCATGACTCTTCTTGACTTTGGCCGTCTTCCTGACTTGGCTCTAACATGACCTTGAGCGTTCCAGTTTACAGTATCGGACCGTGCGTACGTTTGATGTATGACTTTTGGTTCATTTGTTTTGGGGTGAAATGTAAGTTCTCTTATTTGTTCTGGACGTAGCTTTAGCTGATCTCTAAAATACTCTATTTTCTCTTCATCGTCCATTTCGTTGAAACTCTTTTTAGGTCTTTCATATGTATCATTATACTGATATTCATCAGGAAAAGCTTCATCATCTGATTGATAAGTTCTCTGTAACATTTTCGGATCCACAATAGTAACTTCCCGTTTCTTTCTAGGGCTTCGAGATGGAGATCGCGATTTGTCCATACGTTTTAGTGTTTCACTTTTTGTAGGAGAGTCCGATGACATGTATCCGTAATCGCCAGACGATTTTGTTTTGAAACTTGACATGGTTTTATCAGTTTTAGAAGTAGTATTCGTTTTATCGGTTTTGTCAGTTTTTTCTGTATTGTCTGTTTTATAACTTTTCTCTGAGTGAATACGCAACGGAGGAATGTCAGGATTTACATTCTCTGTTTTCGGTTTCGGAGTTGCATAGTATTTGAGCTCTTTCTTTGGTGACGGTTCTCTCTCAGGGGATGGTGGCCTTTTTGTGGCTGGTGATGCAATAACTGGTCCATGGTCATCCGGCGGTAAACGAGAATGTCTCTCATCTCTAAATGTTTAAACAAAATTATTTTATTATAAGAACTGATTTATGATAAAATTATAAATCAAATGACACTAAACCTTTAATATACAAATAACACAACATAGTTACTTAATTAAAAGCCACACTTTCTTCTCTTACTTAATGCATACAATAGCTTATATCGTCATGGTTAAGGTCTATTAAATTTCAAAACAATAAATCAAGAAATTCTATATATAAGAAATTTGGGTTTATGGCTATTCACCATTTCACTGATCACTGCTATCATATTGTTATCCTTTTAAAGCTTATGACTTGATACAAATCATTTGCAGTCCTCAGCTTGTCAACCAAAAGATTTCGTTTACAGTCCATAGCTTGAATTGGCCATTTAACAGAGTATAGTTTAATAAAATCAAGCAACATTTTTACAGTTTATGCAGCACAAATGACGTCATAAAATAAAGTCAATTCAGCATTACGTCATTTTGTCACATCACATATAGTCAATTTTAAATACTTACAAGAAAAGAAGTATTAATGTGAAAGTGGTCGTATATTATTGTGCCTCAATGTTTTTTGTTATTGCTTGCTATTTGGAATTGTTTAGCTCATCCAATGTTATTCAAAATTAGGATATTGCTCCAGTTGTTGTCAGGAGTATGTTGCGGTTTTGTATATCTTACTGCCCTTTATGCACCGAGTTTGTTATTTTCTGTTCTTTATGCATTCCTATAAAATATCACTAAAGTAATGTTATTGAAACGCTTACTTTGCTTTTGCTTTCTCTGGTACGGACGTTGGCATGCTTGGTGACGTGAACTTGTTGTTTCTGTACGAGAAGATACATAAATTATTCATATATGTACAATATGTTATGTGAAAATTAAAACAAAATCTTACGTATAACTATTAAACGGTCATTTGGAACATACACAAATGACGGTTACTTTTTCAGTGAACAACAGGCTGAAGATCTCAGCTGATATTAATTAAACGCAGATTTTCCAAAGCGGGGCGGTAGTGTAGTGGATATAGCGTTGGTCGCTTACACAAGAGGTTTCAGGTTCGATCCAAAACTCGACCCGATGGCTCTCAAAAAAACAACACTCAGTACTGGTTCTACCTATGGGGCGAATTCGAGAGCGATTCATATAAACTTTGAGTTTTTTCCCAATCGAGCTAAGAAAAATGGTATAAACTAAAATGAACGCAGACTCTTCTGTTGGATAATCACATAGTACGGTCAGCAGAAATACCTTAAAAAAGTTAAAACCATAATTGTAATTACTTCATCTTATTGTCGAAACTTGTATCATTTTAACTGTTTAGTAAGCTGCAATGAATCGTTTTTGTACATAAGTATGCTAACCAAGGCTTATTAAAGAGCTCGTCTTCAACAAACCTAAACCAATCGTTGATTCTTCGTTCCATTGTTGAATACCAAAAACATAATTTATAATTTACAAAGATCAAGATAAAACGTGCTGATATAGTTTACTGTTATACTTATATTTTGGCGACTCGTATATTGCGTTTGATTTATATTTGATAAATACTTTATATGTTATACAAGAACAGTAGAAGATCAACTTAATATACTCTACTTTGACTTGAGTAACTAGATACGTGCCAAATGACAAGCAACTTCGTGTTCATATTATATGATTGCAGACTGTGCTTATATTAAATTGTAATAGGTACTTTTGATTAGTTTATACTAATTTTAAGCTCGATTTCAAAGAAACTTAAAGCTTATATGAATCTCTCTCGAGTCTGCTTCCAATGGTAGAACTAGTATTAAGTGTATATTTTTAGAGGCATGGGGATCGAACCCGTGTTCTCTGGCGTGAGCGACCAACACTTTATTTATTGCACTACTGCCCTACTTAATTACTATTAATTTTATAGCGCATTGACTAGCATACTAAAATAGTGGAATCCATACTTAGTTATCCAATGACAAGATTCTATTAAAATTGAATATTGTTGATCTACCACTACTAGGCGTTTTACTCATGAAACGAGATACAGTTGGACATACATAACCTATTGGTACAAAAAGTACCAAGCGCCTTCTTATTTCATATACACTTGGTACCTTATTGCTCTAATTGGACGATTTATTTTCGTATTTATAATTCCAAACGCGCAGTAATTCCATTTTAAAATTGAAATAGTCTATTGCTTATACACGTAACCTTAAAATTACGATAAAAACAAGGTCAAGATAATTATAACATGTGCCTAACAATGTCTGGTCAAATCAATTATATAAACAAATTAACGAATCTGCCTCGACGTAAAATTGAAGTTAGAACAAAATATAAATGGCACAAATTGCAATACTCTTTTACCATTACATGTAATTGCGTAAAATATCAAAAATATAATATTCTAAAACATTTATGTTACAAAGTTATTTATAAGTCAGTAATGTAGTGATTATGATTATACCGATTTTGCAAATAATTAAAGATAACGTGGAACGAAGCCATAAATTATTTAAACATTTTCTAGCACTTAAAATGTTTTTTTAGTATTTACGCCATATGCACAATACAAACTAATAAATAAGTTATTGTATTTTCTCCAAGGTGGTTTGGCCATTATTTGCTGAAAGTGATAGCTTGGCAGTTTTTGACAATTAAGTAATTATGTCTATTCTGAATTCTGTTTTGCACAAGGTACAGTGATTATCTAAAATTCCTTAACAGACGAGACATACACAAACGATCGATAGGTGATATGTGATCAAATTTTATTTAACAGTAGCTTTTCAGAATGGTGTAGAATTTAATTAGTTTATTCTAATATATTTTAGTTCGAATGTGGAGTAAGCCCATAACGTATATGACTTGTTTGCATGTTAGTTTTCTGGGTATAACCAGAAGTTAGTGTTGTTTTTAATACGTCATCGAGGCGAACTTGAGATCGAGCCCGCAAACTCTCTCATGAAAGGCTACAATCGTCAAAGCACTATATTGCCCCCTTTTTTAATTGATGGACAGTGAAATTCAAAAACAGGTACTCTGTAATGCCGTACATTTATATGTTACATTAACGAACTTGCCATCATAATTCGCGTTTTATCCTCTAGAAATCTGGAATTTTAGACGTTAGTATCACAAACGAAACATATATATAGTCCAACAGTCATTTATCTAGTATATTTGTAATCTAACAACACACAATCGATGATCTGAAAAAAATGTTTTGATAAAATATATGAATATCTATTTCTTAATAACTACTGTTACATGTTTTCAACCTTTTTTATAAATTGTACAAGCGTTATGTTTGTCAAATATATTCTACAACATAAACACAATTATCGTTTTGAAATAAAAAAAAATAGTGTATAAATACTTCGAGATAGGCAACATTTACCGTTTGATGTCTTCCTCCTGCGTTCTTGTCCCGGCGACTTCTGGAAAAACAATATTGAAACTTATTATTTCTTCCTCAAACCGAACTACATCGTTAAACAGTTCCTCAGACAGCATAGACTGTTTTCTGTTCAGATAAATATCATTACTTTTGTGACTGTTTAGTCTTTGAAACTGTATTCTTCGTTTGTGTTCTACTCTTGCTGACAGCATTCGAGGTGACAGTATTGGCTCATCAAATGGTATTACAATATTCATTTTAAGTTCTATTTCCGTACTAAGATTTAACACAGCATTTGTATCTTCAGTAACTTTAATTCACGCTAAAAGCGTTCCTTACTAGTGGTTTATATGTAGAATCAGTTTGTCCCAATTCCTGACTGTGATTTAACACATTATTTATATCGCCACTAAGTTTAATTCATGCTAAAAGTGTTCCTCACTAGTGGTTTATATGTAGAATCAGTTTGTTTTAATTCCTTACTATGATGTGATTTAACACATTATTTATATCGCCACTAAGTTAAGTTCATGCTAAAAATGTTCTTTACTAGTGGTTTATATGTAGAATCAGTTTGTTCTAATTCCTTACTGTGATTTAACACATTATTTATATCGCCACTAAGTTTAGTTCATGCTAAAAGTGTTCCTTACTAGTGGTTTATATGTAGAATCAGTTACTGTAATATTAACACATTATATATATCGCCACTAACTTTAATTCACGCTAAAAGTGTCCCTTACTAGTATTGTATATATATAGAATCAGTTTAGTTTATTTCTTTACTATGATTGAACGTAGTATTCTAATTCTATACTTTAACACTGTTGATATATCACCACCAAGTATAAACTTGAACCTTACTAGTATTTTTATATTTTTTACGTCATTTATGACTAATATGCCGTACACTGATGTAAACTTAAATGGTAGGTATAATATGTTCTTTGCTTTAAACACGACCGTTTTTCTTATAATTCATATTTCTATTTCGAATTTGTTAAAGTATAACACGCTATAGTTAACAATGGTTTATATATAAAGCGTTTCTGACATAATTCCAAACCCATATCTAACACAGCATTAATATCGCCAATAAGTATAATTCATGTTAATAAAATTCCTTTTCTAATTAGTTTAGTCTAAATATCAAAACGATGTTGTTTCTGTAATACGTGCAGTCTTACACATTAAAACTGTTAACATTTTAAATATGGTTTTACAAATAGTAATTATACGAGAATGACTAAAGAGAATTCTTTTGTTAATTATATATATAACACATTTTAATTATCGTTCTTAAAATATATTTTTCCTTGGATACAATGGAAGGCATTCCAATTATCGTTTCAGAAATAACTAAATTATTAAGCACATTGCTAGCAAATAGCGTTTGTCAGTGAAATTGCAAATTACTCATTGTTATAAATCACCTTATTAGACGTTGTAACTTATTTTTAAATAATCACATGACTTTAGTCATAAAAATGGGTATCGATTACAAATGACCTCAGTGATTTCTCTCAACCAAGAAAAAAATATTTTGTACTGAAAATGTGTTGAGCGTAACACAAACAAAAACATAACTATAGACATTACAAAGAAAAACTACCGTAATATAAAACAAATGTGGAGCACTTCTTTAAGAATATCGCATTGAACCTTCAGCTGTTTGTACTTTGTTAACTACATCTATATTTATACATTGGAACAGGGAAACAAATGTTATAGTAGATGAACATGCCCTTCGTTTATCATTTGAAACGCATGATATTACATGTTATATAGTACGGTAAATTACATTTTAACTCCAGTAATAAAAACCTCTGAAAGGCTACTCACGTATATATCAATCAAGATTAAAATGTTTCGATACGGACGTGAATGAGCACATGCATAGACAAGTATTAGCTTTGGAAGTTGAAATACATTTAAATGTCTTCATTTTTAACCTATGACTAAGAATAGTTTTTTTTTCAGAAAGTGTAATACCCAGAGATACTGATATGGGACTGATATTTGAGTTTGTGGTGGTTACTTGCACAGCTATATGCTATTGCAAGCAAACAGGTGTGACAGCTGCACTACATATATAGAATATATATAGTCGTAAATGTGATTACATTGTCAACGATCGTAGCCTTGACAACGATGACGTATTTGAATGCGATATTCCATTGCCCCGGGCGTCATGTGATTTTAAATATAATCGATTTGGGGAATACTTGCTAGACATTTGTAAAACTACAAATATTCGAATAGTTAATGGGAGATTACACAGTGAAAAAATATAGGTAAAATGACTTGCATGACAAATAACGGAGAAAGCGTGGTCGATTATCTGTTACCTCGTTACCTAATGTCAAGGATCTGGCCGATTTTAATGTACACGATTATAACGAGCATTCAAACCATGCACCAGTCTCCTTTTCATTCAAAATAATGACTTTAATGGAAACGAAATTAAATAATACGAATACGTTTTACAAGTGGAACCCTAAATATAAAGAACAGTTTGTAAATTACCTCGGTACGTTCCCTTTATATATAACAAGATATGTAAGAATAGTTATGGTTGAAACTATATAAAAATAAAAGCAAGAATTGTATTATAAGTTCTATTGTATACAACCAGAGAAAAGAAATTGATAATGACAATCGTATCATCAATTGGTCGTCTAGGATACGCGATATTATACAAAACGCTGGTTTCACGGGATTTGGTTATATCCAGAATCAGTTAATATAAATAGTTGTATACCAGTTTTAACAAACCGTCTGAGAGACATATATATTACACAATGGCGTACACGTATGGCATTATGTTCTTCATTGTATTTATATAGCGAAATGAAAATAACTTTCGAAAGGTCTTATTATCTAACTTTGTTAGATAACACCAAATATAGAAATGTTATTGCAAAGTAAGATTGTCATCCCATTAACTATTCATTGAAACGGGTAGACATATGAATATTGAAAGAAGTCAGAGAAAATGTTAATTGTGTACATAAGAGGATATAGAGGATGAATATCATTTTATTTTGTTATGTCCTTTCTATACCGATTTAAGGAAAGCGTACATTCCAAAATACTATTTTAATAAACGTGGTTAACGAAGTATTAAAGCGAATAATATAAATATACCAAGGCACTATACTTGATTCATAGGAATATTCTCAAAACGTTGTAATCTTTAAAAGGGGCACACATGAATTCTGAAATCTATTTTACCCATGTTCTCCCATCAAATCATTTTTAATGGAGTGTAACATCATTTTCAACACATTTCAGGCTATATACTTGTATGGCATATCCAGTTTAATTGGTGGAGAAAGACCTCAGAATGAATATGAGTAGAACCACCGCCCTTTCGCAAGTAACTGTTTTCATAAAGTTTTGAGCGAGCGGGATTCGAACCTACGACCTTAGCGATGAGACAGCGCCCTTTGGTCACTCGACCACTGAGGTCTCTCTCATCAACTCAATATCTACACGCATAATGAATTGGAAATATTAATTAGATAGTTATACCTTAATCTTGTTATAGATGATATACAAGGCGGTTTTAATGAACATGTTTACCACTGTTTTATTTTGCGGATAAATGAAACTATTTTTTGTAATCAAAATATGTTAACTTGTTTAATTTCGGTAATATTTACATGCAGTAATAATATATTTCAACGTTCTCCCCTATGTTCATCTATTCATTTGTGTGTTTTTTTTTATAATCATATTTATATTGGAAAGTCGAACATCTGTCATTATATTAAAACTAGAACTGATAGGCCTACAGAAAGATAAGATTCGGTGCCATTAGCTTTATCAAAGAGGGCTCTACCTAGACTTACCTTTAAATTAGTATTTGTTTACTACGTGCTAAGCACATAATGAAAGAATGACGTTTTACGGCACATCGAAAATAAATAGACTAAAAAAAATGCAGTTCTAAATTACAGTAAGCGTTTATGCATCTTGGCTTATTTACAACTGTTTTGTTTTACTTTCTTGACTCGTTTAAAAGTAATATCTATAAAGCCACATGGGGTTAGGTCTTCTTATGAAGTTATACTTGTTTCTTTTATTTTCATTATTCGTTGGAAAATTTGCAGTTTTTAATGAAAAAATTTTTTTAAATATACGACGAGCAGTTTCGACACCAGGCTTATGTCAATTAACGATTGAAATATTGTACTTTGTAAAGCTTAAATATCCCATTTAAAAAAAAAAAACAACGTTGCTATGATGATACTGTCCAATGCACAATTCTTCATATTCTGTATTTATTCTATTTTTGAGAAGATGAATAAAACGTAACGTTACAAACATGCACGTATTTTTTATTGTTTTATTTCAAAATGTCTTTGAGAATTTAAATAACCAATCAAACCTACCAGGTTTGTCCAAAACGACTCTGACTTGTTTTGGTGGTTTACCCGGTTCCTTTTTCTGTTTGTCTTCATGTGCGTCTTTCTCTTTTGCAACTAAACTGTTAAATTTAGGTACTGGTGCGTCAACCTGTGTTTGTTCTTTGGACGGCGCAGAAACGACCGATCGATCCTCTGTCTCGTTGACTGATAAGATATTAAAAAGGGAATGCAATACGAATATCCCAATATACGTATGGATTTGCATGTTTATATTTTGGTTAATGACAAAAATCTGGATTACTGAGTGGTCAAAGTAACAGATATACGCTTGATATTGAATTTGTAAATTGGTTACATGTTTATAAAACTGTTTTATTACAGAACTAACTATACTAATAATCAATTGAACTTCGAAGTATAGTTGATCAAACATATCTATTTTTGTATGTACTGAAACATCTAAAAACACATTAATATTTAGATATAGTTTCGAAGACCCACAACTGCATAAAACAAAAACCGTTTATAGAAAAATAATGTCAATGAAATGCGATGTGTTTTATATACAGTTGACAGTTTAAGTTAAAAATCAGATATGGCTTCTTGAATGCCAAAGGTTGATTATCTGATATGCATGAATAAATGAAGGTGGATATGGCAAAAAAATAGGGTACAATTTGAAAACAGAATAAAAACGCGAACAACGTATATGCATCTTACGTGTACGTTTATAACAAACACTTCACTACAGGGGTTGTATAATATGCAGCCTCATGGCACCAAATCAGACTGAGAGTTTATAAGAACAGTGTCGAATTTTTACTAAGTAAATATTTAAATATTAAAATACAGTCAACCCTGTATAAGCGGTCACCTATATTAAGTAGCCGCTTGTCTTAAACAGCCACATTTTCTGTTTACAATTTTTATGATTTTAGTTGTAATCAGCCGTTTTTAAGCAGACACCTTTCTTAAAAGGCCATGTTTGCTCATTCCATTGACTGGCTGCTTAAGACAGGTTTTACTGTACTTAATGTGTTGATGTTTATGTAGGAGTTTTAAATTGTTTTACGCTAATCAGTATGAATTTAACCACGCTTTTTAGTTGTTTTAAGTATCAACTCGTCAAATTAATATTCGTAAAACTAGATCTTGTCAACAACATCTGATTGAAGGAAAGCATAGAACGCAACTATAGTTCACTCTGTTGTATTAAGTCTGCGTATAAGATGTAAATAAGTAAGACCCCGCTCCTTCTTCTCGTGCCTCTTAGCAACATCTTAAGCGGTATACTATTTTTGAGCAACGAGTTTCATGATTGCAAAGAACAACAAAACGAAGGGGTTAAATACTAATTTCAAAACATTTCAGGTTATATATGGCATATCCAGTTTTACTGGTGGTGGAAGATCTCACAAAACATGATGTTTCAGGTTATATATGGCATATCCAGTTTTACTGGTGGTGGAAGATCTCACAAAACAAGATGTTTCACTTTGATTCTAAAACATAAACGGAATAGTAGAGTATGTTCTCTGTTATTTGTATTATATTTATACATTTTTTTAAGTTGCATGTATCAAAAAAGCAAAACAATGATATATTTCTGTATACATCTTAGAGGCGGATTTAGGATTTTCGGTCATTTTGGATCCATTGGAGTCCCAAAATTCCAGGGTAAAGGGATGAGATTCAAGTAAATGTTTATCTCACCCTTATCACGGAAATAATGTCAGGTATTTTAATACTTGAGAAATCGCAGAGGTTGTCCGGAATACCTGCCACCGTCTTAACTCTTCAGTGCATTAGATTGTTGCCATTAAATTGCATAATACCGTTAAGTGTGAGATAAATGCAGAACAAATTGTTTATAATGGGTTTGAATTTCATTTACGACCATATTTTATAGAAATTATACTGCTATATATCTGATAAACGGGAAAATGACTGCATGTGGTAAAATCGATCTTAGCAACTACACAATGATTTATTGTAATACCTCTTCACTTTTTTATATTAAAAATATTAAGTTTCTAATCTTTATAAAGGTGACTTGTCGCCAATGTCACCGTGACAAGTCTAGAGATAAGACGACACTATTATCCGTTAATATGCTTTAAAAGTGTTTGAAATGTTCAATTATCGAATGCTTGATACTGCACGTTATCAAAAATAAGAAGGATTCGTACGTGCAGATTATGGTTTATTGTGAGTGCAGAGTAAACAGTCGAGATTATGTCGATAAAGTTGAATTTATATTTGTTCCATTGTTTCAAAGGTCCTTCACAATTACGTTAATGACAGTCAAAATGCTTTTTGTGAATACTAAATAAATAAGAAACTGCTCTGTTTTTAAACAAATATAACCGGATTATGCGTGCATTGTTGATATAAAATTAAAATTCAGAACACGAGAGGATGTAGTTGGAGATCAAAGTTGGAAATGCTCACAATTATGACGTTGGCACCCTATAAGATATAAAATACATACAAATACAATCATTTGACCATATTTAACACAGATCAGTTAACGATTACATATCAGTTAAATTAGTTATTTTACATACATTTAGCATGCAAATGTGCGGTAACCGAAAATAAACGACACCATTTTTGTCGATTATTCTACACATTTTGTTAACAAAGAAACAATCTGAATTCGTGAACAATATTACAAAACTAGACGGGTTAGCAAACTTTCACTTTATTATCAGTCTGTAGAACGAACCCAGCTCTCCCGATTGGGTCCGTTAAACAGTAGCATATTTGAGCACGTTTATTGGTTGGCTGCTTCAGGGAAAGTTTAAATGATGTCACTACTTAGTAAGCGTTCAATTGCTATGAATTGTGGGACAGGCGTAGAATTCCCTGCTTTTTTCATAATTGGTCAATAGACCTGATTCGGGAGATATCAGGTTCTGTAATAGACAACTTAATTAGTATATCAAGCAAGTAGATTCTACTACTATAACACATGCGTGCTCACAATATATATTCGCCAATACGTCGGGGATTTAACGCAAAACTGTTGTATCTTCTTCTTAACTTATAATAAAAATACAATAGTTTTGCAATGAACCCTCGATATGATTACCTTGATGATAATTACCTTTGGTTTCTGTGACAACTAAGGTAAATAAACATATACGAGATGAAGTTGTACTTTTGATATAAATTAAGGAGAGTAAATAGCAAAAATCTTAAGTTCGGTCAATATGTTATATACATTTACTCAAAATATTGCTACGGGTTGTATTCCACATTAACCTCATCCTGTTTAAAATACGTGGCACCAGAACATAACAAGTGTCAAAGGGATTATATGCATAACTGGTTTATGATATTTTGAAAAGTAATGCATATGTGTGTGTGCTATTCATATGTCGGGTACTCGAAGGTCGAGTGGTCAAAAGCGCCGTCTCGAAATCACTTGCCCTCATTGCCATGCTTGATCCAAAATAGTTTTTTTTATGTCGAAAGGGCTACCATGAAATGCGGAGGGTTACCATGAAAGCTGGAGGTTTGCCATGAAATGCGTAGGGTTGCCATGGAAGGCGGGTTGTCATTAAAAACGGTGGGTTGCCACGAAAAGTTGAGGGTTGTCATGAAAAGCTGATTACCATCAAAGACGGAGGGTTGCCATTAAACAGGGAGGGCTGTCATAAAGGCAGGTTGCCAAAATAAAAACGGAGGGTTGCCATGAAAGGTGGAGGGCTGCCATGGAAGACGGGTTGCCATTTAAGACGGAGGGCTGCCATGAAAGGTGGAGGTCTGCCATGAGAGGCGAATTGCCATTAAAACGGACGGTTGTCATGAAAGGTGGAGGGCTGCCATGAAAGGCGGATTGCCATTAAAGACGGAGGGTTGCTATGAAAGATGGAGGGTTGCCATGTAAGGCGGATTGCCATGAAAGATGGAGGGCTGCCATAACAATTTGAGGGTCGGCATGAAAGGCGGGTTGTCGTTAAAGACGAAGGGTTGCCATGGCAGGCAGGTTGCCATTAAACAGGGAGGGTTGCCATGGAAGGTGGAGGACTGCCATGAAAGGCAGGTTGCTATTAAAGACGGAGGGTTGCCATGAAAGGTGGAGGGCTGCCATGAAAGGCGGGTTGCCATTAAAGGTGGAGGGTTGCCATGAAAGGTGGAGGGCTGTCATGAAAATTGGAGGGTCGCCATGAAAGGCGGGTTGCCATTAAAGACGGATGGTTGCCGAGAAAGGTGGATCGCTGCCATGAAAGGCGGATTGCCATTTAAGACGGAGGGTTGCCAGGAAAGATGGTGGACTGCCATGAAAGGTGGGTCTAAGGTCTTCTTTCTTCACCGCTAAAACTGGATGCGCCATAATTATATAACCTGTCATGGCGTTTAACCCCATTATGGTCCACCTAAATGAGCTTCGAGCATTTGTATCACGTGATTGTACATAAGAATTTATTAACACACACATATATATATATAGTCTTTTGCAAGTGGTATATCTATGGTGGTGTTCCCGTAGCCTTAGATAAGTGGTGTGGAAACAACACGCGATCTACGACTACGATACAACGACTCTACTTAATGTATCTTGAGGCTGACTTTGTTAGTGGCAATTATAGAACGTTTGAATTCTAGATTCGAAACTGATTTTTCCTCTTAATTTCCGGCCATGTGACACATTATTAACATGGTGTTCAAATGATAAAATATTAACTACGATATATACACATTCAAAGATATGCGCTTCATTTGTATTTACTTACCATGAGGTTCCTTTCTGGCCGGTAGTGACTGGAGTCGTCTGTCTTTATCTGCTGCAGCTTTAGGTCGGCTTTCTTGTTTTAGTGTTTTCAGAAACTGCGCGTGTTTGGCACGGGCGACATCATTTGGCATGCGCCCTCTCTTATTGTCGGTTGGGCGACCTTTTATAACACTGTTGTGGTCAATAGATCTGAAATAAGAGACAATAAATAGTGCATGATGATAATGTTAACATTAGTTTATACTCATTTACTTTAGCTCGATTGCGATGATCGCTCAGAGCTTATATGAACCGCTATTAAGTCCGCTTCCTGGTTAGAACCAGTACTGGGTGTTGTTTTTATGAGAGGCATCGGGTCGAGCTGGGATTCGAACCCGCAACCTCTGGCGTGAGAGGCCAATACTCTATCCATTACATTACCGCCCCGCTTATTGTTAACAGTTCTATCTATAAATATAGGTTACTGTTTATTGTTTATTATTAGAGTCAAACATGTTAATTGACGATGCTTCTTAAGGCAATTTTAGATTGCCACCACACAGTATTACTGTACAAATTCCACATGTGACAAACTCTTAGATATATTAGACGTACGCTGACAAATCATTAATATAAGAATCTTTTTAGCAAGCATCAAGCAAGGAAGCTACCTGGACATTTTACCACATTTTGTAAAACAAGACCGGTAGACGGATTAACAGCATCCAGCATTCAAATGTGCATTACATTATTTAGTCTTTGCTGTGTGGTTTTATGAAAGAAATATGATGCTTATCAAAAAAAGTACATAGCTAACATATTTGTTTTCGCACGTTGGTGTAACAAAAGGACAAGTAGTGCATTCGTAAACACACCTGTACATGCTGTAGTTCATTTTACACCAGAAAAGAGATATGCAAAAGCAGGTACACATAGAGGCAATGAAATAAAATTGCAACTATACATCAAACGACACGATTGCTCTCCTGCAACAGCTTCGTCTTATATTTCATTGTTAATCAATATTCTTAACATTAAACGTTTTCAAACATTCGACACAAAGATGTGCAAAATCAAATACCCGTATTCGTTTGCGAGACGATTTCAATAGACGCGGATTTACAACAATAACATTCGATTTATGAGTTAAAGTATACACAGAGAAAAGTGATGCTTACTTTGAATCCTTTGAAAGGAGAGCTCTTCGAACGGCAACCAGATACATTTCCACAAATTTTATATTATTATATCATCATTAGATTGTGCTTTATTCAGCCATGTTTTAAAGTATTTAAAATATTCCTATCAAACGCAATACGGGTCTCTCCACTTTTTGTAGTAGGGGTGATAGGTACATGGGATATTTTCAATTTATGAATCAGGAAGCGTTTAACAATTTGTTATCAATAGCTTTCCATATTTTGCTATGAATTATCATCTATACTTCACACCAATACAATTTCATCAGTTTTACGTTTTAAGCCTCTTCTTTCGTTGTATCCCGATCTACATGATCGATCCGTACTGTGAAACAATGTATTTTAATCATTTGCATGTTCAGATCGTTGAAGCATGGTTGCCAGGTTTGTTAATCGTGTATATGGTATAAGAGCCATATCTGATATAAACCAGCGCATCGGTCCCAAAAATGTCCACCAATTCAAGATTCAAATCGCTCCGAATCTTAATTAACATATTTTGTATTGTAACACTATAAATACATACAGTTTAATCAACATTTCATTATACAAGTATTAGTAATATTTAACAGCAGTATGGCACCGACCTACGCCAACGTAATATTGAAAAGATCATAAAACGTTTCTCGGGTAAGTAAAGTTTGTCTAGATCACTTGTAAAATGAAATAGAAAACAAATAAATATTCACTTAAGCGTTACAGAAAAACACGTTTTATATCATAATGAGACCTCCACGGCGGGTCGGTATGAGGGGGTTGTCTCAAAAATTCTTCACATTTCTGGCATGAATAATAACTAGTTACTTAAGAACAGATTAACTCAGATCCGAGCATGGGTCTTAGGTTTTCTTTATCAATAGAACTAAAATAATGCTATTGATAAACGACAATATTAATACACAATTAATGGTCCGGCGACTGTTGGTTATCAATTCAATTATTAACACCCTGCTATCATTCATTAGTCCACCCACTATTCGTGGAGTGCGTGGTGTAGTGTCAGAGCATCCGATCCTGGATCAAAGGGTAGCAGGTTCGATCCTTGAGTAAGACACTTTATACGTATACGCTCCATAATTGTTCTTCCACCAAGGAAGATTTTGAATGTGATTTTTTCTAAGTTGTAATTATTTGTTTCAGAATCGAATGTAAATAAATACGTTTAAAACAAAACTTTTAATATTTATTCATTCCACACGAATACCGTTAGATGTTGTCTGGATAGTGTTTGTAAAAATAGACCATAGTTTGTTAAATCACTGCGTTACAAAGGGACATACTGCTATCTAATTGATTCAAACCACACACCATCAGTTATATTGAATATGACTGAAAAATGTACAAAATGTTTTAGTATTTTCACTTAAAAAACATTCTAAACTATGGAGTTTCAAATAGAAATAAATGGGGTCTCGGATTTCTAAATAGTTTAACTTTGGTAGGTTCTAACAAGGAAATATATACAAGTCCTTGGTTCTGAAGATCGATTTTATGTAGGGGAAAAAATGGTTATTTTAAGACTGTGTTGTTCCTTTCAAATCTTATTTTAACTAAAAGAATATCAAACTGATGAATGATATCATATTTGAATCTCAGGACACAGTATTAAACTTAAGTAAATAATATTTCCAGCTACTTAATCACTACTTAATCACACAATATGTAGGATATTTCAACAAAAATGAATGTTGATCTCTCACTTATAGGTGTTGTGACGTATTGTTAACTTATTTTCATATTTCCAATTACCCTTATCTACCCTTATCTACCCTTATCTACCCTTATCTAAAGAGGAAAATGTTAACACTTAAAAGTAAACACTAAATAATAGTAAAGTAAACACTTAGAGATTTTATCAAAATTTAACGGATATTAATTTAATATTTTAAAGTCTTTATCGTATGATGCGGTAAACAATCTCGCCAACGAACGCATTCGATTGGGTTTTAATACTTAAATTGTTTTCGTAGGAATTATAAAATCGGATAACCCTTATAAAAGGTATGTTCATGTCAACTCGTTAATAATTTGGAATGACGCAGAGCATACACCCCCACCCCCACCCTAGAATCATCGATAATGTATATACGACTTACAGTTTAAACAGTGCAGACTTTAATTGAACCAGTCTTTCAGCTAATAACTGACTTCTCAAATAAGTTTCATGGACGAAGCTGGTGTCTAAGTGATGAGGGATGGTGAGTTAACGAGGTGGCAAAAATAAGAAAATAAAAAAACAACCAGAGACCCACACTCACTACGGCAGCATAACCATAATCAATGTACAGAATATTTGTAAAAAGTATAATTTATGCATGCATAATAAATAACATTGGGTCATGATATTGGAAGGACCAGTAGCACCGGGAATTTTAAACCTGGTTTTAAAGTCTTCGAACAAGACTATGAACTATGAATCGGGAGGAAAATCAAGACGACTTAACAATATGAGAATTAATAAAAAATAATTGCCTACATGATTAACTATAATTTAAGAAATGCAAACCTCATACAAAGCAAAGACAGTCGGACTTTGACAGTGTGTGTACCTGTCGTAACGAAGATGTCACATCTAAAACAGTAAGATTTCATATTAATATAAGAGGTAAATGTATAAAATATAAATACAAACTGTTTCATGAAAAAGTATTCCAAACGCACATTATTTCCAATTAAGTTGCTATTTTTCTTACAGTTTAATTCACTGTTCTTGAATTTGTTTGCCGGTATAAATAAATCAAACACATTCAGTTTACACAACAGGTGAAGTCAAATAGTTGATAGAAATCGAAAACGGTAATTGTTAAAACGACGCTCTGTAAATATCTGAAAATAAATATTTCAACTTCGGTGATACACATTTAATGTATGGTTAGTTATATTTTATTGATCTTGGGGGTAAACTTATTTTCAATCTAATAAAGAAAGGAAATGAAATCTGAAGACCGAGACATTTTGACAGAAAAAAAACTACGTACTTTATGGATTGCATAACTTTATTTGTAGTGCCTGTTTTCTATCGGTTAAATGAGAAAGTGCGCCTATGGGCGTTGATTGTAAAGTGCAATGACAAATCGTGTTAATTGTATATTGCGTACATTAAATAAGATGTCGAGTTTGATCTGCTTTGGGTTTTTTTATGTATTGCTCGTATCATAGCATTTAATCGATAGCACTCCCCTTTTGTGGTATATACGTTATTGAAACATGTTTTTTATTTCTAGATTTTATTTAAATTAGATGAATGAAATAGTTTTGATTCCCCAGTTTTAACATATAAACAGCTCAAAATACTGCATATGGTTATTTAAATTGATAATGTCGCGAAAACAGTATATACACGAAAGTATATGGTTTTTTCTATGTATTGGGTATGGCTATCATATGTTATGGTTGAATTTGTGACGTTGTGGTGCATACGTTCTTGCTACGTACCCTGTTTGCCATTTATTTTATTTTGTAGGTCAGGTTTACACGAGGTCGGAATAAATTTTCCATGTTAAACACAAATATATCATTTTTGTCACCGAGTTATTAATGACGCCGAATTCAGTACTCTTGCTAGATGGATATTTTTTTTATTATATTGATAGAAATCTTTTATAGATGCGTGATCATAATTTTATATAGTTCAGACAATACAATACGTACAAAAGTTCAAGCAATTAAATCATTGAACATAAATGTACGGACCGTTTACATTTGAAGAAGTGAAGTTGTATTGTTATTTTATTGGTGTTAAAAGGTTGATGACAATGTTCCCCAAATATTTCAGTCAGGTCACAGTGGAGTACAAGAATATAGAAAATAATTGATAGTTTTTTTTTTAATTAAAATCTATTTAATGCATTCAGTTCAATAAAACATGTCTTTGAATAAAATGTAAATTGTTTTGTATGTATTACACTATTTAACATATTTCATTTAATGCTATGAAATATATAAACCATTTTCAGTCATTAATGCTAATTTATTTTGGCTCGCTCATTGTATGTATGTATCACGGAGTGGGTGGATGAATAAGAATTACCAAAAAAGCGCGTTTACATTGTAGTTGTAACTCAAGTAGGTTTATTGATGGCTATCCAATGGCTTCATGTCAGAAAATTTGAAATTATTTTGATTAATTTAACAAAGACATTCATTTTATTCACGTAATTCTGTTTCTTAATAGCTTCTAAAACTCAAACGCGTTGACACTGTTTCCTTATTTTATTGCAATAGTACTGTTATTTTGTACATTAATTCAATATATTTTTTATGCACACATCTAATTCCATAATTTCCTAATTACGGAAATAAAAATACTCTTATCATACTGCATTAACAGGTACCTGTAAATTAACCGTTTTGTTTGTGTTTTTTTGTGTTTTTTATCGTCTGTTTGTTCGTTCGATCGTTCGCTCGCTCGCTTGTTTTTCTCATCTTTTTTCAACATTTAGCTCCCTAACCATCGTTTCTTGGATACCGCAAGGCAATTTATCAGTTCTACATAATCTTATCTCTGCTAGTCTGTTACTACTTCTGCACATTTTTAGAGTTGGGAGACTCATGGCCGTGAAATAAAATTAATAACCGATCATCACAGAAACTGTGGCCGTGTGGAGTTTCGGCTTAATATATGTATCGTTATCTCAATATCAGGCAAGGATTCATGCAACCAGCTAGGCGATGGTATACAAGGCTAACCAAGTAGTGGTACATTCAACCAACCCTAGTAATAGTGTGCAACAAATATCCGAGCCAAGTGTATATATATATTGCTAACCGAGTGGGTTATATACACTGTACAATAAATCCTAATAATAACATAAACATATATCTGAGGCGGGGATATGTGCTGTTAACCTAGTGGTTCTATATACAATAAATCTTAATAATAACATAAACATATATCTGAGGCGGGGATATGTGGTGTTAACCTACCAGTTCTATATAGATAAATCCTAATAATAACATGAACATATATCTGAGGCGAGGATATGTGGTATTAACCTAGCGGTTCTACATATAATACATCCTAATAAAAACAAGAACATATATCTGAGGCGAGGATATGTGGTGTTAACCTAGCGGTTCTACATACAATACATCCTAATAATAACATAAACATATATCTGAGGCGGAGATATGTGGTGTTAACCTAGCGGTTCTACATACAATACATCCTAATAATAACATAAGCATATACCTGAGGCGAGGATATGTGCTGTTAATCAAGTGGTTTTATATACAATACATCCTTATAATAACATAAACACATATTTGAGGCGGGGATATGTGCAGTTAACCTAGTGGTACTATATACAATACATCCTAATAATAACATAAACATATATCTGAGGCGAGGATATGTGCTTTTAACCTAGTGGTTCTATATACAATACATCCTAATAATCACATAAACATATATCTGAGGCGGAGATATGTGATGTTAACCTAGTGGTTCTATATACAATACATCCTAATAATCACATAAACATATATCTGAGGCGGAGATATGTGATGTTAACCTAGTGGTGCTATATACAATACATCCTAATAATAACATAAACATATATCTGAGGCGAGGATATGTGCTGTTAACCTAGTAGTGCTATATACAATCAAACTTAGTAAAAGCATAAACGTATATCAGATATATGTATTTCCTTTGCTAACCTAGCGATTCCAGGTAAAAACATATATCACAGATAAGTCTATGTGGAGTGATAGCGCAAATATGTATAGAAGGCAAACATATATTGCTAACCTAGTGATTCTTCATACAGCCAATTTCAAATAAAAGCACAAAGGGTAATTTCGCGTATGCGTATGAATCGTAAGATGCACGTGATAATACTTATTAACCTTCTTAATGTTGTTTATGAATGTGAACGTAAGTCCCTGTACCAGGGTTAAAACAAACTTACTTTCTTTCAAAATAATATGCCGTATAAGGAATTGTCACTGCCGGTTCAGCATCTTCTTGTGGAAACGAATTAGGTCCTGTTGAATTCCCTGTTGAAAGACTATCGCAGAACCTCGAACTAGCACGCGTGAAATTTCTCTTTTGAAACAGAACATTGTCAGGTGTTCGCTCGGAAATCTTCGGCTGTCTGTTATCCGACTTTGGGTACCAAGACCACGTATTAGTTGATGCCATAGTGTTCCTTTGAATGGATTTATTTCCTTTTCTACGAGTAGAATTAATATTGTTATTCAAACGGTTAAATTCAGTTATTGCATCAGTCAGGTCAAGTCCATCTTTATTGAAATCCTTGTCGCATTCTGTTGTTGTATTTAATTTTTCACGTTTGTGTATATTCGGTAGAAATCCAATTTTGCTCTTAAGATTAGGTTTATGGGAGGATAAGCCTGTATTACTTGACAACGAGTCTTTTTTAAAATATGTCTTACTTTTCTTCTCGGCAAAATTGATCTTTGAACTGTTATCTTTGTTTCCTCTTGCTGTCGATGACTTTTTGTTTATTTTGCGAGATTTCAGCTTAACTCTTCTGACACAAGATCGATGTACGGTATTTGAAATATCTGGCAGTGTTTGTGTGAGTTCCGTTGTCGGTGCCCAAGCGATACGTTTAACCTGCCTCTGGATACGTATGGGGTGTTTCTGACTTGTCTGACAGTATCTTCTCTGAGAAGATGCAGTAATTGAGTTTCTGTTTGGTCCGGTCGAAGAGTCATAGAAGTCCTTTCTTGGTTTGTTCGCAACGAGATCCTTAGTATTCCATGAATTATGGCGAAATAAAACATCTCTATTTTTTGCAAATTTCATTTGTTTTATTATCCAGATTAAATTATAACAATGAAAAAAAAAAGAAATTATTCTGTGTTAGTTTTATTTGTATGCTTATATCATAACGTTATCCGTTTGGCTTCAGTCATATCCATTTTCTTTAAGAATATAGTCATCCATTTTTTTTTAAATATTTGAAAAACAAACCATAAAAAATCTTTCATGTTCGCTTTCTTTTGGAAAATATCGCTATCAGTTAGCATGAATACACACTTTCTCAAGCATTACAGGCGATATTTTTCTTGTTTTCCGTTAAGAAACCCACAACCACTAATGGGTAAATGTCGCAATTAGGTAATTTCATCCAGGTTTGGTCTTTATTCGGTATTCATACATCGGTGAGTATAGGCTATTGTCAAAACATTTGAAAATTAAAGTTAAATTCTCATAGAAATGTGTTTAATAACTTAAAACTATTTTAAGTCCTCTGTATTTAATTTTAAATAATTTATCATAATATTGTCGTTACATATAATTGGTTTAACAATGAAAATAAACTATACTGTATAAAGATAGATTCAATGTTTTAAAGAAACGTTGGTTATTCACCTATTATGAAAACGTGCATATGAATTTTACATACATGTACAAATGCACGTTTTTTTAAAAGGGGATATTGGCGGGACTGGTGGGCATTAGCAGGGCAGAGGGTATTGGCGTGGTAGGGTATATTGGCGGGGCAGGATGGTATTGGTGGGACAGGAGGTTATTGGCGGAACCCGAGGGTATTGGCGTGGCAGGGCAATTGGCGGGAAAAGAGGGTTTTAACGGGACAAGAGGGTATTAACGGGACAGGGGATATTGGCGGGACAAACCAAACTTGTTGAAAACGATTTCACTGCAACAATAATGCATGAGAAAGTAGCGTTTTGAATGTAACGCCCATTAAAAGTAGATAAACAAACTGAATGGAGATCACAATTGAGGTCGTCATATTATTCTTAAACATTTAAAGAACTTAAGCCCTTTGAAATAGTCCGTCGTCTGATAAATATTTGTAAGAAAACCATGACAGATATTGGAAATAAACTGTTTCAAGTCATCTGATATTGACCTACTAAAAATCCAAAGACTATTTGTAGGATTTTGATGAGAAACATGAAAACATACATTGATTTTAATTTGATTTTCGGAACAAAAATATAATATAAAATTACACCGTATTGTCCATAAGAAGGAATCCCTTTCTGACGTTGCAAATAAGAGAGAAACTGTGTCTTCACCTCGAAAATAGTAACTTTTCATTCTTTAAATTCTCGTTAATGCCTTAGATTTTTCTTTTGAGTAAAGAATGGTTTGCACACATTAACTGCCAATCAGACATAATTGGAAACCGTATATTAGTATATATTCATGAGTTTATTAATGAGACTATTTATCTTATGCAACCTTGTTTGTGTCATATATATACAAAATATTTGAATAATTTGTATTTTTTTATTTTATGTTACGCGGTTTCTGTTCATAACACTAAAATCTTGGTTTTATCGTACAATTTTGTAAAAGCCACGAATATGTCCATCAAATGTTAAGTTAAAATCTTTTTTTTAAAAAATGACACAATATTCAATTAACTTGTCAATAACTTGTCAGTATTTTGATATTAGATACAGTAACTGCTGTATTCGGAATTAACATGTGTTTAGATTTGTCTTATTGTATCGATGTATCAACAACATTTGATTCTCACGGGTATGCTCTCATGGGCTCAGCTTTGATAACATGTCGATACAAGTTCTGATTAATGGAGGAAGCAGAGTATGCGAAGGTTAATTTTACTTTTAGATAACTAAAGTCTGAATGATTTGAAAGTAAAATCATTTTTCTCGATGAGTCATTTGTAAGCCCCGCAGTGATTGTCAGATAGTATTAGATAGCAAATAATCTTGCTGGGCTACCTTATCATTTACACGATTTCGTTTTATGATATGACAAAAAAAGCAAGAGCGCGGCTGTATACAACCATAAACGATGTTTAAGCTTCAAATAAGCAGTTTTGCTACCTGCCGGTGACCCATGACATCACTATATCGTTTTGAAAATACGACTTAGTGTTTTTAAGAATATGGGCATTTCTTTAGATTTTTTTTCTGTCATATTGATTAATGCTGATGACTGATAATTGCATTATTATATTGTGCCGTATATGGCCACTGATATTCGAAATAGGATAACTTACAAATAAGAGTTATTCCCCTTTCCAAAATAAAAAAAATAAAGGTATGCATGCATACAGAATTATTTAAATTACATTTGTATCACGTAGATTTATGTTTTTTATTACTTAAACTATTGTTGAGTATTTATATCTTTCCACATTGTCGTTGTTTTGAACCGCAAATTGAATGTTTTGTTTTAGCTTAATAAACATAAAATAACTAACCGATATTGCCTGATCTAAATATTATAGATTAACAGCATTGACCGACTTGATATTTTCGTACTTAATTCAATGCCTATATTCTGTTTGACTCGATGGCTGTTTACAAGTTGCGATCTTACATCGAATAGAACAATAAGGTCAATGTCATCTGATAAATTATTTGCCTTCCCGTTTGTTTTTTAGCCAAGTCAATTCATGTTAGACACGCATACGCGGATCCTGTAATTACCGATCAATCACGACTGAAATGTTAATCAGTCAATTAGTTGTTTACGTAAAAGATAAAAAAAAAATACATGGCCAACAGGAGAGTAGCATTAAAAGGACGCAGTCACCGCAACTGTTAATGTATGAGGTAGTCTATCCCAGAACCTGATATCTCACGAACTGGTGTATTTACCACCAATGAAAAAGCAGGGAATTATATGCCTGTCCCACAATTCATAGCAATTGAAAGCTTTCAGTTGAAATTACCAATCAACGTGCTCAAAAATGTCTTTCCCATCATTGCTATTTAACGGACCAAATCGAGAGAGCTGAGAGCATACATACAGAAGAAATAACAACAATGGTCACCGCATTCGAACGGAAACTGTAGAGCTCAATACATGCATACGTCATCTTGAAATATAACTAATACTGACGAGGTCTTAGGTTCGACCCTACCTTTGTTCGGACATGTTAAACGAGAATGTTTACCATGTAGACGTGGGGGCGGCGGTTCTAACAATAGATTTTGTGGTCGTTTTCGAACATCATATACGGCTTACAGGTATAACAGGGTTATGTGTATTATATTCCATTCCAAATAATTGATAAATGAAAAGAAAAAAAGAAATGCACATAATACGTTCATGCTCGGCACCCTGGACCGTCTACATTGTGTTTTGCTGTGTGGTGCCAACATATTCAAATTGAACTAATTCTTGTTTGTATCTTACTTAAAATGCAACATTTAAACGACATTCGATTCTTCATCATTTGGGCGTTTTAAGTTTATTGTCGTTAATTAAAAGTGATAGGATGTCCCTGAAAGAAGAAGAAGATCTCAAAGGACAAAGTAAACATAACAGAAAAAAGAACAATATCGTCAATAAAGTGAATTACTATTTATAACGTTTCAAAGGAAAATAGGCTAGTTGCTACCTTGGCACAGTTTTTTATGACAGCAACATTTTATTAATGTATTTTGTGTAGGGAATGCAGAGTTAACAGTGTATATGAAAAACAACAACAGTATACTTTAACTGTAACCCACGTTTTAATTGTATATTTATTCCTTACCCTGGTAGCCTCTTATAGTGTCCAAAGCAACAACCCAAACAAAGCGAGATGATTCCAATATATTTTGTGATAAAAAAATGTTTTACCATCGATAGAAATATTTCTGATTGATTTAGGAATACTGTTTCTCACCTTCGCATCGGTTCAGTTATTCTACTTTGAGATGTTATAACCTTTTTTTGATTAGTACCAAATGTGTGCTGTTTCTATAAATAGGTCAAAGCAATCAACAAAGTGAAATGAGGCGCTTTTCTGTTTTAACTGTAGTAACACTACTAACGAGTGACATTTGTTGACCAATGAAACACAGGTTCTTGAATCGGTACGAGATATATCAAGGTCATCAAAAGATATGACATTCAACTTACCGTTGCTGATTAGGGAGCATGGGTTAACACATATATAAACGATAGAACATATGGTCCTGGAGGGGGGGGGGGTGAACTAAAGTTATATCGATCTTGACTTACACCGTCTTACTAACAACCCAATCTACACCCAAGCTGGTAATCAATTAAACAAATATCCCATAATTCTATCAGTAAAATCATGAACGAAATATACAATATCATGTAATTATATCAGTATAATCTTGAACGAAATATACAATATCATGTACTCTTGAACGAAATATACAATATCATGTAATTCTATCAGTATAATCTTGAACGAAATATACAATATCATGTAATTGAATTTCATTCATTTTAACGTGTTCAAATTATAAATTTACAATTAACCACATTCCACAAATATATTTGACTTAACTTTTAGTCAGTCACAACCTGTAATTAAGCAGTTACCTATCGATAGATATTGACATAACAGTCATTCTAAAAATACATTTATGACTATCTTTAAAAGTTTCTAACATTTGCTTTAACATTCCAGATAATAGTAATTGATTTAAAACATAACTACACAAAATTATACTTCAGTTTATAATTACCAATACCATCCCCCACAACGTCTTGTTTATCGTAAACATAAATATTATTCTAATATCCAATACTTCGATACGTTCTTGTCAGCTCTTATTGGTGTCGTGTACTTTTACCTTAACAACACACATTAAGGGAAGTATGATTGTTGACAGAGGTATTTGAATTCATTATTGAAAGGCGACAATGTGTGTGATTGTACATCGTGCGATAAATATTTCACTATAGGTGTATTTCACGCATCCTTACTGCATACAGACCGATTATATCAATATCTCTTATTTTGGCAACGTCATGCGCAATAAAAGTTTGACCTGTTACAGGAGTGGTATACTGACATATATGAATTGTTTACTTTTTCACCTTATGATATAAGACTTAAATAGTATTTAATCTTCAATGCTCTTTCAAAGAAATATAGTTGAGAGAAGTCTGATTATTGACAACGGAATGGACGTCTCGGACAATGCGCTGGACAATATGGAAAATGCAATAGACGGTCTGAACAATTGACTGGACAATAGACTAGGCAATAAGTACCGGGGAGGTAGTGTGTTGGATAGGGTGCTGGCCGTTCGTGCTAGAGATTGTTATTATTATTATTATTATTATTATTATTATTATTATTATTATTATTATTATTATTATTATTATAAGCTCATGGAATGGACAGTGCGGAAAATTTACTGGACAATATAATGGACAATTTACACAATAAAATTAACAATATGTACAATGGACTAGATAATTTGGACAATGAACTGGTCAATGCAGACAATAAACTGGACAAATGCATTGCTCGATAAAACTTCTATAGCCCACTGCGACCACAATGCTCGTATGCTATACCGGAAACAATCATGATTAATTTTATTTATAAAAACGAACGACTAAATGAATAAACATTATTTGATGACGGAATGAATAAACGACTTAATGAATAAACATTAAACGATGACGGATGCAAATATATACATGAGTTGAAATGTGGTAATTCACCAGCAAGTAATATATATTTATATCTTTCCATAAACATTATTTCTCTTAATCTCATCTGAAATTAAATTCATGCAATGGAGACAAAAAACAGTTGATATAAGCCATGACATCGAGGTTCAAATAAACATACAAGTAGCAATTTTGATAATTCATAAATGAATATTATTTATATAGTGTCGTCAATAACAGTAAAAGTTATCATAATTATTAACATTCAAGTACATTCAAGTTAATTTCAAATAATAACATAAATGGATACATTGTATAACGACATTTGCTGTTTAAAAGGCCGTTACACTAATACTTCAAAACTCAATAACATTTACGTCATCTACCAGTTTAACAGCAAACGTGGTATTTGTATCAAATGCAATTCAATAAGGCACAGAACGAATCCAATACCCAAAATATACATGTTTAAAAAAAAGATATCAGACTGTATTTCATATTCATACGTCAATTTATTGCTTTTACCAATATAATAGCCAAACACTTTAAAACAATCTACTGTCGTAGAATTACCAAAAATTTATGTTATAGCTAAATGACTATCAGAATATCACACAAAAAAATTATGATTTTAATAATAAGTATATTTATTATATTGAGGTTCTCCATGGCCCAGTGGTCAAAGGCAATATTGTCTAAAAACCAACAAACCTCTCATCGCTGAGGTCGTGAGTCCGAACCCAGCTCGGTCCAAAACGTTATGTGACGGTGGTTCTATCCAGATCCATCAAAGGTCTTACTCCACCATTAAAACTGTATATGCCATACATAATCTGCCATGTGATGGAAATGACGTTAAACCCCATTCAAGAATGATTTATACGCTAAATGATACCTAGTCTTCCGGAAATAAATACTTTTTGTTTAATATAGTAAGAACTAATGTTGTTGGTGTAATTGTTGTTGTTATTATTATTATTATTGTTGTTGTTGTTTTGGTGGTTTTCATTGTTATTGTTATAAATATATATTATTATTGCTGTCGTGTTTTTAATGATGTTGGTATTGTTGTGGCTATTGATGTTGTACGTATGTCATATATGTTGACATGCTGTAAAGAACTTACCTCAGGCGGAATACTTTCCTATGCATATGTTGATAGTTATTAGACATTGCTAAGCGTATCCTCGTTTAAAACGTTGTTTCTCATCGAATATTTAAAATATTTACCATATGAATTCAATTAAAACAAGAGTTCCGCTGCTTTGACTCTTCATATCAGCTATATTTAATAATTTCCGAATAAAATATTCAGTTTGTTATCACGTGCAGAGATAGACGCCAATTGTAACAATTAAGTAAACACCTTTTCGACAACAATTCCATCTGTCTGTATTCTAAATATGTATATTAACCGATACTATTTTAAGAAAGAATTTGTGCGCTTTGAGAGAGAATCTGAAAATGTCGTACTTTAATATACGAATCAAATGTAATCAAAATATCTTGCTTGTGTAACCGCAAGTCCGGATCATTTACGCCAATCAAAATATTAAAACGTAATTAATAGTTATTTACGCCGTCATATACGGTAATTGTTTCTCTATTATCTGTGACTATAATCAATATTTCTGAAATAAGATCGAATGATATTTGATACGATACTATATAAAAATAATTATATTCACATGTGGAATTTGAATTGCTATAATTGAGTAAGAACATTAACTCGCTGGCTATACAATTATATTAAGTTTGATAATGGCATGTTGTTGTTTTCTTTTCAATGATATCTTGCAATAAAAATTGACATCTTGGTGATTTATGTCGCTTATTATTTTAACTAACTTTGAGTGTATAAAGGAAATACACACAAAAGGAATAATCTACCGTTCCATGCAAATAAAGAAAGTCGTTGCCCAGGTAATGGTTATATATGTCCCAAATGCAAGTGGCCGTTTCACTAACGTTCATGTTTTACAGAAATAACACGGATACATATTTGTGTGTTGAGCTTCGAAACATAGGGAGGCCGTCAGACCGATAGGCCATAGTGTCATAAATTGCTACGGAGGTAATGTAGATAAAACATCGCATGTGGTCTACAAAGTGTTTATTTCCTGGTTATGTGTGACTATAAACTAGTAAAGAATAAACTGTTTATTACTGGTATGAAACACTGAAGCCTTAACAGGGAACATGGCAACATAAATGAATATATATATAAATAGATAAGATCGAACCTCTGAAGTCGGACACATATTTTGTTTTCTTATTTATTTTGTGCAAAATCAGATAACAAGATCATCATTATGAAAGAATGATGTAAAATGCATAATTATATAGTTACAAAGTAGCTCACAAAGTAAACCACAAAGTAAACCACAAAGTAGCTCACAAAGTAGCTCACAAAGTAGCTCACAAAGTAGCTCACAAAGTAGACCACAAAGTAGCTTACAAAGTAGACCACAAAGTAGACCACAAAGTAGCTCACAAAGTAGACCACAAAGTAGCTCACAAAGTAGCTCACAAAGTAGACCACAAAGTAGACCACAAAGTAGCTCACAAAGTAGCTCACAAAGTAGCTCACAAAGTAGCTCACAAAGTAGACCACAAAGTAGCTCACAAAGTAGCTCACAAAGTAGCTCACAAAGTAGACCACAAAGTAGACCACAAAGTAGCTCACAAAGTAGCTCACAAAGTAGCTCACAAAGTAGACCACAAAGTAGCTCACAAAGTAGCTCACAAAGTAGACCACAAAGTAGACCACAAAACAAATGCCCGTCTCATTCTCAATTAAGATATCATTACTTGGACTAGTTTTATGATAATAGTCGATTTTCAAAAACCTAACTCAGCACACTTAAAACAAACCTCAAGATCAGTTACATCAACTAGAAAATTTAACCCAGAAAACATATACAAAGGTCCATAATTCCCCAAATTTGATACTAAAAATAGAAAGTTCAATACGAAAGAAAAGCAAAACATGAAATCTTATTTTATTATTTTTATTTTTAGTTGACAATTCCCTTAGATCGATGTTTTATATATATGTCTATCAATACAATCAATGAACTTTTCATTCTTTTATTAACGGTCACAATCGCCAAATCGATGTTTTATAAACAGCAATATCAGTATAAAAAATGCAAATTATATTTTTATTAATGTTGAACATTCCAAAGATCGATGTATGAAATATATAATACAAAAAAAGTACAAATCAATCTTACCGGACAATCTGAGTGTCACGTTCACCTCGCGTCTTAGCTTTATTGTCAGAATTTGATAAAGAAGATATTGTCACGCGTTCCATTTTTATACGCACATCCCTCAGAACTAACTTTTAAGTCCCGTTGTTAATTATCAATTAGAACCATCTTAAACTAATTTTACTATCAAGAACAAACGAAAATCAAAAACATCATTATAGACACTAAAGTACGTAAATGTAAAATCCCAAAACACTAATATCAATGTGTCCCCATTCTAAAAGTCAGTTAATGCCTTTAACCAGATAAAGGTAAGAGTTTCTACAAACATGATGTAAATCAGTATCTAAACATGAAGTTTTTGAAAGAAACTCTCCAAAATATTCAGTATAGCATTTGAATTTTATAATGTCAAATGTCAACAATCTTGGTCTTCAGCGGTATTTCTAAAATCCGAAATCCTACAAACGTTTAATTAATTCGTTGAAATGGAGTAAACACTCTTTAACATTTAAATATTTTGACATGGTTTCAATTGCAACGTGGACATTTTAATGTATTTAAATGTACTGTATTTAATTAAGAAAATCATTATAATACTGGTTAGAGATGCTTTAAAGTGCATTACATCTCCAAACTAATATTAAATGCTTTCTATTTTAGAATAATTACAAGATTATTAACTGAGAGTTGAGTGTTAATTGTATTTTTGAAAATTAACTAAATTATTTGATATTGAATAGTGTCTGTATATTTAAAATGATTTAGGCGCCTATTATATCGACGCGTGGTATCAATTCAGTAAAATGTTTGCACTTTTTTCAACGAAGGTGATATTACCTTTCTTCAATTTCGCGTTGTAAAGACAAGCCAACGAAGTCAATGACATGTTTGATTGAATTGATTGATTGATTGAATGTTTAGTGTCATTTTATGTCATCGAGGGCTAACAGACGATCAGTTAACCTAACCACAGTACTTGAGCACACTCCATCTCCGCAAGTAACTGATTACTTTCCCACTTGAATCAGCGGTGAGAGCCGAATGATAGTGGGACACAATGTCGTATGTCAATCATCACGAAAACTGTTGCCGGGCGGGGATTAGAACTCACGATCCCTTGATTGAAAGTCAGACGCGTTTCCGACTGAGCTTATTGGACCGGCATGACAGGTTTGAAGCTGGAACAATAAGGTTTTACTTCATGGGGTTTTAAAGTAATATAACTGTATACTTGTGATTTTCTCGACTGCACCAACCACAACCACTACCATCACTCCTGAGCAGTTCTTAGAAAAATGTGATATCCTTTCCATATAATCTATGATAACGTGTGTAAATCTGATATATTATCTGCTGTTTCAATAAAATACCATATATTGAGATGTGTCAAAAACTGTTTGTACGGATGTGGCTTCAGTCTCGTATTTTACTTGCTGGCCTGTTAATAATTTGTCATACTATCATTTTTAATTTTCGTTATTCATTATTCATTTATATCTTTTATTATTCATTATTCATTATTCATTATTCATTATTCATTATTCATTATTCATTTTCATTTTTAAAGTTCTATTTTAAATTGTCTTTATTAAATTTAGACATAGCCAACCTTTATTTCATTTTACATGTGAATGACTTTTTATTAACTGTTAGCCATAATGTTTGCAAAGACGAGTATCGTATAACTTCATATGGTATTTAGTTGAATATCTTGGAAATACTTTTTTATTCAAACTACAAACGTGTGGTTTTTCATAACATCCAAACAAAACCATTTCCCATACAAGTAATACTAATAACAATATTTCTATTGTCTCGGATTATAAGGTCGGAACTGTTTACAGAATAAAGAACCAGTCACGACCATATGCATCTAAACCATCGATTTGTGAAATCAACGAGCCATTTAATGTTATCTGCAAATCATTAAATGTCCAACTGCACTTAAATGATAGACTAGTATCATTGTGGTCGTAAAACAAGGATAGTTTTTTGTTATAACTGTAAATTATTACTATTCTGGTTTTTATACTAAGATTTTGACTTGATTTGTTCTTTTAATACATTTTCAATACTGATAAGGTAATGGAAAAGGAAAATATGTATTTAGTTATTTATTTAACAAAATAAATGACATGGATAAAGACCTCACGTATCAAACTTTGCAGATAAATACGTGTCTCACGAATCATATTTCTCAGAATTTAGCAAAATAAGCATGGGAAACCAAGTGCTGTGTTTAAAATAATTTAAACAATCAGCGTTTAGCTTGTATTAATTTATCTTAACTCCTTTGCGAAGTAAGCTAAGAGTTCATTAAACCAGCCGGAGATCGAACCAGACACCTCTGACTTAAGCGGCGATCACTCTATGCACTACACTACCGATCAGCGTTTGAGGTTTAATCAACTTGTGGACGATGAAGATGTGAAAATAAAATAGAGCTAACATAAAGAGTAAGATGATTGTTTGATCGTCAGTCAAAAAGTTACGATTTTTAACAACTAATTCACCTTGACTATACCGGTGTTTCAATTATCATATTATAAATAATAACTAAAAAAATGTTCGCATGTTAAAGACTTCGGTCCAAAGTTTGTGGTGATAACCGTCTTTAGCTAGGGGGTATTTGGCAATTAACGATTGTTTGTTGCAAAGATCTTAACTGTTAAGTGTCCTTTTTAAAGCGTCCAAGGGCAAATTGTACATAATAGCAAAGAAATAAAGGGAGAAAATAAAATTATTATAATCTGAATAGAAAAGATCGATATTCTGCATGTGTGTAACCATGAGGTCTATAAAAAATGTCTAAACATAAATAAATAGAATGTTGTTTATATCTGTATTCTGAATATGAAATCATTGTGAGAATATACAAAAAAGCAAAAGGTTGTTCAACTCTGTGTTTTTCTCAGGATAATGGCTTCTTTAGTAAATGTCCTACCTTCTATATGTGCTACTGAAGCCATTCTACGCTCAAAGAGAAATCTAATTAAGAAAATTCTGTCACTATTTTGTTCAATTAATCTGCCGCAATGGTTAGGGCTGTAAGAACTTGTAGCCCAACCCATTTGTTTATGTTATATTTGTAATTGTATGAATGGTTGTATGCATATGATGTACATAATACTATGCAATAAAATATGATTAAACCAAGCTGCTAACACTATATCCACTACACTACGATCTGCTTGAATCTAATTGAAATTCATATAATAACTTTTTCGTAAACAGTTTTTGGACCGAATTGGACTGGAATCAACGACCTCGGCAGTGAGAGTTAAGTGGTTAAATAATGTTGGAGTCATTCAGTTACGGATGACCATGTACACTGAATGAATAACGCAAACAAACCAATTACAAATGATGTTAGTAACAAAAGCAATACGTATATTGTCATATAATGAACTAATGTAACATAAGTGCCATTGCCAAGATGAAAGGATTATGTATGGAAATGTGTGTGATTTTACATTTAATGTCATAAAATGCGCCGATGAAAATCACTTTCCAATAAAAAATAAAATAAGTGTATTGCAAGCTTAAAAAACAAAGCAAAAAATAAAGCAGTTACCTGACGTGTACAAATTTGTCAAAATGGACGGTCTTTTGCTTATCGATACTGACCACGACCTTTTTTACGGGTGTCGGATACCCGTACTCTGTACCAGACCTGTGTTCTATAAATATATCATCAAGCCGCAAACTTCGGATACTTCCTCCGCGATGAAACTTTTTTAGTGGAGGTTTGTGACCAATTGGCGGAACTGGGATTTGGTCCGTGAGGTTCTTAGACGGTGAGGAAGATTCCTCATACCGAAGAAGGTCCAGTTTGCTGTACCTCACCATTACTGTACACTTCTTCGATTGTTGCGAGTGCATAAAGGTCGATTGTGCTTAGAATCACACACGCCCTGAATATAACAGTGGCGGTAAATAGTCGTCAAACAGTTACAGTGTATCGGCATCATCAGACGTCGGGGTACTACATGATGGACAGCAGTAAAACAAACTTTGCTGTACTTACAGTGTTAATATTAAAACAATATATACTTTATAGCATCGACTTCTAAGTACTGTTTTATTTTTCTGTGCACATGTGTTTGTGATGTCTATGCAAACAATATATAAAACTAAGGCATTTCCATTTTTTTCCGTTTTTTATGGTTTTGCACGTCCTCTGTTACTGCATTCGTAAATGCTATAATTGCACTCTCTTAAGCACGTATCAATGTTGAATTTTAAATATGTGTATATTGTATATATCAAACGTCGTCTCATCAATACAGCACTTCGTGTGTCACCATCTCACATCAATGTTATTCACGAAGTCAATCATATCATAGTTCCAGGTTATCAAATGTTCACATTTTTTTCCTGTGACTGATAAGACCACGACGACATTTTCCAATGTGCATCATGCTAGATTCGTCCGAAGCACCACTCGTGGTGACAAATGTTTTTTCTCTCCTTTAGTTCCCTTGATAGGTTTGCAGGTGCGACATCTAATCGTATTTTTTGTAAAAAATCAAATCGATTTTTTTTTAAAATAATTGTGTTATATTGAGATAATGTTCGTATAATTAATTAGATATAACACAAATGCAATAGTTGTGTATTGAATATAATTGTATTGATTTATATAGATATTTGCTGATTGTTTAGAATAATTTTGCAAAGTATTATTTTAAGTGTGTACGATAATTCATGGTTCAATATATCACCTGACCCTAAGACTCTGTTTACAGTGTTTGCCAATATTTGTACAATCCAACCAAGTTTACTAACCACTATGGCAGTATCAATGTTTCAATCGGTAATGACAGCCAAGCTAATCAAGGTTATCGCACATTTATTGTTTAAAGGTATGTACTCGTATGTATTAAACATTTGGTTAGCAGTTTCATATATCTCTAAACTGGCGTAGTACATAAAAAAATACTTAAAACTGTGATTATGATATTAAAATATTCTCCTTTTTGTCATTTGTCAACATTTTAAGCGTGTAAACTTTGTATTGCATAAGTAATGATTTTATTATTTTAATTATTTCAATAATTTTATATGACATACTGGATACTTATACAATTGTAAATTTTAACATTCCGATGGTGCATTTCTAAAAGAATATGCCTATTTCTGTATGAATTTGAATATATTTTTGCTGAAAATATGGCCAATGAATTTGATCGTTCGATTGTGGATTAAATTATAAAATTCACAGACTCGTGTTGACGAACTATTAATACATTCAGGTGACCGCTTATGAATGTTGAGTGGTGTATATCAAAGGACCTCATTGGAAATATGTCTCTTGTACTTTATTGAACTATCATAAATTGTATATAGTTTAATAAGATCAGGGGTCGTATTCACCAGTTATTCTTGAGAATATTCATAGACTTAAGCTTTAAAATCCAAATTTCAACCTTAGATATCTAGTTTACCATGACAGATAGGATAATTGTGAGAGATTATTTAGCTATATATAATAGGTGTCCCTACATGCTTACAAATTTTGACCTCAAGAAATGGTCTCTAAGTATGTTTTTAAAAATTCATTATTTAGTTCAAGTCTAAGAATATTCTTAAGAATGATTGGTGAATACCACCCCAGATTCATTATGCGAGTATTGTAAAGTCAAGGCAACTGTGAAGTTATATAAATAGCTATTTTTACCTTACTACCATATTTATTGCATTTTGTAAACTTATCTTGCATTAAAATTGAGCAAATAGTAGGGCATGTTTATTATACGTGTTTATACATCATCTAGAGAACTATAACGTAAAAAGAACATTTCATGTTTGCAGCCGTTCAGTGCACCGTAACTATATTATGGTAGCATAAAGATACAATATTTTATGTTATTTCCCTCATTCTTTATATCATTTTATTTCCTACTTTTAATTTTGGTATTTTCGATCAGCTTAAATTGTTGATGATTTATTTTATATAAATTGCTGTTATCATCTTTGTGCTAATGTTATTTGTAAATTGAAGGTGAGGGTCGTGACGAATGTTCCAAAATACTGCACAGGGCATTTGTGTGTGTGTATTCGCGAGCGCGTGTGTGTGCGAGTGTTCGTGAATGCGTGGGTGCGTTCATATGTGTGTATGTGAGCCTTAGGTGACATCTTTGTTAACCATTAAATATCGCTTATATATTTTTGTGTTTGGTCTTCGTTTCCTTAAAATGTTAAAAAAGAACGGTATTATATTCTGGCATCAGGCATAAAACATAAATATTTAGATATCGAGTTTTATATCTAAGCTATTATCAAAATCAAAATATTTATGGTTGAGTGTCTGTTGCTAGATAGAGTTACATTCCTTAATACATTAAGGAAGTGATGACGTCGAATGGTAGTATAACAGATGCATGTATGGTAAACTATATATACTCGATATACTGAAATAATAAATACAAGAAGATAGTTTTATATTTTATATCACGTGTTTAGTTTCCAGTATCTCGCGATAATGGATATAAAATAAAGCTATGGGCTTTTCCTGATTTTCGCAATATATGGAAGAAGTAAGACAATGGTGAGATGCTTCAATGCACACTAAAATATTCTATATCTATCACCATCTTATAACGTTGAAATGGTCGCACTTATTTTAATCAAACTTAAAACAAAGTTACAGTCTAGAAAAAAAAGCAATAGTAGACATGGTCATCACACATACGAATCTGAGGCTAACAGTTTTGGCAAACCGCCTCACTTTCATGAATATCAGAGCTGAGCGCTGTGCTCGAACTCCTGTCCTCGCTGCTGATTATGCTATATACAGCTATTTATTTATAAACATGACAGCGCAGATAGAACATTTGTGTTCGTAAACGACCTTGATTCAAATCTGCATGCGCAATTGTTAATACATATTATGCTTAAATAACATGCTAAATGGTAGCACATTGAGTTCTGTTTTGCTTTTATCCGCGTTTATAATATCCTGTTTACGGCAAACCCTTTGTATTGCAAAATGTTAATTATACAGGTAAATGTAAATGTGATTTATATACTATCTCATTATTGTCATTTAACACCCCAGAAAATGCAAATAAATATTGCTTGATACGAACAAAACCATTATAAATAACATTAAAGGGCCCGACGGAAATTGTTGTAAAAGTTCACTTTCATTAAACAAAATGTTAGAAAAGTGTTAAAAAATGTCACATATATTTGATTACATCAACATTCATTAGCGAGTTAGAAAAAAGCAAGGGAACTCACATGTGGTATTTCTAAAATGTTTTACGGTTTCAAAACTAGCGTATCGTCAGTAATTTTATTTAAAAGAATACTATTGCTAATATCCCCAATATGAAATGTTTAATGATCGTACTTTGAAATCGATATCTCCATATGTTTATAAGTTAAGATGTTAAATTAAGTTGATGGTCGAACATGAATAAAGACATTACAGCATTTCAATGTGTCCCTATAAATATATCTTAATCGAATAATAACAGACATAGACGTTACTTGATGCACGTATTGAAATATGCACTATTATTACAAAAATGTCAATAGCATATAATATTTCATTTAAATAAGATTTAAACATCTGCAATGTGGGTTGTCAAAAGATTGAGTGCAATTAGTGTCTACCTTAATCGTTTACTGTGTACGCCGTGTCTCGTGTATAACAATGAGTTTCTGAGTTATCTCCCTTGCTCTGTGCAGTATTTGGAATATTTATTTGAATAAATCATACATATGAAAAACCTGCCAGATCCTGCAAACCTTTGCCTGTTGGACAAAATGTCTAAAATCTAAATTTAGCATAAGGGTTATATTTTGTATATTTATTATAATTTTCATTTTAAATTACAGGGTTTAAAAGGTTTAAAATCTATTTTTGTCTCGCCGCGACGAAGGAGAGACGAGATTAAGGAGTTGCTTTTCCGTCGACGGCGACGGCGGCGGCTGCGGCGTCAAACATTTATATTTAGCTCCAACGTTAAGTTTTCGTTTTTACACTATTTCTCAACAAGTACAAGTGCTAGGACACTTATACTTGGATCATGGTTACAACTAACACCCTGCATCACATTATATACTGCAGATGCTGAGTGTCCCCTTTATTTCATGTTCCATTGACATTGTTTGATGCTGAATTTTGCATTTACCTCCAACGTTAAGTTTTTCATTTTTACACTATTTCTCAGTAAGGACTAGTGCTAAGACACTCATACTTGGATCATAGTTACAACTAACACCCTGCATTACATAATATAATGCAGATGCTGAGTACTTTTTTTTTTTTAATTTATTTATTTTAATTTTTATTTATTTTTTATTTTTTTGTTATTTTTATTATTTTTTTTGTTATTTTTTTTTTTAAATATGTTTACTTAGAAATATATATATATATATATTTAAAATATGTTTTACTTAGAAATACTGGTTAAAGTTATGTGTGCACCATCAAGTTCATATCTCAAAAATCAATGTATTTGTTCGAAACTTCACACAATACTTCCTAAAATATTTCTTGGTCATTAAACCTACTACATCAACCAAGTTAGATAACTGTTGCATGAATATAATATTTTAATTTTTTTTTTTTTTTGTATCTTAACGGTCAACGCGGACACGGCGAAACATATCATTCTTGTTTTTTTTTTATAAACATAACTGCTGCATGAGAGGGCAATATGAACGGTATCGTTGTATAGTTATTAATATTGCCTGGTTTACATACCAGCTCCAACAGTGTCATGGTTGTAAAGAATAGTATCAATTTGAATCATAGATAGATCTACTACTGTTGTGTGATACGATAATTGATATAAAAAACATCAAGATAGATGCCGGGTGTACTGAGTTTATCCACGGGGTGTACTGACATTGCAACACCACTCGTGTCTTCTCTAGCGCTGGTTTAAGCTCTTTTCATAAAAAACACTGAATGAACTCCAGGGAACCAGAAATGATAACGCTGAGTCAAAATAGAGGGCGTCATATAGCATGTAGACCTCACCGGTAGTCTTATGGTAGAGCATCGGCCTCGCATACGGAAGGTTGTGGGTTCGATCCACGGTCGGGTCATACCAAATATTTGGAAAATTGTTATAAAAGCTTACTCGCTTGGCGCTCAACATTTAGAGTATAGTCCTAGGTCTGGTTGGCCTGGTGTCAATATAATGTAACTTGATGGGGTAGCATACCACGTGCCTGTGGCATGATACTCCAATGTGGAATCCTTTGAATACAGCTTCACGTAGACAGTTTCGCGATATGACTGAGAAAGTGTTGAAAGATACGCCAAACACAATAAAACAACAACTACATAGCATATAAGACTGGTGTTGTGAAAGAATATAATACCTAACAAAAGGATAACTTATATACAATACATGTACATGAATGTTCACTCACTCTATCTATGTAATATTACATAATTCACACAGGGCATTTATAAGACCAATTATAAACTCATGTATATTATTCACATTGGCTCATAAAACCGCACACTTATTAATGTGACAATATTTGAATATTAATTAGTTTGAAAATTTATCGTCATTTTTCTGACTTAAATAAAAATAGATAAAAGTTAAAAGCAATTATATTTTTCAAAAGTCGGTTTGCATAATTGACAGTCATTTACGTCATTATGTGTGTATAATAAAAATCCCAATATAATTTAAAACGTCAATGCATACAATGACAAGGTCAGAAAAACAAACACTTAAGATTAATGTAGATCGAAAAAATATCACCGGTTGTGCATACAGGACTATCTTCAACGCATTTACTGTCATTTATAAATGTTCAAAATTATTTCCTAAGATAAGAAGTATGTTTAATTTAGAGTTTTTAAATGTATGGTTTTATCTTAATGGAAAATGAAATTAAAATTTGTGTTAAGTTTAGTTTAAGTTGTGTTAAGCTTTTGTACGTGAAAATGGTGACACATGCCGACGTTTCATTAATGTACGTTACTGCGAAATTAAAAAAGAAATATTATTTACAAGGTTTTGAAGTTTTATTGATGATGTTGACGAAACACTTAATCCATTTTTCCCCCGTAACTTTTTAGTTTTTAGTTCGTACATGTATTTATATTTTCCTTGTGATTGCATTGCCTGACGACTAGAGACATTAACATTGTGTATAACAAAAAACACATTTACACAAAAAGAATGGAGCAAACCACAAGATAGTTTATAAACTCTTGGTACGTCTCAGATCCAGGTATGCTTCGACTGCATACACAAATACACTATCAAGATACTCGTCTTTAAGGTCTCTTACCTCCTTTACATGGTAATATTATTCAGACAATAAAATTGGAGCTGTGTAAATCGGTTAGGCATTATTTTTGTTGAAAATGCATAATCCTGTCTATTTCAATGTGCATATGAGAACAGTGGAACATTTAATGATATCTGTCAAGTAATGAAGACATTGGGCAGTATTTGATAAATATTTTAAAGATACGTAGTGATACACTGCAACACATAGTCAGCATGGCCATTGTGAAAAAGTAATCTCGTCAATTATATGTTGTTTTTTGTTGTTTTTTTATATTTGGACAAACAGAGGAATATATATGGAAACAAGGCACTTTTAGAACCACTGGTAATGTGGTTGGTGTTCCAGAAGTGCATTTCTCTATATGTAGAACAGTACAATGTTGTGTTAAGAACAATCCAAGCAATATTATACAGCTCTGTCTATTTTCTTTGACAATATCAAACGCTTATAATTAGTTTCAAATACTTAGTTATTCCTTGTATTGAATCTGTCCATGGTCGTTATTTGCAAACCATTTCACATACAAAAAGTCTTCAATGATAACTGAAATGCAAATATTTGCCATTTGGTTACTTTAACACATTTACAAAGGCCTCAATAGCTTCAAAAGATATATCCGTTAAATGGGTAACAAGTTGTTATGTTTTAAATGTTATTTCAAATTATTGATGTCAAACGCATTCTCTTTGTAACTTCATACATGACACGTGCACGCGGTGGTTTTTATACCATCCGTGCTCTTTATTCGAGATGAAGGGACAAGATGACTGCATTTCCTAATTGAATTCTTCAATCATAACAACTTTAAAAACTCGTTAGATTAATAAAATGCTTCATTGAAACTGTCCATGGCATCATGCCTATCCATTTTCCAATCACATTTATTTATTTTATCTATTTTTTTTTAATTGATATAATCTATAATGTATATAGTACAAGCTCCTGTAATTTGTATAATGTATGTTGTGGGTCAATAGTTGGTTCATCGCGTAGGATCTTTTTAATCTTTGTAGATTTGCATACACATATCAGTTATCAAATTAGGAAATTCGATAGCAGATAAAAGCATTAAGGGCACATCCGTGTATCAGGTTTTAAGTACCCCAATACTGACCGTTCCAACACATTGACCAGTGGTGTCACTTCTGTACGAATAGTAACTGTACTTGATTATTTTATATAATGTTATGTTCCAACACGATGACCAGTGTTGTCACTTCTGCATGTATATAAACTGTACTTGATTATTTTTTATAATGTTATGTTCCAACACGATGGCCAGTGCTGTCACTTCTGTACGTATAGTAACTGTACTTGATTATTTTATATAATGTTATGTTTCAACACGATGACCAGTGTTGTCACTTCTGTACGTATAGTAACTGTACTTGATTATTTTTTATAATGTTATGTTCCAACACGATGATGTGCCGGGCCCGATTAGCTCAGAAGGTTACGCGTCTGACTATCAATCCAGGGGTCGTGAGTTCGAATCCCCCGCCCGGCAACAGTCTCCGTGATGATTGATATACGACATTGCGTCTCATTATCATTTGTCTCTCACCACTGATTCAAGTGGGAAAGTTATCAGTTACTTGCGGAGACGAGGTGTGCTCGAATACTGGTTAATCCCAGGAAACAGTGGTTAGGTTAACTGATCGTCTGTTAGCCCTCGATGGCATAAAAATGACGCTTAATATTCAATCAAACAATCAATCCAACACGATGACCAGTGTTGTCACTTCTGTACGTATAGTAACTGTACTTGATTATTTTATATAATGTTATGTTTCAACACGATGACCAGTGTTGTCACTTCTGTACGTATATTAACTGTACTTGATTATTTTATATAATGTTATGTTCCAACACGATGACCAGTGTTGTCACTTCTGCATGTGTATTAACTGTATTTGATTATTTTATATAATGTTATGTTCCAACACGATGACCAGTGTTGTCACTTCTGTACGTATAGTAACTGTACTTGATTGTTTTATATAATGATATGTTCCAACACGATGACCAGTGTTGTCACTTCTGCATGTATATAAACTGTACTTGATTATTTTATATAATAATATGTTTCAACACGATTACCAGTGTTGTCACTTCTGCATGTATATAAACTGTACTTGATTATTTTATATAATGATATGTTCCAACACGATTACCAGTGTTGGTACTTCTGCATGTATATAAACTGTACTTGATTATTTTATATAATGATATGTTCCAACACGATGACCAGTGTTGTCACTTCTGCATGTATATAAACTATACTTGATTATTTTATATAATGTTATGTTACAACACGATGACCAGTGTTGTCACTTCTGCGCGTATAGTAACTGTACTTGATTATTTCATATAATGTTATGTTTCAACACGATGACCAATGTTGTCACTTCTGCATGTATATAAACTGTACTTGATTATTTTATATAATGTTATGTTTCAACACGATGGCCAGTGTTGTCACTTCTGCATGTATATAAACTGTACTTGATTATTTTATATAATGTTATGTTACAACACGATGACCAGTGTTGTCACTTCTGCACGTATAGTAACTGTACTTGATTATTTCATATAATGTTATGTTTCAACATGTTGACCAGTGTTGTCACTTCTGCATGTATAAACTGTACTTGATTATTTCATATAATGTTATGTATCAACATGTTGACCAGTGTTGTCACTTCTGCATGTATATAAACTGTACTTGATTATTTTATATAATGTTATGTTACAACACGATGACCAGTGTTGTCACTTCTGCATGTATAAACTGTACTTGATTATTTCATATAATGTTATGTATCAACATGTTGACCAGTGTTGTCACTTCTGCACGTATAGTAACTGTACTTGATTATTTCATATAATGTTATGTTTCAACACGATGACCATTGTTGCCACCTCTGCATGTATATAAACTGTACTTGATTTTTTTATATATAATGTTATGTTTCAACACGATGACCATTGTTGCCACCTCTTTATGTATGTAAACTGTACTTGATTATTTTATGTAATGATATGTTCGTGTTCGTGTTTCCTTCAAATGCAATGTCTACATATTGGATATACACAATACGTTTTTATTTTGATACATTTTTAGTTGGTGTTGCTCTTCTGTGATTATTTTGGTTTTGCTTTTTTGCATGATATTCATTTGTTTCCTTATTGTATGAAAGTCTTTCTCTCTTTCTCTCTTTCTTTCTTTCTTTCTCTCTCTACCTATATAAATATCTTTCTCTCTCCCTCCCTCCTTCCATATATATATATATATATTAAATAAAGGGAGATAATTCAATTCACAACAACGGAATTTACGATTTTTGGGATCTTTTCAGATGCTCATTCACAATGCATGATATATATATATGGAGATTATTATTTGTGAATAACCAAGACATAAATGTACAGACTACGGCGAGTGCACCTAGCTACAATACAAACCATAGATACAATATCAAGGCCTCTGCCAAACCAATAAATTTGGCGTCGAGCACGACTTACATACTATGGAATTACATGCAACACATCTGGACAGGGTGGACAAATTTACATACATGAACTGATAAATTTATATGAGTAGGATCCAGTTACGGATGCATGACTACTCACATGCTATATAAAGGGCAGACAGATTTATAAACCCGTTGGATATTTAATTTCATAAAGGGAGATAATTGACTTCACAACAACGGAATTTACTATTTTTGGGATCTTTCAGATGCTCATTCACAATACATGATATATATATGGAGATAATCTGTATCTTTCTTTGATTAACACTCATTTCTCTGTTTAACTTGTTATTTTTCTATGTTTATTTCCTTTTCGATTAAAGTTTGAACCTTTGTATTGCCATAATGTTTATGTTAAACTGTAGGGGAGGGGCCGGATCTAATGTTAGCAGAACGTGTGGCCCGACCCCATTTCATAATATTGAAATAAAACTATTTTGGTTATTTTGAACTACCCCTCACTTTCAGGCATAATTCAGCACTTGCTGTGTCACCATGAACTGATTAATCTTTTAGCTGAAATTGTTTAAACAAAGTTCTCTAAAAGTAGGAGTGAGGGAGAAAAAAATTGTAATTTAAAGGCGGTGATGTGTTGTCGATATTTTAACCGTTTCTAATATGAAAACTGGTGTGTGTATCGTGGAAGGCTTATTCCGGAAAGCAAATGACAGTAATCCTTGAAAAGGAGACGCATTATAGATTAATGTAATTGTGACATTATGAATACTTGATGACTTAAATACGCTTTACAGCGGATCATTGATATTATCTACATTAAATAACAATCTCAAACATGAATATGCAAATAGAGTGTCAAAATAATGTCGTTGTTTTATAGCATAAATGTCTGTTTATAGCAATTATTATAAGAAGAGGCTAAAACTCTATTTTTTTCGCTATTATTATACAATATTATACCAGATATAAGTTTTAAAAAATAAATATCATAAATAAATGAATATTACAATAATAATCAATGATTGAAATATAAATCATTAATCATGAATTGGACACCATTTTAAAAAAGGCGTTTTCGCGAATATAAAAGTGAGAGCTTTTTATAGTTCAGCAAACATGATCCACTCTACAAGCGGCTGTCGAAGTGGAAGGACGTGTTTACCGGAGCTCCAGCCATCAAAGTGGGTCAAAACCGTATAAAATGATTACTTAAAATCAGTGTGAGCAGATGATGATGGTGATCGATGTACAACAACGGATGTCTTTGCATTGATGATTGGTGGAGACATCTATTTTAAAATATCATTGATTTTACGTTTTTAACGTGACCCTAGAAAGGATTGTTTCGACGCAAAAAAAATTAACCAGCAGATGTACAAACAGCTGTACAACAAATGGCAACCAGCATATCCATGACTAAACGGCGATGTACTCAACCAACGAGGAACCTTCAAGAAAATTAATCAACTACCTTCAAGAACCGATCAACTCGACGAATCTACTTAGACAATTCAACAACCGACATAGAAAATAAACGCCTTGTCCAGCCAATGGTGCAGCACCGGGAGAGGTAGCGATACTGCCGATGCTGTCCACTGTCTACTTATTCAGTCTATCCTGCTCGCCAAAATGACAATATTCAAAGCGCGAGGGTAAAGAAAAACTAACGACGACGATAGTTCAGCAAAGGACGGTTTACTTCTTCGTAATAAAGCAATAACATGTAGCTAGTTTCTTTCGACGCAAGCTGCAAGACGTCTGCTTGAGGTTTTCAGCGTCATAGTGTGCTTGAAACCTAGGAAGAGCTTATCTGCGTTGGTGGGGAGAGTGCACTGCGACAAAGATTCTTTCTAGCGATAGGCTTTTGGAAGGCTTGTGTTTGAAACTTGTAGGAATAATTATTGTGCTGGAACTGGGGATTGTTTCATGCACTTTAATTTAGTCTGGTGCTTTTAGTTTGAAACCGTTCTCAAACAATAACTTTATTTTCGTGCTAAAAACTTGGCTTTGTTTCATGCGCTTTTGTTTAGTTTGAAGACTAAGGTTTGAAACAGTCTTCAAACATAAAGGTGTTCTTTGATGCTGGAACTGAACAGTGTTCCAGATATACAGTTTTGGTTTGAGTTTGAAACAATTCTCAAACGTATGCTGTCCAGACACGTTGTCTGAACAGCTGGTCTCATTAAAATAGTGTTGAACAACAGTTAGTTCAACTCTACAGGGTTTGAAACATTATATTGTATATAGTTGATTGGTATGATCATTTGTCTGCATGATTTCTAAATATTAGAATCATTTTATTATCTTTATTTTGTTTGAAGTTTACTAATCGTGAGGCAAGAAGCCTGAGGAAAATTTATATATGATATAGTTTGAACAAAATTGTTTAACATAGTTTCAAGCTGGGCTGTTTCACAGCTTAATCCAGTGAAGACACAGTCGCTTTACAGAAGATCCCTTTTTTAGTTTAAGATACTCACCCAACATTTTGACAAAGAGAGACAAAGAAGAAGTGTATAAGTGATATTGCGTGATACCAGTTAGAAAACATCTATAAAGATGAACAACAGTAATGGCAAAATTGGTCAATTATGATGAACCGGATTAAGTATGCATGTATGTAACTGATACTTGTTATGTACATCCCGTGCCACACGTCTCGCTACACAGTCGCCCCTCTTTCACGTCTCACTACACAGTCGCCCCTCTTTCACGTCTCGCTACACAGTTGCGCCCCTCTTTCACGTCTCGCTACACAGTTGCGCCCCTCTTTAACATCTCGCTACACAGTTGCGCCCCTATTTTGTGTATCGCTACACAGTTGCGCCCCTCTTTCACGTCTCGCTACACAGTTGCGCCCCTCTTTTACGTCTCGCTACACAGTTGCGCCCCTATTTTGTGTATCGCTACACAGTTGCGCCCCTCTTCTACGTTTCGCTACACAATGGGCCCCTATTTTGTGTATCGCTACACAGCTGCGCCCCTATTTTACGTCTCGCTACACAGTTGCGCCCCTCTTTTATTTACGTCTCGCTACACAGTTGCGTCCCTCTTTTATGTCTAGCTACACAGTTGCGCCCCTCTTTTGTGTACCACCACACAGTTGCGCCCCTCTTTTACGTCTCGCTACACAGTTGCGCCCCTCTTTTATGTCTTGTTACAAAGTTGCGCCCCTCTTTTGTGTACCGCCACACAGTTGCGCCCCTCTTTTACGTCTCGCTACACAGTTGCGCCCCTCTTTTGTGTACCACCACACAGTTGCGCCCCTCTTTTATGTCTCGATACACAGTTGCGCCCCTCTTTTATGTCTCATTACAAAGTTGCGCCCCTCTTTTGTGTACCGCCACACAGTTGCGCCCCTCTTTTACGTCTCGCTACACAGTTGCGCCCCTCTTTTACGTCTCGCTACACAGTTGCGCCCTTCTTTTACGTCTCGCCACACAGTTGCGCCCCTCTTTTACGTCTCGCTACACAGTTGCGCCCCTCTTTTGTGTACTGCCACACAGTTGCGCCCCTCTTTTATGTCTCGCTACACAGTTGCGCCCCTCTTTTGTGTACCGCCACACAGTTGCGCCTCTCTTTTGCATCTCGCTACACAGTTGCGCCCCTCTTTTATGTCTTGTTACAAAGTTGTGTCCCTTTTTTAGAGACGGTAACACGATTCTTGCTCTAAAAATGTCTAATGTAATTTGGTTAAAATATCATTATGGACTAAACTTCGAAAAAAAGTGGAATATCGAAAAAGTCTGCCTGCCTGCCTGCCTGCCTGCCTGCCTGCCTGCCTGCCTGCCTGCCTGCCTGCCTGTCTGTCTGTCTGTCTGTCTGTCTGTCTGCAATTTCTGCAATTTTAAAGAAGTTTTTTGTTTCTTTTTAAACTGTTACACACAATTTAGATAATAAAGTAAATTTAAATTTATGCATTTCGGATAGGTCAAGAGGACCAAGATTGAAAACATAAACTAAATTGATCAAAGAAAGTCCAATAGCAAAATGCAATTTGCAAATACATGTTATATAAACATAACAGAGAATTATAAATTACGGAATCTTACTCAGCAAATAAATCAAAGAATCAGATTACCACGTGCAAACATAAAACACTGCCACCATGTCAGTTAAAGTGAACGTGTGTAAATATCGCTAAAAACATGCAAATGCAACTTACAATATCTGATAAAAGAGGTCCTTAAGAAACACACGATGTAACCAAGAGAAGAAATTTAATGTTGTCATACCACGACGTTGTGTACTTGAGACAGTATTCTAAGCGCTGCCTCGCTGTAATATCATGCCGCAAACACATGCCATGATACCCCACCCAGTCACATTATACTGACATCGGGCCAACCACCCCACCCAGTCACATTATACTGACATCGGGCCAACCACCCAACCCAGTCACATTAGACTGACATCGGGCCAACCACCCAGTAACATTATACTGACATCGGGCCAACCACCCCACCCAGTCACATTATACTGACATCGGGCCAACCACCAAGTCACATTATACTGACATCGGGCCAACCACCCAGTCACATTATACTGACATCGGGCCAACCACCCAGTCACAGTATACTGACATCGGGCCAACCACCCAGTCACATTATACTGACATCGGGCCAACCACCCCACCCAGTCACATTATACTGACATCCGGCCAACCACCCAACCCAGTCACATTAGACTGACATCGGGCCAACCACCCAGTAACATTATACTGACATCGGGCCAACCACCCCACCCAGTCACATTATACTGACATCGGGCCAACCACCCAGTCACATTATACTGACATCGGGCCAACCACCCAGTCACATTATACTGACATCGGGCCAACCACCCAATCACATTATACTGACATCGGGCCAACCACCCAGTCACATTATACTGACATCGGGCCAACCACCCAGTCACATTATACTGACATCGGGCCAACCACCCAATCACATTATACTGACATCGGGCCAACCACCCAGTCACATTATACTGACATCGGGCCAACCACCCAGTCACATTATACTGACATCGGGCCAACCACCCCACCCAGTCACATTATACTGACATCGGGCCAACCACCCCACCCAGTCACATTATACTGACATCGGGCCAACCACCAAGTCACATTATACTGACATCGGGCCAACCACCCAGTCACATTATACTGACATCGGGCCAACCACCCAATCACATTATACTGACATCGGGCCAACCACCCAGTCACATTATACTGACATCGGGCCAACCACCCAGTCACATTATACTGACATCGGGCCAACCACCCAGTCACATTATACTGACATCGGGCCAACCACCCAGTCACATTATACTGACATCGAGTCAACCACCCAATCACATTATACTGACATCGAGTCAACCACCCAGCCCAGTCACATTATACTGACATCGGGCCAACCACCCAGTCACATTATACTGACATCGGGCCAACCACCCAATCACATTATACTGACATTGAGTCAACCACCCAGTCACATTATATTGACATCGAGTCACCAGACCTAGAATCATCCTTTTAATTCTGAGCGTCAAGCGAGAATCTTCGAGTACAACATATTTCACGCCACCTAGTACCGCCTTACGCGTTTGTTTGTGTGTGTGATTTATATACACACACACATACATATATATATATATATATAGAGAGAGAGAGAGAGAGAGAGAGAGAGAGAGAGAGAGAGTGTATAGCAACAAGACTGAGTCGAAGTACCGTGTACCACACACACGAGAATCATAAAAACAAGAGATGAAACACAACTAGATGACTATCAGTTTGAAACGCTGCAGCGAAATATGTGATCCGTTTTATTATTGAAATAACAATATACATATAATGCAAAACTAATCATAAAATTGCAGCCCATGCTAGTTTCAATAATTGAATACAACGTCAAAGATACACTCAGGAAGTGCGAAAAAAATGAACCAGCAAAATAAAAACAATCAAGTTGAATCGATGTTTCATTATTAAAATCTAAATAAACAACATACGAGTGCACACTAAATATGTCCATGCATACGGAAGTAACGTTAATAATAAACACGTACAACGGCTTACCTTATATAAACATATTGGTCAAAGTGAACACATTTAGATTTCTTGTCTAATATTTCAACTTTGTTAATTCCGATGGGAAACACGCGACTTTCTTCCTCACTTTCTAGATGTATTTCCTCCAGATGCACGCTGTCATTTCTAATGAACCCGTCACCAATCGATGGTAAAATTTGCAAATTTGTCAAATTCTTGGTTCCCTGAACTGCATCGAATGCAAACCTTTTGTACATTGTCCTAACTTAGTGTTTAACAACTGACAAATACATGTAGGTATCTACTACATAGTTTTAGGTATCCATTTCAATTAACATTAGTAATCACCAAATTGAGCTGTTAATGCAACATTTACACTATTTAAAGAGCAGTGCTTTTAATTGGAGAAATACGAGCTAATAAAACATTTACGAGCTATTTTATCCTCTACATGCTACAATTGTTATTAAACATGCTTGCTGTCTTATTGGTATTATCAATCAGATAAATGATTTGATGGAAACTCGATAACAAATAGAACAACGGCTGGAATAGTTTAAGGTGTATTTGGGTTGATGACTGATACCCGGTTTATTGTAGATTGTCGGATTTAATACGCTGAGCTTATTTTGAGTAGATTTGGCTCGGACTAGACATACGTTTGATCTCTGTTTACCCCTCTATCCCACGAAAAGAAAACAAGCCAGATTCCAAATATTATATCTGCTGCATGTCAAAATAAAATTGTACGTTTAAATATTAAACTTAGAATAAATACGAGTAATATATGATTGTTTGAAAGCGTGCCAGTGCATGGTAAAATTAACTTAACTGCACTGTTTATTTAATTAAAAGGGAGACATTTTAATGTTGAATTACTTAATGCCTATGTAACCAATGAACGTACTCCCATGTGGAGATTGTTGACATTTTTGACAGCTAGTGGTGCCAAACTAAAAAATAGATAGGAATGAAAATATTTTTAAAATACAAGTTGACCTTTCCTTGGATTTTTTTATTGATAACGACTGATAAAAATACCCTTTTTGTCATATATGACAACCCGGATGCGAATTTTGTTGTCTATTTACCAGAGTTATAGAGATACAAAATTAAGGGTCTGCATTCACGCTGCATCATGTTTATACATGATATTGCAATGTGTCCCCTTAATATTTGATTTATACACATGATATTTTAGGTAGATTACGAAGTCCGTTTCCTGGGTAGAAAAAGAACTTATTCCATACTGAATGTTGTTTCTGACAAGCCTCAGACCGAGCCTGCGACCTCTGGCATGAGCGGCACTAGACCCCGCTTTTATTAACTTAATCACACAGACGATTGTCAAGTAAAAACAATGCTATCTAGATGTTATTTTGTTCATTGTTAATAAAGTGAATAATGAAATTAGTTATATAAAAACTGAACAATCACACACTTAAAGTTAACCCTTTACTCCATAGATACGCATTTTCCCACACCAATAACAGAAGGCATTTGAAAACAGTGCAGGAAGAGTTCAGATTGCTCGTAACGAGCAATCTGAACACTTCCTGCACTGTTTTCCACTCTGTCAGTTAATATAAAAATAATTCACTCAATAATTCAAAAGCCTTCTATATAAGTTGTCCAAACGTGCCTATATTAGAGGTGTCCAAAGGTGTCTATATGAAGTAAAGGGTTAATATACAATATCGTTTGTATCTATTTACATTATACAGGAAAGAAGTATCATTTTAAGCGCAGTCCGTTTTGTAGTACCTGCAATGTTGTGTCTATGAGGCAACTGAACAATTGGCGAAATCGACATTTCATGTTAGACAATACAGCATATGTGTTTTTTGTTTTGCACGGTGAATATTCAACAAAATCAAATGTTATACTCATTCGATAAGTTTGCTAATTGGTAGAATACAAAATCAAAAGGTTCACTATAATGTATTTATAAATATTCGATACTAACGAGTTCATAAATATCTCATGACTAAAACGATACAAACTATTCTAAGCCAGGCGCGAAGCATGACATACTCTGATACCCTGCTGAGTAACATTGGAAACCAAATCCTAAACATTGAAAAGGCTAAACAGTCGAGAGAAGCTATTGCAATATAACAGGTGGGGGTTAAAATAGGCACATAAAAAGTTTCGACATGAACTATTCTATGCAAAAAGCAACTGTGTCCACTGTGTCCTTTATGTTAAACATTGACCTAAGTTAGAGCGTGCAGTCTGGGTCGACTTTTCTCGATGTAAGTAAATAGTTTTTAAGTAATGTGTTCTAGCCAAATAAAGCATAAAATTTGAACAGAAGAAGTCACAATTTCTACTTCTATTTTTAAACATTTCCGCAGAGGAAGTTCCCCTTGACTCCCACCAGCGGAAGTGGAACCACCTTCGCACATCCTGAACTGAGTAACTTGCTAGTGAGTGTATGCAGAGACATTATTAACAATTAAGTCACTGGCTGATGTGAATAGAGTTGACATTGAACTACATAACCAACTAGACTATTTTACGGGGGAAAATACATTATTATCTTATGCCTGGCCTTTGTTTTTTTTTGCAACGCCATTGATTTTTTTCCAAATTTAAAACAATGTTAATTGTTAATCATCAAGTACAAATCTTCCAAAAGACAAATATGTGTTATGTCATGCCCACCTACCAAGGTTGGCCGCTCGTCAGGATAATTTTAATAGTAATAGTATTTTTGCTCTCGTAATCATGGCATGTGTTCGATCTATTTAAGTTGAGTGTATGATCATTTTATGATCAGAAAGAATTCATAATACCATATAATGTACATGGCCTTGCTATTTGTTTCCAGTATAGCATTTTAAAATAATTTTCTCGCTTGAAATGGAAATTAATAAACTGAGTCACGTGACTTCAATCTGAACGCCATTTTGATCCGTCATATAGGTCACATTCGATGAAGTATTCGTATTTTGTTACAGTGCACGCAAACATATTGTATCTCAATTCCAACCAAATACATAAATACCATTGTATATATTCCATCAATATTTTTTAAAAAAAAACACACACAAAAAGGAAGCTATGTATCAAACAGGAGTGCTAGAAAACCGACCGCATTTAAATATGCATTGTATTAAAGCACAAAGAGGCCAAACTATCTTAAATAGACGGTTTTGCCAAAATGGACATGCCTGGATGCACCAAAGATATCTATTCTCTCCATCGTTTTTTCATGCCGCTGAATAAATCTTCACTTTCTAAGTGTCTCTTTTTATTTGTAAGATTCCCCTTTCCTGGAAATGGAGTCGTTTTCCCAATCCTTGAAAGAACTTGCAAGTCTGTGAGAGTTTTTTTTCTACGACCATCAACAATATATTGCATTTTCAGTATTGACGACATTTTAACGTGTTACAAGTTGTATTAATTTGATTATTAAAATTTTAGCAAAAAAAAATTCACGCGCTCTAAAATCAGTCGGGCGACGTTAAAAATGTGCTTTAAACTTCGATTAACTTGGAGATGCGGTTTAACTTTGAGTAAGGCATTGAAGTTCTCTGCTCACCAGCAATCCAGTAAAGTTGAAAGAATTGTTGTGAACTTAACATCACTTAGAAGCGTTGTCAAGCCATCTAACGAAAATCTCTTTCATATATCCCTGTATGCCAGTCACCTCCAACATGTTATTGTTTCTAGGAATAGTCCCTAATATCGGTGGATGACAACAAATTTGCGCACGTATCCAAATCGCATTTCTTTTAACTGTGCTAGTAATATCAAGTAATGAATTCATAAACAATCCAAAAAGTAAAAGCTATGGCGTCGCGTACGGTTATGGTTCCTCTAGGCGTAATTCGACGTTAATGTTAAAATTGTATAAAATGTAATATGACGTTTTTATTTATGTATGTCGTATCATTTATTTTACGAGAAAATAGCCAATTATCGGGAAATCTAGTACTGCAATGAAATCATGATTTTCTGCGTATATATCAAATGGATCAAAACCAATGATATTACTGTACCTACGAAAACTACGAGAATACAGTATACCATGCACATAACTAGCGGCGTCCATAGGTTTTCGCCGTATTGAACGAACGTCAAACTGACGCAAATATTTGATAAAGAACATCGGAAATGCTTGATACGAGGTGTAAATGATTTTCCAAATTGTTCAATCTTTTGGGACACTAGCAGAAACTAAATTTACGCGTAAATATAATATTCAAAAGGTATTATTCTGTATTAAAAATATGGTAAATTTGGCCAACATATGAGGACAGAAGTTATTTTTTGGTAAAAAATTCTAAGGGGCGGCAAATCATAGAGAACATTTTAAAAACGAAATTTGTACCATTCAGAGCAAAGTGAATATATTTTATTCCACATAGGCATGTTGTACTGAAATTTAACTTTAGTTTGATATGATTTTAAAATTTATATGTTCGCGATTTTTTCTAATATTATTAAATTAATCAAATACGCTTCAGTTATTTCTTTCAAATAACGTTTGCGGACATCACCTTAAAAATGTAATATCTCATAATCGCAATATGAAAAATGTCATCAAGCACCATATAATAAAACAATGAACATATACAAACACATACTTAATACAATACTAACCATTATTTTTCATCTTGACAGTTCATCATGACTTTATTGACGAGTCGTTTGTTTTGGGGGACATTTAGCATATACGTAATGAACCGCGTGTTCCAGAATGGCCGTTAAGTTTGTTGTAATAAAACACACATGTCTGTAACCGGACACATGTACCATTCTCCAGTGAATAGACCTGATATCTGTCCTTTCGAGCCGTTTTTTAACATAACATTTCAGGCCGGGACCCGTGGTAGATGTTACGCCGGGACACGGGGAAAATGACGTTGAATGTGACTTATTATTAAATTACAATATATAGATCATATCAATAGCAAATTTTATATCTATCAACTAAAAATATCGTTCCACGATCTTTATTTTGATATATAGTAAGTATAATTCCATAAACGATCAAGTATTCGGGAACAGTTTTATATATTTCGGGTATTAGTTTTATAGCGCAAATACCATTACCGTGCGCGACGTCTATATAATTTGTATCAGAGCCAATGCAAATGTGCCAATTTTATCATTGACTATAAAAAAAAACATATCAACTGTATATATATTAAACCTACTCTGGAATGCGCAGTTCGAATACAAGATAAATGGTTTTTTTTATATATTAATAACAAGCACGACTGATATCTGACATTGACCATTTTGTTTGATGAAGGAAATATTGAACACTAAGCGTCATATGAAATGCAAATACATGTAGATATGTAGAAATCAAACAAAACAAAAAAAAGCCACAAGAAGTGTATTTGTTATTTGCTTTAAATCAGTGATAAATGTGTTTAATTAATCGTTGATATCTTAACAAACCTTAACATCTGGAAGCTAACTGAGTTCAACCAATGCGAATTGTTGAGAATATACGCATTGTATCGTTTGTGTTTTTACGTCCTTATCAGCGATACTTCAGTCATCTAATTACTATGGTTCTTCAGTATTCGAAGCGTTGCGACGCTAAAATATCATATCTCAGCCACCTAGTAACCCACTCAGTCAAATAAATTGTTATAGGTCACGTAAAACACAAAATGAAAGTTCGATTTGATGATACAACATTAATCTAATCTTTCTTGATATCAATCATTCAGTCAATGATAATTAAGAATTCTATAACACAAACTAGTACTCGTATCGTGATATCATATCAAATATTTATCTGGATGGTAACAAAAAGGAATTATTGGTATCGATAAATACTGAATAGATCGTAAATCGTCGCCAAATAAACGGTTTATGGATTGTAGCGCACAGTTCAAATATTCATGCTTGGTCCGATAACTCGTATGAGAGTCAAACTGGGGGTCGTTAGTTCGAACCCCCAGCCTCTATAATAATTGGTCATTAACATTGTTATATGACCATGAGTCTCACATCAAATCGGGGGTCGTGAGTTCGAATCCCCAGCCGGCCACAGTCTCTATAATAATTGGTCATTAACATTGTTTTGTGACCATGAGTCTCACATCAAATCGGGGGTCGTGAGTTCGAATCGCCATCCGGCCACAGTCTCTATAATAATTGGTCATTAACATTGTTTTATGACCATGAGTCTCACATCAAATCGGGGGTCGTGAGTTCGAATCGCCATCCGGCCACAGTCTCTATAATAATTGGTCATTAACATTGTTTTATGACCATGAGTCTCACATCAAATCGGGGGTCGTGAGTTCGAATCCCCAGGCGGCCACAATTTCTGAAATAATTGGTCATTAACATTGTTTTATGACCATAAGTCTCACATCAAATCGGGGGTCGTGAGTTCGAATCCCCAGCCGGCCACAGTCTCTATAATAATTGGTCATTAACATTGTAATATGACTATGAGTCTCACATCAAATCGGGGGTCTTGAGTTCGAATCCCCAGCCGGCCACAATCTCTATAATAATTGGTCATTAACATTGTAATATGACTATGAGTCTCACATCTTTGAATATATTTGGAAGTAGTCAGTGACTTGCCAAGATCAAATGTGTCTAGTTCCAGTTATAACCACCTACCGGAACCCAGATTTAAAATAAACAAAATATCCATCGTTTGACTTGTACACATTTTAGTACATACTTTAGTAAACTATTGTGGATACCAAAGACATATCCGTTCGTACATTTAATAGGGCATGGTATTTTAACATTTAATGGATTTTAGACAAAGTTTTCATCTTAAATAAACATTACTGTTCGCTGAGGAAACCAACGGTTAAATATTGAACAAATAGCACTGTGTTTTATAAAGGACATTAACTACCGTAAACAAACAAAAGAAAGGGGTTTTAAACACAGCAATTGTATACAGTGTACAGTTCAAACAGCTTAGTATCTTTACTGTGAAATCTACAGTCTTTTATCTCAGTGTTTGGCAAATATTTACTAAATCTAGACTAAGTAAATAAAAGAAGAAAAAATATTTTGTTAGACTTTTTTCGTATAAAAGTCAAACGTATTAGTGTGCACTGTAATGTATGGTATCTAACAGAATGTAGCGTGTTGGGTTGGTTCTTTGTTGTACTAATATGTCCAAGATATTACGATTGACGGTGTTACTATATTTCAAATATTTCTTTATTCTTTACTTATTTTTTTAATGGGGCTTAACGTCATTTTCAACACAGTTCATGTTATATACGGCATATCCGATTTGAAGGAATACCTCCGAATGAATCTGAGTAGAGCGACCGTCCTTCCGCAAGTAACTGGCAACTGTTCTCACATAAAGTTTTTGGAGCGAGCGGGACTCGATCTAACGATCTTCGCTGTGAGAGGTCAGTGATCTTGAGATGGCGCCTTAGAACATTCGATCACGGAGGATACTCTTTGATTCAAAAACGTGATAAAAGTGTGTGTAAGTGTGTTGAAAATGGCGTTAAGCCCCATTAAAAAATGTACTAGTGTGTATGATATATGTGCGTTTATGTGTCTGAGATACAATTTTACAGTTTCTCATCCCGATCTATGTAATACATACTACCTACTACAACTATTCAATATGTATAGTTTGTAATATGTTACTGCCATGTCTTAGCCTTTTGATTTAAAAATATTGTCAACGGCCAAAGGTATATGTTTGTTGAAAGTTTCCAATAAAATTGAATTGTTATTTTAACTTTTATACATCGAGTTGTATACTTGATCTCGTGGTGCCGCACTGACAAAAATCATTGGCGATTTCATGGAATTGTACCAAAAAGCATTGTCAAACAGTATCGTTGAGTATGAATATACCTGGTCTCACCAATTGTGTACCTTCCATTTGTGACGGTTAATATAACCTCTTTTAGTGACGGTAGAGATTACATCCCCACCCATTTAGTGACGGTAAGGGTTATCTCCCCTTAGTGACGGTAAGGATTATCTCCCCTTAGTGACGGTAAGGAGAATTCTTGCGTCAGGGAACTAGACCTTTGGTAAACGGGTAGTCATGGCTTTTTCCTACCAAGATGGTAAATATTTATCATATTCCTGTCTATGGGTGACATCATTGAAACCTCTATATGTATTTTGTCAGGTGAATATTAGGTGCATTTTAGTGAATATATGAAAGCTTTAAGATGCGGAAAAAGACCAATTTATGAAAACATAATCTAGTCGAACTGCTGTTTTTTCAAGGGTGTTTTGATGATTATCTTCAGAAATAATACACTTTCAGTTACAAGTGAACACGTTAAAATGCTTTAAAGGTAAAATTCTTTATACAGATAACAGTGAAAAATTAATTAGTGTGTGAGACGTACTCGTTCTATTTTGAAACGACCGATGATTGACCGCACACACGACTATTTATAAATCTAGCTAATAATAAACTCAAATAAAAGACATAACATTTCTTTATTGTGTACACGTATACGCATTCAATGAAGACTGGCCTCAAATCAATGCCGCCGAAAATAGAGTGCAATTCAATAATTATTGCTTAGATCAGATATATAGCAAGGCAATTATATATTTCAAAAGTACGGCGTGAGATCAAAAACATGATTTTTTTTTATTCATATAGTTAATTATATAGTAAACCCACCGTTCTAATGTACGATTTTGTTCACCCTCGCGCTATAAACAGGTATTGTGTTGTATATATGGCGCATTTTCACATAGCAAAACGTCTTAATTACATCTCACTGCTGTTTTCCCTATACGCGGTACAAAATGACACTTGCGGAAGAACGGTGCATGGTACAAATGTATTAGTAACTAGTTGAAAACAAAACGGTGTGTGGCTGCTCAGATTTATTATGTGTTTTTTTGTGTGTGGTGAAAATGGGCGTTATGCCTAACTACATGTAAACATATTGATATTACTGGGAGTTATAAACATGGACAGGGGGTGTATACAATGTACATAGAAGCTGCATGAAACAGAAGTGGTAAAGACGTTAATGTGTATAATCTTACTTTTGCAATGACCCTGGATCCGAATTAATTTCCGTCCAATCAGTGGCCCTTTCCCTCGCCGCGGCTCGTATTTTTTCTCTGCGGGAACTTATCCCGATTTTCTTCGGTACCTCACCAGTCGGCCGAGGATCGGAAGACCTTAGAGAGTATTCAAATTGAGCATTTATTGTCTTCTGATTTATATATCCAAGCATTTTGTTGCCTGTTTCTTTACGGGGAATTGTTTTCTGTATAGTTTTTGGTGGAGCGTTAAACGAAAACTTTTTTTTGGAATTATTTACATTGGTACCGTCACCATTTCTGTAATCGAGTTTTGTGGTTTTATATCCGTCATGGTATGAAACATTCTGTCTATTCTGTTCTGACTGCTCTGAACTTTTGGAAAACCGAACATGCCTATCATCTGGTGACTGGGGTGCTGACCCGAGATTATTGTTTTGGTCAACAGTATTGTTCAATTTTGTATCATTTACATTAACATCTGTTTTGTTCTTTCGTCGATTGCCTTTCCCCTGTCTGACATTTGCACCGTAACTTTTACTTTTATTATTTGTATGAGATCGTCTGGATTTATGTTCGTATGTAGAATCATCCGAGTCAGTTTCCACACCGGGGTCATATGACTTTGACCTATTCTTACATTTATTTGGCTTCTTTGGACTTTTTTCAACAGTAATTCGGTGATCATTCCCATCGATGTATTTGTGTTTTGTTTTTATTTTATTACTATGTTCATGAAAGTATGTCTTGCCATCAGACACAAGACTTCCGTTTCCGATTTGTGGCAGTGCAGACGTCATTGTTCTTTTGTTTCAACACAGATATATAATCACTGTCAACATCAATCTCAAATATCCATTATCATATCATGTTATTGATAGTTGTCTAAAACGACATGTCGTAAAATACAATTGTAAATTAAACAAATCATTAGCGTTTGTTATTGTTTTTGTTTTGTTTTTATAAAAAAAAATAATACCCACAAATGTACGCACACACGTCAAAAACCAGTTTAAATATAAAAAAAATCGAATAAAACATCCCTTTATTTATTTTTAGTTAGCAAATTATTCCCAAAAAAATTTAGGAGGACATTAAAAGTGACATCTTATTTCAATACATGTCCATGTGAAAAACGAAAACTATACATGTAAATGCTAATTAAATTGATTTCATTTCAAATTACAATAAAAAGACACCTCTATGGATAATAAAAATGTGTTTATATACCTTTTTAACGCATAATTTCCTCTTTAATCATATTACCACTATTACACAATTATATATATATATATATTGACACATGTTGTAATCCTTCTTTTACTCTCCGTTCACTATTCACCAATTTATCACAATGGGAACATAAATGATTTTCACAACAGACACTTTAGCTGAATTACAACGGAATTCTCTTTTCAATTCAATATCCAATTCATGAATATATATCCAATGTAACTTATCGATACTCTTGCCGAAATTTTACACCGGAATTTGCACCATAAAAAATAGAAAAATTAAAGTAAGTACAAAAGTGCATTTTTATATCCACAATGAATGCAAAAAAAACTTCATGAAATGATATATATGCACACGTGTCACTCAAGCCAAATTAAGTACACGTGAACGTCTTCATTACGACTTTTAACCCTTTTTGATACATGTCTAAGATCGCTGGCAAATATTTATCGCTGTTGTCAATGAGATATCACAGTTTGCGTGTTTAAACCTTCTTTTTTACTTATATTGAATTAATCCGCGTTTAACATTTAACCTTCATAGCGTATATACCGCGCTATTTATCTCGGTGCTCATTGTGTTTTGTTTCATTTAGTCTTTTTTAAAGAACAAAGTACAGTCTATTGAATAACTGTCGGATACTTAAGAGTTTATTCATGTAATACATTTCGTAGCTTTTTCAAAAAAAATCAGTATATAATAATGATCAGTTATGCACTAATCGGATAAACAATTTTTTTCTGTATTTAATCTTGAGATAAAATAAGCTTTGCATTATACTAAAGGAAAATAGAAAAAATAAAGTTAAGCGACAGTATTAAACGATTTCCAGACGTCCCATTTTATTTCAAAAAATAATATTCCACATAAAAAAAATACTTTACATATAACATTCGTTTCATTTGAAAAAGAATCTAATCTAACCAAAATGTCCATATTCATAAACACGCACACCTTTTAACGATATAAAATAAGTATATTTTGGTTTTTTATGTCTATCGTTTATTAACATTTAACAAAACCCCCTGCTGCAATAAAATTGAACACATATAAAGGTTGATAGCCAATACTTTTGCGGATCGTTATTTTGTATACAATGGTGACAATTTTATGAGGTTTAACTTCAAGACAATTTAGTTATTCATGGCAAATCCTTAAACGTGTACATACCGACCATGAAGCACTAAGGTATGCACTGAAACTTGATTTTTTTCAATAAAGTTTGTATTAAACTCTTGTACGCATTTGTGTTAATGTCGCACCTGCGTTTTTTAATGGGCTTTGACGCCACTCTCAACACATTTCAGGTTATATATACTTTATGGCAAGCGATTAGTGGTGGTGTTAGACCTCTGTAGATGCGTTACACCTCATTGGTGGAGGCAGACCTCAGTGGTGGATGTAGACCTCGGAGTCATGTATTAGATTATTTACCTTTACACTATTTGAACCAAACCGGGCTCGAACCCAAATCCTATGCGGTATGAAGAAAGTTGTCTTATACAACTGGTTTCCGCTTACCAGACAGGGAAATCCAGATCAAGAGAGTGCCGTGAGATAACAATATTTTAAAATCGCCCATGACTCTGTGCCGAATGGTCGAAGGCGTCGATCATACAGAAGCCAGGGGATCAAAACATCTTCTGTGAGAACGTTGGTAAGTTAATTGAGGAAGAACGGTGGTTCTACTAATATTCATGTATATACATATGGGGTCAACCTCCACCAATAAACTGGTTGCCATATACAACCTGTAATATAAACCCCGTTAAAATACGTTCTAGTATATCCTGTATTGCATCCTGTAAGTCGGCCCTAAGGTGTGGAGTCTATTTTATCATTATTTTTTTGGTCATGTTCAATATTGTGGTTAAATGATCAAACACCTGTATGGTTCGTCGGAGGGTGCCAAATGAGTGATAGTAAGAAAATCGGATCATTGTAGCTAACGGTGACAAATTGTGTTTTAGTTATGATAATAATATCATACAATTTGCCAAAACTGCAGTTCTGCAGTTATTAAGGTTCTGCGTGCGTTATTTGTTTATTTTTTTGTTGATGTTTTTCTTCGTTCTGCATGTTAATTTATTGTGTCTGTAGAATGAACCTGGTCTCTTCCTTGCTATTGGTGTGATATAACCTATGACAGTCGTAAAAGCAAAATGCATTCAATCACTGTTAAAATCCGCAGCGGTGGTTCAGACGTAAAGCTGCCTAGCAGATGAGTTTGGGAGTTACGTGCTTTTATACACTTCGACTACGTTATCACTGATCGGTGGGCAAATATGGAAACGCACAACCGTTATACATTGTACAGTTTTAACCCATCTTCTGTTTGATACTTTCCGATTCATCTATTTGTAAATATCTCTCTCTACATGTATATTTTCTACAGTTTTTTGTTCAACTTATAATCTTCATATCCATTTTTTTACGCGCACAAACTGCCTACGTGTATCGATGTGCTCGTAAAACACAATGCATTACTTAGGTAGTTCATTCATTAATTCGCGCGCTTGTTCTTTCGTTCTTGTTTTCTGAATATTTGTTAGGATGAATAGTTCATCATCATTCCACATCGTTTAGATTGAGTCTATTTGTATGGTCTTTGTGCCTTTTTTAACTTTTAAGGCGAACAGCGCATCTTATCATCGTTCCTGGGATCTGCTTGATGATTAAACGTCTTCTCCCTGCCAGTCACAGACTAGTCCCCACAGTCATTGTCCTAGAACAAAACCCATTACCAGTCATCACAAAGACTGCGACCGGGCGGGGATTCGAACTGGGGACCCCTGGATTGACAGCCAGGCGCGTTACCCACTGTGGTAGCTTATTATTTAGAAGAGGTGTTTATAAGAATTAACAGTTGTTGTTGCTGCTGTTGTTGTTGTATGGTGTTTAGCGTCGCTTTCAACAATTTTTCAGTCATATCGCGACGGTGTCTACTTGAGACAGTATTTTAAGCGCTGTCACACTGGAGTATCATGCTGCAGACACATGGTATGATACCCCACCCAGACACATTATACTGACACCGGGCCGACCAGACATAAAACTCTCATCTAAATGCTGAGCGTCAAGCGAGGAAGCTTCTAGTACCATTTTTAAAGTCTTTGGTATGACCCGGCCGGGGATTGAACCCACGACATTCCGCATGCGAGGCGGACGCTCTACCACTAGACCACGCCGCGGTCTAAGAATTAACAGACACTGACATCAAACATAGCAGACCTTATGCAGACCACTCATGATCTACATTGTTTCTGCAAATGGTCTAATTGATGTTCATTTTTCTGCAAATGGTCTAATTGATGTAAGCCGGGCCCGATTAGTTCAGTCGATTACGCATCTGACTATCAATCCAGGGGTCATGAGTTCGAATCCTCCGCCCGGCAACAGTCTCCGTGATGATTGATAAACGACATTGTGTCTCATTATCATTCGTCTCTCACCACTTATTCAAGTGGGAAAGTTATTAGTTACTTGCGGAAATGGGGTGTGCTCGAGTACTGGTTAATCCCAGGATACAGCGGTTAGGTTAATTGATCGTCTGTTAGCCCTTGATAGCATAAAATGACGCTAAATATTCAATCAATTAATCAATCAATCTAATTGATGTTAACAATAAGCTATGATTTAAACAAGTATTTATTATCACGAACCCTTATTAGTCTAGCACCATACTACACCGTAAAACTAGTTTATACTTTCTTTACAAGTTTTAAAATTGTTTCTAAAATTATTTCACCCCAAAAGATTTAAATACTCACCTTGTACGTTTTTATGTAAGATAATTGTTCAATTACTATACAAATACAAAGCTTGTTACTATATCCGTTCTAAAAAAAATTGTAAAAAAATGTATTAATGTTATTTTTCGCTCTTTTCAAAACTGAGAGCGATTTTTCCATAACGCATTAACTAGTATTTTCATAGTGATTATCTACGGGATCAAAGCTACTTATTGCTCAATGTAATGGCTGAACGACATCTAGGTGAAATAACAATCTAATTTTCGTACACTCATTGAGATATGTTTATATATAAACTACATACAATAAATTGTACATAGTCACCGGTGTGCCTATACATACATGCATTTGAAGGGTTTCTTTCTTAACATTAGAAACTACGTTAATTTTAGCGTGCGTATGCCCATGCATGTCGGTGTCTGTGGACGTAAGTGTACATGAATTTCTGCTTACTCGGATATCAGTATTTTTGTATTAAGAATTATGTCATTATACGACAGATAGGTGATACAATACCAAAGAGAAACAATATAATATCTGACAAATGATACATTTCCAGACTGTTGGAACAGTATCATAGAATGACGATACATTAACAAAGGAAGACAAAACAACCCAAAACCAGATGATAAAATACCACATACAGATACTTGAGTACCATATATAGATATACAGTATTATGTAATATTATTCAGTATGACATACAGACTAACCATTACCATACACAGATGGTATGGTGCAACATACAAATGATAAAGTACCACATACAGATAATACATTACCACAAACAGATTATACATTACTACATACAGATAATACAGTACCATACACAGATTATACAGTACCACATACAGATAATACAGTACCATATACAGATAATACAGTACCACATACAGATAATACATTACTACATACAGATAATACAGTACCATACACAGATAATACAGTACCACATACAGATAATACAGTACCACAAACAGATAATACAGTACCACATACAGATAACACAGTACCACATACAGATAATACAGTACCACATACAGATAATACATTATCACATACAGATAGTACAGTACCATATGCAGATAATACAGTACCACATACAGATAATACTGTACCACATACAGATGATACAGTACCATATACAGATAATACACTACCACATACAGATAATACAGTACCACATACAGATAATACAGTCCCAAATACAGATGATACAGTACCACAAACATATAAAAAAAAACTACCACATACAGATAATACATTACCACATACAGATAATACAGTACCATATACAGATAATACACTACCACATACAGATAATACATTACCACATACAGATAATACAGTCCCAAATACAGATGATACAGTACCACAAACATATAAAAAAAAACTACCACATACAGATAATACATTACCACATACAGATAATACAGTACCATATACAGATAATACACTACCACATACAGATAATACATTACCACATACATATAATACAGAACCACACACAGATAATACACTACCACATACAGATAATACATTACCACATACAGATAATACAGAACAGAACCACACACAGATAATACACTATCACATACATATAATACAGTACCACATACAGATAATACAGTACCATATACAGATAATACAGTACCATATACAGATAATATAGTACCACATACAGATAATACAGTACCACATACATTTAATACACTACCATATACAGATAATACAGTACCACATACATATAATACATTACCACATACAGATAATACAGTACCACATACAGATAATACAGTACCACATACATTTAATACACTACCATATACAGATAATACAGTACCACATACATATAATACATTACCACAAACAGATAATACAGTACCACATACAGATAATACACTACCACATGCATATAATACACTACCACATACAGATAATACTGTATCACATACATATAATACACTACCACATACAAATAGTACATTACCACATACATATAATAAATTACCACATACAGATAATACACTACCACATACATATAATACATTACCACATACAGATAATACAGTACCATATACATATAATACACTACCACATACATATAATACATTACCACATACAGATAATACAGAACCAAACACAGATAAAACACTACCACATACAGATAATACAGTACCACATACATATAATACACTACCACATACATATACTACACTACCACATACAGATAATACACTACCACATACAGATAATACACTACAATATACAGATAATAAAGTACCACATACTTATAATACATTACCACATACAGATGATACAGTACCACATACAGATTATACAGTTCCACATACAGATAAAACATTACGGCATACATATAATAAAGTACTACATACAGATAATACAGTACCACATACAGATAAAACACTACCACATACAGATAATACAGTACCATATACAGATAATATACTACCACATACAGATAATAAATTACCACATACAGATAATACAGAACCACACACAGATAATACAGTACCACATAAGATAATACAGTACCACATACAGATAAAACATTACTGCATACATATAATAAAGTACCACATACAGATAATACATTACCACATACAGATAATACAGTACGACATACAGATAATACATTACCATATACAGATGATACAGTACCACATACAGATGATATGGTACATCATATATATGATACAGAATCACATACAGATGATACAGACAATAAACTACACATAAAGCAATGATATACCACTTACATATACAAATGAATCTATACCAGAGACGGATGATATTATATCATAAATACAAATACCATAGGCAGTTTGTACAATACTAAAGAAAGACAATATAAGACCACAGACACAGAACATATGACACCATAGGCTTATGACATATGATACAATTAAAATATAATATACATCGATATATCAAATATGGCAAGTTGCTCCTTATTAAAGTTATCTGTACCATACTAGACTATACTATTATATCAATGTGCATGAATTAACTTGTCAATAAATGATTTTTTCTTTCAAACCTATGCTCGATAATGTGAACTATATAACAGAAAGCTGTCTGTTTGCACGTTACCAAGCTTTTGTAACGCACCAGTAAATTCTTATTGAATGAAATCTGCACTTCAATATTGTATGAGCTGTTTAATTAAAGTTATTTGAATGTCATTATGCCATTGATTATTGACATATAGAGGGATATTTCTGGAAATGATTGTCTTAATTAACCTCCCCTATACATCTTTGGTATTTTAAGATATTTTTTTTTTACACAAGCAAAACTAAAGCATTATTGAGTGATTTCACACATGCTTGTTATTTGTCTGGACCAAGATCATAGACTGTGGTCCAAAATGACTGTCCAAGGACCAAATAGATTTCTTTTAAATCAACCAATAATAAAGCATTATTAATTGAGTGATTTCATACGCGTTAGTTATTGGTCCGGACCCAGAACATAGACTGTGGTCCAAAAAGACTGTCCGAGGACCAAATAGATTTTTTTAAAACAACCAATAATAAAGCATTATTAATTGAATTATTTCATATGCGCTAGTTATTGGTCTGGACCAAGATCATAGACTGTGGTCTAAAACAACTGTCCAAGGACCAAATATGTTTCTTTTAAAACACCAAATAATAAAACATTATTAATTGAGTGATTTCATACGCGCTAGTTATTGGTCCAGACCAAGATCATAGACTGTGGTCCAAAACAACTGTCCAAGGACCAAATATGTTTCTTTTAAAACAACCAATAATAAAGCGTTATTAATTGAGTGGTTTCATACGCGCTAGTTATTGGTCCAGACCAAGATCATAGACTGTGGTCCAAAATGACTGTCCAAGGACCAAAAAGATTTCTTTTAAAACAACCAATAATAAAGCATTATTAATTGAATGATTTCATACGAGCAAGTTATTGGTCCGGACAAGATCATAGACTGTGGTCCAAAACAATTGTCCAAGGACCAAATAGATTTTATTAAAAAGTATTTAATGCCATTTTCACATATAGAATCACATATACTTTTCTACATAATGGATATACCATAGTCTCTACTTATTTATTTATATGAATGGTTATGTACATGCTTTTTTACATAATTGATGTTTTTAGTTTTAACTTATTTATTTTACTTTGGCTGTGAAACAAGTAATAACAACATAAAGATAAATAAAGATAAATAAAGATAATAGCTTAAACTGCTGTTTTATATAATGGCCTAAAAAAACAAAAACATTAAAATTAAACAAAAAAGAAAGAAAATGTTGACCCGTTTACATACAAATTCTCATCAATAGTATGAACTTAAAGTAATACGTTACCAGCCATTCTATGCATTCTACTAATTGAATTCAAGTGTAAATAAGTTGCGCCACTTTCAAAACAGTACTTCAATTAAAAGATAAAATAAATTACATCATTAAACGATCGATTTTAAGGCTGAAATTATGAATTATTAAACAAGATTCAATTGAAATAGGATATTCTATTCATGTGTGCACTTAAAATTCAATTTTATATTTAAATTATTTTCTATATTTTTATTGACTTAATATAAAATATTAATCATATAATAGACGTATGTGAAAATTAATCGAGACCAAATAAAAGATTATAAATTTGGACAAGCATTGAACCACACACCGATGAATAAATGCACATTGTCATCAACTGGTTTTTTTTCACTCCAGGGTGTCTCCAGCTCACATGATATTTTTTTGAGGACTATTCAAGGACTTTTTTATGTTTTTTTCACAAGTGTCAAGTAGAATTTTTAAGTAGATATGGAGGTTTCCTGAACTAGGTTGGTAACTGTGGCCAGGCAAAATCATCCAATGCTTTTATATACACACATTTGTTTCTACGAGATTGCAAATAGATCCATATAGTTGGGTTTTTTTACTTTTACTTTTACTTTTAAATTAGTTTTGCTTTTTTAAAATTCAGGCACCAATTCCTGGACAAAACACTTTTTAAAAATTCCAAAAGTTTTCAAAGAGTACCCAGAAATTTGATCACTTTATAACCTACACTACTTACACTTTATAACATATACTACTTACACTTGATAACATATACTACTCACACTTTATAACCTAGACAACTTACACTTTATAACCTACACTACTTGCACTTGATAACATATAATACTCACACTTTATAACCTACACTATTTACACTTTATAACCTGTACCACATACACATTATAACCTACACTACTTTCACTAAATAAACCACACTACTTATACTTTATAACATATAATACTCAAACTTTATAACCTACACTTCTTACACTTGATAACCTACACTACTTACACTTTATAACATATAATACTCACACTGTATAACATATACTTCTCACACTTTATAACCTACACTACTTACACTTTATAACATATAATACTCACACTGTATAACCTACACTACTTGCACTTAATAAACCACACTACTCACACTTTATAACCTACACTACTTACAAATGATAACATATAATACTCACACTTCATAACCTGCACTACTTACACTTAATCACATATACTACTTGCTCTTTATAACATGCACTACTTATACTTTATAACATATACTACTCACACTGTATAACATATACTTCTCACACTTTATAACCTACACTACTTACACTTTATAACATATAATACGCACACTGTATAACCTACACTACTTGCACTTAATAAACCCACTACTCACACTTTATAACCTACACTACTTACAAATGATAACATATAATACTCACACTTCATAACCTGCACTACTTACACTTAATCACATATACTACTTGCTCTTTATAACATGCACTACTTATACTTTATAACATATACTACTAACACTCTATAATCTACACTACTAACACTTTATAACATATACTACTTACATTGTATAACCTACACTACTTATACCTTATAGGCTTTATTACTTAACTTTATATAGTATGTTATTTATATATTAAAGGTCAATTCTTATCTATCCCCGATATCATAGACGAAAAAGACTGCAAGACTGATCGTTAAATGCATGTGTTAGGGCAATGATTGACTGATTGATTGATTGAATATTTAGCGTCATCTTTATGCCATTATGGGCTAACAGACGACAAGAGTATACATTCATTCAAAGCATTGCTTTTTTCAACTTCTGGAAAAATGTTAGTACACCACTTTTTCATTTCTGAAAGAAAGTAGGTACAGAATTGCAATATGAATTTTTCATGAAATCACTATAAATGGGTTTAATTCCATTTTTAACACATTTCGACTTATAAATGGCACATCGAGTTTATTGGTGGAGGAAGAAATCAGAATGAATCTGTGCAGAACTTCCTTCTGCAAGTTAATTAAATCAATACAAAATAAAAACTTCTATTTGATGTAATTTATTCAATATGTCTTCAAAAAGGTAATAAACTAAACAAGCATCCAAAAGCAAGAAATTGTACAAAAAGTACATAATAAAATCATATTTGAGTACATTAAATCATGAATACAAATAATACAAAATGTTTTTAATTATATTTGCTATAGTATAAATGTATCAGACAAACTAGCATGTATAAGTTTACAATTATACAAGGCACTTGGTGAAGATATGATTGTGACTTTTCCTTACTTGTGCCTTCAATTGTAAAATGTATATAATATCACAACAACATAATGGATCATAGGGAAAGGACAAATTGAAAAATGACACAAGTATATAAAACCTTCCCTTGAAACAGACTCTGTATATAAGAGAACCCCAACAGTCCCTTGTAATTTATTTCCAACAGAAATTTCAGATCTTTTTCAATTGCCTGATTTTAGAATATCTACTTTTAATACCCAGTGTTGCAAATTTTAACATAATTCCTTTCCAAAACATTTAAAATTTCAAATAAGAAGTTTTAAAAAAATACTTAGAAAAATAACAGCACAGTTATTTTAAAAAAAATTTATAACAAAATTATATAATACTTAATAGTTTTTACCATTGAAGGGAGACAATCCAATTGTGTTGCTTAACCAGCCTATTACAACATTCTACATGAATAACAAACTAGCAATCATAAAATAAACTAAATACCAACACAAAAACCTATATCACATGCACCAATGAGATTGCATTAGCAATTTTACATGTGATACAGTAAAAAGTATGTCAGACGGCTGCACATAATCTTATGAAGGTTCAATGTTAGAAATTTATCTGCAGCAATATATGGTTAAATAATGCTCATTCTTAACACAACTTTAATATGTTTTTTCAAAGTGTAAGGAATCTTGTACTGATGTGTAAGTCTAAACCTATTTATTGTCTTACATATATTACAATATATACTGTGCATATGTATATCTTGTATACCTAATACCGCAATATATCTATTACTGCGAATGCCGGTATAATAACAATCTGGGAAGACATGCGCAAAGCTCCAACTTCCGTTAGCGTCGGCATTTGTTTGCATTTCGTATCGGCAACTGTTTTTACTCAGTACACTTAAGTAACCTTATAAATGTTTAGTATTGATGCCATTCTTTACATGGTTGAAAAATGTTTAGACTCGCAGTATTAGGTATGACCAGTATAATATATCATACGATTATAGCCAAACGGGTTTATGTCACCAATTTCCCTCAACATTGGATACAGGGAATCCCTAAAATATTCTACTGATTATTAGTTGGACTCAAAAAGTATAAATTACTTCAAGATACATATTTACCCGCATTCAAGTTTGTCCTCAAAATACTCTGGTAAATGAGGGTAATAGTGAAAATCAAAAAATATAAACACTTTTGGTTTTAAATTAATTCCCAAATAAATTAATTACTTTATCAAAATATAAACAAATGTCAGACTGCTGTAATCTCGACTGCAGAGGTAACATGTTTCCCACTCTCTACGAGATCAATTGGCAAATATTAGTACAATAATTACCTTGTATCACAGTCATTTTATTTAGACAGTATGTTATGCACCTCTAAAACATTCAACTTTCAAAATGTGTTATTAATATAAATAACAGCTGTTGTACATGCCTATCTATAGAAATACAATTATGGACGCTACCTCTTGAAAAAGCATTTAGTTTCAATTTTAAATCTGTTTGATTTGAATATTTAACATCATTTATGATTTTTATGTGGGTTAACCAGTACTTAAGCAGACCCATTTCCCGAAGTAATTGCTAACTTTTCTTATTAAATCAGCGATAAGTGATGGATAATAATGAGATGAAAAGTAGTATATCAATCACGATGGGGACTATGGCCAGGCGGGGTTTCAAACTCATGACCCCTGGATTGATAGACAGGCGTGCTACCGACTGCATTAACCTGGTCCATTTTAAGTACCGGTAATCAAAATATTTCAAAATGCAGCTTTTAAAGATTTGTTTTTATTTAATAAAATCCATTTTTCTTTGCTCTAAATACATTATGTATGTACATATATCAGCACACTTTACACAAATACAGGCTTATGGAAAAATAATTTAATCTTTACAACTCCAAATTTTAGACAAAATATTTTCTTTTCTTCCATTTATATTGGAAAATGATTGAATACAAATTAAATTTTAGCATTCATCCACTACTGAAGTAGACTTTGCTCAACCAGCAAAATCATAGAAAAGCTTGATTAGATCACAGAAGCAGAATTATACCTATACTGTTATGCAAATACAATGTATAGCAAACCTGTGTAAGCAGACACCTCTATTAAGCAGCCACTTATCTCCAGCAGCCACATTTGCTATTTCCCATTCTATACTTTCAGAGCAAATTAACCTGTATTAAGCAACAAGCTGTCTAAAAAGGTCACTTTTTCTCCTTCCCTTGACTGGCTGTTTAAGACAGGTTTGTATATCAACTTTAACCTAACAACTAAAAAGAACTGTAAGGATTGCCATGTGTCCCTTTATAAAACACACAATTTCATTTTACACAAAAATTATATGAAAGGTCTTTATACTAAATGCTAAAACCATGTAACTAAATATGTCTTTTACTTAACAGATGTTTAAGACAGGTTAACACTAAAGACTAGTTCATTATTTGCACTATTCTTTAACAACTTTCCACACAGAGTTTTCTTGTCCATTTTGCACACGCCTGAATCTTCACATATAAACAGGTCAAGCTGTAGCTTCACTTCTGCCACATCTGTTGCGAGATCAGCCAGATCTCCGAGCTGCGTCAACATCTGGGTCAGATCCTGGGATAGGTCACCTTTTAGTTTACCTGCTCTGGTGCTAAGAAAGGTTTGAACTTGTTCTTCTGTAAAACAAACAAACAAGAAGGTCAAATTTTTAATTATAAAATCTGAATACAAGGACCTGAGTTGGGCCAGGTTAGTTCAATTAGTAGCGTGTCTGACAATCAGTCCAAAAGTTGTGAGTTTTAATCCCAAGTTGGCCACAGTCTCCATGATGATTGATATTGACATGGTTAGGTTAACTGGTTTACGATTGCTAATAAGCCCTTGATCGCATAAAATGATGCTAAAGATTTTATAAAAATACAATTACCCGAGTATGTGTTTATTTCAATACCTATGTGTTAATCTTCAATAAGATAAAAAGTTCAAAAAAATTTATCATATGTTTAGCTTAACTTTATATTAATGATACTATGCGGTTAACAGCTTCTGATGCTTGAAATGATTTTAGTTCAAGTCTACTCTGTTAATTATATATATAGAGATAGGATATTCAAACAGTTTACATTATCCCGGAATATACTTCATCATAACAATATTTCAAATTAAAAGATAACCTGTCAAAGCAATGAAGGGAAGTGATACTCAGATAATGCTCTAGGCCACTTGGCCATGGAGAACCAAATTCTGCAACAAAACCTTCTGTAAATACATGCCAAGATGTTATATACGTTTTCCTATTACAGAATAAACTTTTTTCTAAACAATATTTCCACTGAAAAGCAATACCAGACTATAGCAAGTGACAAAAGATTGAGTGGAGAAGATGTTAATGAACTAACCATCTGAATATAGTTTCCAGGAGTTTGGCGCCTCTTCATTCAGGTGTACACCTTTTGCTAACCCAATCACAAGTTTGACTACTATTCCATCTGTTGCCATTGTTGAGCTTCTCTCCGACACAGACTTGGACAACTCAGAGTTACTGGATGCTACTTCCTGTTCAGTTGGAAATATCAATGGAAGCTGAAATGATACATAGTAATTTTTAATTAACAGCCAGCATTAATCAACAGTTGTCGGAGGACAGCATGTCAATTTTTTTTAAACTTATCTAAAAAAAATAGCTATCATATGACTGAAACTGGACATTGATATGAGACAGGCTTTGAAAATCTAACCCAAATTTCTTAGTGAAGAAAGGGACAAATTCCAACAAAATGCAAGTGACGGTTAGGGCACTTGTCCCTCAAGTTTTTGTTTTAATACTTAACACACCAATTATTTTTCAATTAAATACTAAAAGCAAAAGTAATTTCCGAAAGCTGTCGAAAACATTTTCATTAAATTTTTAGGTATTATAAACGCAATAATACTGCCTAAACGTGAGAACACAATATCACACTTATATCCCTAATGGAAGTGAAAACAGTTTGGATTTTCCATTAATTTAAAATTAGTAATTACCCAGATGTAAACTTTCTGTAAACCAAATTTTCTAAATATCAAGAGACTATAATGCTACCGAAAGATATCACAATTGCCTCCTTCAGTCCTCTTAATACTGATGAAGCTATATGCGAGTCTCATTGATGTATGATATAATGGCTCATAGTTACTGAGATAAATGCTTGCTATAAAACTTAAACCGAACGCTGAAGTGGCCATTTTACCTAAAATTAAAAGTGAGTGACCCAAATTTCCCATTGAGTGCCCTTAATGGTGTCAAACAAACATATAAAGTTTTAATAATGTATAGATACCAGTTTCTGAGAGCTTGCAAATTTTGTAATTATAAAATGGCCTTAGATCAAAATTGGATAGTTTCACTTCTCCTCATAAAGACGAGTCCACTCACATAAGAAGTTTAATTGATGTAAAAGCTAATAATTACTGAAGTATGAGCTTACTGAAAAAAGCAACAAATTTTGTAAGTAAATATGAAACAAAATAAACCAAATTCTGCCTAAAATCAAAATGGAGTTATCCCATTTGTCCATTTGCATCCCTTGAATGGTAGTGAAGTTTTATCAATGATCTATAAACTTTAACCAAATTTTCTAAGTATAAGAGGAACCATAATTCTGCCTCAAGTCAAAATGGAGTAATTCTACTTATTCCCTTGAATTCCCTTTGTGTTTGTGAACACTCACATGAAATTTCATTGGTGCATAGGTAGTGGTTACAAATTCTCACAAATACATTTGTTTGCTAGGTTCGAATCCTGGATAGGGCACCCTGGATTGGGTATGGTAATTGCTTCATAATCATCTGTACGATCATAATAATGTGTGCAATTATAATTCATAAGTTGTTCAATTATAATTCACAATAATGAGTGCAATTATAATTCATAATCAGATGTGCAATTAGAATTCATAATAAAGGGTATTAATAATATCACCATACGCTGATTGTGATAACCTTTACACAATTAACACAATCATTTTAAACAGAATTTGATATAAAGATAAGCCAATTCTTTACTTCACATTGCTTCAATCAATAGAAGGACCAAGGCATAAGCTACTATCTCCACTCTACACTCAAGGTGAAAGTAAATAATTTCTTGAATACATGTGTAATTGACCATTAAATGTCAAAAGAAAACATATGGACAAAGCCTGTAACTTACTTTCACTGCTCCACACCTGTAAGCCAAATATCCAGACTATTCCATTGACATAGATTTGTGATATGTAAATATACAACCCAGTTTCCCAATCTATTGAGTAAGTGACCATAATAGCTATTGCTGAACTGTATGACCTTAAGCTCTTCACCTGTTTAGTTAACATGTCCAATATCTGAAGTATTGGATTATTTTATTGATATTGCCAGCAAAGAATATATATAAAGGGAGATAATGCTTACAGTACCAATTTTCAATGCAAGTAAGAGTGATTTCCCTTGAACATCTGGGCAATAATTCCTTTTTTCAGAGAGAAAAAGGAGGGAGAGAAATATTGACAAAGAATACAAAGAGAGTGGTACAATCAGAATAACCTGTTTTTGAGGGATTTTTGGATACATTTTCCATATTGTTGGTGAGTTGGTAAATCATGATTTTAATTATAGCATTTACAATCTTAGGGGTTGGGGTAGGTATTCTGGTGCTATAACGGGGTGAGGTTTGAGCCGGTTCTAGTGTCAGATATTTGTAAGACAAAAAAAGGTAGATGTAAGGTCAAATATAGTAAAAGATAGTGAAACAAAAGTGAGTGAGTGAGTGAGTGAGTGAGTGAGTGAGTGAGAGAGAGAGAGAGAGAGAGAGAGAGAGAGAGAGAGAGAGAGAGAGAGAGAGAACGAGAGAGAGAGGGAGAGAGAGAGAGAGAGACTGGGAAAAAGATAGCAATATGCCAAATATGAGTCACATACTTACACTATAGATATACTGAGATTCCACCTCAAGCACTTTTATATCATGATTGTTTGTGTCAGCAATATAAACCCTTTTATGCTTCATGTCTGTACAAATGCCCCCAGGCTCATTTAACTCCCTTTGTAGTAAGTTACCTCCCTTGTTGGCACCTGGTTTACCAGTTCCCATTAAAGTCTGACACATTCTAGTTGGTACGTCAACAGTCTTGATCTGTTAAAAAGAGTAGTCATTGTAACTTCAGGGTTTTTTTTATAAAAAATTTGCAGATCATCTATGTCAAATGCTGATCCTGTAATGTGGACATGGCCGCACGTACATATTGCTTGTATCGTCCCATTAGAGCAATAAAATACCATGTGTATATGAAATAAGCAGGCACTTGGTACATTTTTGCACCAATGGGGCGATATATATTGTATAACTAGTTTTATTGGTAGGGGAAGCTCTCTTGATTTATCTGAGTGCACCGCCATAATTCCGCAAATAACTGGCAAACTTTCTACCTCACAGTTTTTGGACCGAGTCGGGCTCGGACCAATGACCTTAGATATGAGAGGTAAAGGTCTTTAAAAGGTAGTGCTTTAGACCACTTGGCCACAGAGGACCCAAATGAAAAAAGAACATTCATTTTAAAGAAATCATTACCATTTTTTCTATATTTGATACAACCGAGACAATTCACAATGAAACTTTATAATCATTATATCAAAAGTAGTAATCAAACCTGGAAATATAAATCTTCTATTTTAAATGATCAATTTCGTCTTTTTCGTGTGACACATCACCTTCATCCTTAATTTTTTGTTGGGAAGGATCAATATTTTAATGTGGGATAACTTGTGGCCCAACCCTTTTGCTATTTAACGCAAACAACAAAGCAAAAAAATATGTTTAAAGTACAGTTTTTGTACACATAACTCTTAAATGATAGAAAACATTCACAACCCACAATGTAAAATAACACTTACTTTATGATTATATGAATCAGCAACTAGTAGTGGACCATCTTCTGTTACCATGGTAACACCAAGAGGATGCTGTAGTTTAGCTTTAGTTCCTTTGTCATCAACATCTCCATAAGCAAATAAATTCTGTAATAGACAATAATACACTAGTAAATGTGTATTATATTTTAGAAATGTGTCTGCCAACATGAATGTCCCATAATATTGATTGAAACCCAATTTTTAACTGAAAATTAATTCGAAAAGGGGCAATAACTCTGGTTTTATACATAGATTCCCTCAGAAGTTATTGATTGGAAGTCAATGTGTTACCTCCAGGGGTAACACTTAGTCCCCCTTCACCAATCTTCGAATGCTGACAGCGTAAAAACTAAGAAACTGAAGTGTAAACTTCACCTTTTCACTTTGATGTGTAAATGAACACAAGCAATCTGAACACTTCCTGCACTGTTTTTCACTCTGTCAGTTAATATAAAAATAATTCCTCCAATAATTCAAAAGCCTTCTATATAAGGTGTCCAAAGGTGTCTATATTAGGTGTCCAAAGGCGTCTTTATGAAGTAAAGGGTTAAACAGCTAAGCTATTAAGCGATATTAAGTGGTCGTGTAGTAGATAGAGTGTTAACAAGTACTTAAGCACATCTATCTCTATAAGTAACTGATAACTTTCCCACTTATATCGACAGTTAGAGAAGACTGACAATGAGAAGCAATGTCATGTGTCAATGTCATATAATAATCATCACAGAGACTATGGCCGGGCAGGGATTCATACTCACTACCCCAGGATTGATATGCTACTGAGTGAGCGAACTGGACCCAGCATTATGCAATCAGCAGTTACAAACCCATATTAGTGTCCAGTCATCGTGTTGTTAGCCAGGCAGCAATGTGGTCACCTGATTATTAGCTTATAAGGCCAACCTGACACTTTGTCAGATGAAATTTTAACCTTTTTTGCCGGTTTCCACACACACCATGATTTCTTCATGGCTGCAAGATACTGTAACTAGGCAACACATTCCCTTCTCATCAAAGTAACCAATGCTAATATCTAGTACTGATATTGGGTGCATTCATTTCAGCCTGTCTGCATTTGTTTCTTTCAGTTTATATCCTTCCAAAATTAAATTATTATACAATTGTGTAATTATATAGCAAACATTTCCTTTACCCTTGGGTCAATATCTCCTCCAGCTACGTTCTTCACGGCTCCATCCTTCAGACTTATGCACCTCACAGAAGAACTTTCACTGTCAGCCACACTGTAATATACACATAAGCTTGTCTTAATCTAACATTCAGACAAGAGTGTCTATTTGTTCAGATGGTTTACATGATTTACATGTAGGTTAGAAGAAGGATGTTTAAACTGGGGCTCGGTAGCTTGTTTCACTAACGCTCATTTATGACTCTCTTAGGTAACAATGTTAAGAAATTCATTAAGGATTTCAATAATGGAATCATTAAAACTTTTTTTGTTAATATTTTCAAGAAATTTCACACCAACTTTGCATTAGTTGTCTTTAAAGTTTTAGATTTTCAAAGGTTAGATGGATGGGAGGCAAGATAAATAAATAAAAAAAAGATTAGACATGATTTTGTGTGAATACTTGGGCGCTCACAAAGTAATAATCATTTGCTTATCCTTTTCTATGTAATTCTTTGGTGAAACAGTTGTATAAAGAACTGGGGTGCGTTTCACAAATAAACTTACGAGAAAAATCGTCATAAACGTAAACCAACATTTATTCATATTAGTTTTGATATTCATAGAAATGAATCCAAAATTGCTAAGACTATGCAGAAAATGATATATTTTTTCTGAAAATACAATCATTAAATTTAATGACAGATTAAACTAAAAATCAGTTAAAAATGTTATTCTTTGTAATTTATGTTAATTTAATGTGGTTTTAAAGTCTTATTAAATTTAACATCACACATAACTAAAGATTATAACTAATGTATTATCATTATATCATATATTACATATAAGGAAAAAAACTTACACGTATATTGTTTTTTTTCTCTCTTTTTTTTTAAATTCTCATACACTTAATATTTACAAATATGCCATTTCTGTGCTCTAACAGGGAAACAACCTTAAGAAATCTTTCTTACTTGTGTACAAAATCAGTGACAGAACCAAAATATGACCCCAGGGATATGCTCTGGACAAACTTGGTAGGGGTCATATGCATTTGTTACCTATAAAATATTTAATCTTGTAGTTTCGGAGAGAAATAAAATCTTAGGTTTCTCTATATGAGACAAAGTAAAAACTTATATCTTCCAAGATAGGTATTATTAAAAGTGAATTCTTGAAAAATCTTTCACCATTAAGATAATAACAATGAAAACTTACAACAAACAGTTGAGTTTGTGAGACAAACTGAGACCAGACGGCTGGGCAAAGCCCGCTTTCTCTGGGTAGCTGTTGTTCTTGTTCTCCTCCAATCCACTACCAGCGAATCTGATACAGGTACCTGCGCTGTACTTCCTGTGGGGTACAAAACATATCAACATTTAGTTATCATTTAATTGATCTGTTCAATATTGAAACTGTTATTGTTTAACCATCATGAGATATGAATTTACATGTATATTTTGGGAACCATGAAAGGATCCATGTAAACTTTGCTGATTGCATGAAAGTTCATATCTCATGAATGGTTAACAAATAATGCTCATGCCTTATATTTATACAATTTATAAAATCAGTTTATATCAAATATCAAATTTGTCATTATTTAGATCCAATTCATCATGAATTATATACTGAGTTAACGGAACAGCAAAAGTCGTGTCTTTTGCATAAATACTGTGTGTTGAATTCATGTTGATTTGTGCAATTTCTGACATAATTACAGTCTAGATTATGTTAAATAATCTTGTCAGGGAATCAGGTAAAAGGGTTGCATGAGATATAGGGTTGCTATCACAGTATTTATACAACATATTTTGTTCACTCGTTTACAGTTAACATGAGCACTGCTGATTCATTGCTTTCAATTATAATTGCTTTCACAGATATAGACAAAACACTATTTTGTCTGTTTTCTTACATTTTATTGCATAACTTAACATGACATATCTACTTACACACTTAACTTACTTTCTGATATTGAATTCTGGCAAAAAAAACAATTGGTAATTTTATAATATTAGCAAATGCATGACATATTGATTATCATTGGGTCAATTGATATGTGTTGCCAACATAGAAATTAAATTAACGAAACAAGAAAATATCATTTATTAATTTAACTTAGGTGCAATTATCACCACGTGCTGTGACCAAATAAAAAAGATCAATAATTATTTTTGAAACATAAAAGAAACAGTTGTTGCATTGCATCACGTTGATTAAATTATTATTACGTGTTTTAGATAACAGATTTGCACAGTGTTGCTTATTGCTTACAGCAGGGTGTCATTACAATATATAGCTAAAATTGTCACGGAAGGAAAAAAGTCACGTGAGATAGCGAGTCATTATATAGACCTCAAGACTGTATTGATGGTATGTTTATTACATATTAATGACAACATTATCTTTTGTTCATGCCTAGATAGGTAATATCTATATTTAAGCACAGCTTTCATACACAATACAAATGTGAGGTAGATTCAAGGTCACACATCCAATACCACTTACTTGTTTTTATACCACTGTGAGTCCGTGAAAAAGTACACCCAGATCTGATGTGTTCCTGCCATGGCAATGTACAGTACCTCATTGCAGCCTCCACCTGCACATTTACACAGTACACAGAAATAATGAATACAAAACCACATGTAATGAAGTGTAAACAAGACAGTCTATATGTGGCTAGTGCCAGAGGGGTCATATGATTGGCACCTGATTGTGAACAAATAATTCAAACAGTTTAAAATGTGTTTGCTTGAAACAATATGTTTTGTTGCAAACTAAATAAAGAATACTATTATGCACATTGTTCCGATCAATCATTTGCATACTGGAGAACAGCTACATGCTGATATACAGTTACATACAGAGGTTCATATATCCCCACAGTACTTCAATAGTTTAACCTCTATAAGCAGTCTTGTATTATTTCTTATTTGCATGTTTGCTTGGTTTTAGATTCAAAGCAGGGGTTCTCTTTGGCTGAGTGGTCTAAGGTGCTGTCTCAAAATCACTTACCTCTCATTGCTAGGGCCGTAGGGTCGAGTCTCACTCACTCCAAAAGTTTGCCAGTTGTTTGCGGATGGACAGTGGTTCTACTCAGATTCATTCTGAGGTCTTCCTCCGCCAGTAAAACTGGATATGCCATATATATAACCCGAAATGTGTTGATAATGGTGTTAAACCCCATTAAAAAAAAATATTCAAAGCAACTTGTATTGAGCAGCAATTTCTCTTATGCTACTTCAGTAAAATTTGACTGTCATTACTTACCTAATCCATCTCCCAAACACAGATCCCAGGGTGAAGACAGCGATTGTTGTGTCCCAGTCTGACCCCCTTCTTTGTCATCTCCCTGGTTTCCTGTCCCTGCTAATGTCTCTACAATATGCTGAGTCAGATCTGCCTGAAGTTCAGTTTATACATACTCACATATGTCTAAAAAAGTAAATTCACTCCAAGATTGTGTTATAGATTATGTCCTTACACTATGTGCTACCATACAATCAATGTATTACTGACAATGGTTATTCATATTTCTTTCAATGACAAAGTGGACGCATCATATTTACACCATTTAAGGTTGTAACTCTAACATTTATGGTTAAATCCGGCACGTTTTCATTCTCAAGCAAGCTCCAAAAGATATATACAATATGGGCCTATTTTAACCCTTTACTTCATATAGACGTGCTGGACCCGATTAGCTCAGTCTGTTACGCATCTGACTATCAATCCAGGGGTTGTGAGTTCGAATCCCCCGACGGCAACAGTCTCCGTGATGACTGATATAAGACATTGTGTCTCATTATCATTCGTCTATCACCACTGATTCAAGTGGGAAAGTTTTCAGTTACTTGCGGAGATGGGGTGTACTCGAGTACTGGTAAATCCCAGGAAACAGTGGTTAGGTTAACTGATCGTCTGTTAGCCTTTGATGACATAAAAATGATGCTAAATATGCAATCAATCAATGAATTAATCAATCATACAGACACCTTTGGACACCTCTAATATAGACGCCTTTGGACACCTCTAATATAGACACCTTTGGACACCTAAATAGAAGACTTTTGAATTACTGGATGAATTATGTTTATATTAACTGACAAAATGGAAAACAGTGCAGGGCATGTTCAGATTGCTTGTTACAAGCAATCTGAACTCTTCCTGCACTGTTTTCAAAGGCCTTCTGTGATTGGTGCAGGAAAACCCGTATCTATGGAGTAAGGGGTTAATACTAAAAGGTTAATACAACTGGCTTAAAACTGGAAGTAAGTCTGTGGGATTACTGAAAGTTTACTTGTTTATATTCCTATTGGTTTACTTATTTAACTCAATTGTAAAGAAACTTCACAGCTTATATGAATCGCTCTTTGGTCCAATTCTTCAGTTTATCACAAGACCATTTATTGATGGCTGTCAGACAGATGGACATACACACGGACAGTAGTTAAACCTTAAGTACCCTCAAGTGAAACAATTAGGTTCCTTAAAAAATGGGAACACTTAGATATAAATGAAGAGTATGTTTATATATACCTTCCTGAGTGTATGATTGTCTGTGTCAGCTATATACAGACACTGTCCATCTATAGCTACACCTTGTGGTGAAGAAAACTGGGCCTCCTGGAAATTACCATTCTTGTAGCCATGGTTTGATCCACCAATCACATTCTGTGAAACAAAAAATTGAGTATTACAGTGAACTCAAGATGACAATTAATATCAGACAAAAAATATTATAGATTGGGGGGATGGGGGGGGGGGGGGGGGGGGGGGGGGGGGGGGGGATTTTGGTTAATTATATTATTTGATATTCATGTATTTGGATTTCAATTAAGTGGAGTAATGGAGAGTATATTAAATATTTTGCAATAAGGATGGAAGAGGTTTAATTAGGTTTAACAAGGAATAGCATTTACTACACGATAAATGTACATGTATAATAACTTATACTCTTACGTGAAGGGCAATTATAATACAAGCAAGCAGCTGTCATGTGACACCCCAGACAAAGTGACAATGACTTTGATTGACATTCTCATTTAGCTGCCCCTGTTAATTAGCCTCTGAATGCACTGCTTATAACTGTCTAGTTACTGACCCAAACTTGACCCTAACATTTTAAAATCCAAATTTTAGCAAGATCGAGTTTCACTAGCAATGACTATTCAGGAATGTATACTGTATTTAGGTAAATCAAACTTGAATATCTAATTTCAAATGTGTCAAAATTAATGTTGGTTTGACCCATCCAGACTTCGTTCTAAAGTTAAAACAATTGAAAAATTGAAATAATAGGCCAGCACTAATCATCTGATTCTTGCAAGTCAATTTTAGACAATATAATGTTATGTTTTTTTAACATTTTCCCTCTTTATGGCACACTGCCTATGAAACTAATAAAATAGCAATCCATCGATAGGTCAAGTTTGAATTTGTAATTTCATAGTATTACTATGTCATGTAAAATGCTTTGGTCACTTAGTGGTGAGAGCCACTTGATTTAAAGAATTTGAAACACCTACTTGTATTAAAGAAAAACAGAAAAATATTATATCATGCCAAATATTGCCTAATAGCCGATTCTTTCCTCTGGCAACTTTTCGATGGAGAAAACACCCAGACTTGATATTGCTTAACTTCGGTAATATGGGGACATGATATAGTGACAGATAGGAATGTAGTGGCCCTGCCATTATAACCAAACAGAACTCACTAGTTAAGCCAACACATAAAATCACTGTCAAATATTTTAGTGCTTTTTTTTTATGTTATTTGGTACAGTATCAATTAGTAGGCATGTATCTGCATGACAAGACTGTCAATCATGTATTGTCTATATGACATTTATGTTCATGTGTTGCAAAATGATCTGTCTGACACCCTTTACGACCTGTCAGTCTCATACATGCAATACACAATATACATCCAATATAGAAGTAGAGAGGGCAAAGATTCAAGAACTGGAAAACATTGTTAACTTAATTTTAATTTTGGTTGCCTTCTGTAACCTTAAATAAAACATTGGAATCTCGATGTATATTTACGATACTCAAACAGACAACATTTTAAATGAAAACAAAACTTTTTAAAGAATGTCAGTTACAATAACTATTTAATTGACTTGATTTCCCAAATATTCAGTATTTTCCATGCATACTAGTAATTTGGTCTCCCCATATCTGATGTTGATTTGATGAACCTCATAGCTGACGTTGCTCACTGTTTTATATGCAACTTATTAACAGGCATCTGATATAAATGGCAGTGTCCATCGATTAAAAGAAATTTAACTTAATATATTGAATTTTGCCATTTTTTTTTTTATTATTATTTTCACTTGTTTTTCAGACATGGACATTACATATACAAGTATAAGAGGACAAAGCCCTTCTGAGCACAGATTGGGACCTATCTATAAAATGTTTTATTTACCTACGACTCATGAGTAAATTATACTTATTGTTTCTCAACTTGACACATTTTCATTTATATTACATGGGGTACATTGACTCACTGTTTGAACAAAGCTGACTCAGAATGATTGAAATTGACTCAAAGCATCGGAAGTCTAGATAAAAGTCTATGTTATACCTAGTATTCAAAAGGGAATATCCTAGCTTTGTCATGGCAGGAATCATTCGACTTTATTGGTGTCACAGGTGGCAAAGTTTGTATTGATATAATGAGTAAAATATATATTAACAATACATCAAATGGTAAATAAAATGATATGGAAGTCAAAGTTTTTGTCACAAAATTTATATGTAAATTTCCATAACAAAATAACTGGCAAAATGGAAAGTCAGAAAATTAATTTGAACAAGTTTCTAGTGTAATTAAAAAATCACACTCTCATTAGTAGTTGAATTGATATTTCAAAGTTGGTATAAATATTGTATCATGGGTATCTATAATAAATATTACATCAAATTCGTTTCTTAAATTACACCCTTATTGACATCAACACATAACTTGCTAAAACATTTAAGTCTATATACCAAGGAATTATATAGAGAAGAAAAGGCAACTGACTGAGGTTGTGTGAAAGCTTGTATATTTTCACATATTCTCTCAATATCTTGTTTTTAATTATCTTAGCTTCCATTCATCTCAGAAACATAAATCAAAGTTCTTACACTGCAACATAAAATTGCCATCAAAACAATACCATTCCCAGAAATTTGTGTTTAAAATTGTTGAAGAACTTGTGATTACAAAATTTGTATATTGCAACTAAAATAACAACAAATTATGATAAATTTTCCTTCAAACCTCAATATATTTAATTCAAAACATCTAAAATTACATACAACTTACAGTTTATGTACAAGAAATCAGTTGCCTGTAAATTATGAATGATTAAATTGCAAATTGTGAATCCTTCATGTGCTGTTTCATCAACATTTAGTCAGGAGATGCAAGATTCCTATCTTTCTATACAAGTCCTTGGATTTGCTACAAGCTCTGAGATTGCTGAAATAAATTATATACTAATTAATTTATTTCAGCAAGCTAGAGCTTGTTTCAAAACCAACTACATACGTTGGAGGAGCTCTGCACACAATATTTTGTGACAGACGGGAGGACAGACAGATGGAAAGCGCAAAAAACATAATGTCTCCCAGAGAGGGGGCCACATTATTTGTGTTTATAAAATTCACTGAATGATGATATTTCAAAACAAATTATGAAAAGGTTTCTATGTTTTCTACAGAATCTCAAAAGGAAACTACCAAACAGGACTTAACACACACCCCCATCCTTACAAAATCTGTCATAATGTCACATTGACCAATCAAATACAGTAAACATGTACAACACACTAACCATTGACCAATCAGAAAGCAGCAAAATGAATCAAAATATGTAACAGACAATCAAAGTGAAGGCAAGTCAATATATAAGTATCCAACACACAGATGTATAGTCACTTAGCTCTACAGTAAGCTGTCGGATAAAAGTGTGGACATCCAGTGCTGACAATAATCATATTGTGGGGGAAAATATGTTGAGATATATGAATTTTATTGCTGCCATTATGGCATTCTGCATCACTGCAGGTGAGTCAGTTATTTTTATACATATACATTTATTCACAACATAAAAACAGAAATAAGTTATTGCAGGTACTTGCTTAAATTTCTGGTGGCACATAAATAACATTTTCTAAATTTTGCATAAACAATTTTGGAAGGTCTTGGTCATATCTAGTGTATTAAAATTTTCTCTTATTAATTTAAAAAATGCAGAATTTTTACTATTATAATTTTTTTCTCCATTTTATTCGATTAAGATGGAGAACAAACTTTTAATAACATTGAACATTTGTGAAATAACAGATAATTAACTTTTTTATATTTCTAAAGTTTATATTTCAATAAGGTGCAGTTAATAAACACAGAATCCTGCTTTATAATTTGAGGATGATTTATATAGGTTAATATAAAAAATATGTCATGTCATGGATTTATTACATTCCCACACTGTAAATTATATGATAAGTCATGTTTATGCTAACAATCAGTTATTTTATATCATCTCTATCCATCAGGTCACAGCCAGATGGATGCAGGTTTTGGCCTGGCAGGCATGATGGGCGGTGGTGTAGGTTTGAGCATGATGTCGGACCTCTCACCTGCGGAATACATGCTTCTTGACAATGCAGTCAAACAGATTGTTGGACCTACAGCTTCCCCTGACCCAACCCTCATCATGTTGGCAAGACAGCAAGGAGGACCCCCAAGATCAATAACACAGTCACTTCCATTCATCACTGCTATGCAGGCCTTGGCCAGAAGAATGAACGTGAAACCCCCAGGAGTAAATGGCGTGCCTACAGCCGAACAGATCAATACCCATATCATGCAGAAAGCAACACAGTACATGCAGCAGAGAATGGTTCTCGGAACAATGGGTGTGAACCCCCTCATGTCTGGCATGATGGGAGCAACAGCTGGTGCAGCTACTGGAGCCGCTGGTTCAACTTCCGGAACTGGGACGAACAATTTAATTAACATGATGGCCCTTGGAGGCATGTTTTGAAGTAAATCTTCTTTAACAAATTCTATTTATGGTTCAAATGACTTTGCAGACCTATAGAACAATACAGGCCTAATATGAACATCATTGGTTTGCCATTTCCTCTACTATCCCATTGGAGAAAAGATGGAACATCTATTATTGTAGCGACTATATACACTCGATTACTTGAGTGAGATTATCTGTTTTTCAAGAAGTCGTGACAAATTTTAATTGTGAATTTATTTATTTATTAATTTATTTACTTTGTGTCTTCCACAAAATAAAATGTACAATAATCAATCACAACATTATTATTTGTTTTAGCCTTTAAATATACAGATAATGTCACACTTAATGCTCCTCATCTCAGATTATTACAAAGAACCTGAAAAATGATAAATATCCATCTATACTTTATCCCTTTACTTCATATATAGACACCTCTAATATAGACGTCTTTGGACACCTCTAATATAGAAGGCTTTTTGATTATTGGGTGAATTATGTTTATATTAACTGACAGAGTGGAAAACAGTGCAGGAAGTGTTCAGATTGCTCTTTACGAGCATTCTGAACTCTTCCTGCACCATTTTCAAAGGCCTTCTGTGACTGGTGCGGGAAAACACGTATCTATGGAGTAAAGCGTTAAACTAAAGTTACATTTTTCCATGCAGTATAAGGGTATATTTGGTATTCAGCTTTATGGTGGGGAAGTATCTCATCTATAAATCATTTAGTATGTATATGAACCAATTCCAATTTGCCTACTTTCCTCAAGTAAATATGGTGGCAAATTTCTTTCGAACCAAACTCGACTTGAAAACAGAGGTCAGAAGTCATGTGACAAGGCCTTAAAACACTCAGTCATGGCAGACCCACCAACTTAAATCAACTAAAGTACAGAAACTCAATGTACTGACATCACTTCACTGCAGGACATGGCAAGGCATGGCACGACACAGCAGTTCACTGCACTGCATCTGTACAGCACTGCACAGGACAGTCTTCAGCATCACACTCAACAATTTTTCAGTCTAATAATGAATGTGCCTGCTTGAGACAGTATTCTAAGCACTGCCACACTGGTGACCCATGGAATGACACCCCACCCAGTCTCATTATACCGACAATGAGCTTACCAGACCCGAAACTACCACTAGAACACTACTGCTGTAGGTAAATTTGTCATTCCTGTGGTTGTAATATTGAATTTTTATGAAAATAAAATTAATGTAAACTTGATAATTAGGTTGACCTCACTTGTACGAACTACATGTATGTACACAATAAGATCAGGACTAAACAAGGCTTATACACATATACGAGATATAGGAAATTTAATGAAAAATTCTCAACTTTAGCATACATATTTCACATAGTTTTAGCAGCAATGGCCATATTGGATTATGAACGAAAATAAATTACGTATTGCAATGAGTTCAAATAAAACAGAGAAAACAACATATAAAGAAATGACAGACAATGGCATTGGATGACCCAACAATGACAGAATAACTTGGATTAGATAAAAACACTGTTAGGCTAATGAAAGTAATCAGTGTCTTATCATTTACCTTGACCACGCCTTTATCATCTAGCACCAAGATTCTATGATGGCCCGTGTCTGCCACTGCCACAGTTTTCCCATCTGCGCTCACACATACCTGCACAATGACAAATCTTTATAACATTGGTTCCAGTAACATTTCAAAGTAAAAACTTGCATACATGAAAACTTAAATCTAGAAACAAAGCAAATAACATTTTACACTGGCTCTAATATAATAACTGGTATTTAGATTGACAGCAGAACATATACATGTACATGTCAGTAATAAGTCAAAACATATTTAAGACTGACTGATTGAATATTTAGTGTCATTTTTATGCCATCAAGGGCTAACTGACGATCAATAAACCTAACCACTGTTTCCTGGGATCATGAAAGGTTAACCAGTACTCGAGCACATCCCATCTTCGCAAGTTATTGATAACTTTCCCACTTGAATCAGCAGTGAAAGTTAAATGATAATGAGACGCAATGTCGTATATCAATCAACACAGAGACTGTTGCCGGGAGGGGATTTGAACTCACGGCCCTGGATTGATACACTTTACTGACTGAGTCCGGCTATTTAGGTATTTGGTTAAACGTAAAAAATAAATGTCAGTGAAACTGAAGTCTGGTGGAAGCTTTTATTAATTGATTATTGTAATAAACAAACATTTTTTAAAGATGAAATAAGAAATACCCAAAATACACGAATCTCTCTAGTCAGTATAATTGAACAAATTTATAACATTAAATATGAACTACTGTTATTACTTTCCTATAGTTTCATTTGTATTTATTCCATATTAATTATGTGTTATAATTACAGTGTGTTTTTTTCGGCCATTTTTATAGCCGTTATTGGGTCATATTCCCAATGGCAAATAGTATATTTTTTTCCCAATTTAGTGGTAAAAATTCCCAATTGAAAGCTTCAATAATTATTAATTGAAACTTGCCATAATTCCTTGATAAAATAAACAAAGTTTTCCCCATTCTGAATTGAGTATGACATTGAATCTTCAATTAAATGGCAAAAGAGGCAAATGTACACATTTTTATGAAGTTGAACAAATATATTTAATGCAAAAGTTTTCCCAAATTTAATGAAAATGCCGCTAAAATTCCCAATTCCAAGGGTATGGGTCATCTTCCCAAAATGGTGAAAAAAAACACTGAAATATATAAAAGACAAACCTTCCCAGGGAAATATAGTGGTGTAGAAGGCTGTGGTTCCAACAATATTGGTAAACTGTGATCAGTTATCTCCCCTTTTTCTGTGTAATACTCCTTTGTAACTTTAATGAAATCCAACAATTTCTGCCTGTGACCTTCGCCCACAAAGTGATGTAAAAACTGGCCTTCTGGTCCAACTAAAACAAGTGTTGGCCAACATGAAATTTGCAAGGTTGCCCATAATATTGCATCACTATCATTAACAACTGGATGATGTATATTATATCGCCTAACAGCGTTTGAAATGTTTTCAGACAGTTTCTCATTTTCAAATTTTGCAGAATGAACACCAATTATGGCAACTCCATCTTGAACAGTGTATGCTTCTTCCAGTGCTTCTAAATCTGGCAGTATGTGTAGGCAGTTTATACAGCAGTATGTCCAAAAGTCCAGAACTACCAGTTTTCCTTTCAGTTCTTTCTCAAAACTGAGTTGTGAAGAGACATTCAACCACGTTAAACCTGTATATATATATCTTTGTAATTTGAGGGATTGATATGAATTTTAGGTATTTCTTTAACTTGCTCAAGGAGTACAGTCCAATACTAATAAAAAGAAAAGTTACAAAGAACAGTCACATGCCAGCGAATCAGTAGTGAAGATGAGATTCTTACAATGGAAATTAGAGAAAAAAATTTTTTCTCTATTTCTTATTATCCTTGGTATTCGTGTGCATTTCATGGCCTATATGTGTGTATCATTATGATAGTTGTTATATCTTTCATCGATCACACCCCAGTGAAGCTGTAGCAAAGTTGACACTTTTTTTTTTTTCAACACTATTTTTTTAGCACTGCAAAATATATTAGTTAAATAATAACTTTGACACATGTTATATGCAAGTATGGTATTTCCATTTCAAATTTTAAACTAAGTTGGAATCAACAAGCTCAGAGGTGAAATGTAAGGGCTCCAGAAATAATCCTAACACAGTAAGTAAAGGATTAAGATTTTGGTTATCAGTTACAACTTAAAACGTGTTAATTGTGATTTAGGTCTATTATTTTAAATATCTCAGTAAATGATCAGTGTACTGACATATCACTATTTGAGATTTTGTTACATGCAATGTTAACTTCAGTGGTCCTACATACGGGGATTCCAACCATGTGTAAAAATCTTTTTTGCACAAGATGAAATTGAATACAAATAGTATCTAGGAAAAAATTTATATAAAATGCCCTTGAAAGTGTTACTCAGGAATTAATTGAAATATGTTAGTTTGCAAAACTAAAAGAACTGTGCAAACTTGCTGAAGTTATTTTCAAAATAACTGGTTTAGATACACCTAGTGTGACATTTGCATATCTCTAAGGAGCCTTTTAAAGATATTTTATTTTGTGTTTCCCAAGACAGCAGATCCAAACAATAAAAAAGATGTCCAACAGGCCAAGTTACACCCTGACTGTAAATATATGTTATTTATAGAAGAAAATTTCTAGATAGCACTTATTCAAGTGTATTAATTTATGTATATAAGCAGACACATGAAATCATTGAACAACTACTGAAATATTGAAAACAGTTACCATCTTTGAAATCGGGTATTTTGTACTTTAACTTCAAATCAATTAAAGTCAAATGTTTCCTGATAGCCTCTCTGTTATCTTGAGTCTCAATAGAAAGTCTCTCCTCCAGGTCACCACATACCTCAAGTACATCGTTTATATCTACCATGTTTTCTGGTTAGTCTGATATCTAAAAGTTACTGTAAATATATAGATATGAAAGATTCAGTTTTAATATTAAAAATAATTTCATCTGTAATGTATAAGTCATTCAAAGCATGTCATGTAAAAATGTTGTTCATATAATTTGTTTGCATTAACTTAAATTATCAATTCGAAATGTTTTGTGCTGAAATTGAAACAGCTTGATATGTTAAGAAAAATTCTAATTAAGACTCATTTAGGCCATTATTATTCATGGTGTTTGTAATTAAAATGTAAAAACAAACATAGGGACCTAAAGTTATATGTTTAATATAAATTATGTTCTATAATCCCATAAGAATAGTGTTTGATCATAACCATAGTTATCTTTATATAATATTCTATAGAGAGACACCTCTGGTATAGTATTACCACAAATAACCTACAGTGTTTACCTACTGCATGTTAAAGTAATTCTTATGATCAGATATCAAATATCAGAGACAGTGAATGCATCATCAAGAATAAAAAAAATAGACAAAAACAACTGTGGGTGTTTATGGGCAAATCATGTGTTATTCTATTTTAATTTTCAATAGAATGTGTTATCATGTGTGTGTATCATCACTACTGTTCAAGAACATTCAAGAGAAACTCCGTTCAAACTGAAATAATTTTGGTAAACCGCGAATACCAATGATATACTGCATTGCAAGCCGTACCATCAAATGTCATGCAATAAAGCACTTGATATTCCATTTCATATATATAAAGATAACTCGTTCTTTATTCCGATTGCAATTCTATAGCTTTAATTAAGATTTTACCATGTCGGATCACTTCATTTTTTTTATTTCCGCATTTTCTAGTACCATTTTGGTTTTGTAACAAATAAGAATATATTTAAAGAAATAATTTTTTAAACAAAAATAAAACTTTACTAACTGTCTAATATTTATATTTTTGATAACTCAAAAGAATCCGTTCGCAATTGATACTTTTTTAAAATGCTACATGTTATGGATATTATTAAAATATTTCGTGTTATTATTAAAATATTTTTTTTGTATTTTCGATTTAATTGTGATCCTTTAAAAATACACCACGCACGTTTTGTTGTGAAATATTATGTGTAACATGGCATCCTCAAAGAAAAAGCGCGTTGAAGAAGAAATGGAAGCAGATGTGGACGAGTTTCAGGACGAAGAAGATGACATTGATGATGATGAAAGTGATTCTGACGATGAACAACCCATGAATGAAGTAATGGTCTTGTATAATTCGTGATAATATATGGCCCAAAAATGTGTCTCAATTTAAATAGAGGTGCAAGCCCATCATTGATTATTTGTTCTTTATTCTACAGTCAATTATAAAAGATTGAAGGCATTGATAGAGAGACCCAAATGAAAGAAGTGAAATTTACATTTTACTGTTTGTCAAACTCTGCACTACCAAAATATGATGAGAAACGTAGGGGTCATGTGTCGTATAAGAGATGTTTCCATTGCTCGGTGTGTACTGAGTGTGTACACTGTTGACAAAGTGAAAGTAGACTTCCAAATTGGCTTATTATGGTTTTTTTTCTTCCATATCATGAGCTACTAAACGTTTGTAGCTCAATGAATGAGACTCGGCATGGTGGAGGCACAACATGAGCTTTGCTCTTAACAGAACATGTAGTCAGACACAGCTAAGGGGTGGGAGGCAAATGTCAAAATTTTAATTGTATACATCAATCTAGCATTTATATAACTGATATGTAATTTTTATAATAGTGTAGGCAAAGTTATACTTCTGTTATTTTCTAGAGTGTTAGAATATCAGCGTTCTTATTGTATGTTAAAGCAGCAAACTAAACAATGCTTTGCCACTGCAAACTTCCTCATTGGGGTGATGAGCCAGTTTTTTTAAAAAAAAAACATTTGAAAAACAAACATTATAATCAAACTGACTAAAGAACATTAATAAAACCAGTCACACAGAGTGTAAACAAGCTACAAACCCTTTACTGCTGCTTGTACTAATTATAGAATGTCTAAGCTTTTCAGAGTCATTTAGAACCATTTATGACACAATCACCATTTATAAATAATGTTTTATTTTTTTCTAAATTGCCTCCTGTATTCTTCTGAACTGATTTTGATCAGACTTGTTTAGGAGTATAAGTGCTCCATCTACTGTATGGCCCGTTTAATTATTTTTAATTGTAATCTTTTGTCCGACTACTGAAAATATTATGATCAAACATGGTTGTGTCAGTGTAAGTTGTTGTGCATGTTGTCATCTCTGTAGTAGCACAAGTCAAATTTCATTAATCAAATGACATTGGCTACAGCTGGGGCATTTGTCTAGTTTATACTGAACAAAATTTTAAAACCACATACTGCATATAAAAGAAATTTCTTGCAGATTTAAAAAAGATAATTTGTTGCCTTGACAATACTTGACAATAGAACAATGTAAACTGTGTTGCAGGAGGTACAGTTGGACTTGGAAGCAAGAATGCCAGAAGATAGTGATTTCCACGGAATCAAAACCTTACTACAACAGGTATGAAGACTGATTTGAAATGCTAAATATACTGCCCATGTGTTTTGACAAAATTAATACTTGAATTTTAATTTTGCATAAAACTATTGGCCGTTTTATTTCAATGATTATGTATCGAAAATTTATGAAAATGACGACGGATGCTTCCTGCCAATTTAAATGTAATTATGTGTATAACATTAGAAATGGATTGGAATGAAAGTTTAACAGTTAAATTGCTACCTCTTTATATAACATATTTTTAGACACTGTCGTGATAATACTTAACCCTTTACTTCATATAGACGCCTTTGGACACCTAATATAGATCCTTTGGACACCCCTAATATAGAAGGCTTTTGAATTATTGGGTGAATTATGTTTAAATTAACTGATAGAGTGGAAATTATGTGTATAACACTGCACTGTTTTCAAAGGCCTTCTGTGATTGGTGCGAGAAAACACGTATCTATGGAGTAAAGGGTTAAAGATTGTTGAGAGCAACACAACTACTTACAATTTGTTTATCTATCGGGTTTTTATAAATTTATTTAATGTGTCATATTTTGTCATATTTTTTTTAGGTTTTCCTAAAGGCCCATATAAATGTATCTGAGCTGACAGAAACCATCATCTCCCAGAACTATGTAGGCAGTGTGATGAAGGTATGCTCATTTATCTATGTTAAAAACAACAGTTTATTTATACACAAAGAAACACAAATAAAATGGCAACAGACTTCTTGGTATTTTAAACGACAAAATGTGCAATATAACACTACCATCCATTGACTTATGCGATTTTTATTTCTTTGACTTAGCTGTATGCTGGACATCTCTACTACTATATTTCTCATAGGACTCCATTGCAACATTTATGTCCAAAACAAAATCTGCTGCATGTGTCCACGCTCAAATTCTTCACTGGATCAAGATATGCAATTATAACAGGAAAAAGCATACCTTAACCAGGGATTTTTTTTTATTTAAATTCAATGGTTTTGTGATACCTATCTATTTCCAGAGTAATAATATGTAAACTATTTGCCCAGATTACTTTTTATTAATTCTGATATGACAGAAATACCCATAAATTGGTATCTACATCAAATTTTCAGTGGTGATTTCTAAAAAAACTGACCATTTAACACATGGTAGGAAAAAATAAATCATTGCAATACAAAGCCCTGACAAAAAAAAAGTTTTTTTCTACCTCCCTCATCTGTAGGTCTGGAGTACTCAAGGGAGATAATAGTGGTGTAATTCTGGATTTATTTGCTGAATGCATAAAAAAAGTATGATCAGTATCATGACCGAAGATACCTTTTTTATGCTCCCGCCATTTTCAATCGGGGGGAGGGGTGGCATATAGTATCACCGCTGTCTATGTACGTCCCGTTCATACGTATGAAAATAGTTTCTGACTTATATCTTAAGTTTTAATGAACAGATTTAAATCAAATTTGGTGTGTGAATTCACATTCAGGTAATACAGGTCAAATACATATTTCTTTCCAGTCTGATGATTTTTGATGGAGTTATGCCCCTTTTTGGACTTGGCTTATTTACAAATGTCAAGAAAATGGTTTCCACTCGTTATCTCTTGAAGGATTGGATGGATTTGATTCATATTTGGTAGAAAGATGTATGGTGATAAATTACAGCTCATGTTTGATTTCCGACAAAATCCCTGCATATAAGTTAGGTGTTCTGGGCTCTGATTGGCTGATAGTTGCTGACCTCTAAAGTCATTATTTTTTTACTGATTTTGATGAAAATATATATTTGGCTTTATATCAACAAAACCCAGGTCAAGTTTGACAATGGATGGAATTGGTGCATATTAATTAGGTGATCTGGACTCTGATTGGTTTCAGACCTCTTAAATCTTTATTGATGGACCGATTTTGATGAAACTTGATATTTGACTTTATTGATATCTACAATGTAGTTACAAAGTGGGGGCATCTGTGTCCCATGGACGAATTTGTAGTTCAACATTACTTCAGTTAATTAACACCTAAAGGTCAATCCTCGTATCCGCTAGGGGGTTATCAAGTACTAGATACCCCTTATCTCTGCAAGTCACTGGCTACTTTCCCACATGCTCAGAGGGGGAGGAGGTTTGGGTGATTCATGATCTCAGAACAAAGTTCATCATCAAGCGTCACAGAGACAAATGGCGGCTGTGTTGACATTAAGATGCAATTTTACAGAGATTTTTTTTTCTTAACTAATTTTGTTAATATTTATCATAGTTAATAGTATCTTGTGATAATCAGCATTTTACAAGAATGGATTCCCCTTTACCAATGAAAACAACGGAAAATTGCCCTCTAGAGGGACCAGACCCCATTTCCTCAATGTGAATTGATATCCTCTGTCATTTCCATTTTTATTATATATTTTAAAATATGTAATTAAATTATCTACCCATTTGTGGTTCAGCATGGAACCACACCAATAAGATTACTGTGGTTCATGCATATCTGAAGAGGACTGGACAAATTGGGTATAGGATATCAAATTTGCTGTAACACTGTTGTTATACATGTATAAAGGTTCCAAGTTGATTCTTTTTATTCAATTGTTGATTTTTTAGGTCACCTGAGACTTTGTCTTAAGTGACTTTTCGAGATCGCCTTTTGTCCATCATCTTGCATCCATAGACAATTGACATTTTCAACTTCTCAAAAACCGTAAGCTCAATTGTAATGAAATGTTGTATGCACCTTGGGTATTTAGGGGTGAATCAAAATTGTAAAATGTATGGTCCCCACACCCCTGGGGTCTTGGGGTGGGGCCAAAACTGTCAAATTCAATGTTAACTTGGAAGCACAGGGAAACAAATGGTGAGCATGACTATGGACGTATATGGGTCCTTTATGAAAATGTGAATTGCATGTCCCAGGGTCTCAGATTTTGGCCCTGGGAGTGGGGTCGACTTTACTAAATCTATATAAGAGAAATTAACAAAAAACGTTATGTGACTTATGTGAAAGTATTTTAGATAATCAGGTGACCGTTAAGGTCCATGGGCCTCTTGTTTTATTCAAGCTTTATGTAAGTTTGTTTTCCTCATACTTTGATATGGAGAGCTAGCTTGGAATATTATTTTCTGTTGGCACCATAATTAGGATTGTTATGGTTAGGACACCATATAACCCCCATTATATTCAATTTTTATTTTAATAAGACTGCAGCAGTGGTCTATTGGTAGATCGTCTGCCTTGTATATGGAAGGTCATGAGTTCGTTCTTTAAAAATGGTACTATAAGCTTCTTCACTTGATGCTCACCATCTTGGCCTGGTGTCAGTAAAGTGTGACTTGGTGGGGTATGATACCATGTGTCTGTGGCATGATACTCTAGTGTGACAGCGCTTAGAATACTTCTCAAGTAAACATTGCTGTGAAATGACTTAAAAATTGTTGAAAGCAATGCTAAACACTGTACAACAACACCATATGACAAGAACTTATTTGAAGAATTTATATTAGTGCCAGTTGTAAGAGTTGAGATAAATACATGATGTTTGTTTATATGTATAAAAGATGTGTATACTGTATGTCCTTCAGCAACCATATGTCCCTGAAGATGATGATGATGATGATGATGACACTGATGACACTGTTCTTGCACTAACAACGGTTGTGAATATCACTGAAAGAAAGGTAAGGGAAAGTTTATATGAAGTCTTTAATTTCTAGTGACCTTTGTCAACCTTATGTCATGTGACAGTGTAATCATGTGATTTATACATGGTTAATTTGAAGTATTTTTGTTGCTATGCATATACTCGCATCAAAAAGAAATTCTTGGCCCCAAATATGCGATCTTTTGTTTAAACTGTTGTTGATATTAAAGTGACCACGGTCACCAATCCAAGTACTAACCTCGTACTTGGTTGCTTAACTTTCGATACAGTCAGTGCACTTCAATCATGTCGCTATGAAAGCTAGCTTAACAGCGAGGCTGTTGTAAGTGACCTATGTACATTCACTACAATATTGTTACAAAAAAAATCAGCAATTGGGTATGGAACTTTTCTGTTTGACTTCTGACAGTATAATTTGCAGATACGCTTGTAGTTTTTTTAATTCTTTATATGAATAAGATGCTTCATATGAAGTCAGATAGTGGTCAGATAGTGGTCAAATAGTGGTCACATGGTGTTCATGGTATCTGCAAAATGTCTTTGGTTCTATCTCACCTGGAAGCTGATTGGTGTCGTTGCTTCTTTAACCAAGATACTCTGTAGGTGTCTGCCGTAGTGTTACTTGCATGATAAGGATATCTGTGTTTTACTGTGGTTAGATATTTTAATCTTACCTCTGGGTCGAGAAAAAATTCTCACACTGATGTTGGAACATTCATGACATGACATCAAAATATAATGGCTAAATTATTTAACGTTTTAAAAGTGATTGTGGTGAAAAATTTAGGCAAAACCTCATTCATGCCAAAACAGTGATTGTGACAGCTTTTTACCAGAACCAGAATCCCATATAAAGATTTTCAACACAAGACGATATTAAACGTGATTTGTATGCTAACACTGTAAGTGCCAGTTTGTTTCACAATGTACAGTAAACAAATATAATCTAACTGGATTCTAATGTAAACTTTGTATTTATTCTTTCATGTTCCAGAACTTGGACTGTGTTAAAGAGATCAAGAATATGCTTATGGACAAATGTAAGAAATGTGACAAGGGCAAATCTGAAAAGTTCAACAAGCTTATACAAGACTCTGACCACCATGTTGGTTACCTTCTGAACGAAAGATACCTCAACTTGCCATCATCAATGTCTGTACCGTTGTTCGAGTCACTTGTGTGAGTAATTGTTTCCAGCTATTGTAAAAAAACACATATAATAGTTTACCTTGTCCATATGTGATACTAGCAGTTGTTTACCAGCAGTTGTTGGTATGAGTGTTACATTCATGTTAATGAAAGTACCGCTATTTATTTTGATTGACTATAAAATGACCATCCATACTTTATACTATTTGATTTACGGTCGGTTGCGAAGAAAGCTCAAAGTTTATATGAACTGCTCTTGAGTCCACTTATTGGGTAAAACCATATTGAGTGTTGTTTTTTAAGAGGCAATAATTCGAGCTGGGGATTGAACCCGCAACCTCTGGCGCAAGTGGCTAACACTCAATCCACTACACTATTTCCCCGCTTGTAAATGTATTTCACTAATTTTATTTATTATTATTGACAAAATCATTAATGAAATACCTTTTCAGTATATCAGAAATCATTTTCCAGATCACTAATCCTTCATATGTTATTTTATCAACATTTAGTCGGGAGATGCAAAAATGGTCCTTGTCTGTGCTCATGGAGAGTGACATTGAAAGTTCCATGTAACATTTTTGTGTTGGTAACTCGCCAATTATACAACTCTTATATGCAGATTTCTTGCTTCTGATCATACACATTTGTAAAAAAAATGTATAGAAGATCTTACACGAGTGCTGATTTATTATTGAATTTATTTAAACAAGTTGGAAAACATATATTATGCAAATGAGTTTGATATATTCAATAATAAATGAGCATGTAAGATTCGTTTTATCACATAACTCCGAGAAGTTTATATTTAACAGATTCCTCTATAAAGAACACGAAAAAAACTGATCATATTTGTTTCCGTGAGTCATCATATGAATTAACATCTCAAAATAACATCATTAACCATGACAAATCAACATCATTTAACCATGACAAATCAACATCATTTAACCATGACAAATCAACATCATTTAACCATGACAAATTAACATCATGACAAATCAACATCATTTAACCATGACCAATCAACATCATTTAACCATGACAAATCAACATCATTTATATATTCGGTCAAGTTTGAAAGTACGTCAGCAATTTATGTATGAGAACAGAGTTATACGGAAAACACTGAGCAATCAATCGGAAGTGATATTACACTAGGTTAATATCAAAAATATGTCACGGGGTTATTACACTCCTGCACTGTAAATTATGTGAATATAAATATGCATGTCAACTATTTGGACAGTTTGTTAAGGTGACCCACCTTGACCTCCACAGACATATTAGGAGGCGAATAAACAGGTCACCATTATTTGGTGACTGAAACTGTTGAAAAATGAGATGGCTATCATGTACATATAATCAAATAAAGCAAATTTAGACAACTCAAAGGTACAATACTGACAGTAATTATATGATCAGACCAGCTCTAAAAAGAAAGCACTACTTAATCCCAGTTGTTTAGAGCAAGTCAAACACCCAAACTTGGGTGGCCAGTGATGTGTTAAGAACCAGTCCCCTATGTCCCGACTTAAAGAAAAGTCATGATATGGTAACAAAGAAGTCTGTTGTATAATTTATGTAAAGTTAACCTTTGTTTCATTGCAGAAAGGAGATGGATAAGGCTAGAAAGAAGAACATGAAATATGACTTTGGATATTTTTTACTAATCTGTAAGACCTTTGAGATGAAATCAGACCATAATAAAAAGGACATGTACTTCTCCAATTCTGAGGAAGAACTGTTTCATGAGGTAAGTTTTGTGAAATGTCTTGGACATTGGTGGAAAAAGTTACATTATTTGGTGTTATGTGCTGCTTTACAACAGTATTCAAGTTGTATCAAGTATTATCTTTTAACAGAGTGGAAAACAGTGCAGGAAGTGTTCAGATTGCTCGTTATGAGAAATCTGAACTCTTCCTGCACTGTTTTCAAAGGCCTTCAGTGATTGGTGCGTGAAAAGGCGTATCTATGGAGTAAAGAGTTAAAGATTGCAATTTAATGCTGTAGTCTAGTGTTACAGACATTTGACATTAGACTCCACCCAGTCATGTAACATTGATATTGGTTCACGGGTAATCATTGTTCATCTGCTAAATAGTAAGCTAGTATTTGTTCCCTTGTTTGAATATTTAGCATCGTTTTATGCCATTAAGGGCTAACAGATGATCAATTAACCTAACAACTCTTTCCTGGGATCCTGGTAGATTAATCAGTAATCAAGCAAACCCATCACCACAAATAACTGATAACTTTCTCACTTGAATCAGCAGTAAGAGGAATGAAACACATGTCTTATAACAATATATCAGGGAGCCTGGGCAGGGATCAAACTTGCAACCCCTGGATTGATAGTCAGGTGTGCTACTGACCGTGTCAACTGGGTCAAGATATGTTTGTTTTTAGTAGGCCATTATTTGTTATATTGTATCAATTTGTTGAGTGATGTTTGCTTACTTTTTAGGTCAACCTAAAATAAACCATTGGAGCAGAACATTATGATGATATGTGCAACTAGACTGATTCAAAATTTGATAAATAAATACACTGACAAAGTGTGCAGATGACAACAGAGTAAAAAACAATACGTCCCCCACAGATAAAATAAAAGTACCATTTTCAAAGACTTGGGATTGAACGTTTCTGTCATGTGTAAGATTAGTTGTAGTTGATGTTGGAAACATTGGGAAATGGAGATAAAGAAATGTTTTATCATGTTTCATAAATGTCTGTTTAGCTGTACCTGTAAAAGTGGTAAAATAACTCTTCTTCATTTATTCACAGGTGAGCGAGGTTGGATTTAGCTACTCGGTCGCACATGAGAGGGATGCAGGTGTTCAGAAATGGAGCTCAAATGAAGAAATGGAACCTTTCAGAACGGTCTTACTGTTTCCTGCAGACAAACTACAGACAGTTATTGATAGAATTAAACAAGATTTGGCTGACACATAAAATAAAATTGTTTATACGTAGTATGTGTTTGGTTTTTACTGTGCTGTCAGTCGTGTACTCATTAGTTTGCAACAGATTTTGTCTTACCTTTTCGAAGACTAGAAAAGACCGATATGTGTTACTTTTTGGCGTCGGCATTAATAATTTAATTTTAAGTGTATTTGTTGGGCTCTGTTTTTCAAAAACTGTTTGACGTAGTGTCACACAATTTGGTCAATAGTTGTGTAATGCCTAGTTTTATTCAAAACTATGCAGCCCTTTTTGTTTAGGTGACCTTGACTTTGACCTTTATAGATGGAGTTCTGTTTTGTCGCAGTTGAGATGGAAGTATATCTGGATTTTTCCAGACCTGAATTTTAAAATTGGCTATTAAGACATTTTTTAATTTTGAAAAAAACAAAACAAGCTATTGTCATGACCTTGGCGTCAGCATTGTCGTCCGCCGGTTAAAGTTTTATGTTTAGTTCAGCTTTTTCTCTGTTTCTGAACAAACTACTCGTATTTTGGTGACTAAACTTTATAAACACATTCATTTTATGTTATAGAAACGATGTATATAGCTAACTTACATAAATTTCCATACTTTGGGCTCTAAAACCTCGGGTAAAATTTTTTTTTTGTTTAGCTCAGGTTTGGTTAATGTCTCTGTTTCTGAACAAACTACTCATGTTTTGATGTCAGACTAAACTTCATAAACACATTTATATTATGTTGTAGAAAAATGTATATAGCTTACTTACCTAATCTTCCATACTTTGGGCTTTAAAACCTTAATTAAATTTTTATACCCCCTACAAACGAAGTTTTGAGGAGATATACTGGAGTCACCCTGAGGTCGGTCTGTCGGTCTGTCCGTTGCAATTTTCCTTGTCCGGAGCATAACTTGAAAAGTACTGGATGGAATTTCATCAAACGTCATACAATGGTAGAATATAATGAGAGGAAGTGCAGTGTACAAGAAACATAACTCTATTCTTGCTAATTACAGAGTTATTGCCCTTTGATATTTTTTCTTGTCCGGAGCATAACTTGAAAAGTACCGGATGGAATTTCATCAAGCTTCATACAATGGTAGAATATAATGAGAGGAAGTGCAGTGTACAGGAAACATAACTCTATTCTTGCTAATTACAGAGTTATTGCCCTTTGATATATTTCCCTTTGATATTTTTTCTTGTCCGGAGCATAACTTGAAAAGTACCAGATGGAATTTCATCAAGCTTCATACAATGGTAGAATATAATGAGAGGAAGTGCAGTGTACAGGAAACATAACTCTATTCTTGCTAATTACAGAGTTGTTGCCCTTTGATATATTTCCCTTGTCCGGAGCATTACTTTTAAAGTACTGGATGGAATTTCATCTAACTTCATACAATGGTAGAATATAATGACAGGAAGTGCAGTGTACAAGAAACATAACTCTATTCTTGCTAATTACAGAGTTATTGCCCTTTGATATATTTCCCTTGTCCGGAGCATTACTTAAGTACTGGATGGAATTTCATCAAACTTCATACAATGGTAGAATATAATGACAGGAAGTGCAGTGTACAAGAAACATAACTCTATTCTTGCTAATTACAGAGTTATTGCCCTTTGATATATTTCGCTTGTCTGGTGCAGTACTTTTAAAGTACTTTTAAAGCCATCAGTGATAACAGTTTAATAAAGTTCATGAAAGAACCAAGTTGATGAATACATGGAGTTCGAGCAAAGCAGGTTCGATATTGTATTCCTAGTGCTCTTGTTTGTTTCTTATCCATAAAGTTGTTGTCCCTCAACATAACTCGAAAAAGTATAACATTTATTGATTGCCATGAAAGCTTGTACACTGCACAATAATTAAAAAGACCATTTTTAATTTTAACAAAACCATAAAAAAATTAACAATACAAACAACTCAATCCATAACATTCTCTTTTATTAAGAATTTCTTTTGTCTGGAGCATAACTTTAAAACTATTGGATATAATTTAATAAAACTTCATACAATGGTTAACCATTTTCTGTCATGGCGGCGTTTGGGGGTATTCATCACTACAGTGATAGGTCTAGTTTTGTTTAGTTTGGGTATTTTTTTTTGTTTTTTTTAAATCAAATTTATTTTTCAGTTATACTATTAATTCTGTAAACTGATCTCCATCAACTACAAAAAATTTACATCACTGACCTTGACCTATTTAATGGATTTGATTAATATTGTTATTATCTGGTTAAAAGTTTTATGCCCCAAAAATGTTATTGGGTATTTACATGAATTGTTGTACATCCAGATTGATAAATAGATCACAGATTGAAAAAAACTTTGTATCATTGTTTGAATTTGCCAGGTCCATTGTCCCATATCTATTTGGCTACCTACCAGAGTCCAACCGAGACCCCCACCCTGCTGCCCATTTTTATTTTTTTAAAGGCAGGAGTCGCAGTATTAAAGACAGCAGCACTGAAAAATGGCCCCTTACACTGAATTCTCTGTACTCACCTGAAGCATACCACCAGTGGAGGGATTTTTAAAATTTCAAAAGTAATAGATAACAGAATTGGTTGAAACTTGGCAGATCTGTTTTTGAATGTATGATCTTTATGGCAAGTGAATTTGGAAATAAGTTGTACTTTATAAGTGGCACATTCAAATAATCTTTTTTGAAAACTTGTAAAATTCAAATTTTCCTCCAGTGGTGATTAACAGTTGATATGAGTTATGACCCGGCTCTCCAGCCAACTACAGTCCAGCTTCAATGGAGATGAGCCACATATGGCTGGGGAACTGAAGACTGTATTAAATGTTACATAGTGTTAAGTTGTGCTTTATGAATGTTTTATTGACAATTGTCATAAGATTGAATTCATGGTATCAAGTATAAATTTGAAAAAAATATTTAATACATCGTGCCTATATATATGCTCACTGCCCCTGTATTGCCATGAAGATGTCTATTTAAACATGCTAAAGTAATATATAGGGATTTCCTTACTTGGCCCAGGTTAGTCTGAAGTAGATATCCTGCTTAAAATTTCTTATTTTGTAAAGTATCAAAGGAGTCCTGTGTCATAATATTTTCATTTTCATTTGATCTGTCCTACTGGATTACATATTGTAGAATTTGTTATATCCTGCAGTCTGATGTGAAGATTGTCATGCAGTTTTTTAAGAATGAGTATTTAGTTTGGAGTTAACCACTCCAGATTAAAATATTTGTCCCAAATAGGAGTACCATTGTGAAATTTCAGAAAATCGTCTTAAAAATGAGGTCAGATTTAATACTATAAACCAGACTATAATGCTACCTACAGCCAAAACCAAGTCATACCACTTAAGCCCTCTTAGTGATGGTGAACATAGAATCTGGTAAATAAGCATACGCACTTGCATAAGCCATAAACTATGCACCTATATTTGATATATGCTTATACATTAACCCTATGCATATTTGTTACAACCAAAGAACACATAGTAAATGAATCAAACACCAAACATGCGGTGCAATGCATCATATAGTGACTATGTCATCTCTTCAGTATTCTTTAAAAAAAAATTTAAAAAGGTGCAAAGAAAAAAATTCAGGTTTCAAATTATCGGTATACAAATGTATGTGCATAATTTTAAGACAAAATTAAGGTAAGAATTTGACATGTGCTTATTATCACATACAGAATGGCGGTAAGGCCCTATGTGCTTACTTTTGGTGTATGTTTATATTCAAGTATGCAATTATTTACCAGATTTTACAGTATGTGAAGTTTATTGATGTACAATATAAGCTTGTTAGAAAACTTAACCAAATTTTCTAAATACACATGCACAAAAGGGTCTGCCTTAAAAAAACAAGAGCTGTCAGTTCTTATGGTTCTTGTCTGTGTGTTCCATTGATGATGGTGAACACACATCCAATGAGTGGTTGCATAGATAACTTAAACTTAAACGCAAAGTTAAACCTTGGTGTCTAAGTCCAAAAAGGGCCATAACTGTGCCAAAATGCAATCTAGAGTTATGGTTCTTGTCTCTGTGTGTTCCATTGATGATGGTGAACACAATGTGAAGTTTCATTCACATCCAATGAGTGGTTGCATAGATAAAAAACTTTAACCTGAAAAATGAAGTAAAAAAAGGGCCATAACTGTGCCAAAATGTAATCCAGAGTTATGGTTCTTGTCTCTGTGTGTTTCAATGATGATGGTGAACACACATGTGAAGTTTCATTCATATCCAATGAGTGGTTGCATAGATATCTTACCTGATAAAAAACTTTAACCTGAAAAATGAAGTCGAAAAAGGGCCATAACTGTGCCAAAATGCAACCAAGAGTTATGGTTCTTGTCTGTGTGTGTTCCATTGATGATGGTGAACACACATGTGAAGGTTCATTCACATCCAATGAGTGGTTGCATAGATATGTGAAACTTAAACACAACTAAACTCAAAGTTTAACCTGGGTGTCTAAGTAAAAAAAGTGCCATAACTGTGCCAAAAAGCAATCCAAAGTTATGGTTCTTGTCTCTGTGTATTCCATTGATGATGGTGAGGACACATGGAAAGTTTTATTCACATCCAATGAGTGGTTGCATAGATATCCTAAACTTAAACGCAACTAAACGGAAAATTTAACCTTGGTGTCTAAGTCCAAAAAGGGCCATAACTGTGCCAAAATGCAATCCAGAGTTATGGTTCTTGTCTCTGTGTGTTCCGTCGATGATGGTGAACACACATGTGAAGTTTCATTCACATCCAATGAGTGGTCGCATAGATATGTGAAACTTGTATGCAACTAAATGCAAAGTTTAACCTGGGTGTCTAAGTCCAAAAAGGGTCATAACTGTGCCAAAATGCAATCCAGAGTTTTGGTTCTTAAATCTGTGTGTTCCATTGATGATGGTGAACACACGTGAAGTTTCATTCACATCCAAAAAGTGGTTGCATAGATATGTGAAACTTGTACACAACTAAATGCAAAGTTTAACCTGGATGTATAAGTCCAAAAGGGCCATTACTGTGCCAAAATGCAATCCAGAGTTATTGTTCTTACTCTGTGTGTTCCATTGATGATGGTAAACACACATGCAAAGTTTCATTGACATCTAATGAATGGTTGCATAGATATCTGAAACTTGTACGCAAAAGTTTAACCAGGGTGTCTACAGACGACGACGACGCGGGGGTCATGACAATAGCTCTCCTTGGACTTCATCCCGGCGAGCTAAAAACCAACTGACTTTTTGCGGCGTCCCTTAAATGATATGGAAATAAACGTAAGTTTCATTGATTTCTGAGAAATAAGCTTGCTAAAAAAGACAAGGCCGATACCAGGAGGATGAGTACAATAACTCAACCTTTTCATTGAAAGTCGAGCTAAAATGTACAAGTTGTTATAAAATTTTGTGATGAACATGTGAACGGACAATGCCAAATTAATATCTGCTGCTCTCACAAGGCAAAGGATAACAATAAAATGTTTTAACATTAAAATTTTGGAAATGAAAAGAAGTTAACAGCCATTTTAGTTTTATTCTCCTTTTAATATATAGACTTGTGTATTAATCTGCAGCTAATACAAACATACGTTATAATAATCATACAAAAATTAACAGGTAAATGACAGGTATGGTGTATTATATGATTTGTGTGATGTAACACACATCTAATAAATATTTCATTGTCATCTTAAGAAGACTGGGAAAATAAGTATGATAAAGAAATTTTGGTATAGAAACAGCACATTTTTTTTAAAAGTACTGTCTAGTATGTAGAGCATTGTTTGCTAGCCTTATTGATAGATGAGACCATTCATTTACCAGTTAAAACATTATACATGTATGTTCATAACAAAAGATGATTATACATATAAATGTTGGCTGTAAAATGAGAAAAAAATGCCATCTGATTGTGTAGGTTTTTTACAATGTAAAATTTTCAAAATTGTATTGGGTACGTATTTTATATTGGAGCAGTAGTTCACTAAATTCTACCAATTTCTTGTACATTACGTTTAAAAGGATTTCCTCATCCAAGGACTACTTTCAAAATTGCATTTGTAAACAATTGTATTGCATTTTGATTACATACAAGTATTTATATAAAACTTTACAATAAATTACAATACATTCACACCAAATTGCTTTCAAGTAAAAAACAATATCCCCTTATTAGTACTGTGTAAAATTAGAAGTCGTATAGTATAATATAATATAAATAACACAAAAATTATAATATGTCCCACAAAATGTATACTTCATTCATTGCAGAGTGCTTGAGACCCAGGTTGTATGGGGGGGACAGTCGGTAAATGGCAACCAAGTCAAAATTAAACAAAAATTTGACTACTTTGTCACAAAGCTTTGTTCACAGTTCAGTGCTAAATTACAAACGTAGGATTCCTGAAGCCATTGGCTATATGTGTATATGCAAACATTCATTTCAATTAATTTTAGATCATTTGTGAAGTAGCTCAAAGCTCCTAAAAATCTCTCTGGGAGGAATCATTACTGCGGGTTATTGAGAAACCTGGGACCGAATCCACAACTTAAGCGGTAGTGACTAGCACCTATCCACTACGCTATGTCCCACTTTAATACATTTGCCCTAATGTATATTTCAGACTTCCCTTGGGTAATGCAGGTACAATGTAACATTAAACACCAGCAAATATTGGTCCAGAATGTGTTGGTGATCTCGAGACAGATAAATCATGTCCTCTATTGTAATAGTAACTTTTCTACAGTACATTTACTACACAGATGACTAAAAAGAGAATAGTAAAAAAATAAGAAATCAAACATTGTTTTCTGGGTTAAATAGGACAAAACTAATGCCAAATTGTACTTTGATAAATTTATGATGTGTCAGCAAGTGAAGTTCCTTTGCGATATTATAAATCTAACTTGTCGAGCTAAATAACAAAATTAGTATTTCAATTTTATTTTTTCTCCTACTTTTAAAAGTATCAAGAATTAGTTGTCAAATATTGTTATAAAACACATGTTACTACATCACATATATATATTATGTAGTATTTTACCAAATGACATACCATATAATTACAAAAAAATTCCCACGATAAATAAACAATAAGGTTTATTCTTGTTTCACTACAATTTTTATTTCAAGCCACCAATCGACACAATTATACTCGAAGCTTTGTTCAAAATTGCAATATACACATCATAAATTTACAATCACAATTTCTCAAATGTTTAAATACATGTACTATATCTTGCATATATAATATATACAGCATAATGGCATGACCCTGAATTTAATATGAAAACATTTATAATACATAATTTTTATTCAAACTTTGGGCAAATTTAACTTTGATTAACCGGATTTCTATCAGAAATTGAGTGAACATCAGAAATATGGACAATCTGGCTGCCGGACATAAATGTAATTTTACCAATACTATATTTTTCCGACTCTGCTGGAATATGTGTCCTATCTCGGGACATTAGAGATTATAACTTCCATTAACAGTAAGAGGTTAATGGTTTGAATCGAGAATGCTCAGTGGACAGAGAACAGACGGAAAACTTAGAGAACCTGCCATTGTCCAAGTCCTTTTGGCAGCAGCAGCAGCATTGGACTAACTAAACCATTACAAAGTAGCTTTGAATAGTCAACACTGTTATGCTGTATTTCTTGCTTTTATTCTCAACTAGCTTTTCATATTTCTGGGATAATATAAAAAAGCAATTGGTAGGCAATGAAAATTTCATATGTACCATTTCTTGTGGAATTTGAATCTTGATTAAAAAAAATAATTATTTAGTGAAACGAATATGACAGACAGTTATATTGATATGTCAGATTATCAGCATTTCTCAATGTTGTGGAACAGCACTATAGATATATATAAATCACAACTAGACGCACACGGCTGATTACAGAAGTATTTTTAGCACAAACAAGTTTGGAAAACAGAAAATCAGTAACAAATCAAGTATTTAAAGATGTCATGGTCCGTGGATTAAGAATCTATAATGGGACTAAAACAACATTTTGAATGACAAAATTTGTGCATCTTGAAACCAAGAAAAATATTTATCAGATGCCTACCAAATTTGTCTTGAGCGTATCTGAAGATTGATGGAAAAGACACAGAAGGAAAAAAACAACATTCAAACCGACAGTTATAGTCCACTGGTTCGAATTTTTTTTATTTCATTAAGTCGTACAGTGAAGGGACATGGTTTTCTTTTATAACTACTTGAAGCATCTATCAGATCAAATAACACACAGATATAGTTTAACTATAAATATCTCTACAGCTTAGTTCACTGACGCAGACATTTACTATATTAATTATATATTACACTTAAAATTGTACAATTTCTACTTCTTAGCACAGATTCTGTACTCTACATATTGTTAATATCTTACAACAATATACCATTTATCACTTTACTTGGAATGTTCTCCCCTAGTATCATTGGCAACATGTTTCAGGTCAATGGACACATGACTAGATCATAATATGGATATCTTGTAAAAGGCATGTCAAACTTTACACACGTTCCCCAGCATACCAAATTTCTAATTCTTAAATGATTTCCTTTCATAAATATCAAGACAAAAACAACTTCGCATTTTACAACAAACTTGTCAATATCAGCGAATATATATATCACAAATGTAACACAAAGTAAAGTCAAAAACATTTTATCCATGCCACATACAATGTATGACCAGCGTAACTAATAATGACATGAGTTTAATGAATGACCTGGATTTGAAACAAAATGTGCCTATTAATTGCTACCTAATTGTCTATGTTTTACAACTGTGTACTATGCTCGGGAGCTTTTGCTGGTGGGGCTTTTTTCTGTTGCGTCTGGGCCGAGGAGGCTGCTGCCTTCTGGGCTTGTTGTTTCTGGGCTTGCTTTTGGGCATCTCTTGGGTAGTATTTGGCCAAGGTGCTTGATGGAATTCTTTTCAACATTTCTTTAGGGAAGATACGTAACAGTTGCCATCCAATGTCCAGAGATTCAAAAATTGTTCTGTTCTCATAGTGACCTGTACAGTAAATAATAATATTACAATATTTCATGAAATTCAATTCAATAATAAACAATATAAGAAGCTTTTTGAATAAATCATTTTTACTACAGATGTCAGTTTGAAAATATTTTGAAAAGTTTTATCGAAATATATTTAATTTTTATTTATACTTATTTATTTTAGCTAATAAGCAAGTTATGCTCAGGCTGATAATCACTCTTTGGTAGAACCATTACTGCTCCCCCCACCCCTGGGATAAACACTCAAAATCTACTATATGTACATTGGGGACCACAAATTTAATTTTCATACTAATAAAAATATAAAATATTTTTATCTGTGGAGTACTGTATACCTGTAGGCAACATAAATAATAGCTATGCTGCAAATTTCTCTATTGATGTTAAATCTGTAAACAGGAGTCGGGGCCTGAATTAAAATATTTTTGTTTGCCATTTCTGACCGACCCACAACAACCTGCGAGTAAGAAAAGTTTATTGGTTGTTTTTGTTTTTTTTGTTCATTCAAAATACTCTCAGTCCATAAGTATCCTTTAATATAAAAAGATTCTCTGATAACAAAAAATAAAATAATTTACCTACCCATCCCTATATGGTATGGGTTTGGAAGTGGTAAACAAACAATTTTGGGGGGATGGTCTAGTCAATTATTTTCACTTACCCTGTGTAATAAAATTTTTCTCGAACTTCGTCAAGAATTCTAGATACAGTAAATCTTCTGGCGTTAATGCTTCTTCTCCTACTACAGCCTTCATGGCCTGCACATCTTTACCAATGGCGTAACATGCATACTGTAAATAAGGCAAGTCGGAGACAAGAATAATTAACCATCGCTAAGCTTCGTCTTTTGATTATGTATAAACTTTGAAAACAACTAAATGGATTTCACTAACCCAAAGTCTGTGTGGGTTTTCTTACAAATATTGTTTTCTTTTGCCTATGAAAGTTCAATAGATGAAATAAACAAAACATTAGTGAAATGCCAATTAGGAGAAATATAAAATGGTAGATATATATGTAAAATTTGACAATTTAGTATTAAAATGAAATGTATGCCCTGTAAAAATAAGACTGTTGCACCATCAACATTATTGTTGCCCTTTCAAAAGCGCTACCACACTGGAGTATCATGCTGCAGACACATAGTATGATACCCCACCCAGTCACATAATATTGAAACCAGGCCAACCAGACCAAGAACTATCCTCTAAATGCTGAACGCCAAGCAAGGAAACTTCTAGTACCATTTTTCAAGTATTTGGTATGACCCAGCCGAGGATCGAATCCACAACATTATTCATCAGCATATAAAGATACGTTACAAAACAAATCTCAATTCTAGTGGATGAAGTTGTTACTGACCAGCTGGTTAGATACGTCTGCGTGATCCTCTCTCGTCATACCCTCACCTATGGCAGACTTCATCAATCTGGATAGTGATGGCAGCACGTTGATTGGTGGGTAGATCTACAATATACAACCCAATACATGCATAAAGTCATACATACATGTATACATATTGCTGCAACATACATAAAGTCATATACATGTATGTCAACATTTGGCTACTCTTAAAAAATTTTGTTTGCCATGCTCCTACTTATTCACTCAAAATTACAGCTACCCAAACTTTTTCATTGATTTTTAAACCCTTTAATTTTTAAAATGATTTCTGGCAAAAAAAACAACAAACTATCTACCCACATGAAAAATAAAGCAAATTAACATTTTTAAAGGATGGCCTTACTACAACACAACATGTATAAAGTCATATAATGTAAATTCATCAATATCAAAATTACAGTACCACATATGTGTAATGTCATAAGTAAACACATTACCATAGTACAACACAATACATGTGTGGTGTTTAGTCATATATGTTAATAATATTACTAGGTTTGATACAACATTTTTTTGTTGCATGGAATCATCAAATTGTTTACAAACTAATTAAAAAACTCAAAAATCCTTTGTTTTTTTCATTTTAGATATAAAAGATACAATCAAATAATGTCTGTTTCCCTACCTGTCTGTTGTGTAATTGTCTGTCCACATATATCTGACCTTCTGTGATATAGCCAGTCAAATCAGGGATAGGATGGGTAATATCTGTAAAAACCAAGAACAATATTCATCAAAATCAAGTGGACATACATATATTGTTGTGACGTTATGATCTGACTGTTTGTTCATGAGTTAATTCCTCTTTCTCAACTTTACAACCTAAGTTCATAGTAGTTATACTACATAATTATGTATTTCCTGTTTTCAACTTCTACAATTTACGTCATATTCAAGTCAAACCTGTACATGTATACATTATCAACATCCAGTGGACATGGGCATATTTTCAGGGCATGCTGGTCCAATTTTGGATTTTTTTCTCGAGTTAATGCCACATGTTATGTGTGATGGACAGAATGACAGACAAAATGTTCAAACACTATATGCTTCTGACATCTTCATCACTGTGGGCATAAAAAAACATCTTAAAATATTTACATTTATACTTACATAGAACAAACAACAATTAATGTTAAAATTTCATCAATTCAAGGGCAATAACAAGGTGCTGCTATTGAGATTCTAACCATACTTGGTGGGACTCGTCACATTATGGGGATAAAAAATTGTAATAATTTTTAATAAAATTCAGGCTATCACTATTTTCCATAAACAGACAAAATGTCACTTTTCCTCAATTCAAGTACAATAATCATAATCAGTGGGATCCATTGCACAATGGGTATAACAATCTTATCGTCTATTTGTTAAATTATTTGTACAAAAACAATCCAGTCAACCACAACAGGTATTCCCAAAAAACAAAAATATAAATATTCATCAATCTAAGGGAACTTACTATAGATTTTAATGAAAACTCTTCATGGAATACATTGTTCTATGTGGAAAACATTTATACCAACTGTTACTAAAATCTGGGTAACATATACATACATACTGCCGTGGAAGGATGGATGAGACAACACAAAATCTATGACTGGGAAGTGGGGATAAAAATAATCCGTTTACTGCTTACTTTCAAGTGTCTATAATTCCACATCAAATGACTCAAACCCCAATCATAGTGTGTTATCAAATTGGAACCCACTCTTAAATATTCTTTTAAATAATACTTTATACAATGCCAAATCATCATATTATAGCAGGTCATAAGTCAACATAACACTTACCGTCATTGGGCATAGTCAAGATAGGAATCTGTGTGATAGAACCATTTCTTCCCTCTACTCTACCCGCTCTCTCATAGATGGTGGCCAAATCTGTGTACATGTAACCTGGGAAACCACGACGACCGGGTACTTCTTCTCTGGCAGCTGACACCTAGAACATACATGAATCTTTGTTCTGAATGGAATCTATGCTTTTAATACTATCAGGCATTCAATATTGATACAAATTAAATATATAAAGCTAATCCTTTAATTGGGTAACCATTAATGCATTACAGGATATTCATGGTGTACAGTTTTATTGGTGGATGAAGAGCTCCGAATGAATCTGGGTAGATCCCAGTTTTACCACAAGTCACTAGCCAAACATCACATTTTGAGTTTTTTGCCCAATTTGGTTCAAACCTACGACCTCCCTAGCAAGAGTTAGGTATCTTAGAATGGCACCATAGACCACTGAGGGCAATTATAATTATATATGTAGACTTTATAAAGGCACACATTGAGTGTACCAGAACTCACCTCTCTCAAAGCTTCTGCATATGAACTCATGTCTGTGAGAATTACAAGTACGTGTTTCTCGCACTGGTATGCCAAGAATTCTGCAGTGGTTAGGGCAATACGTGGTGTGATGATACGCTCAATACTGAAAATTAAGCTCCATGATTAACATAGTCCATCCAAACTTCAATGAAAATTGGCATACAGTCATGCAAATCAAAACTGGCACATAAAAGTACATGAGGTAAACCAACGTCACTTTATTTCATCTCATCTGGCAGCAATTCTACAAAACTTTAACACAATGGTTTAATGCAATTTTTAACACATTTCAGTTTATATATGGCATGTTCAGTTTTATTGTTGGAGGAACACCTCAGAATGAATTTTAGTAGACCACCATCCGCCTGCAAGTAACTGACAAATGTACAGTTTTTTAGCGAGCAAAACTAGAACCTACAACCTCAACAGTGATAGGTAAGTGATCTTGAGACATTGTTTTAGACCACACGGTCACAGAGAACCTCTCTTTAAAACTATAAATACACAATACAGACATACATGTATTTACTTGGGGAAATTTCATTTTGTAGTACATAATTACATGTATACCTGCAATGGATCATTGGCAGAGTTCAAGAATAGATAGTTGAAAACGTGTACTTATGTTTCATCATGTGTTAAGTTCAAGAATAGGCAGTTAAGAAACTGTACTTACGTTGGATCATTGGCCAAGTTCAAGAATAGACAGACATTTTCCATAGAACCATTCTCCTCAAAATCTTGTTTGAAAAATCTTGCAGTTTCCATATTAGCCTGAAATGAGCAATGACATACATTTTTTTATTAAACAATCTAGGACTCCAGCCCATGTTATAATAAATACATTTATATCATATACTAGTTAAATGAAAAGTGGTAAAGGTGTAAGAAATATAAAGAATATTAAAATGTTTTTATAGACGGAACAACAAATATTCAAGACATGCATAGTAGTTTCAATAGTTCTAATTCAAACACCTTTCTGGTTTTACAGCAATTTATCTAACCTACATATAGTACCTTATTTTGTAGATATGCATGTATCCCTACATTCTGATTTTTACAAATGAATAAGCTTTTCTCAAACAAGATTTATAAAACTGAAACTGTCCAACAGCAACTAACCACTTTACTGTATTGTACTGATAGTTATTATTTAGTAATTTAATACAATGTATCTTAATGTAACTAAAGAGTTTAAAGTTTATTACTTACTCCCATAGCAGCAAACACAATAGCAAAGTTGTCTTGATGATCGTCCATGACACTCTTCCCTGGCAACTGTACAAGACCACCCTGTCTACAGATCTGGGCAGCAATCTACCAAATAAATAAATCACTTATGATACATTGGTAATAGTATAGCTCTCAAGAGTTGATGAAATTACAATTATGTAATAAATTCTATAATAAGTTAATCTGCAATCTGTCAAATTTAACCAGCAAAAGGATCTAGTAAAATATTTATTCCATCAGCAAATATATTCAATGGAGAAAGACATAAAATTTTCAAATTTCACTCTTCTTCAAATTACATACTGATTGGAATACTCCCTTTTAACATTAAAATATCTCCAGGTTGTTATAAAATTGTCCAGTATTTTGTTTGAAAGCTGTTGTAAATATGGCAAATATTGTTTTTTGTTGATTTCAAGTTTACAGAAAAGAACAATTTCAATGATGACTTAAAAATGCAAGTGATCTTAAGACAGTAGATTAGTTGACTCAGCTACAGGAAACATGCTTGTACAGATTCATCATGATCAATAAATTGTCTACAACTCTGTAAAACACTCTCATATGTGAAGTTTGAGGGGGGGGGGGATACTTTACTTACTTCATTATGTGGCAGACCAGCTGCAGAGAAGATGGGAATTTTCTGTCCTCTGGCAATACTGTTCATGGTATCGATGGCGGATATTCCAGTCTGTACCATCTCCTCAGGGTAGATACGTGACCAAGGATTAATTGGCTGACCTGCGACACATACATGTAGACATCAAAAGTAGTGTTCAGTATATGGTGGTGTATGTTTGTAACATTTTGAGCTCTTCTGAGAAGTACCCTCACTCACAAGTCTGGAGAATAACAGTACCAGACCTGATGCGATCAGATCAGCTCTGTGAATCATTGGCAACTTAATATCCCTTGTTTCAAATAAAAAAGTTATTCTGTGTGTTGAAAATGGCGTTAAACCCCATTCAAAAAAATCTTAAGCTATTAGTTTAGTTTATACCAATTTATTGCAGCTTGATTGTGACATAAACTCAGAGCTTATATGAACCTCTTTGTGTCCGCTTCCTGGGTAAAATCAGTACTGAGTTTTGTTTTCTTGAAAGGCCATCAGGTTCAGCAGGGAATCAAATCCAAAATCTGCGACACTAGAGTGCCAAGTGTTCAATATTGTGGTAATTACATTTCTCTCACCTTGAATATCTAGGTAATCCTCAGCCAAGACTGGTGGTCCTTTATCAATAGCCTTGCCAGACCCATTAAACACACGTCCTGTAAAGTGAGAGTGAATCAATGTATAAATTATTTTTTAAGATTCATTTTGCCTTAAACTGTACATGTATTTGCAATGATATACATGCAGCATAACAGGTTATTGTATTCACATATAGATGGAAAACCAAACATGTCCATGTATATAAATGGGGTATTTTGATATTATGCAGAGAAAAAAGATTAGATAAGACAGCACTTGGTGTCGGTTCCAAAAATTTACATTAGTTTATAAGTTACCATCATGAGAAGAATATGTTTTTATTATTTTTAGTTAAACAAGAGAAACACCCATGTGAAGTTTGAGTTTTCAGAGAAAGTGCTGTTACCTTAAGACAGCAAACAGATGACAGAAGACAGATAATGTGCCATTTACTTTATATTTAAAGAACTAAATGGGGGATGACATAGATTCAGGTTAGCTGGGTATAATTCCTAGGAAATAATTCCCCAAAGAGTGAGGTGATTCCTGTTTCTACTGTACTCAATCAAAATTCTGATTGTTTGGCTTTCATTCAAAATAAGAACAGAAGTGTTCATGTCAGTGATCTTGAAACCAGTTTATTGTACAACTCACCCAACATGTCTTCCGAGACAGGTACCCTCAAGATGTCACCGGTGAACTCACAAGTTGTATGTTTGGCATCAATACCTGATGTACCCTCAAATACCTATTCAAAAATGTGTGCATAAAACTTATAAATGAAGATTCTTAAATGCACTAAGGCATTACTGATTCTACATATTTATGAAACATTTTCATTGTTTATTAGTGTACATATTCGCTTTAATAACGTTTTAGAGGCAAATATTAACAAGTTAAAAGTACAGGGTATATTTTTTCTCCACTGGCTTCCCACCCTATTAGCTCAGTCAGAAGAATGTCTGACTGGGGTTGTGAATTTGGATCCCAGTATAATCACAGTCTCTGTTATGACTGATATATATAACACATTGCATCTCACTGTTATTTTTAATTTACCATTGTTTTAAGTGAGGAAGTTATCAGTTAATTGCAGAGATGGATGTGCTCTGAGTTGAATCCTTGGAAAGAGTGTTTGTCTGTTAGTTCTTGATGGCATAAAAATGATGCAAAACATTCAAACAAACAATCTTACTCCACAGCCATTTGACTGGCCATAAGCTAGATGTGTTTAAAGTTTCTTAATTACAATAATGTTTTTTGGCTTTTCTATTCTGATGAAGAGTATCCTGTGTAAAATATATCCTAGAAAATATTAAATATACCGGTATTACTGATAACCAATTAAGTGTATGAAAGGTTTAAAAAAGTTTAAAGTAAATAAACGGCAATGAAAAACAGAGTAACATCTTATATTCACCTGGTTTAAAAAATAAAATTCTTACATAACAAGAGGAGCAGCTAAAATTCTTACCTGAACAACGGCCTTTGAGCCACTGACCTCCAGCACTTGACCGCTTCTAACTGTGCCATCTGCCAGTGTCAAGTTAACAATCTCTGAAAACTTTGGAAACTGAAAAACAATAAAGCAAAGATTGATGATAATAATGTATGTGTGCATTAAATTAAACTGCAAAAATGTATATAAGTGATTTATAAACAAAAGATGGATGATCAAGATGGGTATTACTTGCTTGGCTACTGTTGATTAAGTTATCATGTTAAATATAATGCAACCAATCTCTGATGTTCCAAGGGCCATAACAAAGATATTAATTACCTAATATGGAAAGTTCAAAAACTTTCTAAAGTTTTTATAGTACAACTAGTAGTTACTACTAGGTGCAAATTTTGAAATTTCAGATTCAATAAAATGTGTATGCTAAAAGAGTACACATATACAAAAGTATCTATGTTAGGAGATTCAAGGGCAATAACTCAGATATAATAGGTTATTTCAAGTATATCCTGGTGTAGACGGATGGACTAACAAACAGGTAGGTAAGTGGCTTTTTATGGGCCCAGCTAAGAAATTAGCCACATTAAACACTAAGCCGACAGGCTGACGATGGACAAAAAATGATAAAGCTACTTTGGCTCAGGTGAGCTTAAAATATCACAGAAAAAGAGCAAATATAATTTCATAGTCTATTTATTTTATTTTTTTCATGATGCACTTTTAAAAGATTTTTAAGTTGCGTGTTCAATCCCTATCTCAATCCAAAACAACAGTCAGTACTGGTTCGACCAGGGAACCAGAGTCTAGAGAGGTTTATGTAAGCTCTGAGCTTACTCCGCAATCCAGCTAAAATAAATTAGTATTTAAACTAAGTTAATATAACAAAAATATTACCTTTACTTCATCCAAAATAACTAGTGGTCCATTCACACCAGATACAGTCTTGTAGGCTAGAAAAGACAAGAAAGTATGAAATGCAATAAACATATTATATTTCAAAACTAAATACCTACAACCTACCAAGATAGTATTCCCACTTTTAAAATGGGTTAGCAGGGTTCAAGAAATGGAAAAAATGTGTCATCGTTGTGCGTCTTAAAATGCATTTGATACGAGTTCCTAATAATTTTACAAACATGACACTCACATTGTTTTTCATAGTGACTGAAAATTGAAATTTTGAATGTTTTAGGATGATTTTTTTTTATTTTCCAATTAAGCACCAAAAAATCAATAAAAGAGTATAAAGCATCACTATCTTTCACAGGTAACCAATTTAAAAGAGTTAAAATCTTTTAACTTTCAGTTTCTAATAATTATAACTAATGTTTTTTATTTGAGATTTGTTATCTTATATTTACAGCTAAAAGCTGATGTTTAACAGGTCACGGACAAATTGTGATTTATAAATATGATGACTACATATGTCAAAAATTATAGAAATTGTTGAATAAAAGTTTAAAATGATCACATGTCAAGTCATGAAAATAAGTAGTTGAAAATATTGTTATAACAGGTGGATAAATATGTTTACATACTAAAAGATATCTATTTTAGAAAATATGATATTAATTGGTGAAATTTATATGGTAATATTCCAAACATAGCAGTTTATTTTAGAAATTTAAGCAACAATATATTGTTATGTGATTTGACATTGTTATAGTATGAAATATAATTAAACAAAAGGATGTGTTCATTCATTTGTAAAATAATTTACTGTAATTTATTTTCTTCTTTCAAGCTTCTATTAACAAATATGACATCCTAAATTCATGCTATCAAAATCACCATATGTCATCTTTTTGCAAGTGTTTTGGGGTCACCTTGGACCGACTACCAATGAATTATAAAGAAACTGGCATGAAACTGTTATTTTTTGTTAGAGAATTACTGTTATATTTATTTTAACATTCTATACAAGCACTTAATGTCTACTTCTATTTTGCACCAAACATATTTACTAGTGAATTTTAAATGATAAAAAAAAGCTAACCACCATATTGGAACCATTTCAAGTTTTAATTAAACATTCATTTAAAAATCATAAATATTAGGCAGAAACTTACTTCATATTAAGACCGCACATTTATGAATTGTGTAGAAAAATCAATGAAACTCAACACCAAAGTAGATCTAGGGTGGTAGATCTGTGCAGATGTAAAGAAATTTTAAAACAGTAAAATCTGTCTATTGACAAATCGACACAATTCTTAGCAAAAAGACATTGTTTTAGAAGCGTAAGAGTGTAACTAGACAAATATTACATTAGCGACTTAATTATCAATTCATGTATCGATCTCAAAAAAAGAAAATCACAGAATTTTTTTCACATGAATTCGACTTCGTAATTATAAATGTCCGGTAGTAATATAAGCCGAATTTAAAACAAGTATACTGCAAAATTGCGAATAAATACTTACTCATTCTTGGCTGAGATATATAATCTCTTGTTATTGCCAACTTATGTTGGGTTAGAGCAGCCGAAGCACTCATTGGGCCGTTTGTAGCACCCTTGATCTTGATGTTGACTGCCATTTTCACCAACTTTGATCATGTGATGTGTTTATCACGAGAGACTCACTTCCGATAAGGGAAGTAATTTTGTTACTTCCGCTTTCGGTTCAAGATAATTAATCCAATTTGATTTGTTTCCCTTGGCCTATTATGTTTCTAATATGATGACGTATTTTGATGATACCATCGGGGTTTTAAGGGCACCCAAAAATTAACCGGGTAGTTGGCTGTTAGGAAAATGCAGTGATCCTTAAACAAACAAACAAGAGTTGTCTGAAGACAACAAAGCTCGCCTATGGGATAAAACTCACCACCCATGCAAAGAGATTGGAGGCAAACTCCAAAACTTAAACGCAACTCAACGCCAATGTTTAACCTGGGTGTCTACAGACCCGCCGACGACGCCGGGGTCATGGCAATAGCTCTCCTGGATATTCGTTCCGGCAAGCTAAAAATTAGCAAAGTAACAACGTATAAAAGTAAAATATGTATCTTATTTATCGCGGAAATATTAAAAAGGTGCATTTATGACGATATGAGTCAGAGATATATAACAATTTGTGTTTAAAATATAGTCAAATGTTTTGAATTGTAAAATATGTCATAATCAAACATTGTATTTTAATTTGGTCGAGTTAAAAATCATATATAGGCCTTTATATACCAGTAGTGCGCACACTAAATATGAAGGAGCCGGCGGTTACGTGGATAGAGCACCGAACCCAAGACCGGAGGGTCGTGCGTTCGATCTTCCGTCACGGCTATGTGTGGTGTCCTTGAGCAAGACACTTTTCCGCATATGCTTAGTACTGGTTCTTACAAGGAAGACTTCGAGTGTTATTTGCCTAAGTTTAAACTAAGTGGACATAGGACACTAACTTTACGTGTCAAATCAATAACGTCTCTGTAATTAAAAGGAATAAACACATCCCATGTCCTTTATTACTAGTATATTACAGAAATTGATTTTCGGTGAATTATTTAATTTGCCAATACTATAGATATTCGATATTTGTATTCATACAACTCAACATAATAAGAGACTTATAAACAATTGGGAAGAGGATGCGCTTCCGTGGGGAAGTCGCATAGTGGCGTTTATAAATAATTAATTAAAAACTGAATAACAACCTTCAAATAGTTGGGTAGAAGTAGTATTTCATGTTATTAGAATACCGCTGAATCACACAATGCCTCAACTTGTGTAGCCTACAATATACGAGGCACCTACTTATGCTACGTACTAAGTAAATTTGGCGTTTAGCAGCCTTATGAACTCAACTTGTATTTTTTAACGATATAAATTGGTGTATTGATTTATAAAACAAATATAAAACACATAAAGTTGTCCCAGAATTGCCTCCGAAGTGATAAATGGATCTGTAAATTACGTGTTTTCAATCTGAAAGTGGTTAATTCCGTCACTTTTCTTGAATGTTTGCGGAAACGGTCATGTTCCCATTCAAAAAGACATGCTCGCTTGAAACTTAAATACAATGCCGCTATCTTTGATTTTAAAACGAAATAATAATACGAAAATAAAGGGGTTTTCTTACCTCACTGCCGGAACGCGTGCACAAAAATAATAGGAAGTATTGCGTGTAGATTTTATCACCGAAAATTCGGCGTAGCTGTCGCTTATGAAATATATACGTTTGACGGGGTGCTGTATTCGGAAAAAGGAACAATCGAAAACGAGGATAAAGGTATTTTTGCAATATTTCTATTCTGATCATATGTAATTAGCCTTTACTGTATATTGTATGTATTTTTGTTATTTGTCATATTGTCATGTATACCATGAATTGAGTGAATAAACTATTGAAATTGAAAAATTAAACTATTGGAAACGTATTCTGTAATCAGAGACATATATGCATGTAATATACGTCACTGCTGTAATATATAAATTATACGCATGTAACTCTATCGGCTTGTGTACATTTCGATACTATAACACATTTGTATTGGGAATTTCGCAGTATTTAACCAGAGATATAATACACATAATGTGTATTATGTCTCTGATTTAACCAATGGTCTAATTACACATTTTATAGGTCACTGATTAAACTTACTAGGATAGCACTATATTCCACAACAAAGTCAAATGACAAAATCAGTGATTTTGGCCATTCTATGCTGTTCTACAGTGAATGTGCCAATAGCGGAATCGCTGCATACACTAATCTAACCGCATAAACTATTTTAGAAAATATATTAACTGAAATAAAAATATTCCCTCTGAACACACCAGCCAACTTTTCCTTGAACTGGTTCACCGTTACATGGGTATGAACAATTTACAAGAGGCTGCGGAAGCACCAATAACGGATCAACTACACCATTAACGGATCACGTGATATAAGCGCTTTTTCATCCTCAGGGAATATCTCAAAACATCACAATGGCTTTTCCATGGCCCTTGACAGACAGTCACAATTTATATGAGGTTGTGCCGTTCTTAAAATTTTTTTGCCATGCTCCTACCAACTCACTCACAATTGCAGCTACCCAAACTTTTTATTGACTTTCATGATTTCTGTCCATTTTTGTTTAAAAAATAAAAATTTGACTAATGAAAAAAATAGCTAGCTTCGTACCCGCATGAAAAATACTGGGTCGGAGCACAGCAAACAAATATTATTTTGGATGAGCTGAGTGAGGTAAACAGAAATGTACAAGTGCACCTTGTAGTCTTATAGTTCACTGGTGAAACTGAAGGAAAATAAGTTTCCTAAATCATTCAGCAAGTGAAAACAACACTTTTATTATCGTTTTTGTCGGACCAACTGGGGTCATCAAACCATAAATTACACTGACAGTTTAGAACTATTTTAGTTATACCAGCCTGGATAAGTGTGAATGAAAAACTTGGAAGAGATTTCGTATCATATAGACAAGGAAATAAATCTTCGCCATTGTGCATTTTCTGTGCACGTAAAATTTCAAGCAAACATTGGAATACTGCTTGCATAGTACATAAGAATTTAGTTTGGTAGATAGAGCCGAAATCAATAAATACTTCAGAAATATTTAAACATTTCTTCACACACCATTTCAATGCCTATGTGTAAACTGTTAAATCATTTAACAAATGTTATGTTTAATATGGTAACAAAATGAAAGAAATTTACGAAACTTATTTATTTCAGATAATTTTAATGATCAGTAACATGAAAAATTAAAGAAACTAACAAATGTAACCAATTAAATATGAATGAGTTTTCATAACTAGACAAACACCAAACTAATACTCAATTTTGAACCTTACGGGCTATCCGTGTTATATCGTCGTTCTAAATTGATATTCGCTCGCACTATTGTCACTAAATATGAAATTCATGATTACAAATGATATAATACTATGATGTTAAGCGAGATTCTGGGACTAAAATACTAGTCCATTGAAAAGAAAAATGGTGGCACCATTTGCCCTGATGTACTTCTATTAAACATTACAGTTAAACGCTGTTTCCCAAGCAGTGATGTGGCCGGGGAACGCGCACATCACTCCTGCTTGGACCTATGACCCTTGCCTAGTTGCTCTCCAGGTTAAAGCCCGTTTCATCGGTATTCCAGATTCTGTTTGGTTTATCAAGTAAATCGTTTGCTCTGAATGTGTTGTACCAAATACCTGTCACCTCTTTTGTGACCTGTGATCTTCTCAGATCCAATGGGGTCTCGAATCGCGTTGCTATGATACGAACCTTTCTAATTTTGAAAGCTTCATACCAGCTACGCCCAGGCATACCGTCTCTAAAGGGTGTCTATCGGATTTCTTTCTTTACAGTATCTTTTTACTAAATCTAAAAACTCACAAACAGACCCATACCCCGCATCGTCATTTCACTGAGCAACACTGCCATTGGCTCCTCTTCTTTTTCTGTAAATATGGTTAACGGGCCTTTCATTTTGTACAAATAAACTCACTAGACCATCTACGGTAAAGAAGGCCATAGGAAATGTCATCAAAGAGTCAACATTTTTTTAATCCTATAGCTTCCAACGTTATAGAAAAAATATATGTTTGTCAGAGTTGAGTACGCCCCCAACGAAAACGCTACTGCAGTACATCTAATTCCATCCAATTTTCATTACTTGTAAACGTGAAGACATGCGTACGGACGGACAGTCAGGCATTGTAAATAAAGATGTCAAATGGTGCAATTTGAACATATTGGAGGGAATACATGTAGTGTTACTATTTTCAGTCAGATTTTTTAAATTCGGGTATAAGATTTTAAACAACAAAAAATACATCTCAAATTGCACCATTTGGCGTCTTCATTTTCATTTTTACGGATGAGGTCTTGGATATAAATAGATACGTCAAAACTATAAAGTTTTGGTAAAAGATACTGATAATTGAAAATATTATTTTATAAAATGTGTACGTATATCTGCGTTAGAGAACTATGAGAGGGGTTGTAAAATTGGGTATATCGTGTAACTCGTAAATCGTTTTATGTATGCGTGGAAAAATCCTATATGAAAATTATCTAAATATGTTTTGGACTAGAAGTTTTCGAAGTTGTATTACAAGATTACACCTATCTTCTCATAGCTGAAGACGAATTTATTTATTTATTTATTTATTTATTCTCTTTAATTCCTCCGGTTACAGAGATTTTGTGGTACATGAACACAATGCAAACATATGTACCAGGTGACAAACATAAACTATGAAAACAAAAATACAAGAACATTAGCAAATTGTAGTAGGCAATAATGAATAATTGCACATTCGCTCGCTTGCCAGTGGCCATACCCACCTGCACACGCATGCACACAGACACACACGCAGACACAGACACACACACACTGACAGACACACACTGACAGACAGACACACTGACAGACAGACAGACAGACAGACAGACAGACAGACGGACGGACGGACGGACGGACGGACGGGCGGGCGGGCGGGCGGGCACGCACGCACGCACGCACGCACGCACGCACGCACACACACACATATATGAAAACAAAAATTCAGAAGACAGTAAACATTCGCATATTTATATGAGTATTGAAAAGTCGATAGTGTGGTGGTGCGCGAGCGTGTATGTCATGTACGTATGTTCGTGTGTATGTGAAATGCATGTATGTGCATGTTAGTTACTCAAGTTATTATTTGTTAATGTGTTTAATCATTTATGTTATTACAACATTGTAATTTGATGGGCGACTATGAATAGTTTAAATCAATGAACAGTTTTCTTCTTATTCTTCTTCTTCTACTTCTTCTTCTTCTTCTTCTTCTTCTTCTTCTTCTTCTTCTTATTATTATTATTACTCCTAAATAAAATTCGGTCTCAAATTCGTAACATAATGTCCTCAAATATGTGTCAAATTGCACCATTTAGTTGGTGTCTTCATTTTCCCTAATCATGGTACCCTAATTAAAGTTCGAGGGAGGATACCCCAACCGTCCACGTCCTTAAGGTCAAATTTCTGGATCCGCCCCTGGGAACTATCCATGATGGGGAACGTTTGGGTTGATCTCAAGTTCACTCAGTTTAAAGGTCACTGTTACTAAAATAAAAATAGGTCGTTCAATAACTCATGGCACATGCTATGTTTTAGGTCGTTCTGTTCAAGGTCAAGGACACTATCAAAATGGAAAAAAACACCAATGGGTGTGTAATTAAGTAAATGAAACCGACATATTCAGGATCGTCTAGCACATGACTTTTAATGCGACCATCCGACTAAACCTGCGTATTTTCCTCTTCAAAATGAGCCCCTCTGTGGTCGATTTGTCTAATAAGGTTATGCAACAAGACCGCTTTCCTCTCAGCGCTGAGGTTGTGAGTTCGAACATACTCCTGTCCAAGGGCGTTATGTGAGAAAGCTTGCCAGGTACTTGTGGGATGCCATTATTTCTACGTAGGTTCATTCATAGGTCATTTTCGACCAATAAGACTGGAAATCATAAATATCCTGAAATATGTTTGAAATGGCTTTTTCTCGTCTTTATCTTTAAATAAAACTGCATGCGAGTGTTAAACATGTCAATATATTTATTAGTACAGTAGAACTTCGATGGCTCGAACTCGACGCCGGGACTGGACAACATAGTTCGAGTTAAGGGTTGTTCGAGCCAAGTATTGTTAAACATTATACCATACATGTACATGTAAATACATCGGAATAGGAATTCAGCATGTACTAGATAAGTGATTCGAGCTATCCATGTTCTAGCAAACGAAGTTCTACTGTATATCCTTTTAAGACCAAAATGCCGTAATTGTGATAAATATACACATTTATTTTTTTAATGTTTTTATCAAGTGAACAACACAATTTAATTCTATAGTAAATGTTAATTAAAATACAAATTTATTTTTTGTTATTACAATACCACACCAATGACTTACAAATCCACACCAATGAATCTCTATATAAATCCTTGTCCACATCCATAATATTACAGAAGACCGTCCATATCTGACTAAGCTACGAATATCATAAGAAATGTTGATTACATCAGTAACTTAATAACACTGATGACATTTCGAACTTGCCGACAATATACATGAATGGGCAAGCACTTTACAGGCAATGCAAGTGAAGGACACAGGTCTGTAGTTAGTTGCCTTGAACTTTCCCGCTTTTGTAATGATTACAGTTAAAAAAGCTTAGCTCCAATCTGATAGAATAGTTCCTGTAGACACAGGACTTGTTAAATATGATGGTAAATACTGATGCACCCATCTTGGCCAGCTGCTTCACGACAATGACTTAATAACAGATGTAGATATGTTACTGTTTACGAGTAGGTGTTGTGTTTGGAAAACGCCAAAAGTGCCAACCGAAATTGAGACAATTGAATCTATCATATCTACCCCGGTGAGGGCACTTGCACATATGTGCCCTATAAATTTGAAAACAAAGGCACACACCCTACATTGCAGCCAAAAATATTTGGGTCAAAACTCTACATTCAAACCCATTATATAGCGATCAAAACTCTACATTCAAACAAATTACATAGGGGTAACAACTCTACATTTGATCTAAATAAAACTTTGTCTACAACAGTGGCATAAACTCTTGAATTTCATTAAGAATAAAAGCAAAGAGGTTCCTAGCCCGGAGTTCCTAGACGGGAGGGATTGTACCCGGATTGAACAAGAGGTCAAAAATCTACATTATGTGTTCAGAAAGGAGGGCAAAAGCTCTACACCGCGTTAAGCAAAAGAAATGGGGGTCAAAACTCTACATCATATGTCCACAAAAAACAGGGGTAAAATAGCGGCACATATGTACTAACACTATATATAGGGAGTGTCCCCCCCCCCCCCCCCGGGCAGATCTACTGTAGGCTAATGCATATCAAAGCACGTTTTCGAACGATTTTTATAAAAAAAAAAATATTTGATCGTCCTCTACCCTCACCTCTATCACAGCAATTAAATGAGACTAACTGTAGGCTTGTGTACTTGTGATATCAACTTAGCGTTTCTAAGACGTTGAGGCCATCCGTCAAATTGTCCGAAGGATATAGCCATTGGTAAATAGCTTTCAGCTAGTGTTGTTTATATTCGGACGGAAAACTCAAAAGTTTTCAAGTATCTAAATCGCGGGTAGGTGACTAGAGACGATGATTGCGTAATGGTTCCGAAATTATAATATAGGTTTTATCTGCTCACGTGACTTCCTGTTTTCTGTCACGGATGTGCAAAATATGCATTTAAACAATATTTAAAGGAGTAATCAACGATGTAAGTGATAACATCTGATATGCATACAATTGAATAATACATAATTGTTTTAACTAACGTTTTATATATTTAGACCAATGCCGTTTTATTTATAATCGTTGAAATCGTACATATAGTTTATTTAATTAAATTGATATATATTCGGATATATTACATCCGGGTAAAGATTATTATTTTTTTGTAGCGGGGCAAATGAGCATAGGTTTTGAAGACATTAGACGATTTTGAATCAATTCAAATTATAGTACAATTCTTACAAAGGCTATCGATTGAGTTCAAGTAATGACATACTACTCAGTATGATTGTGTTACCGGTTTTCGATCACTTAATAATCGCTGCTAAAATATTTCGATGCAAAACGGATTTTGACACTAAATGCTTGTATACAACGTTAAAATAACTATCAGATAATTATTTTCTACCAAAACAATTACAAGTACATGCTCATTGACTTCACCATTCACGCTAGGTCATGGTGACCCAGTATACGTTCAATAAAATGACGGCACCTGATATCGAGTACATGAAAGGATGATGTAATGTGTCAAACTAAAATGACACATGGCTTCAAAAGCACAAATAAATGAAAGCAGAGAAAACTGCATAACCTTTAACATGAAAAAATATTTCTCAATAGGTTAATTTCATCATAATATCAATTAACTTAACAGCATGAGGTTTTTAAAAAAAATTACTTTTCATTTTTTTTTAAAATCATAGTAACCAAATAAAAACACTGATTTAAAATATATATATCTTCTTTTTTATTTGCTACTTTATCATTTATTCTTTATATAACCCCCTCTTCTTATCCACTTCTGATAACAAACCTTTTCAACTGTTTGCTTGTTTTATTCTACATTTAAATGTGGTCCTGTACTAATTTCAATCTCATTCTTAAAAAAAAATCTATAAGAAGGTCACTCGTCCGGAACCTCGATAATTTCTGACATGCACAAGCGAAATATTTTATAACTTTCGACCTTGACCTGTATTGCATCAGTTTTCAGCAGACGTGTATGAAATCGATATTCGTAAACAAACCTAGCATTTGTCGAGGTTTTATGTAAACTGAAAAATGGACCTAGTGAGAAATACATTTTTTTCAGGTCTGTACCATAAAATGACTTTCTCACTTCTATCGGAAGCATTATTTTTGATATTTTTCTTTGCATTCAATGACCACGTGGATACTGTTTGTAAATATTGCCAATAGTGTAGGAAGTTGAAATACGCGTGCGCGATATTCGTAATTCTGGGAAGTGATCGATTTCAGGTGACGCTCGAAAACAGGTTACGGCACCATACTTATAGAGTTACTTTGTGCATTAATTAATTGTTAACTAACTCATTTTACCCATTTTGCTTTGATTTTAAAATCACACTTCACAAATTAAAATATATATTGGAAAAAAACCTAGTACATGTACTTAAAAGGTCTGGTTGGATCACAGCTTTGTGTGTACAGGTCATATAGTCTAATTTTGGAAACTGGATAATGCAAAGTTAAGTTCACTGGGCATTGACATATCAAATCCTCGTGGAACAAACACAGTAAAATAAAGTTTTTATTGTTTTTTTCCTTCAATTTTGTTCATATAAAAAGTCTGACAAAAAAAAATAGCTTCCTTCTTACCCACATAAAAAACAACTGTTAAGGAGCACAGCATATGCGTTGGAATTATTATTATTCCACATACATGGGAACCTTTTTGCCAAACAAAGAGGGGGATGGGAGTGTTAATGAAGATATCCCGGATATCTGTCAGTCAAAAATTCTGGCTTGTCACGTATTACATAACTTTCTTTGGGTAAACATGCCAGTCTTTCTCTCTCTTATGGTGTATTTATAGTCATTTCTACATGATATTTCTTTTTTTGCAAAACACTGATTGCATATGCCACAGATATCTTTTTGTATTAGGAACAAAACCAAATAGTTGTAGGATAGAAACCGATTTGCTTGGTTGATGGTGGAAGAAAAGTGGATAGGTTGGAGATCGTTAATGACAAAAGTTGCAGGTTTGATTCCAGAGTTGACTTGTTGACATTTTAGAAACAACATTCAGTACTGGTTCTACTTCAGACACAAACTCTAGGGTGATTCATATTTACAAGCTCTGAGCTTTCCTTGAAATCAAGCATAATGAATATATTGTTATCAATTAATTGTTTTTTATTAACTGTATTGCATTTTGATTGAGTCATTTGGTGTCAGGGCTGTAATGGGAAGGGAAAGCTTTACTGTGGAGATCGTGATATTTTATTTGTATATTTTTGTTTATAAATGTATCATAAATGAACTATAGGATGCATATTTATTAGCCATCTTAACATACTTAACATTAATTACTATCATTATTAAAGATTTTAATTAAGCTCTTTTATGAAGATAATGTGAGAACAGTTAAAGAAAATGGCAATGTTCAATTTATTAGATGCATTTTTTCAGATCACAGGTTCCAATAAAATTCAAGAAAAAATGCAATTGATTTCAAGAATAAAATTCAACTCCTGCATAAAGAAATGACGATGAATTTGCCAAACATATTTTATTGGTCAAAACTGAAAATGGTATATCAAAATAAAGTCTCATTGATAAACATTTGTCAAACATATAAGTAAGCAATTTCTTCATTTATAGGTCAGGAAGAAAACAACAGACAGTTTGAAGTATTACGGAACCTCCAAGATGTTTCATTTATATATTTCATGCTCAATTAATATGGACTTCAGACTTTAATACAAAGATGTGCTTTCTCTGTTGAAAACAATGGGTACTCCCTGATAAACAAAATCTGACATACACAAGGATAGTGTTTCATATTTGCTGATTGCAAGGCTGTGAAGATGGCAACAATTGAGAAACTAATTAAGGCCTTCGAGGCTTTGAAAATGTTCCAGCCAGCAACATCGACAGTAGAAGAGGTCGTTGTCAAGTATGTGCCTTTTTGTTTTATGACAATTTAGATATACATGTATATTTATATGCATATATATTGTTTGGTATTTAACTCCATTCCAATATCACAGTAATAAAACAGTTGGTTACAAAACGTTGATGATCTACGTATGCTACATATATGAACAAAACTAAATAGTTTTTTAGTTAACCATTGTGTTTTGATAAAATCAGACTTCTGTTTGCAGTTTGAACTTAAAATAGCCATGTACATATTATTAACTTTATATCAAATCTACTGGACCAAGGACTTTTATTTTCACCTAATCTTTTGGTATGCCTATTTTTAACTGTCCGAGTGTCATATCTAGTGCTCAACATGTTTTATGTCTGACTGTGAATCCAGTGGTCCAGAATTCAAATTTCCCCTGGTAACAGTCTCTTTGATGATTGGCCAGGACATTTTGCCGCCCACCTACCCTCCCTTCTGATAATATGAGGAAATAATGAATTGAAGAGTTGTGCATACTGCTGGTTAACTATCTAGCTTATAAGGTGCGCTGACCACCATTACATAAATGCAAACAAACAAACTTAACCAACCCAACCCAACCATAAAGAAATTTAATATCTATAGACCTTATATTGTCAAGAAGTGGTTATAAGTCTAACAAGTAAAAACATTATTACATATTACATTATCTTACTACACAAAAATGGTCAATATTAGTCTGATTTTACTATCACTTTGATGTTATTTATGAAGTTTCTCTCTCACATTTCAACACCGTACATTTAGGATTTTCGAAGAAAATTTATTAAATGTAAATAAATATGTACAGTCAAACCTTTGTTAGCAGAAGGGTGTGTCGGGGTTCCCCCCCTGGCATTTTTGAAGGCATGTTGTTAAATGTGGGAGGGGTGGTTATGGGAGGGGTGTCCCCTCCTGTGTTGATTTTTTTTTAAGTTTGACACTTATGAATGGTGCTTTTTTTAGCATGGGTTACTATTTAGAATATTGCTGCAATAAAATGAATACAAAGAAATTAAAACTTTTTTTAATGGATGACTAGCAAGGAATTATATAGAGAAGGAAAGGCAACTGATTGAGATTTTGTGTACGCTCTTCTATTTTCACAAACTCTCGCAATATCTCGTTTTCAATTATCCTAATTTCCATTCAAAATTCAAATTAAAAAATTAAAAAATCTTGCATTGCAGAGAAATATTCTCATCAAAACAATACCATTCCCAGAAATTTGTGTTTAAAATTGCTGAAACACTTTTGATTACAAAATATGATTACAAAATATCTATACTCCAGCTAAAATAACGACAAGTTAATTATGATACCGGTACATTTTCCTTCAAGCTTCAATATCTAGCCAAATAATTAATCCTTTGTGTGCTATTTCATCAACATTTAATCTTGAGATGCAAGTTCCTATCCTATTCTATACAAGTCCTTGATGACTTATCATATTTGAAAGTTACAATTTATGTTGATTCAATATAGAAGCAAAATATATTTTTCATATAGTATTTCTGTATTTCCAAATGAATACCAATTTTATAAAAGTAAAAACAAAAAGATTATTCTTCAAAAATTTTTTTTCCATATCCCCTAAATATCCTGCATAAATGGGACCACAGTAACCAAATTTTGACTGTCACCACATCCGGGTATTTCCAATGAACGAAAACGCTTTAATCTATATTAAAAATTTAAACTGTTTTAGATGGGGATTTCATTTGTTGAAATAAAAAACTGAGAATCAATTAATATGCATTTCAAATATATGTTTAAATCCTATATTAGAATATTATTGCCGTAAAAATATAGTAAAGGAGTGTTTATAAATGGACAACTTGTCATATTTCAAAGTTGATACAATTGAAATTTGCATTTTCAATGTTTGAGTCTGTAATTTTCATTAGGTGTCAGTGTTTTTCCAAATAAATATGAATTTTATAAAAGAAAACATTAATAGTTAAGTCTTAAACATCCCTAATAAATGGGAGAGCTATAACCAATGCACCAATTTTTAGGATCCAGCTTTTGAAGGCGCCGAATTTTAGACCAGGTTTCTCAAATTTGTTAACATCCGATAGGCAACATGTTACATCCGGGTATTTTTTCATATTTTTTTCTTCAATTTATGTACAAAATAAACCATTTTAAGTGGAGATTTTATTCTAGCTGTGTTGAAATAAGATACTTAGAAAACCCTTTAAGATTTCTTTGTTTTGCTTACTTGCATAAAGGCCTTACAATACACTGCGATCTATTTCTAGTTGTCTTGATCCGAGAAATGGTCGTGACACACACTTTATTAAGTGTTTCGTTCCGACTGATTGCATACATACTACATCGACTTCACGTGATTGGGAGGTTAATGAATCAATTGAAAGGTAATGCCGACACCTTGGTCAGTAGCCAATTTTAAATCTTGTGAAAAACAATCTCGAGAAATTTCACAGGACATCGCATTCTATATTGAGGCGGAATAACCTTCAAATAACTCGTTCTCATTGGCTTACCTGTACACAACTCCAATTCACACTTGCGAGTGATTGACAAGTCTATGAAATAGGTAAATTGATCACGGGGTCACTTGTTTGATTACTGATGGGCTTGTGTAATGGGATTATCTAAAGGTAGTTGCAACGGGTGGGGAGGCATGTCGGGCCACTTAAGGGATGTCGCTAATCAACCAAATCTTTTGAAGGGATGTCGCATGTGACATGCATTATGACTCTGGGGAAAACCCTGCGTGTCATTTAAAACCAATACACATTTACTTATTTAATATCTGTGTACACTACCTTGACCCTAGACCCAAGTAAATTTGGTTAATTAGTATATAGATGGTTTGACGAAATAACAGGCTGTTATTGAATATTTTTCAGTTATCCTTGTGTGTCACGAATTATTAATCACAATGACTGTGGAGTTACTTGTTTGAAGTGTTATTTAAACTTTTACGGTATATACTAGTAATTAGCTGTAAATACAGCGTAGATAATGCACATACAAAACAACTAGATTTGAACGTGTAAATGGAGGCGTGTCGTTTATTAGCATTCATGTACACATTTACTTAAATCTGTAAACGTGACAGCCCTAGTTGCAGTCACCTTTATTAAGCAGACTTTTGTCTTAAGCAGCCATATTTGTTATTTCCCATTTGTATGCTTTAAGAACAAAATAACTTGTATTAAGCAACAACCTTTCTTGTAAGGCCACTTCTGTTTATTCCCATGACTGTCTGCTTGAGACAGGTTTGATTGCATTATGAAGAGGCTTAAATTGGTGGTTTAGGCCACTGGCAATCACATCACCATCCATTTATATTAATTTATATCATATAAGTGTCTGTTTGCGTCTTTGGATATTATAATATTATACATCAAATGAGATATGTGTATATGTTATTTGTTACAGGAAGAAAGACCAGCCACTGAGTAAGAAGGACAAGATAGCTAATTGTAACCTTATTGCTGACTGCATATGTGCCACAAGTATGAGGTAAGTGTAAACCACTGCTGGTAACTGATATCATTGATAACTAATAAGGAAGAAAATAGAAATATCCAATCATTAGTGAAAAGATGGTAATTTACCCCAAAAGTTGAAAAGACTGGGGTTGGGGTGTCCAAGATTTATGTTGATATGTGTAAATAAGCATAAGGCTATCCTTAAAAAAAAATTGTCTGCCATGCTCCTACCTACTCACTAAAAATTGCAGCTATCCAAACTTTTTTATTGCCTTTCAAAGCATTTAATTTTTTTGTTCATGTTTTCTTTCCATATTCTTTAAAATGACTGCAAAATCAAAATCTGGCAAAAAAAAATTAGCTACCCACATAAAAAATATTGGGTTGGAGCACAGCAAACAAACATTTTAAAGATGGCCTAAGATCTAAAATCTATTGCAGTAAGCACAGAGATTGCATTTATTTTAGCTAAAATTCTTGCTAATTTACATGCTGTTACTTAAATTATGTAATTTACTTTGATTTCATTAATTTTCTACTACCGGGATAAAATCATAAAAAGTTTATAATTATGATAGGAAGTGAAATGAATTTTCATTTGAAATTCTTTGACTTTCACTTTCAAATTAGTGTATTTTAGGTTAAAAGGATAAATAGAATACTAGAATAGACCCTTTCCTATCACAAAAACATAATAGTTTGGCAGATGTAACTCGTCTTGTTATATTTTCTTAGCTTCTTGATCTACATAAAAAGGTCTTCTGTGACTGAGTGGTCTGAAACAAGGTTATTTGCATCTCACAACTGGAGTTGTGTTTTTTTACGAGAAAGTTATATTGATTATATAATTGGCATTAAAAAGCACACCATCAATTTTCATCAAGATTTCTTTTTACTCTACTAATCCAGGAGTAAGAAGGGGTTATTCTACTTGTCTTTGTGTGCTGTCAATGTAGATTAAATTTTTTTCACCTACTTGGTAATTGGTACTGCAAATGTTTTAAGTTTGAAACTAGATTAACTTCATATACATGTATAGGATAAATTCAAGAATGTTTTAAGCTTGCCGGGACGAAGTCCAAGGAGAGCTGTTGCCATGACCCCGGCGGCGTCGTTGTCGGCGTCGTTGTCTGTAGACACCCAGGTTAAACTTTTGCGTTAAAGTTTAAGATATCTATGCAACCACTCATTGGATGTGAATGAAACTTCGCATGTGCGTTCACCATCATCAATGGAACACACAGAGACAAGAACCATAACTCTGGATTGCATTTTGGCACAGTTATGGCCCTTTTTGGACACCCAGAGGCAAGCTTTGATGTCATCTGACAACTCTTGTTATATACAGCTGAAAGCCTTTTTGTATTTTTGGTATTAAAAGTATGTTTAAATTCATGTCTAGGTCTGTGTCTGACTTTCCCAAGTTTCTCGGTATTGCCATGGAAACATTTCTGACTCTATGTGATGACCAAGAATCAGATATTCGTATGGTTGCAGATGAGTGCCTTAACAGGTTGATCAAGGTAAGGGGGAGGGTACTGATGAAAGTGAAATTTGGTGACTTTCAGCTCTGTTAGCAAGACATGGTAATTAGATTCAATCTGAATGTACTTTGTTTTGAAAAGCTGTCCAAAATAGGTTGATAGTATTTGGAGAGAATCAGAAAATAGTTTGGTATTTTGATTTTAGCAACTGAAAACAGTTGGCTATTTGAAAGCATACGAAAACAGTTTGGGATTTTGAAAGCATCCAGAAAGAGTTAGGTACTTTGAAAACGCCCAAAAACAGTTAAGCATTTTAAAAAAATTGAAAAACAGTTGGGTATTTTGAGAGCATTATAAATTTTAAAAATGTTTGAAAACAGTTGGTTATAGATATACATATATGCAAATACAACATGCTAAATTTCAGGTTTTACCTACTGGTATATAAATAAAACATAGTGAACAATTTCTGTAAAAATGTTGAAGGTTTTAGCATGTAGCAAATGTTCCACCCAGATATTTAAATAAAAGAATATAACTTAATGAATTGCATATTGTGTATAATGAAATGATATTGCTGAAAATACGTTTTGGATTGCACATGCATCAATAATTTTTACTGATAATTTTAAGTGCTTCATATTTAAAAAAAGCTGGCGATTGATGATAATGGCTATGACATGTTCATAAAAAAAAGGCCTCATGTATTTGACAGCAAATAATTAAACAAAGGTAATAGGTGTAAAATGATGAATTTGAATGATAAACTTAAATTTTTTGGGTTTAGTTTTCATGTACAACGGTACACAAACTACTTTATTGCTTTTAACATGTGTTAATATTTAAAATGTGTATATATTTATTGTTTACATTTATGTGTATAGACGTTATTGGAGACAAATCTTGGGCGACTACAGGTGGAGTTATACAAGGAGATAAAGAAGAACGGGTCTTCTCGGTGTCTGCGGGCGTCACTGTGGAGGTTTGCCGAGATGGCACATCTGATACGGCCACAGAAATGCAGGTAGGTTAGCTCTTAAATTATGTAATACGAACTTGACAATTTTAGACATTGTGTTCCTAACCAGTTTAGTATTTGATTTATTGATCATTTTAGACACTGTATTATTGACATTTTTTTTTTAGATATTTTGTTAGTTACCGTATTTGACATTGCATTATTAGACATGGGGTTATACTACTTTTAAAAGGAATATGGAAAACTTTATGATATGAACTCACTCCAGCTCAGGCTTTAGCTTGTTGCTTAGCAATTTGACTATATCTACTGCAGTATTAAACCTATAAACTTCCCATGAGAACAGACTGGGACCAACCATGTGAAGTTATTTAACTATTTATAGAGTATGGAGAACTTTCATTTACATATACATGTATGAACTTCTAAAGTGATATATCTATCTTCAACAAATTTTACTTGTATCTTGTAGTTTTGGGGTAATTGACTGAGATTATAGTCACTGAGGCTGATATATAGAAAAAAACTTTTGGTTGATTATATGAAAAAAAAAATGCTTTCTGATGGGACATTTGGGGCATTTTAATGCTGTTCTACAACAAAATGTGAAACTTTAAAACAAAAAAAGTATTTTCATTGCACAAGTATGTTTGAGAAGACTGACATTGCCACTGGGTCATTTGAGACCATACATAATGATATTTTACAGGAATTGTATCAGGATTTTGCAGAATTTTGAAATTGGTTAAAAACATTTTTTTCCAATATGTCATGTGCCTATATATACTCAATTACCCCATATTGCCATATTTTAAGGATATCTATTTAAATATGCTAATATAATATATTGTAAAGAGATTTCCTATTTTTTTTTTTGTTGTGGTTTCATTTTGATTATGATTTGAACCGTGATGCTGGTTTACATGTACCTGTAGTAAACATAGATTCGTCTTTGGAAGATGATTTGATGGTCTTCAAGCAGGATTAAAGTGCTGTCTACATTTACAATGGGGATTGTGTTTCTCACTAGAACATCATTTTTGTCACCTTTTGGCGGATTTGTTGTGCCATGCCATTCAGATTTTATTTAATTATTTATGAGATGGTTTTTATCCATTTCTAAAATAATTTCAAGCGTTTTTTCCTGATATACTTCCTGTAATATAAACATTTCTATTTGAACAGACCATACATTGTAAATCTGTTGCCGTGTCTGGGGAGGATTTGTAAGAGGGAAGATGAAGGCCTACAGGAGACTTTGTTGACTACAATGAACAAATTATGTCCAGCACTCATGGTGTTTGCAAACGACACCGAAGTTAAAGTTAGTTGTTTTGTGTTGAGTTGTCTTTAATATTGCAGTATTTAATTTTAAATTATACTCTTACTTAAAATTGTTTTATAAACTTTTAGCCATGATTCTGAAAGATGTCATTTCAAAGATGGAATTGGGAGACAGTTGAGTTTGTATTTTTGTAGAACATGAACTTTTAGAGGGGAAGCCAATGACGTCTGTCTCATACTCATTGAAACATTCTTGATACATCTATTATTTATTGTTGACATAAATATTATGTCATTTATAGATTCTAATTCATAGTGAATTCATAAAAATAAGATATTTTGACAAAATATGTGGATGGGCTGATGCCCATGCACTTGTGAAAATAATATATTCACCTGATAAATAAAATCAACAGCTTTAATTGCATTAACCTTTTACATCATATAGATGCCTTTGGACACCTCTTATATTGAAAGCATTAATTCACCACGTAGCAGCAATGGATGAATTATGTTTATATTAACTGACAGAGTGGAAAACAGTGCAGGAAGTGTTCAGATTGCTCGTCATGAGCAATCTGAACTCTTCCTGCACTGTTTTCAAAGGCCTTCTGTGATTGGTGCGGGAAAACGTGTATCTATGGAGCAAACGGTTAAAGTATGATTGCTTGATGCAGTTCACCGTCTAATAAAATCATGTGTTTTCTTGAACTACAGATGCTTTTAAAAGCATTTCTGCCCAACCTGAGGTCCAGTATGGCATCCTGTAGACGCACTGCTGCCACAAGTCTGACTCTGATCTGCCAGTACTCCAGGAGTCCTCCAACATTCCTCAACTTTCTGCTCATTAATTTACTAGGTGAGTTAACATGCTTTCTTGGTTTTTGGTGATTCATCAGTTGACTTACTTGGGGCATCATTGTGTCATTTACCTAGTGTCATTTATTGCTGTTACATTATTTTAGATAATTTGTTTTATAAATAAATTTTTAACAATCTCTAATTTACTGTTTTAATCACTTGGTTGTTGAAGATTTTAAAATAATGTGTTCAATGCAGGACTTGTGTTATTGACCATTTTAGACATTGTATTATCAACTGTTAAGACACTACGCTGCTGACCATTTCAGACATTGTGTTACTGACCATTTTAGAGATAATGCTAATTGTCATTTCAGACATTGTGTTACTGACCATTTTAGAGATAATGCTAATGGTCATTTCAGACATAGTGTTACTGACCATTTTAGAGATAATGCTAATGGTCATTTCAGACATCGTGTTACTGACCATTTTAGACATAATGCTACTGGCCATTTCAGACATAATGCTATTGGTCATTTCAGACATTGTGTTATTGATCATTTTAGTCAGTGTGCTACTGACCATTTCAGACATAATTCTACTGGTCATTTCAGACATTGTGTTACTGACCATTTTAGACACTGTGTTATTGATTATTTCAGACATTGTGTTACTGACCAGTTCAGATATAGTGTTACTGACCATTTTTAGAGATAATGCTAATGGTCATTTCAGACATTATGTTACTGACCAGTTTAGACATAATGCTATTGGTCATTTCAGGCATTGTGTTATTGATCATTTTAGTTAGTGTGCTACTGACCATTTAAACACTGTTTTACTGACCATTTTAGACATTATGCTTCTGACTGTTTTAGACATAATGCTGCTAGTCATTTTAGAAATTGTGTTACTGACCATTTTAGACATAATGCTACTGACCATTTCAGACATTGTGTTAGTGGCCATTTCAGACATTGTGTTAGTGGCCATTTCAGACATTGTGTTACTGAACATTTCAGACATTGTGTTACTGACCATTTTAGACATTGTGTTACTGGTCATTTTAGACATAATACTACTGACCATTTCAGACATTGTGTTAGTGGCCATTTCAGACATTATGTTACTTACCATTTCGGACATTGTGTTACTGACCAATTTAGACATTGTGCTTCTGACCATTTTAGACATTGTGTTACTGACCATTTTAGACATTGTGTTACTCATGATTTTAGACATTGTGTTACTGACCATTTTAGACATTGTGTTACTGACCATTTTAGATGTAGTGTTACTGACCATTTTAGACATTGTGTTACTGACCATTTCAGACATTGTGTTACTGACCATTTCAGACACTGTGTTGTATTTAAAAACATTTTGCTGCCTACATTTTTACATTATGTCACTGACTATTTCAGGTATTGTATTACTGACCATTTCAAACTGTGTTATAAATGATTTTGTACATTGTGTTACTTACATTTTGAAATTATGTTACTGACTATTTCAGCTATTATGCTATTGATCATTACAGGTTTTGTATTATATCAAGACATTGTGTCATTGACTATTTTAGACATTGTGTTATTGACCATTTTAACTGTAATATGAATCATTTTGTACATTAAATAATGTTGACCATTACAGGTTTTGTTTTATTTGAGGACATTGTATTATTGGCCATTTTTGACATCATGTAACTGTTACTTACCATTTCAGACATAGTGTTGCCTGTTGAAATGGAGGTGGAGAGCCCCACAATGGTGGGTGTGATAATGTGCATGAGAAACATTATTCCACTGATGGCAGCCGAGGCATTTGAGAAAGAGGAAATGAAGGGAAGTTTTGGCGAAACAAAACAGCAAAAAACTGAAACCATTTCCACAGAACAAATTTTAACGGTACATTTTAATTTTTATGTTTTTATTACTATTTGTAAAGAAAAATGTCTAAGTTTTGTCCAATTTATTCTAAATTTAAGATCCATTGTCAGCACTAGTAATGCTGGCCATATTGCATGTGGCATCCATGTTTAATTGATTTGGTAAATGTGTTGTTTAGGCCATAATAAATTAATTGATAGAATATCATCCCTTTCTGTGCCCTAATTTTCATGCCACCCCAACCCTTTTTGTTTTCATAACTCCACCCCTACAAAAAAAACAAACAGAAAATTAAAATTATAAAAAAAAATTCTCTTCCACTCCCACTCTCCTATTTTTAAGCAAAAACAATTTGGATGAGGACGTAGTAAATCACTATTGCCTTTTGTCCCTAAATCAGATGATAATGTTAAATTGTTCGGAAGCTCTTATAATTCTATTTTAAAAACCTCTTATACATGTAGCAAAGAGGGCCCTCCATGGGTGAGTGGTTTAGGGCATTGTCTCAAAGTCACTTACCTCTCACCACTAAGGTTGTAGGTTCAAGTCCTGCTTCCTCAAAAACTCAAAAAACTTTATGTGAGGTAGTTTCTAGTTACTTGCAGAAGGACGGTGGTTCTACTGTCTGAGGTCTTCCTCCACCAGTAAAACTGGATATTCCAAATATAACCTGAAATGTGTTGAAAACTGTGTTAAACCCCATTAAAAAAAAACATGTAGTAAAAACCACCAACATTGCAAATAGTATTGAAACATATACTGATTGACAACTTCTGTTCATTTCTTTTAATTGATGTTGACTCTGCAAGACCTGAATTTACATGTATTAATAGAAAATTACCTAGAATTTAATGTTTCTTAATTATTGTTTATTCGTCAAACTGAATGCAAATGTTACTTAAAATGATTATATGTGAAACAGGCCAATCAAAATACATGTATAACATTTAATATTTAAGGTGTATCAGCTACTCCTGTATCACACTGGACACTCTGACCACAATGTTGTGACAGCAGCACTGGAAGCCTTACAACAGCTGCTACGTGCCCCATCCACCAGTTTACGATCAATCTTGATCACTGATGGAGGAATCAAGGATTCATTCATCTATAAAAAGGACATTAAAACCAATCGCTCTGACTGTAATTTTTAAATGATTTTTATGCCCCCATTTGTCTGTCAATTCGTTCGTCCATCCGATAAAAAAATGGGTTTCCAATCATTAACTTTTAACGGAGTCTATGTATTGAATTAATGTTTTGTGTGTATTTGTACAAATATAAAACACATGTCAAGTTTTATATTTTTCAACATTGATCAAATTTAAGAGGAGTTGTGACCCCTTTCCAGTTAAATATGTACATGTATATGATATTAAAAATATTATTCTTTTTTTTCTGTCAGTTATTGTATATTCTAACCTCTGCTCTAATAGTATCAAACATGTGAGAATTTTGTATTTTGTTGGAAAATAAAAATAACAACAGGACACACACCTTGCTGTTAATGAATAAAAAAAAATATGTTTATAATTGTAGTAACAGTAAGAACATGTGATGACTATTGACCAATGAAAAAGGTGTTGTTTGGTGTAAGGCATTTTAACAATATGTAATAGCAAGACACCACACATTGATTAACATCTGTGTTCATTGACTGATAGAAAAATATAAACCTACTGTTGTTTTTCAGCATTAATAGCGGAGGTTCCATCTTCAAGTCAACTGTCTGTTACATCAGAAGATACCGGATTGGATGAGGAGTCAGAGTCATGTGATATCAAGAGCCAATCGGGCGTCTCAGACACGGCCTCGGCTGCATTGGCTTCTAACACAGATACAGCTGATGGCAAAGGTTTAGAAAGATCAGATACCATCGTTGAGCCTGATAAAAGTGCAAAACTAACTCAGCAAGATTCTGAAGAAGATGTTGGTATGGTTTTTAGTGCAGATATAGAATATTCTAGTGTAGAAATAGGCGACATTCGTGATGACAAATCAGAAAGGTCCAGTTTGTCTAATGCAAATGCAGGAAGCAGAGAAACTTTGCTGAGTATTAAAAGTCTCAGTCCAACACATAAAAGTAATAGTAGGCTCGAAATAATGGGTCAGGATTTGAACGGGAATCCGGAACTGGTTGTGAGTTCAGATTTAACAGAACCTGTGTCTCCACTCCCTGATGTATCAACAGGAGATATTCTAGCTGGAATAGGATCAATGACTGAAGGTCTGCCTCTGTTATACTGCGTGAGACTTATTTGTCGCAGGTTTTTGTTGACAGGGTTGAAGGAGGAGTTGATGCCAGACAGGAAAGTTCGTGTAAGTGTGAAGAGTCTAGCATTGGCCAATATTGGTTACGCAGTGGCATTGTGTCCCCGGATTTTCCAGGAGAAACTGTTCTTGGGAGATGTTCATGGTATGTATTTTTCTCTCCATGTATATGTTACTTTTGATTACATGTATGATAGCATCATTATGTCCTTCTTAACTTAGTATATTGCTTTACTATTCTGTGATTATTATTAAAATAGTTTTTAACCAAAGTTATTGTCCTCATTTCGGCGTCTGCTTTGGTGTCTGCATTCCACATGCGTTGACAGTTTTTTTGGTCATAAGTGTGCATTGCTTACAATTATATGACAAAACTTGGTATACGTGTTCATGTGTATACTTTCAGGCAGTATGCAACATATTGGGCTCCTGACCTTAAAAATCAAGGTTCTATTGCAGTGTAAAAAGATCATATTTTGTCTTTAAACTCTGCCTTAAAGTTTTTGTGTGATTTACAGTGCATGCTTACAGTTCTACAAATGTAACATGGCACAAGGGTGTAATTTTATGCTTAAACGTAGAGGCATGATGTGCAGTAAAAGGGCTGCTATATTCAAGGTGAGATATAGAGAGTACCATGTTAGTGCCTTTAACAGGCGAGGTAGAGAAAATAATTTGGCTTGAACCTTGGTGAGATCCACAGTTAAGGGAAAATTTGCCATGAAATTTGGATTACATTTACAGTTTTTGTGAATCTGGCAGACACATACTTCTTATGTTAATGTATATTTACAACATTATTGAATCTGGCAGACACCAGACTATTACTGATGTAAGGTAACCACCCAGACCGCAGTTAAGGGAAAATTTGCTTTTATGTCACTTGTATCTTTACAGTGTTCGTGAATCCGGCTGACATCCGTGACATTCTGTTGTATGCTGGCCATCCTGATCCACAGCTAAAGGGAAACTGCAGCCTCATTATAGGCAACTTTATATCAGCAGTTTTGGCTGCAGGCAGAGGCAATTTTGATAACTGGATAAAGATTAATGCCAGCTTAAACAATGGTTAGTTCATTTTAAGTCTATGAAAAATCATTGCACATACATGTACTTCAATGTTTCTCAATGTAAAAATTGTATTATTGTTGTCATGAAGATTTTCAGCTGTCTTGGATTGCATCGTGTTCTGTAAGTGACCGTTCGAAAGCTCTAAAGGCATAATATTTTTTCTTAATTATAATCAAAAGTATCAGATTCCTTACACATGTATCCATGTTAAATTAGACAAATTTAGCTCTGTATGAATTAGCATATTTCGACTTGTGAGCTTCAAAGCTGTTTCCTTTTTATTTGGTTTTAACAAAACTTTTCTTGTAACATTTTTCATAAAAAAATACAAAATATTTTACCTTAGTACTTGTTTTACCAAAAAAAACACCAAGCAAGATTTGTATAAGTTGTAAAAACTTGTTCCACAATTGATGTAAAATAAATAGGTTAAAAACAACATTGTTTAATAAAAGATATAATTTAGTTGTGTTCTTTTATCAGGGTTACTAACACTGGATGGGATGCTGGATACACTTTTGTGTATAATGGAGGACGGGTCGTCCGTGGCAGCACGTATGGCAATCTCTGCCCTCAGCATGTGCCTCCAGCTGCTCTTGCAGAGTAGCCATGGCGATGTGGCCATCCAAGCACTTCTTAAGTTACTGCAAGTGAAGAATAACTCATACTGGCTTGTAAAGGTATTTAAACCTCTAACATTTACTGCCAGAGTTGTAAATATTTGTAAGAGACTATCAAATTAGAACACTACACTATGCTACCAGCTGGTGGTGAATTAACACAGATCCATGTGTATAGAGTGCATCTCCCTCAAATTTCAAATTTTTGGCAGGTTTTTTTTTCAACTTTTTTTCAACTGCATATAATTAACATTTCTTATTATTTTTTTGCCAATTGAATTAAACATCGTCTAGTAGTATACAACATTATAACAAGATGAATTGATGACTGTGAAATTTTGAAAAAGGGTTCTCTGATTTGAATAATGTACTGAATTATATAAAACCTTCCCCAGAGCCATCTTGTGGCTTTTATATGGCAGTTGGGGCTTTAACGACTAACATTACATTTATGGGCATGCTTAAGTGATTTACAGAGAATTCTGGGGAAATAAAAGTGATAATTCCCATTGGGAATTATTTCCCTTTAGCCAGATTTTTTAAACTACTTGAAAATTAAATGTTTGAATTTGAAAAATTGATTTATGATGATAAAGACATGTAAGAGACAATTTAATTAACATTTTATGCCCCCAACCAAAGGGGCATTAAGTGTGTACTCCTGTTAGTCAGTTTGTCCGAGGTAACATATTTGTTTCTGAAGGGGTCTGTGTATTTAATTGATATTTGGTATGTACCTGTATGATTATAAAATACAGGGCAAGTTAAATATTTGTCAACATCGGTCACATTGTACAGAAGTTATGGCCACTTTTTGGGTAAAAAATTGGGTCTCCAATCAAAAGCTGGGACATTCGTGTTGACCAATACATTAGCAAAATAATTAGTTCAGTATGTTAGAGATTCAGAGAAAGCAATTTCTGTTTGATTTTTTTACCTTTAAGGCTGATCTTGATCTTGAACATATACACCACCTGAATTGTTAGTGTGACACGCGTTTTATTGTCACAAACACTTATGTGAGCATTTTTGATAGAATTACATGTATCTCTGCTAACTTTACAGTTAATAATCAAGATCTAATGTGACTTTTGACATTTAAAGTTTGGTGTACAACTTACTTTCTCATTGTTTGGACAATCTGTGAAGTTTGATGAACAGTGATACGCTGTGTTGATACAGATTTGTGTTTACAAGGTCCATGCCACCTTTTGGTGTAAGACGCTGACTTTTGATGTAGTATTAAAAGTTTATGAAACATATTCTTTTCCAGAAACAATTTCTATCTATATTTTGTTGTACTATTCATGGTTTGCGTTTTTCAGGTGGAGTTCTTAGAGTTAATACAGGAGCTTGACTTCAAGGTCATCTTTCATCTTGAGAATATGTGTGGTACAATAAACATGGGTGAACACCATTTTCTTGGGGTAAGTTTTTGTGTAGTTAAAACTATCATACTTATGTTGTTTAGCATTTAGCTTTCAACAATTTGTCAGTCATCATGATGTTGTGGGTAGTGGGCTCTTTGTTCATGAATGCTTTCTGTGCTTTCATGGATGTATCATGCTGTAAAATTAATGAAATGTGGTTGTATGGTGCACAGTTATACAATGCGACAGGGAGGAAGATTCTAGGCTCACTCTTCATGTACAAAAAAAAACAAAACTAACATACAATGTATAGATTGAAAGAAAAACACATCATGCATAATGAAACTAGAACTGTTATACCTGCAGAATTTCAGAGTTTCTTTAAATTTTATGTACTACTCAATGTATCGCCTTTAGCAACAAACATTAGCAACAGTGATCCAATCACTGCTATCACTCAAATGGCACCCTGGATAACTTAACCACCATAATGAATATAAGAAAAAGATAATGTAGACATGGCATTTATTAGCTATTCATATAAGCTATGAGTTTTCTATGAGTGGTCTAGTGGTAGAGCGTCCGCCTCGCATGCGGAAGGTCGTGGGTTCGATCCCCAGCCAGGTCATACCAAAGACTTTAAAAATGGTACTAGAAGCTTCCTTACTTGGCGCTCAGCATTTAGAGGACAGTTCTAGGTCTGGTCGGCTCGTTGTCAGTATAATGTGACTGGGTGGGGTATCATACCACATGTCTGCGGCATGATACTCCAGTGTGACAGCACTCAGAATATTGTCTCAAGTAGACACCGTTGCGATATGACTGAAAAATTGTTGAAAGCGATGCTAAACACCATACAACAACAATACAACAATCACAATTGATTTAAGATAAATTTGTATAAACTTAATAAAATAGATAAAATTGATATAATTATACATTTGTAATGTTATGCCTTTGTATTGTATGTACATGTATGTGTAAACATGCATATGTAAAGATGCAGATATATTTACTTTCCAGAAATTATCGCTTCAAGACCACATTATCGAGAGTATTGTGTTACATTATTTGGGTGATGAAGATTCACGTGTAAGACGGTCAGCTGCTGTTACTCTTGTGAGGTACACAAAATTCAATGTTTAATGTAAATGCTATATTTTAATTGGAAAGTTGAATTTTTTGTTGATATATCTATTAAACATGTAAATGTACTTAGGACTTTCTTATGTCTTAACAGGGTGCATAACACTGAGATTTTTGCTATGTTTATGCATCAAATCGTTCGTCAGGCATATGATAATATAAACATGTTGAGATATATACCTCTCATGTATTACTAGTGACATCTTACTAGTTTCGAAAATATGAGTAAAAAATCTTAAAATGTACAAATTGAGATTTCCTTAAAATTGTATCTATCAGTTATAGAAACTAAAGAAAATAAAATACTAATTACTCTTATTGTCATATATGACCTCAAATTTGCGAAATGTGATGTGTTTCAACCATTTACAAGAATTATACACCTATCTAATAGAGAGATGAAATTAAGGATCTTCACATGTGTTTGTATATTCTAATTTTCATAGTTGAATCATGTGGATATTATTTTCAAAAATAATGAAAATGTATCAAAATTACTGAGTGATCCTTTAATGCTGTTTGCATAAAACATTTATCCTATTTTATTTAATCACATCACTCTGTCTTGTATCCTAGAGGATCCAGTGTTTTATACAATTTTGTGACATCTAGCTACGCAGTCTTATACAATTCAAGCTCAATTATTAAAGGATGGTTACAGGCTCTGGCAAACAAGGAAATGAGAAATAAAGATGACAAAAATAAAGAAGAAATAAATACGAGTTCATTAGTACCATAATTTTAAGTTTAATTATTTATGTCTTGCCTTTTTTCTTCGCTAGACTGGTTGACAAGTTGTTCTATGCAATAGACTATCCCCATCAGGATCCTGTGATAGCCATTGCAAAAGAGAAGACGGATCACTTCCTATTTCCCATCATGCATGACTGGTGTCAGCAGCCACCACCTCCTGTACAGGGATTGGTCAAACCATACCATGTGACACCCAGACTGGTTGTAAAATCTAGTGTTGAAAGTTGTCTATCCAGAGTAGTAATTTCTGTGATTGGTAAATTACATCTGGCACAATCTAAATATCTTATTGTGAGTTTTCAATATCTTAAATTAAGTGTTATTACTTTTGAAACTTGTCATAACAACATGTTTAATGAAACAGGTCTTGAAAAATTACAAAGAACAGTCAGCAGCTGCAGCCTCAGTGATGGTTTGCAACCAAAACTTCCATGTTATTATTATTTTACGGTGGTCAACACAAAAACTAGCTGTGAGGCACAAAAATATTTGCTTTTATTTCATAAACTAACTGAATCTTATTTGTACCTGTTCATCTGAAACTTGTTATGCCTGAAATACATGTATTGTAAACTTGTTTTCATTCATATATCTTTTTAAGATATCATTTACATGTATCTATCTCATTGTCATTCCAGGGAGTATTTAGTAATAAATTATTAATTGATAAGAGAAAGATTTAGTTAATACTCATTTTTTTAGCTTCATTGCGAAGAAAGTGCAAAGCTTATATGTACCGCTCTTCAGTCCGCTTCCTGGGTTAAACCAGTACTGAGTGGCCACTACACTACTGGCCCAAGTGAGAAAGATTGCATTCCATACTGTTCCCCATTTGGGATTCGTTCAAAGCAACTTCCAATAATTTCTGATAAAACGATCACTGGAATCACAGAATGCATCCAAGAAAAGAAAATTGCACTCGAAAATTGTGTTGTATCAGTCACTTAATTACTGCTTTAATATTATTGTTAAATGTTTGGTTATATATATATATATAGACTACATTGTTTTCTGTTTCAGTCTGGTTGTTGCCAGTCTCTATGTTTATTGTCAGAGGAGTACCTGACCAGTTGTTATCCCCACGCCTGGGGATGTGGTGTCCCCACACCTTTATTACCAAAGGATACATCTGCTAGATACAGACGCCCACCAACACGATCTCTTAGTGGCTCAAGGTGAGAATGAATCCCAACATAATTGTATGTTTAAGGGTTTGCATTTATTTAAACAAATATTGTTAAAAGTAATATGAAATTTGAATACCTCTTACTTAATGGGTCTGGTTCTTTAATTATACATGAAATTATGTCTATATAACATCAAACTTAATGTTTCTTAAGGTATATAATTTAATACCAAGTCTTGTATTTCCACTTTTTTCATTTTAAATTACATGGTGGAGCAGCATCATGCATGACACTTTTTTTATCTCCTGCATATGATGTAATTTTTTTCAGGTAGAAGTAAAATTATTTTTTTGTGCTGGAAAATATTATTGGTAGGTGGTTACACTTAAGTTACTTTGGTTTTAAACTGATTTTTTTACATTGATTGTGAAACTTAGACAAATCATGCTCAGAGTCTTCCTGGGTAGAACCAGTACTAAGCATATGCAGATATAGTGTCTTGCTCAAGGACACTTCACATAGCTGTGGTGGAGGATCAAACCCATTACCCTGATTCTGGGTTAGATGCTCCATCATGGACCTCGGGATTTTCCGATTCTAAATTTATGCTATTTTCAAGTTCAAAAAGATCAATTTTCAATTTCAGTCAATCATCAGAATATCTCTACTGTAAACATTGGTTAAACAGAACTTAAATGTATGTGTATCATTATAGCACATTCAGCCTGGATGAATTGACAACAGGTTCTGGTGGTGGCCCACTACCAACTATCCTGTCTCTGCTGACCTCAACCATGGTGACATTAGACCTTGCCACACATCAGATCACCTTACAGTTGGCAGGAAATCTTGTGGCAGGTTTGTGATCAGCTTAACAGTAATAAACTTAATATGTGTATGAAATGTTGAAAATGTTGTCTACATTGGAATGTTAATTTATTTTTATTTATATTGTCTTTGTTTTGCCATAATTGTCAATTGTTTCACCCATACCAACAACACTTGATAATGAAGCGATATTAACAAGTCTTTTGTTTCCGTGGACAGCGGCGTCGAACATTCATATTTAGCTCCAACGTTAAGTTTTTGTTTTTACACTATTTCTCAACAAGTACAAGTGCTAGGACACTCATACTTGGATCATAGTTACAATTAACACCCTTCATCACATTAAATACTGCAGATGCTGAATGTAACCTACATTTCATTGTCCATTCACATTGTTTGATGCTGAATTTTGCATTTACCGCCAACGTAAAGTTTTAGTTTTTACACTATTTCTCAATAAGTGCTAGTGCTAGGACACTCATACTTGGATCATAGTTACAACTAACACCCTGCATCACATTATATACTGCAGCTGCTGAGTGTGACCTACATTTCATGGTCCATTGACATTATTTGATGCTGAATTTTGCATTAACCTCCAATGTTAAGTTTTCGTTTTTACATTACTTCTCAATTAGTACTAGTGCTAGGACACTCATAGTAACACACTGCATAACATAATATAATGCAGATGATGAGTACTGTTTTTTAGCTCGCTGGGACGAAGTCCAAGGAGAGCCATTGTCATGACCCCGGTGTCGTCGTCGGATTGGCACTTTGGCACATTTATGGCCCTTTTTGGACTAAGACACCAAGGTTAAACTTTGAGTTTAGTTGCGTTTAAGTTTCAGATATCTATGCAACTCTCGTTGGATGTGAATCAAACTTCACATGTGTGTTCACCATCATCAATGGAACACACAGAGACAAAAACCATAACTTTAGATTGCATTATGGCACAGTTATGGCCCTTTTTGGACTTAGACACCGAGGTTAAAATTTGCGTTTAGTTGCGTTTATGTTTAAGATAACTATGCAACCACTCATTGGATGTGAATAAAACTTCACATGTGTGTTCACCGTCATCAATGGCACACACAGAGACAAGAACCATAACTCTGGGTTGCATTTTTGCACAGTTATGGCCCCTTTTCGACTTAATTTTTCAGATTAAAGTTTTTTATCAGGTAACATATCTATGCAACCACTCATTGGATATGAATGAAACTTTGCATGTGTGTTCACCATCATCATTGAAACACACAGAGACAAGAACCATAACTCTGGGTTGCATTTTGGCAGAGTTATGGCCCTTTAAGACTTAATTTTTCGTCTGAAGACACCCAGGTTTTTGCGTTAAGATGCGATTGAGTTTCGGTGTTTGCCTCCCATCTCAATCTTTGCATTGGTGGTGAGTTTTGTTGTCTTCTGACAACTCTTGTTGTTTAAATTTATTTAAATTTTTTTTTATTTTTTTTTTAAATGTGTTTTAGATGTACTTAGAATTTTTTTTTTTTAAAATATGTTTTACTTAGAAATACTGGTTAAAGTTTTTTTGTTTTTTTTAAACATGTTTTACTTTCAAATACTGGTTCAATTTTTCTGCAAATACCATCAAGTACATATTTCAAAAATCACCTAATGTATTTGATCGAAACTTCATACAATACTTCCTACATTATTTCTTAGTCATTAAACCTATTACATTAACCAAGTTAGATAAATCTTGCATGAATATAATATTTTAATTTTTTTCTCTCCCATGTGTGTATTAACGGTCAAAGCGAACACGGCGAGATATATCATTCCGCTAAATTCTTGTTGTATAAATAAAGGCGTGGTCATGTATTAGAAGCAGCTATAATGTTGAATTAGATAAAGATTTGTATAGCAGAAGCTTCGTCATGTATATGAAACAGCTATTATGTTGAATTAGATAAAAATTTGTATAACAAAAGCTTGGTCAAGTATAAAAAAACATCTACATATAATGTTGAATTAGGTAAGATTTGTATAACAAAAGCTTGGCCAAGTATCGAAAGTAGCTATAATGTTGAAATAGATAGATTCGTATATCAAAAGTTTGGTCAAGTATCAAAAGCAGCTATAAAGTTGAATTAAATTAAGATTTGTATAACAAAAGCTTGGTCAAGTATCAAAAGCAGTGACAAAATTGAATTAAATAAAGATTTGTACAACAAAAGCTTGGTCAAGTATCAAAAGCAGCTACACAGTTGAAATAGTTCATACTAAGGTCTTTATCATAAATAACTTACTGTTACTTTGTAAAAACTATGCAAAAAACATACTTTTAACTAGTTTTGAAGGTGTTGTTTATAGATCAAGAGAAAGTTGGTAGATTCGGGGCCTGGCTAGCTCAGTCTGTAACTGACTGTTCATACAAGGGTTGTGAATTTAAATTCTCCACCTGGCCACAGTCTCTGTTATGATTGTTTGTGAAGTATTTTCTACAACGCTCACATCTGAATATGTGTGGAAGTTGTCAGTGGCTTGCAGAAGTAAAGCATACCTAATACTGGTCAATTCACCAAGTGGATCCCAGGAAAGATGAGTAGGTGTGCTTACTGTCATTATATAACTGAAAAGCTGTTGCATAAAAGGCAACCCCTAAAACAGAAAATTTAGGGAAGGATCATTAGTCAGATTTTCGAGTATGCTCTATACTGCTCCAGTAAAACTGGATCATGACTGCATGTATAATGTTTAATAGCATTAAACCCCACTTGTTCTTGACCTTACTTTTTATATGTCTATTATTGCGAATGGCTGTTATATTGTATTGCTAATATCTTTTCTTAGGCAGTGCATACAAGTGCTTAAAAGGTCATGATCTTGATTTGAGCAAATCTGAAAACCAGTCAGAAGATGGGGCATGGTCGGCCTTATCCAATCGTATTCTTATATCATTGATAGACCAGTTATTGACCCATGTGGCCAGGTGAGTACTTCTGTTTTTAAGCTAAGTTTTCATAAAATTTTCTTGATAAAAAACATTTATATAATACACAATGTTTAACAAATTTGTGTATATTATACACATTGTAGGAATGTCTCTAGTGTCCGTGTGATCTGAGGTCATGTCTCAGTATCGCTTGCCTTTCGTCACTGAGGTTGTGAGTTTGAGTCAAGCTTGGTTCAAACACTTTATGTGAGAAAGTTTGTCAGTTAAGTTTGGAAGAATGATTGTTATATTCAGATTTATTGAAGGTCTTACACTGCAAGTGGAACTGGATGTCACATATATGTGTTGAAAATTATATAAATCTCATTAAGAAATGCATTCCAGATATAATCCAAGCATTTTCTTGAATGTTTGAAAGTTAGTATGGATATTTGTAATTATTTGCATTCCACAGCACTCTCTAACCTTCCACTATAACACTTAACTACCCATCCAAATAAAATCATAATTAATTATTGATCATCTTGTTCCAGAGTGTTGAATGCTTTTGCTCATGTGATAGATGAACAGCAGCCTGGTCCACCTCAGCTGAAGACAGCTCTGCCTTCTTTGCCAACAGCTCCAAGTTTAAGCCCAATCAAGCGCAAGGCAAAAGGTGAAAAGGACTCAAATTCCACCACAGGCACGCCAAACCAAGACGCCAAGTCTGCGGCAAAAATATCACAGAAAGGTTGGTTTAGAAGATTTGCATAGCTACATATATGATTATACGTGTATACATGTATTGTTCATTAGTTATATTATACGCATTGGTAGTAGAAATGTGTACATACATGTACATAGTATTATAAAGTCAGTTGTAGAAAAGTGTAGTGTAAAGTCAGAAAATGTCATGAAATCTTTTATATTTTGTATATACACATACAATCTAAATAAAAAAACACAACGGAGCTCCTGAATGTGTTTTTTTTTTATTCAGATAAAGATAAAGAGATGGAAAAAGAACGTAACAAGAAAGATGGCCTTGGAACCTTCTACACATTCCCTCACTATCTCAAGTTTTATGATGTTTTGAGGGGGGCATTCTCAAACTATAAGGTACAGTCTCGATACAAGGACATGTATGTAATAGCACTGACAAAACAATATGTCACTTCATCTTATATTAAGTCATATAAATAAACATTAACAAATGTCTCTCTAATGCTAAAAGCATAGTAGAGTTTATTGATAGAGTGTTGGACACAATCATTCTAGAGCTCACAGTTTCAGTCCAAGGCTTGAAATGGATTTAGAGACATTCATATAAGCTCTGAGCTTTCTTTACAATCTAGAGCATCTGCCTTGCATGCAGAAGGTCATGGGTTCGATCACTGGCCAAGTCACACCAAAGACTTTAAAAATGGTACTAGAAGCCTCCTCGCTTGAGGCTCAGCATTTAAAGAATTGTTCTAGGTCTGGTCAGCCCGGTGTCGGTATAATGTGACTGGGTGGGGTATCATATCATGTGTCTGCGGCATGATACTCCAGTGTGACAGTGCTTAGAATACTCTCTCAAGTAGACACCGTATCAATATGACTGAAAAATTGTTGAAAGCGACGTTAAACATCATACAATAACAATAACAATTCTTTACAATCAAGCTGAAATAAATTTGTATATGTTAAACTAATTCTAGCAAACGGTTACATAAAACATGTCATTCAATTAATTTGCTTATATATTGAATGATTAATGGTACGAATTGTAGCCATTTATGGGGAGTTTTTATGAAAGATCTTTCACTTTCTATGTAATACCATTACAACCTTTGTTATCTAGATTCATATTTTGTTTATCACGTTTGTAGATATCCCTGGACCTATCCACGACTGACAAGTTCTGTGCCATGCTGAAAACCACCCTTCATGTGCTGTCGCAAATACTCGAGGTTGCCACGCTCGCAGATATAGGCAAATATGCAGAGGAGTTTCTCAGCTACCTGCGTACCACTGTTTCCCTGGAGCCAACGGATACTGTTCTTTGTGTACAACAGGTATTTATTTATAATTTGTTAGTATCACCATTACAATTGGTTTAATGGTACTGTCCTTTAGACCATTATAAATTAATTGCTAGATTATCGTCCATATTTTTCTTAAAAATGGGGAGGGTGGGAGGATTTTATTTTTTATTTTCATTTTTAAAATAAAAAATATATATATTGTTTTTTTTATGAAAATTTAAAGGGATGGGTGGCATGAAAATTAGGGGGCAGGCGGGGAGGATAATCTAACAATAAATTTATTATGGCCTTATGAACAACAGAAATTAATAACTTTTAGGTACATGTACCACAATATCAATTCATAACAAAAAAAATGTATTGTTATAACTTGAATAACTGTACCTATTAAATCTCTATATTTACATCTACAGTTACTGAAGGCGTTATTTGGCACTAACCTTTGTAGCCAATGGGAGGACCAGCAGGTACAGAATTTCGCACGTAAACCCGGGAAGTCATCCCGCCTATCTGGTAACAAGGATGGGTTATACCAGTGTACATTCACACAACCATACTCCCAGTTTACACAATCTCTGGCTGCTGCCACCATCAAGGCCGTCAGTCCAGATCATGAGGATACATCTGGGTACATTTACTTACTCCTTTTTCTGTAAAACTTAACATTTTGGAATTCAAATCTCATGAACTACTAGATTGGAACATGCTTAGTTTATTCTAATTTATTTTAGCTCAATTGGAAATTAAGATAATATGAATCGCTTTCTGGGTAGAACCAGTACTAAGTGTTGTTTTTTGAGAAGACAGAAGGTGGAGCTGGGGATTGAACCCTCCTACCTATAGCGTGAGCAACCAACACTATCCACTGCACTACTGCCACACTTTTCAATGAAAGTAGCTGTTTAGATATATTATGATAGACAACATTAATTATTTTTTACATCAAAATGAAATTAACATGTAGTTGTACAAAAGATATGGCATTTGCTGTTCCATTAACACAACTTAACCATGGATGCAACATTTCTGAACCTGCATTATAGGTTATATAGATAATTGAAAAATAAGACATAATGGTAATTACATTGACTTTATAAATAACATCTCAAATCCTTTTATTTGGGTCAGGAGCAAGGTTGTGAAATTAAATAAAACAGTAGGATGCTAAAATTTCGTTATTTTTCAATAAAACTTGGACACTGCTTTATAATGTAAGATTAGTTTTATCTACTTAAGTGCAGCTGATAGGACAGTGACTCTATAAGTTACTGAGTTCTGTATGTACAACCATTGAATTGTTAAAAGTAGCAAAATCAAAACTTTGTTTGGTGATCACATTTGTTCCTTGTAAGGCTGTCCTTAAAAAATAAATTGTTTGCCATGCTCCTTCCTACTCACTGAAAACATTTTTTTACTTTCATAGCATTTAATTTTTTTTTTTATGATTTCTGTCCATTTTTCTTTAAAATGACTATGCAAAATCCAAATTTGGCAAGAAAAAAAAAAAAGCTACTTTCCTACCCACATGAAAAATACTGGGTGGGAGCACAGCAAAAGAATAATTGTTTAAGGATGGCCTAATTGTTTGAATATGTCATTCTTGGTATCAGAAGATTAAACATGTACATGTTTTAGGGATCGACTTGTTGCTTTGTTATTCAGGACATTTTTAACTTGAATAGAGCGTAGAGTGGTTATACTAAACATTGTCGAGGCTTCTTTGTCTCTCTTGTTTTGTATCTTGCCATGATGTACAGTAATATTGGCATGGACAGTAAAATAAAAATTGTTTGTTTATTTACAGAGTTTTGACATGGTTACGGAAATGTGTAGAAAGGAAAGTGCCAGCAATTCTTAAACCAAGTAGCAAAGCAGATAAGGTGATGATGACATTGTTTGTATTTGATCATGTAAAATAACTTAACCATAGAGCAGCTTCAAAACTTATTTTACAATCTTATGCAATTAAAATATTTCAAAAAATTTCATGGAAGCGTATAGTCACTGCTTCGCCCGTGTTTGCGTCCGTGCTCCACCAAATCGTTGTCCATGCTATTTCTCTATAACCTGTAGTTGAAATTTTATGAAACCTCTACCAAGTGAGGATACTCAATTTGTCTTTGCATTTCAGTCTGATAATTTTTCACAGAGTTATGGCCATTTGATTCCATCCATTACCAAATCTTTGTCTTTGTTATTTCTCTTCAACTTCTAGTTAGAAAATTATGAAACTTGTTTTCACTGGAAATCTTTATGTGGATATTTCTTTATACATCTAATTCAAGGAGGTTATACTTGTATCAATGTTATAACAGTATAACAAATAATCACCTTAAGAAAGACAACCTTTGGAAGATATTTTTTGGCTTGGTAATAATTTTAAGATCACATTAATCAGTCTCTAATTATTTATCATTTATGTAAATAGTTTCTTAATTCTTAACAACCTTAATTTGACAACAAATTATATTATTGTGTTGTTTTGAATGACTCTGAAGATAGCTTTTACTTCCAATCCTTACAACCTTACAGGGCAATTGTCATCTTGCATCCCGCTTCATATTTACTGATTACTTTGGACTGTTTGACTGTATTGAGTTGGTGTCCTAGATTTGAGTATTATGTTCATATTACCATTTTCCCTTTGTTACAGACTGCTATTGCAGCATATATCCGACTGTTTGAGCCGCTAGTGATCAAGGCATTGAAACAATACACAGTGACCAGTTCCCTGGAGCTACAGCAACAGGTTCTAGATCTTCTGGCCCAGCTGGTACAGCTTCGGGTGAATTATTGTCTCCTGGACTCCGACCAGGTCTTCATCGGCTTTGTTATCAAACAGTTTGAGTATATTGAAGAAGGACAAATCAGGTACATAGTCATCCATCGTGTGTTGTTTTGTGTTATTTGCTATTATGTGCTGTCTTGTGTTGTGTTATTTTGTGGTGTCTTTTGTCTTATGTTGTGTAATCGTGTTTTGTATTGTGTTGTCTTGTGTTGTGATTGTGAAGATCACATGATACAATTTTTAAAAATAATTTTTTTTTTCCTTATCGATATCAAAACCAATTAAGCAGATTGCAATATTGTTGTTTTTGCTTGTGATAATACAATTTTTCTGTCAGACTTGAAATTATCAGTAGAGTTCAAACATTCACTACCTGTATCATGTAATATATAAAACACATCCACCAGTGACATGTATGTGTTGTAGAATAATATCAAGAGTCAAGTTTCATCTCCTGGCAGATATTTATATATATGCACATGTAGTTTAGTTTTGTTAGCTTTTCTAAGCTACATTTTGTATCTTTTATAAGACTTTTATTGTCTTTTGTTGTTGTTATCATTCACAGTTTTTTAAAATGACTTTTTTTTGTGAAACAACCAAACAGATTTTATTGAAACTTTGCCGCAAAATTCCATGATAGTGCACTTTCAAATTCGTGATTTTTGTGACCACCCCCTGAGTCCAATATGACTGCAATTAATTGCAATAGACTTAAATTGGGAACGTTTTAAACAATATTGGGAAATTATAAAACAAAACAGCTGTAAAACTGCTGAATGGATTTTTATTAAACTTGGTCATAATGTTTCTTGGGTGGGTCACTTTCAGATTTTCATTAATTGTGGTCACAACTGCTTTGACTTAAAATAAACTAACATTAAGAAAATATTGACATCATCTCTGAAAGCTTTATTCACTGCTGATCACATGTTAAGATCGTTGGGTCAACCTTTATCAAACTTGTGTTTTTTGTCGTTAAGGAAGATACATGTATCTTCTACAGGATGTTGTTTACATTAATATCTGTCCAGTTTTTAAAAATCTGAGACTGGTTTCCAACAGCACTATATACCTCATGGTGATAGTGTCTAATTGGAGGGAGTCATCTACTTGTTTCTAAAACCGTTTTATCTATTTTAGGAAATCTGAAACGCTGGTTCCCAACATATTTAACTTTCTGGTGATGTTGTCCTATGAGAAATTCCACAGTAAGCCGGTAATCACTATGCCAAAGATTATACAACTCTGTGACGGTATAATGGCCAGTGGTCTGGATCCAACAACGCATGGTAAACAATTGCCAATTTGTACATGGATATTTAAAAACTCATTTGCTTTTATTTTTCTTGCAGCATTTGATATTTATTACTATGTTAATCATCATCAAAATTTAAAATAAGTTCAATTGAAAGAATAAACTTGTTATTTTCATTGTTTTGAGATATGTCGGTATTAACTGCATATGTTAGTACACTCTAACACCTGCACATGCACTAAGTGAGTCATCTATAACCAGCTTTGTTGACATGCATGGGGATGATGTCAATATTTCATTAAATTTTCTAAGTTACATGTTAAATGGTGTTATTTAGTTTACATTAAGTAGATAACAGTTTTTACTATTTCACTAGTACTGTTAACCCCGCTGGCATGTAACACTTTTTGTATAAAAGGATATTGTGTTACTGTTAACCCCTCCAGAGGCTAACAGTATTTAAACTGTCACATGTTTATAAATAGATCTGGTTTTACAAAATAGAAAAAGATGTAAAGTAAAATAATTTCAATTATGATTATACTGAATTACAGCAGTACATATTTTGTTCAGTATAATGAAATAAATATTACATTCTGTTGAAAGTGATAGTAATAATATTGTCAGTCTTTGGAAAACTACTGGTCGTGTTCAACAGAATGTAATATTTACATACGAGAGCGTATCAACAAATTGGTATTTCCCAACCAGGTTGACAATATTACGATCATATTCAACAGAACTTATATTTATATACATGTACATGTAATGTACCAACATATTTTTGAGAGAGATAATGGTGACTACATGTATAACTAATTATATATTTTATTGCATTTTTATACAGCCATTCCAGCATTACAGCCAATTGTGTATGACTTGTTTCTGCTAAGAGGAGCAAGTAAATCTGATATAAGTAAAGAGCTAGAGACACAGAGGGAGGTAATTGTATCCATGCTTCTTCGGCTGATACAGTATTATCAGGTAGGCAATGATAATGTGACATAATCATTTGTCTGATTGCATGTACGTGTCTAAGATTTAATGTTAAAAATATATAAATGTTGGATACAGTTCGATATTTATATGGTTTATAATGACACTATGAGAAACATTATTTTGACTGAATTCTAAACGAGATGCCCTTATTCAGTTACAAAATTTGAATTTGAGATTAGTTTTAGGACTGGTTAGCCTGATACCAATATTACATAACTAGATAAAGTCTATTTTGTGTGTCTCTGGCATGATACTTCAGTGTAGGGCTTATAAAACTAAGTACCTGTATCATCATAATTACTGGTTGTTGAAAATATCCATAAACACCATTCCTAATAATGAATTACCTCGCTCTCTTAAATAAAAAAATTCACAAACTTTTACAAGCTATATCTAATTACTCTTAATTTCACTTTAACTACCTCCTGAATTCAAGCCTGAGCAGCCCGACATCACCGGCGTCGTAATATTTATAGATTGATGTCATTATATAAATATAGGCTGAATTGTTGAGAACGATTAAAACTGTATTTGAGTGTCGAAAGTATCTTATCTTATAAAAATTAAATATCAGTTTAATATACAATTATTTAAACAATTATTTTCAGTTACTGAAAAAAAATTTACTTGTTAATTGGGAATTGGAAGAATCACTCATTTGTGAATAACTTGTGTATTAAGTTGAACTCAACATGCATATATGATGCCATACTATGTTCTCTTTCAGGCTATAGACATGTTTGTGATAGTATTACAGCAGTGTCACAGGGAAAGTGAGGACAGATGGAAGAGATTATCGCGCCAGGTTACAGATATTTTATTACCAGCCCTGGCAAAACAACAGGTAGTGTATACATTTGGGTAAAGTTATCATGTGTCTTGGTTCAGATCGAATTTTTGACAGAAAGTCCATGCATGCTTTAATATACACAGCAGCCACATCATAATGCAGTCTGCTGTAAGAATAAACCATTACATATACACGATTAACACTGATTTTCTATGACTCCTAATTAAGGATTATAGCCGCATGTTAAAAATATACTGGAAAACGCCCCCTGACATATTACTTTGTGATATATTTGTCCCACTCCAGCCATCTGTCTGTTCACTATGTCAGGATCCAATCTATACCTTGTAATACATTTCATATCAGGATGGAAATATTGCAGAACATATTGCCTACCTCAATTCAATAACTATGTTCGATATTGAAAGAAAAATTCCTTTCGTATAAAAACCTCCAGAAATGTCAACAATATTGCTAAATGACGATGTTTTCAAAAGGAATTTTGACGTATGATAACATTGGATAGACAATTCTTGGATTATTATGTTTGTAGATCAATGTGAACAGTCAGCTGGCACTGGATGTCCTCCACAGATTGTTTGAATCTGTCGCCCCGATAGTGTTCCGGCCTGTGGATATTCTGCTGAAGACGCTCCTCATGAGACCTGCAGACATAGTGAGTAGGAACTTATATACTGAAAGAAATGAGATAAGCAAGGAAAATACTTACAAAACTTCACAGCTGACATTCAGAGTGCTATAAGTAACTAGCTGGGCATGTAAATTACAAGTGTCATAGTTGGCAAAGACCAATCATTATTGAAAAATCCATAAATATGTTCTTATTTTAATATAAAATGGATGAAATTTACAGAAATATGAATTTCGGATACATAATGCATGAACTGTGATGCATTTTTGGTATAAACAGTCTTTGTAACTTTTAATATTATGGCTAAACATCTTTGCAGCCATGCAATTTTGAATGAACCTTTTAACAATGAACAATTTTAAATCTGCCTGACAAAACATGTACAAAAACAATGAAACCATTGATTTAAAACATGGTTATGTGTGTTGTCCTTGAGCAAAACACTTCATCCGCATATGCTTAGTACAGGAAGACCTCAAGCATGATTTGTCTAAATTGTAAGAACTTGTTTTACAATCTATGTAAAATAATTTTAAAACCAAACAATAAATGAAAGAAGATGAAAAACATTCAAATAAGACAAAGATGTATTCATAAACATTATTTGTTTCAAATATTATGAAACAGGCTATTTAGATAAATTACTGACACCAAGGCAGAGGTGAATGCCTTGTTGTACTCTTCATGTTAAAGAAAACTATTGGAGGACTTATTTGTCTGATAGATAAACATTCCACTTCTAACTTATAACTTCGGCTGTGTTCTTGGGCTGCGTTCAACCAGTAAAACATGTTTACTCTGTTTATAAATGAAATGGTGACAAAACAACGAAAATTAAATGGAAATCAAACTACATCGGCATCCCTCCATTTCTCTTAAGTCACATGATTAAACACAAGCAAACGGCTGTCAGAGGTGATACACTGTAAGCCAAAGTTTAAAGCGAAATGTCGTTCAGTTGACTTCTGTTATCAAGCATTTGCAATGTTTGCCAGCCCAGGTTTGTTGTGGTGAAAGGGGACACAAACATTGTATAGAGACAAATGTAAGACTTAAGCAATAAATTGCATTATATATTACAGAACTCTTGTACAGGACTGGAACGTTGGATGTGCCTCACATTGTCCATCCTACGGGTCCTCATGTCGCAGACAAAGGAAGAGGTTGTTTTATCACGGATAAATGAGCTGGGCTTAAAGCTGCACATATTTAAATCACAGGAACCTGAACTAACTGAAAGAGAGAAGAGTCTTGTAGATGCTCTGACACCAGAGGAAGTTATGGCAAGGTTTGTGCAAAACTTCTCGTTACTACCACAACATTCTTTTGAGTACATTGACAAAGGTAGTTATAGAGACTTTTATTAAGACATTACTTGTTCTAACAACATGGCAATCAAATCTGATATGACCAGTGTCCTGACCAAGCTCTCTATTCAGGGTCTCCTTGAAATGATAAATGTGCATAATTTTGTTATGTTTCTTCATTCAATTGAAATTCATTGTCCTTGAGTGAGTTTCTCACCCATGAATTCCAAGAGAAAATTTTTTTGGCTTACAAGCACATTTTTTGTTGCTTAAATGTGATATTTACAATTTACAGTTTGTCTAAAATTGATGCCATTTGCTTAATGTCAGTTGTATTTGAAATATATTTTTCACTCGCGGGTCTCGTTGTGTTTTCTATATTGATTTCTTCTGCAGGTTCTTTCTTCAAATTGTTGGTAAATCAGTGTCAGTGATTAACCAGGTTTCCCTGGAGTCCCGACTTGGAGACAGATCACATGACTTCCTGTGTCAACAACTCTCCCATTTGCTCATGTACATTACACACATGTTCCAGTCAGGTGAGTGATGTTATTAGTGTACATTGCTTATGAGTTTTTCAAGAATCTGGTAATAATGTTGAATCTGTGATTTTCTTCAAATTGATTAATATTTTTGTCTTTGTGTTTTACGTTGGCTTGTCAGTTGTCAAAAGTTATTGTCATAATTAAGTGAATATATTTACTTTGGCATGTCAGTGACTAATACTTACTACCTTGATTCGAGGTTATTTTTACTGGTTTGTCAGTATAAAACTATTTGATTTTTTTTGTTGCCATGGATCTAAAATTATATTTCCTTACGATTTTAAGGGATTTGTAAGTTATGATTACTTATTGTTCAGTTGGATATTCAATGTGATAATCAATATTTAATTTATTCAGTATCTATTTGATTCTAGGATCATTTCTCCAGGTGTCTATAGCCATACAGTATTTACTTTATCCTATGTAGCCAGGCCCGATTAGCTCAGTTGGTTACACGTCTGACTATCAATCCAGGGGTCATGAGTTCGAATTCCCCTACCGACAACAGTCTCCGTGATGATTGATATACGCCATTGTGTCTCATTATCATTCGTCTCTCACCACTGATTCAAGTGGGAAAGTTATCAGTTACTTGCAGAGATGGTTATAGTTAATCCCAGGAAACAGTGGTTAGGTTGACTGATCGTCTGTTAGCCCTTGATGGCATAAAAATGACGCTAAATATTCAATCAATCAATCAATTATCCTATGTATATTTGATACCATGAGGATCATGGTGGCTACATCCATGAAATGTTTATTTTATCCGATGTGTAATTTCACCACATTGTTACAGCTATGCAATATATATTTTATCCATTTTCTATTTGATATCAGGATCATTTCGCCATGAGGCTACAGCCATGCAATATTTTATCCAATGTCTATTTGATATCAGGATCATTTCGCCATGAGGCTACAGTCATGCAATATTTTATCCAATGTCTATTTGATATCAGGATCATTTCGCAATGAGGCTACAGTCATGCAATATTTTATCCAATGTCTATTTGATATCAGGATCATTTCGCCATGAGGCTACAGCCATGCAATATTTTATCCAATGTCTATTTGATATCAGGAGCATTTCATCGTGCAGCTACAGCAATGCAATATATATTTTATCCATTTTCTATTTGATATCGGATCATTTCACCGTGTGGCTACAGCAATGCAATATTTATTTTATCCATTTTCTATTTGATATCAGGATCATTTCACTGTGCGGTTACAGCCATGTAATATTTATTTTATCCATTTTCTATTTGATATCAGGATCATTTCACCGTGTGGCCACAGCCGTGTAATATATATTTTATCCAATGCCTATTTGATATCAGATCATTTCGCCATGAGGCTACAGCCATGCAATATTTATTTTGTCCAATGTCTATTTGATATCAGATCATTTCACCTGGCGGCTACAGCCATGCAATATATATTTTATCCATTTTCAATTTGTTATCAGGATCATTCCGCCGTGTGGCTACAGCATCCATTAAGATGATCCGTCAGAAGGTGTTGTTTTGTTTCTATGGTATTAAGGAGATAAATTCCAACTTTCTGGTGCTGGGCGTGTCACAGCCAACATTGACCCTCCAGTGGTGTAATGTGCTCATCCTGCTCAACTTCAGTGATCAATCATATTGGAGCGAGGTGGTCAAAACTCCAAAAAAATACATCATGGCTACATCAAGGTAAGTTCCCTATATTAATAGAATATTGTTACACACTACCTATTTTTATATTGTTCAAACGTTTTCCAATAAGTTCCGGCTCTTTTTACGGTATTTTTATATACAGTTGATACTCACAAACTCGAACTCTTATATTTCGAAATTCCTGTAATCTCAAATTTGAAGTTCGATCCCGTTTTTTCCCCTTCTATTTCTATATTAATTAACTCCTGATATGTCAAATTACAGTAACTATTTCCAATCTGTTCTTCGGTCCCTCCATTCTAAAATCTATTGATTTCCCACTCATTATTTCGAATTTTTATCACCGTGTGAAGATGAAAGGCAAACCGCCAAAGGTGATTATTGTTGATCCCATACCTGTAATTTATCACTTCATGTGTCTGTACTGGCAGGTAAGTTAATTGTGTTATCAAATTGTTATGATACAAACACAAGCGAGACACACGCTAATTACACAAACAATGCCGACTTTTTGACATGTGCTATTTTTTCGTCTTATTTTTTATAATATAGTAATCGCAGCATCCATCCGTCCGTCTATCCCTCTGTCTGTCCGTCCGGGTGGACAAATGGGTATTTAAGTGTCTAGGGTTTAGGGTTAGTAATTTTTATGGACAGTTGAAAAGTTATTGAAAAAACATTAAGTGGCTGTTCTAGAAACTTAAAAAACAGCTCTTAGGTGGCTTTTTTTCTCTTACGTGGCTAAAATAAAATTTAGCCACACAAGTAATACGATTGACGCAAAGAAGCCACTTAAATACCCATTTGTGAGAATGTCTGTCTGTCCGTCCGTCCATCCTTCTGGGCACACAAATGGGTAGTTAAGTGTCTAGGGTTTAGGGTTAGTAATTTTTATGGACAGTTGAAAAGCAGATGAAAAATAATTACTTGGCTGTTTCTAGACACTTAAAAACAGCTTTTATGCGGCTTTTTTTCTTTTATGTGGCTAAAATTGTCTAAAATTTAGCCACACAAGTAATAAGATTGACGCAAAGAAGCCACTTAAATACCCATTCGTGAGAATGTCCGTCCGTCCTTCCTTCTGGGATTTTGTTTCTGGCCTGTAACTTTGTCATGCATAGATGAATTTTGTTGATACTTGCTACGAATGATCAACATAACATGACTACGTGTCGCGAGTAAGACCCACACCCCTACCTCAAAGGTTAAGGTCACAATTTGACTTTGTTTGACAACACTTTGAGTTTGTGTGAGATTTCGTTTCCGGCCTGTAACTTTGTCATGCATAGATGGATTTTGTTGATACTTGCAACAAATGATCAACATAACATGACGACGTGTCGCGAGTAAGACCCACATCCTTACCTCAAAGGTCAAGGTCACAATTTGACTTTGTTTTGACAACACTGAGTTTGTGTGAGATTTCGTTTCCGGCCTGTAACTTTGTCATGCATAGATGGATTTTGTTGATACTTGCTTCAAATGATCAACATAACATGACGACGTGTCGCGAGTAAGACCCACACCCGTACCTCAAAGGTCAAGGTCACAATTTGACTTTGTTTGACAACACTTTTGAGTTTGTGTGAGATTTCGTTTCCGGCCTGTAACTTTGTCATGCATAGATGGATTTTGTTAATACTAGCTACAAATGACCAACATAACATGACGATGTGTCGCGCATTACACCCACAATCAAAGGTCAAGGTCACAATTTAACTTTGGTTGATGACACTTTCAGTCTGATTGAGATTTCGTGTCCGGTTTGAAACTTTGTCACCTATGGATAGATTTCAAAAACACTTGGCACAATTCATCAGTATGACATTACAAAGTGTCACGTGTAAGACCCACATGCATACCTCAAAGGTCAAGGTCACACTTTGAGTTTGTTTGACAACACTTTCAGTCTGTGTGAGATTTCTTGTCCAATCTATAACTTTGTCATCTATGGATATATTTTCAAAACAATTGGCTCAGTTGATAAACATGACATAATTAAGTGTCGCATGTAAGACCTAGAACCTTTCCTCAAAGGTCAAGGTCACATTTTCAATTTGTTTGATATTGCATGCCTGGTCTGTGACTTTGTTTTTAACTTGGCTCAATTTATCAAGATGACATGACGACGTGTCATAAGAAAAACCTAGACACTGTCACACTTTGAGTATGGATGACAACACTTTGAATCTGTTTGAAATTTCACGTCTGTCTTATAACTTTATCATGCATGGATGGATTTCAAAAACACTTGGTTCAATTTATCAATTGATCAACAATTGATCTGTAACTTACATTTAGGGATTTTAAAATAGCTTGACACAAGTGATCAGCATGTCATGGTAATGTTTCACCTGCATTTAACTGTTGAAATACCCAGACCATTACATCAGATGTCAAAATCAAGGTTACACAAAGGTCAAGGTCATGCTTTAATGTAAAAAAAACATGGAATTGCATGTCTAGTCTAAAAAATTAGTCCATTACCTTGATATTCATATATACATCGCTACCAATTATATCATATATTGTTATTTTTCACAGACCATTTGGGGGGCATGTAACACTTAACAGTGACATTTCTTGCTATTTGTAAAGTTGTTGTAACCATTGTTTGTATATATACCCTGTGTTTATATTTCTATTGCATATTCTATTTATTTGATATTCACGTAAAGAAAAAGAATAAAAAATTAAAAACACATTTTGTTTATCTATCACACTTAAAAATATACAATGTTCACGCACCAGACAAATAGACAATTAGCCTACACATGGATAACAACGCACAACATGCGTTTGCGTAGAAAAAAATGACACATGTAAACAGTAGAATTTAAAATTACCCCGATTTAAGATAAATCTGCAGTGCACATCAATACAAACAAAGTTTATATCATGTGTAGAAAAAACAACAATGTATCATATTGAGTAAAAATCAACAACATGTATATTTTCAACGATTTATGAAGTTGGTGGGGTAACGGTAACAAGTTGCACAAAAATAGACTCCTGATAAATCAAATTTTGGATATTTCGAATTATTTTTACAGTTCCACAGAATTCGAAATAACGAGTTTCGACTATATATATATATATATACGTTTATGTCCAAATGGGGTTTATCTATTGTTTCATTAAATAACATTAATTAACAGTGACTATTTCACTCAGTTATGCTACATGTACAACTCTTTCATTTCTGCGTCTTGTATTGTACTGGACTCATATCTCCATATAAGTGGTAATATTGGATGTTAGGTTAATATGAGCTGAAAGCTCTCATTTCCTTTGGGTCGTCTATGAAGTTTGGCAGACACTTAGGGATTGTTTTGTTCATTGTCACACTTCATTGTCATCATTGCCATTGCTTTCATTTTCAATGTCAGTCACACTTGATTTGAAAACTTGAATTTTGTTTAAACTACTTGTATTTTGTAGATAGATTCCTATGCTGAATAGAAACAAAATATGCAATTTTTGTCCTCCACTTTGCGAAAAGCGAGAGACACTAATTTGGGTCTGTTCATCCGTTTGTCCGTCCATCCGTGGTTTGCATGCAATAACTTAAGAATGCCTGAATCAAATCTTTTAAAATTTTAATACAGTGTTAATAATGATAAAACACAGGCTTAGTTTGATTTTAGGGGTGGCAATAACTTCAGAATGCCTAAGTCAAATCTTTTGAAAAAAGCAGGGGATATAAATTCACTGAATTTGCTTGTAAAATTTTACTCAATATAACATATGAAAGTTTTATTATTTATATGGTATTGTTTGAGTTAAAATTGAAAAATGTCTTTCATGATAATATTCCATTGAGAGGAATACAGAAAAAACAGAAAAATACTTTTGATGACTTTATGTTTTTTATTGCTTCAGTACAAGTCCAGAAGAGGGTACCCAGTCAGCAGAAACAACGTCAAGCACATCTCAACAAAGTCAGCAATGTTGTAGCCAGGAGATTCTACGTCAAGGTGGACTCATTCTCTTCTGTGATTACGCTGTGAGTAACAAATTGAGTCAGTCGTGAATACTTAAGTCATCACTTTACTTCTAATTATTGGAGTTACCATAATGAAGTTCATTTTGATAAAATTACCAAACTTTAAATTATTGTTCTTGACAGTTATATGATAAAATTTAACTTTAATATTATAAATAATGTTAGTTTAATGGTGCATGTCAGCTTAGTACATTTAAAAATGTAATACTTAATGCAGTTTAATGCCATTTTCAACACATAACAGGTTATATTTGGCATATCCAGTATTATTGGTAATGGGAAATCTGAGAATGATCCCGAGTGTAAACCTTTAGCAAATAGCTGACAAACTTTCTTACAGAGTTGATTCTTTGGTTGAGCTGGACTTGAACCCTCAACCTCGGTCCTACCGATATCACTTGTCCCTTTGTTTCACCTGCATTGTCTTAAATTTCTTATATTAGTATGAAGCAATTATATCATTATGTAACACACAATCACTGTAATTATGTCTTTGTGATTTTAGTGTGAGAATCTTAATGACTCCGAGCACATGACCTGGGTGCTGATTAATCACGTGCGTGATCTGATTGAGTTGTCACAGGAGTCTCCCGTGCAGGATTTCATCAGGTATGAGACATTCTTGTTAAGAGCTCTCAAATGGAGCAATCATGGCCACTCTGTCCTCAACATTTTGTTTCATTTAGTTTTGACGAGGCCAAAAATACCCTGCAGGACTGTATAGGATGCTGATCAAAAGTGGCAAAATAACAATTGTTACATATTGTCCATGGAAGTTACATGTATCTGACCAACTCGGTCAAGTCAGTCATGCCAATGTTTCCAGCTTGATCTTTTGATCTGAGGGGCTACTGATTTCTTATTGATAATTGGTTAAGAGGGGAGGTGATGGGGTTTAAAGAAGGGGAAAATTCATACATTGATAACAGAATTTCCCAATAAAAAGAACATGATAGGATTTGTTCTTATTCTATAATTGTATTTGTACATAATTGAATAGCAAACTGTAATGAATAAAATATGATTAATTTCACAAGTGACAAGCAAGAGTTACATGTAGCTCTTGTCAATCATATTGTACATGTATTTATCACTTGTATCGACACATGCAGGTAATTGGGAGGTTTTAGTATAAACATATTTATTATGCTTCAGTTCTGAGACAAGATTTTACAACTTCAAAAAATCATGCTTGAAAAATAAAATGAAGTATATAAAAGGTGACTGAGTAGAAAAATGACTTTCTGTCTGATGTTTCAGTGCCATTCATCGTAACTCTGCAGCAAGCAGTCTGTTTATTCAGGCAATACATGCAAGATGGGAGGATGTGACATGTCCAGCTGTGGTGAGGAAGACATTGAAGTGTCTGGAGGCGATCCACTTCTCCCAGAGTGGGGCTTTATTGACTCTTCTCATTGACAAGTTTCTCAACACCCATCATCTGGCCGTTGCTCGTGTGTGTGACAGTATCGCATGTAGACGGGTGGAGATGTTACTGGCAGAATCACCACAGGTGTGTGTTATTGTGTTTATTAGGTTTAATTAAAAAAATGTACAAAACCAGGAATGCGTTATATAGTTTCTGTACGATTTTCTTTTTATTAGCTCGTCAGGACGAAGTCCAAGGAGAGTTATTGCCATGACCCCGGCGTCTTCATCGGCATCGTCGTCTGTAGACACACAGGTTAAACTTTTGCGTTTAAGTTTAAGATATCTATGCAACCACTCATTGGATGTGAATGAAACTTCACATGTGTGTTCACCATCATCAATGGAACACACACAGACAGGAACCATAACTCTGAATTACATTTTGACACAGTTATGGCCCTTTTTGGACTTAGACTCCCAGAGGCGAGCTTTGTTGTCTTCTGACAACTCCTGTTGAATTTTCCAATTAAGACTAAAAAAGCTAATGGGGCCCATTTAAATTCCCATCTATCAATACAATTCATGTGAAAAGTGTGCCAGTTACTGTCAAGTAATGGCTGTTTTGGACCGATTCAAAATTGTAAATCAATATCAACATTTTCCTTTACATGTAAGTACATGTAATAAAGTTTATCAGTTTTAGACATTCAAGTTAATCAGTATGATTTTTCTCCATTTAATCAGGAGCGTGTGCAGCAGTTACCTCTAGATGACCTTGACAAACTTCTCACCTACATGCACACCAGCAGGCTGACCAATAAGTGAGTACATGTACTTTTGTTCACAATTCAGCTATTTCTATTGATAATTATAATGCGCACTATAAATCTTCTACATTCTGATTGGTAGTTGGGTCAAAATTTCTGACTGTTAATTAAATACACAATTTTTGTCAAGACTGAATTACTAGTTTTGAATTGATACACTTTTTTTGTTACCTTTCCAAAGAAAAAGAGAGACGGGTATTATTTTTCCATCTTGTTTGAGCCCTGTTTCTCAGAGTATTTTGCCTAGAGACGCCAAATTTGGATTTGGACAATAGTTGTCAAATTGTTATTTATACCCAAAACCATGCAGCATTTTCTTGGATGACCTTGACATTTAAAAATGATGAGCCAATTAATTGTGTATAGCTAACTTACCAAAATTTCCATACTTTTGGCTCTAAAGTCAAGTCACTAATATTTTTTGTTTAGCTTGTGTTTGATTTGTAGCTCATCTTTTTGAGAAATAATAAAGAGCTATTGTCATGACCCTGGCGGCATCGACGTCGTTGGCTGGTTAAAGTTTTATGTTACGGTGACTAAACTTCTTAAACACATTCATGTCATGTTATACAAACAATGTATATAGCTAACTTACCTAATCTTCCATACTTTGGACTCTAAAGCCTTGAGATTAAAGTTTTTTGTTTAGCTTATGTTTGATTTTTAGCTCATCTTTTTGAAAAATAACAAAGAGCTGCTGTCATGACCCTGGCGTTGTTGTCGTTGTCTGCTGGTTAAAGTTTTATGTTTAGCTCAGCCTTTTCTCTGTTTCTGAACAAACAACTTGTGTAATGGTGACTAAACTTCATAAACACATTCATATCATATTATACAAACAATGTTTATAGATAACTTACCAAAATTTACATACTTTGGGCTCTAAAACCTTAGGTTTGATGTTTTTGTTTAGCTCAGGTTTGGTGAAAGTTTTATGTTTATTTCAGCTTTTTCTCTGTTTCTGAGCAATAACTCATGTTTTAGTGACTTAACTTCATAAACATATTTATATTATGTTGTAGAAACAATGTATATAGCTAACTTACATAAATTTCCATACTTTGGGCTTTAAAACCTTAGGCTAAAGTTTTTATGCTCCCCCAAAGCGGGGAAGCATATAGTCGCCGCTTCGTCCGTGCGTGCATGCATGTGTGCGTGCGTGTGTGCATCTTTGTGTCACCAATTTTGCCCATTCTTGTTTCTTTACAACCTCTGAATTTTATGAAAATTGCTTAGATGCATCATTACCAAGTGCAGATGGGCATACTGTCTTTGTGTTCTGGTTCGATGATTTTTCACGGAGTAATGGCCCTTTGATTCTATTTGTGACCAAATTCTTGTCTAGGCTATTTCTTTACAACCTCAGGTTGGAATTTTATGAAACTTGCTAGGATGCATCATTATCAATTGCAGATGGGCATACTGTCTTTCTGTTCCGGTTCAATGTTTTTTCACAGAGTTATGGCCCTTTGATTCTGTTTGTGACCAAATTCTTGTCCGTACTATTTCTCTAAAATCCCATGTTGGTATTTTATGAAACTTGCTACGATGCATCACGAAGTGCAGATGTGCATATTGTCTATGTGTTCCGGTTCGGTGATTTTTCATGGAGTTATAGCCCTTTGATTGAGTCAGTGACAAAATTATTGTCTGCTATTTCTCTACAACCCCATGTTGGAATTTTATGAAACTTGCTAGGATGCATCATTACCAAGTGCAGATGCGCATATTGTCTGTGTTTTGGTTCATTGATTTTTCATGGAGTTATGGCCCTTTCATTGTGTCTGTGACCAAATTATTGTCTGCGCTTTTCTCTACAACCTCACATTGGAATTTAATGAAACTTGCTATGTTTGTGTTTTGGTTCGATGATTTTTCACGGAGTTATGGCCCTTTGATTCAGTCTGTGACCAAATTCTTTTCCGCTCTATTTCTCTACTACCTGTGGTTGGAATTTTATGAAACTTGCTAGGATGCATCATTACTAAGTGGAAATGTGCATATTGTCGTCATGACGCTATTTTCCAATAGCATCTGGTTTTAATTCTGTAAAACCAGCTAGGATCTGCGCATATGTCATTTTGTTCCAGTTAAATGATTTTTGAATTAGTTCTGTGAAGTGCAGAGCCTAATATTGTTCCTGCTATACAGTTTGGTATTATTCAACCAAGTAGCCCTTACAGATGCAAACACTCACTTCGGGAGCATCCATCGGTTCCACTGATATTTTCTTGTTTGATTTTGTTTTGTATTTAAACAAATACTCTGCCCCATTTCAACTTTGTTACCGACCCAAAGACCCTCACCCCTACCCGCCATCCCCCACCCATTCCCATCCCCGCCCATTTTTATACCCCCGACAAACGAAGTTTTGAGGGGGTATACTGGAGTCACCCTGAGGTCGGTCTGTCGGTCGGTCTGTCCGTTGCAATTTTCCTTGTCCGGAGCATCACTTGAAAAGTACTGGATGGAATTTCATCAAACTTCATACAATGGTAGAATATAATGAGAGGAAGTGCAGTGTACAAGAAACATAACTCTATTCTTGCTAATTACAGAGTTATTGCCCTTTGATATTTTTTCTTGTCCGGAGCATAACTTGAAAAGTACCTGATGGAATTTCATCAAGCTTCATACAATGGTAGAATATAATGAGAGGAAGTGCAGTGTACAGGAAACATAACTCTATTCTTGCTAATTACAGAGTTATTGCCCTTTGATATATTTCCCTTTGATATTTTTTCTTGTCCAGAGCATAACTTGAAAAGTAACGGACGGAATTTCATCAAGCTTCATACAATGGTAGAATATAATGAGAGGAAGTGCAGTGTTAAGGAAACATAACTCTATTATTGCTAATTACAGAGTTATTGCCCTTTGACATATTTCCCTTGTCCAGAGCATTACTTTTAAAGTACTGGATGGAATTTCATCAAACTTCATACAATGGTAGAATATAATGACAGGAAGTGCAGTGTACAAGAAACATAACTCTATTCTTGCTAATTACAGAGTTATTGCCCTTTGATATATTTCCCTTGTCTGGAGCATTACTTTTAAAGTACTGGATGGAATTTCATCAAACTTCATACAATGGTAGAATATAATGAGAGGAAGTGCAATGTACAAGAAACATAACTCTATTCTTGCTAATTACAGAGTTATTGCCCTTTGATATATTTCCCTTGTCCAGAGCATTACTTTTAAAGTACTGGATGGAATTTCATCAAACTTCATACAATGGTAGAATATAATGAGAGAAAGTGCAGTGTACAGGAAACATAACTCTATTCTTGCTAATTACAGAGTTATTGCCCTTTGATATATTTCCCTTGTCCGGAGCATTACTTTTAAAGTACCTGATGGAATTTAATCAAACTTCATACAATGGTAGAATATAATGAGAGGAAGTGCAGTGTACAAGAAACATAACTCTATTCTTGCTAATTACAGAGTTATTGCCCTTTGATATATTTCCCTTGTCTGGTGCAGTACTTTTAAAGTACTTTTAAAGCCATCAGTGATAACAGTTTAATAAAGTTCATGAAAGAACCAAGTTGATGAATACATGGAGTTCGAGCAAAGCAGGTTCAATATTGTATTCCTAGTGCTCTTGTTTGTTTCTTATCCATAAAATTGTTCTTCCTCAACATAACTCGAAAAAGTATAACATTTATTGATTGCAATGAAAGCTTGTACACTGCACAATAATTAAAAAGACCGTTTTTAATTTTAACAAAACCATAAAAAAATTAACAATACAAACAACTCAATCAATAACATTCTCTTTTATTAAGATTTTTTTTTGTCTGGAGCATAATTTTAAAACTATTGGATATAATTTAATAAAACTTCATACAATGGTTAACCATTTTCCGTCATGGCGGCGTTCGGGGGTATTCATCACTACAGTGATAGGTCTAGTTTTTTTTAATTTTGTTTTGTATTAAATGAAATACTCTGACCCATTTAAACTGTTTTACCAACCCGAAAACCCTCACCCCTTTTTTAAAATAAATTTTATTTTTCAGTAATAGTATTTATTCTGTAAGCTGCCCTTTTCTTTTTTTTAAGTTTGTTTTGTATTAAATAAAATACTCTGCTCCCAATTCAACTTGTTACCGACCCCAAGACTATTATCCTACCACCATCACCTCATTTTTTTTTTTTTAATTAAATCAAATACTTTGCCCCATTTCAACTTTGTAACCTACCCAAAGACCCTCACCCCTAGCAACCCCCCACCCCCCATCCCAGCCCATTTTTTTCCTTCTTTTTTTAAATTTTGTTTTGTTTTAAATTAAATACTTTGCCCCATTTCAACTTTGTTACTGACCCCAAGAACACCCCCACATCCACACCCAGATTTTAATAAAAAATTGTATTAAATTAAATACATTTCAGCTTAAGTACTGGCTAGCTAGCCTTAGTCAAAAATAGACATAGTGTATATTCTGTCCTAATAGTCCTACTTGAACATACATGTATCTACTATTCTGCTAATATGAAAGATGCTTTCATTCATGCAGGTATATCTGTTTTTCTGATGGTACATTATAATATACTGTTCTGTGATCAACAAGGCTAGAATAGTTGAGTTAACGCTGTTCTTCAAGATCTCTAATTTTTTTTGTGATTTTTTTTTAAATCTTCTTTTATTTTTTCAGTAGTAGTAATATTGATTTTTTAAATTAATCAAAATCATGTTTAAAAAGTTTTCTCCACTGACTTTGACCTGCGTAATAGATTTATAAAAAAGACAAGTGTCTGCACCTGCTTGTGATGCTCTTGTTTTTTTAAATCAATTTTTTTTCAGTAATACTATTGATTCTATAAATTGATCACCATCGTATTTAAAAAGTTTACATCACCTACTTAATAGATACGGTGCTCTTGTTTAAATGAAGGTTTGAAATGATACAAGAATGATACAATATTTCTTTTGACAGGTACGCATATACAATATTATGCATAAATTTGATGACATTTAACCTGCATTTGTTACAGACATGCCCGTCTGGTGTCCCTGTTATGTAAGTTCCGTGACCTGATAGCCAATGACAAGAAATCACCCATCCCTGCAGATGTGTCTCATCCACTGAAGCAGTTATTGACTCTCTCTGCAGATCGTCATATGGAAAAGGTAAATAAAATTTCTCTACTTTCCCCTGGTAACTTTTGCTTCAAACGACTTTTGAAACCGCTGGACAGATTTTCACCAAATTTGGTGCGAAGCATTGTTTCACGAAGCTCTCTCAAGTTTGTTAAAATTTGAGTGTTCATTGGGGCTCCTTAAGGGGACTTTAGTTTTTACTAAGGAAAAGTATGTGGACTCGGATAATTCTCAAAATGTGAAAATAAGTGACATCCAAATCAGGTGAGCGGCTTTTAAAGACCAATTTCACATTTTTGCACAGTTGCCATGGTGACTACCTTTCTCATTGTTCTTTTATTCCCAACACTCAAATCACATTCAGGTACACTATGATCTTTTTTTATGATCTTTGGATAAATTTCAAAAACACTTGGCTCAAGTGATCAAGATGACATGATGATGTGTTGCATGTAAGACCGAGACCTAGTGTAGCTCAAAATTCACAATTGTGGTCTAGTGGTAGAGCGCCCTCCTTGCATACAGAAGGTAGTGGGTTCGATCCCCGGACAGGTCATACCAAAGACTTTAAAAATGGTACTAGAAGCTTCTTTGCTTGGCGCTCAGCATTTAGAGGACAGTTCTAGGTCTGGTTGGCCTGGTGTCAGTATAATGTGACTGGGTGGGGTAACATACCACGTGTCTGCGGCATGATACTCCAGGGTGACAGCGCTCAGAATACTGTCTCAAGTAGACACCGTCGCGAAATGACTGAAAAATTTGCTGAAAGCGACGCTAAACACCATACAACAACAACAACAATGACAACATTTTGAGTCCGTTTGAGATTTCAAATCTGATCTGTAACTTTGTCATACATGAATGGATTTGGCACACTTGGCTCAATTGATCAACATGAAATGATGTGTCATGTGTAAGACTCGGAATCTTACCTCAAAGGTCAAGGTTTCACTTTCAATTTGTTTGATATTTCATGTCTGGTCAGTAACACTCTTACATGGAGTGATTTTAAAACATTTTGATAAAAGTCATTAACATACCATGATGATGTGTCACCTGCATTTACCTGTAGAAGTATCCAGACCTTTACATCAGATGTCAAGGTGAATTTCACACAAAGGTCAAGGTCAAACTTTTATGTAAAAAAACCCATTGCGTGTCCAGTCTGAAACGTCAGTCCATTACTCTTTATGGTTTTTTTTGTATTAAATCAAACACTCTGCCCAAACACTTACTGACCCAAAGACCCGCCTTCCCCCTCAACACCCCCTTACCCAGGGATCACCCCAGATTATTTTTTTTTACGACATTATGACCTATTTACCTGAATTTAATGAAACATTTAGCTTTCTTATGAGATATGTGTTTTATATATTCTTGTTTTGCATGAAATATTTTCTGTTTTGTAGAATTATGTCACATCTAAATCTTAGTAGGTTGCAAATAAAAAATCAGTTTAACATACATAATCTTCAATACTCATGTGTTAATTTTTTATAATATGGTATGACATTTGCAACAATGACTCAGTTTTAGGTGTTGAATGACAGAGCTTTAAGCTTTCTGAATTAGATAGGCCTGTCTTCAATATTTTAACAAAAAAATCTTGTTTTCAATGATTTCATTTGTGGAAGGCAGGCCTAAAATCAAAGGACTCTGCACTGTCCTTCAATCATGACCCTCATTAGTTGGTCACAATGCTGCACTGTCCTTCAATCATGATCCTCATTAGCTGGTTACAATGCTACACTGTCCTTCAATCATGACCCTAATTAGCTGGTCACAATGCTGCACTGTCCTTCAGTCATGACCCTCATTAGCTGGTCACAATGCTGCACTGTCCTAAAATCATGACCCTCATTAGCTGGTCACAATACTGCACTGTCCTTCAATCATGACCCTCATTAGCTGGTCACAATACTGCACTGTTCTTCAATCATGACCCTCATTAGCTGGTCACAATGCTGCACTGTCCTTCAATCATGACCCTCATTAGCTGGTCACAATACTGCACTGTTCTTCAATCATGACCCTCATTAGCTGGTCACAATGCTGCACTGTCTTTCAATCATGACCCTCATTAGCTGGTCACAATACTGCACTGTCTTTCAATCATGACCCTCATTAGCTGGTCACAATATTGCACTGTTCTTCAATCATGACCCTCATTAGCTGGTCACAATGCTGCACTGTCCTTCAATCATGACCCTCATTAGCTAGTCACAATGCAGCAATATTCTTCAATCATGACCCTCATTAGCTGGTTACAATGCTACACTGTCTTTCAATCTTGACCCTAATTAGCTGGTCACAATGCTGCACTGTCCTTCAGTCATGACCCTCATTAGCTGGTCACAATGCTGCACTGTCCTAAAATCATGACCCTCATTAGCTGGTCACAATACTGCACTGTCCTTCAATCATGACCCTCATTAGCTGGTCACAATGCTGTACTGTCTTTCAATCATGACCCTCATTAGCTGGTCACAATACTGCACTGTCCTAAAATCATGACCCTCATTAGCTGGTCACAATGCTGTACTGTCTTTAATCATGACCCTCATTAGCTTGTCACAATGCAGCAATATTCTTCAATCGTGACCCTCATTAGCTGGTAACAGTGCTGCACTGTCCTTCAATCATGACCCTCATAGCTGGTCACAATGCTGCACTGTCCTTTAATCATGACCCTCATTAGCTGGTCATTAACAGGTCACAATGCTGCACTGTCCTTCAATCATGACCCTCATTAGCTGGTTACAATGCTGCAGTGTCCTTCAATCATGACCTTCATTAGCTGGTCACAATACTGCACTGTCTTTCAATCATGACCCTCATTAGCTGGTTACAATGCTGCACTGTCCTTCAAACATGACCCTCATTAGCTGGTCACAAAACTTCACTGTCCTTCAATCATGACCCTCATTAGCTGGTCACAATGCTGCACTGTCCTTTAATCATGACCCGCATTAGCTGGTCACAATGCTGCACTGTCCTTCAATCATGATCCAATTAGCTGGTCACTATGCTGCACTGTCCTTCAATCATGATCCAATTAGCTGGTCCCTATGCTGCACTGTCCTTCAATCATGACCTTCATTAGCTGGTCACAATGCTCCTATGTCCTTCAATAATGACCCTCATTAGCTGGTTACAGTGCTGCACTGTCCTTCAATCATGACCCTCATTAGCAGGTCACAATGCTGCACTGTCCTTCAATCATAACCCTCATTAGCTGGTCACAATGCTGCACTGTCCTTCAATCATGACCCTCATAGCTGGTCACAATGCTGCACTGTCCTTCAATCATGACCCTCATTAGCTGGTTACAATGCTGCACTGTCCTTCAATCATGACCTTCATTAGCTGGTCACAATACTGCACTGTCTTTCAATCATGACCCTCATTAGCTGGTTACAATGCTGCACTGTCCTTCAAACATGACCCTCATTAGCTGGACACAAAACTGCACTGTCCTTCAATCATGACCCTCATTAGCTGGTCACAATGCTGCACTGTCCTTTAATCATGACCCTCATTAGCTGGTCACAATGCTGCACTGTCCTTCAATCATGATCCAATTAGCTGGTCCCTATGCTGCACTGTCCTTCAATCATGACCTTCATTAGCTGGTCACAATGCTGCACTGTCCTTCAATCATGACCCTCATTAGCTGGTCACAATGCTCCTATGTCCTTCAATCATGACCCTCATTAGCTGGTTACAATGCTGCACTGTCCTTCAATCATGACTCTCATTAGCTGGTTACAATGTTGTACTGTCCTTCAATTATGACCTTCATTAGCTGGTGACAATGCTGCACTGTCCTTCAATCATGACCTTCATTATCTGGTTACAATGCTGTACTGTCCTTCAATCATGACCCTTATTAGCTGGTCACAATGCTACACTGTCCTTCAATCATGGCCCTCATTAGCTGGTCACAATGCTGCACTGTCCTTCAATCATGGCCCTCATTAGCAGGTCACAATGCTGCACTGTCCTTCAATTATGACCCTCATTAGCTGGTCACAATGCTGCACTGTCCTTCAATCATGACCCTCATTAGCTGGTCACAATGCTGCACTGTCCTTCAATCATGACCCTCATTAGCTGGTCACAATGCTGCACTGTCCTTCAATCACGACCCTAATTAGCTGGTCACAATGCTGCACTGTCCTTCAATCATAACCCTCGTTAGCTGGTCACAATGCTGCACTGTCTGTCAATCATGACCCTCATTAGCTGGTTACAATGCTGCACTGACCTTCAATCATGACCCTCCTTAGCAGGTCACAATGCTGCACTGTCCTTCAATCATGACCCTCATTAGCTGGTCACAATGCTGCACTGTCCTTCAATCATGACCCTCATTAGTTGGTTACAATGCTGCACTCTCCTTCAATCATGACCCTCATTAGCTGGTCACAATGCTGCACTGTCCTTCAATCATGACCCTCATTAGTTGGTTACAATGCTGCACTGTCTTTCAATCATGACCCTCATTAGTTGGTTACAATGCTGCACTGTCCTTCAATCATGACCCTCATTAGCTGGTCACAATGCTGCACTGTCCTTCAATCATGACCCTCATTAGCTGGTTACAGTGCTGCACTGTCCTTTGATCATGACCCTCATTAGCTGGTCACAATGCTGCACTGTCTTTCAATCATGACCCTCATTAGCTGGTCGCAATGCTGCACTGTCTTTCAATCATAACTCTCATTAGCTGGTCACAATGCTGCACTGTCCTTCAATCATGACCCTCATTAGTTGGTTACAATGCTGCAGTGTCCTTCAATCATGACCCTTATTAGCTGGTTACAATGCTGCACTGTCCTTCAATCATGACCCTCATTAGCTGGTCACAATGTTGCACTGTCCTTCAATCATGACCCTCATTAGCTGGTTTAATGCTGCATTTTCCTTCAATCATGACCTTCATTAGCTGGTCACAGTACAGCACTGTCCTTCAATCATGACCTTCATAAGCTGGTCACAATGCTGCACTGTCTTTCAATCATGACCCTCATAAGCTGGTTACAATGCTGCACTGTCCTTCAGTCATGACCCTCATTAGCTGGTTACAGTGCTGCACTGTCCTTCAATCATGACCTTCATTAGCTGGTCACAATGCTGCACTGTCCTTCAGTCATGACCCCATTAGCTGATCACTATGCTGCACTGTCCTTCAATCATGACCCCAATAGCTGGTCACTATGCTGCACTGTCCTTCAATCATGATCCCATTAGCTGGTTACAATGCTGCACTGTCCTTCAATCATGACTCTCATTAGCTGGTTACAATGCTGCACTGTCCTTCAATCATGACCCTCATTAGCTGGTCACAATGCTGCACTGTCCTTCAATCATGACCCTCATTAGCTGGTCACAATGCTGCACTGTTCTTCAATCATGACCCTCATTAGCTGGTTACAATGCTGCACTGTCCTTCAATCATGACTCTCATTAGCTGGTTACAGTGCTGTACTGTCCTTCAATTATGACCTTCATTAGTTGGTGACAATGCTGCACTGTCCTTCAATCATGACCTTCATTAGCTGGTCACAATGCTGTACTGTCTTTCAATCATGACCCTCATTAGCTTGTCACAATGCAGCAATATTCTTCAATCGTGACCCTCATTAGCTGGTTACAGTGCTGCACTGTCCTTCAATCATGACCCTCATTAGCTGGTCACAATGCTTCACTGTCCTTCAATCATGACCCTCATAGCTGGTCACAATGCTGCACTGTCCTTCAATCATGACCCTCATTAGCTGGTTACAATGCTGCAATGTCCTTCAATCATGACCTTCATTAGCTGGTCACAATACTGCACTGTCTTTCAATCATGACCCTCATTAGCTGGTTACAATGCTGCACTGTCCTTCAAACATGACCCTCATTAGCTGGTCACAAAACTGCACTGTCCTTCAATCATGACCCTCATTAGCTGGTCACAATGCTGCACTGTCCTTTAATCATGACCCTCATTAGCTGGTCACAATGCTGCACTGTCCTTCAATCATGATCCAATTAGCTGGTCCCTATGCTGCACTGTCCTTCAATCATGACCTTCATTAGCTGGTCACAATGCTGCACTGTCCTTCAATCATGACCCTCATTAGCTGGTCACAATGCTCCTATGTCCTTCAATCATGACCCTCATTAGCTGGTCACAATGCTGCACTGTCCTTCAATCATGACCCTCATTAGCTGGTCACAATGCTGCACTGTCCTTCAATCACGACCCTAATTAGCTGGTCACAATGCTGCACTGTCCTTCAATCATAACCCTCGTTAGCTGGTCACAGTGCTGCACTGTCCTTCAATCATGACCCTCATTAGCTGGTCACAATGCTGCACTGTCCTTCAATCATGACCCTCATTAGCAGGTTACAGTGCTGCACTGTCCTTTGATCATGACCCTCATTAGCTGGTCACAATGCTGCACTGTCTTTCAATCATGACCCTCATTAGCTGGTCACAATGCTGCACTGTCTTTCAATCATGACCCTCATTAGCTGGTCACAATGCTGCACTGTCTTTCAATCATAACTCTCATTAGCTGGTCACAATGCTGCACTGTCTTTCAATCATGACTCTCATTAGCTGGTCACAATGCTGCACTGTCTTTCAATCATGACCCTCATTAGCTGGTTACAATGCTGCACTGTCCTTCAATCATGACCCTCATTAGCTGGTTACAATGCTGCACTGTCCTTCAATCATGACCCTCATTAGCTGGTTACAATGCTGTACTGTCCTTCAATCATGATCCTATTAGCTGGTCACTATGCTGCACTGTCCTTCAATCATGACCCTCATTAGTTGGTTACAATGCTGCACTGTCCTTCAATCATGACCCTCATTAGCTGGTCACAATGCTGCACTGTCCTTCAATCACGACCCTAATTAGCTGGTCACAATGCTGCACTGTCCTTCAATCATAACCCTCATTAGCTGGTCACAGTGCTGCACTGTCCTTCAATCATGACCCTCATTAGCTGGTCACAATGCTGCACTGTCCTTCAATCATGACCCTCATTAGCAGGTTACAGTGCTGCACTGTCCTTTGATCATGACCCTCATTAGCTGGTCACAATGCTGCACTGTCTTTCAATCATGACCCTCATTAGCTGGTCACAATGCTGCACTGTCTTTCAATCATGACCCTCATTAGCTGGTCACAATGCTGCACTGTCTTTCAATCATAACTCTCATTAGCTGGTCACAATGCTGCACTGTCTTTCAATCATGACTCTCATTAGCTGGTCACAATGCTGCACTGTCTTTCAATCATGACTCTCATTAGCTGGTTACAATGCTGCACTGTCCTTCAATCATGACCCTCATTAGCTGGTTACAATGCTGCACTGTCCTTCAATCATGACCCTCATTAGCTGGTTACAATGCTGTACTGTCCTTCAATCATGATCCTATTAGCTGGTCACTATGCTGCACTGTCCTTCAATCATGACCCTCATTAGTTGGTTACAATGCTGCACTGTCCTTCAATCATGACTCTCATTAGCTGGTTACAATGCTGCACTGTCCTTCAATCATGACCCTCATTAGTTGGTTACAATGCTGCACTGTCCTTCAATCATGACCCTCATTAGCTGGTTACAATGCTGCACTGTCCTTCAGTCATGACCCTCATTAGCTGGTCACTTTGCTGCACTGTCCTTCAATCATGACCCTCATTATCTGGTCACGATGCTGCACTGTCCTTCAATCATGACTCTCAGCTGGTTACAATACTGCACTGTCTTTCAATCATGACCCTCATTAGCTAGTCACTATGGCGCACTGTCCTTCAATCATGACCCTCATTAGCTGGTCACAATGCTGTACTGTCCTTCAATCATGACCCCATTAGCTGGTCACTATGCTGCATTGTCCTTCAATCATGACCCTCATTAGCTGGTTACAATGCTTCACTGTCCTTCAATCATGACTTTCATTAGCTGGTTACAATGCTGCACTGTCCTTCAATTATGACCCTCATTAGCTGGTCACAATGTTGCACTGTTCTTCAATCATGACCCTTATTAACTGGTCACAATGCTGCACTGGCCTTCAATCATGACCTTCGTTAGCTGGTCACAATGCTGCACTGTCCTTCAATCATGACCCTCATTAGCTGGTCACAATGCTGCACTGTCCTTCAATCATGACCCTTATTAGCTGGTCACAATGCTGCACTGTCCTTCAATCATGACCCTTATTAGCAGGTCATAATGCTGCACTGTCCTTCAATCATGACCCTCCTTAGCTGGTCACAATGCTGCACTGTCCTTCAATCATGACCCTCCTTAGCTGGTCACAATGCTGCACTGTCCTTCAATCATGACTCTCATTAGTTGGTTACAATGCTGCACTGTCCTTCAATCATGACCCTTATTAGCAGGTCATAATGCTGCACTGTCCTTCAATCATGACCCTCCTTAGCTGGTCACAATGCTGCACTGTCCTTCAATCATGACCCTCATTAGCTGGTCACAATGCTGCACTGTCCTTCAATCATGACCCTTATTAGCTGGTCACAATGCTGCACTGTCCTTCAATCATGACCCTTATTAGCAGGTCATAATGCTGCACTGTCCTTCAATCATGACCCTCCTTAGCTGGTCACAATGCTGCACTGTTCTTCAATCATGACCCTTATTAGCAGGTCATAATGCTGCACTGTCCTTCAATCATGACCCTCATTAGCTGGTCACAATGCTGCACTGTCCTACAATCATGACCCTTATTAGCTGGTCACAATGCTGCACTGTCCTTCAATCATGACCCTCATTAGCTGGTCACAATGCTGCACTGTCCTTCAATCATGACCCTTATTAGTAGGTCATAATGCTGCACTGTCCTTCAATCATGACCCTCCTTAGCTGGTCACAATGCTGCACTGTCCTTCAATCATGACCCTCATTAGCTGGTCACAATGCTGCACTGTCCTTCAATCATGACCCTTATTAGCTGGTCACAATGCTGCACTGTCCTTCAATCATGACCCTCATTAGCTGGTCACAATGCTGCACTGTCCTTCAATCATGACCCTTATTAGCAGGTCATAATGCTGCACTGTCCTTCAATCATGACCCTCATTAGCTGGTCACAATGCTGCACTGTCCTTCAATCATGACCCTTATTAGCTGGTCACAATGCTGCACTGTCCTTCAATCATGACCCTCATTAGCTGGTCACAATGCTGCACTGTCCTTCAATCATGACCCTCCTTAGCTGGTCACAATGCTGCACTGTCCTTCAATCATGACCCTTATTAGCAGGTCATAATGCTGCACTGTCCTTCAATCATGACCCTCATTAGCTGGTCACAATGCTGCACTGTCCTTCAATCATGACCCTTATTAGCTGGTCACAATGCTGCACTGTCCTTCAATCATGACCCTCATTAGCTGGTCACAATGCTGCGCTGTCCTTCAATCATGACCCTTATTAGCTGGTCGCAATGCTGCACTGTCCTTCAATCATGACCCTCATTAGCTGGTCACAATGCTGCACTGTCCTTCAATCATGACCCTTATTAGCTGGTCACAATGCTGCACTGTCCTTCAATCATGACCCTTATTAGCTGGTCACAATGCTGCACTGTCCTTCAATCATGACCCTTATTAGCTGGTCACAATGCTGCACTAGCCTTCAATCATGACCCTCATTAGCTGGTCACAATGCTGCACTGTCCTTCAATCATGACCCTTATTAGCTGGTCACAATGCTGCACTAGCCTTCAATCATGACCCTCATTAGCTGGTCACAATGCTGCACTGTCCTTCAATCATGACCCTTATTAGCTGGTCACAATGCTGCACTGTCCTTCAATCATGACCCTTATTAGCAGGTCATAATGCTGCACTGTCCTTCAATCATGACCCTCCTTAGCTGGTCACAATGCTGCACTGTCCTTCAATCATGACCCTTATTAGCAGGTCATAATGCTGCACTGTCCTTCAATCATGACCCTTATTAGCTGGTCACAATGCTGCACTGTCCTTCAATCATGACCCTTATTAGCTGGTCACAATGCTGCACTAGCCTTCAATCATGACCCTCATTAGCTGGTCACAATGCTGCACTGTCCTTCAATCATGACCCTTATTAGCTGGTCACAATGCTGCACTAGCCTTCAATCATGACCCTCATTAGCTGGTCACAATGCTGCACTGTCCTTCAATCATGACCCTTATTAGCTGGTCACAATGCTGCACTGTCCTTCAATCATGACCCTTATTAGCAGGTCATAATGCTGCACTGTCCTTCAATCATGACCCTCCTTAGCTGGTCACAATGCTGCACTGTCCTTCAATCATGACCCTCATTAGCTGGTCACAATGCTGCACTGTCCTTCAATCATGACCCTCCTTAGCAGGTCACAATGCTGCACTGTCCTTCAATCATGACCCTCATTAGCTAGCTCTTGATCAAAGTGCAACCAAGGGCCATATATTTTCAACCAGTTCTCTTGGAAAACATGGTTCTGAAGAAATGGAGTTCACAGACCCCTTCATCATGGATCTAGCTATCTGGGATGAAACTTCACGCGTGTCGGAATTTTTCTCATGAAGAAAGTGAATAAAATAGCCTGATGCTTCGGATTATCAATAATATAATTTTTAGGCCTTGTATCAAATTTGCTGAATTTTGGTTAATGAACTTAAACCAAATGTTTCACCAGATGCTTGATTTTAAAGCTTTAGAAACCTGAAGCTATCTGATTGCAATAAAAAAAGCTATTGAATTAGCGGAAAGTGCCATTGGAAATTAATCAAATAAGTTTTTTATAATTTTTGTGCAAGAATTTCTTCAAATTGCAGGCAAGAGTGATCCCTGCTATCCCAACCCCACCAACCCCCTTGTCCAATGTTTTTATTCTCTGCCCCATTTCAACTTTGTTACTGATACCAAGACCACCCACCTACACCTCATCCCCCCCCCCCCTTTTTAGCTCACCTGAGCCAAAGGTTCAAAGTTGAGCTTTTGTGATCGCCTAGTGTCCGTCGTCTGTCGTTCGTCATCTGTCGTCCGTCGTTAACTTTAAGCTTCTAACAACTTCTCCTCTGAAACCAAGTTTGATATAACTTCATAGAAATGTTCCTTGGGTGACCCTTTACCAAGTTTGTTCAAGCCATCTTGATTCCTCAAAAAACATGGCCACCAGGGGGCGGGGCAAGTTTAATTAGTAAAAACTTAAAAAATCTTCTTGTCAGAAACTACTGGCTCGATTTTAAAATAATTTCATAGAAATGTTCCTTGAAGGACCCTTCACCAAGTTTGTTCAAGCCATCTTGATTCGTCTAAAAACATGGCGGCCAGGGGGTGGGGTTAGTTTACTATATAAGCTATAGTAAAAACTTAAAAAATCTTTTTGTCAGAAACTACTGGCTCAATTTTAAAATAATTTTACAGAAATGTTTCTTGGGTGACCCTCTACCAAGTTTGTTCAAGCCATATTGATTTGTCAAAAAACATGGCGGCCATGGAGTGGGTTTAGTTTACTATATAAGCTATAGTAAAAACTTAAAAAATCTTTTTGTCAGAAACTACTGGCTTGATTTTAAAACAATTTCCCAGAAATGTTCCTTGCATGACCCTTTACCAAGTACCAAGTTTGTTCAAGCCGCTGTGATTTGTTAAAAAACATGACCGTCACAGTGAGTTAGTTAGGCAGCTACATGTATAGTAAAAACTTCAAAAGCCTTCTTGTCAGAATCTATTGACCTTATTTCGATGTAATTTCACTGACATTTACCATGGGTGAACCTCTACTAAAATTGAACTCTTCTATGCATCTGTTACATCTTCAAAACAAATCAAAATTCTTGCCCATCTAGTTTTTCTGGAATTTTGAGTGTACATGTATTATATAATCTACTTAAGTTGGGTGACTCAAGGTCAGTCAGGTGAGTGTTATACGGCCATCTTGGCTTTCTTGTTCCTTGATACTATGAATTCATAACCCTCTTTTTTTTAATCGCTTAACCCTTTACTTCATAAAGACACCTTTGGACATTTCTAATATAGACCCCTTTGGACACCTCTAATATAGAAGGCTTTTGAATTATTGGGTAAATTATGGGTATATTGGGTATATTAACTGACAGAGTGGAAAACGGTGCAGAAAATGTTCAGAATCTGAACTCTTCCTGCACTGTTTTCAAAGGTCTTCCATGATTGGTGCTGGAAAACAGTTATTTATGGAGTAAAGGGTTAAGAATTTCTTTAGAATCCTTCACATGTTGCTCTTTTTTGATATCCTTCAAAATCCTGGGCATCCACCCCGCATGTACATTGGACATCTTTAAATTAAATGTTCTGTTAGAATTATATAAATTGTTCCCACACCAACACTGATCCTAATGGGTAATGCCTTAACTGTCAATCGTCGATCATTATCAAATGCATCTCAAACAGACGTCACATCACTGCTGATTTTAGACTTTCGTCCTCTAACCTCATCATCTTCCAATGAATCTCGTCTGTAAACTTCTTATGTCACCTAAACATTAGTTCATGTTTTACAAAACTATTGCGTGGTACTTTTTACATCAACTTATATGTTTCCATTGGTGTCTTTCCAAGATCCATGCAAAACTTTATGTTTGATTTAATTTCCAACTTTTCCGATGATTCATATTTTCATGCAAATGTCTCTTATCACAGTCTCTGAAAGTGCGAAAGTATTTGAAGTAGGAATGACGTCAAATTTAGCAGTTGTGTTATTCTGACGTAATATTACAATTGAGCGGATTACTAATGCTTTTGGACAACCATAATTACAACTGTCACAGCGTTTTAAGGAATGTAAAATGATGGGCGCCGCATATGCGTTGCTATGGTAAATGGAATGTTCATTGCTTTGGACATATCCTAGTTGTGCATAAAACTATTCAGAAAGTTTCAAAATGGAAAGCGGTTTACAATTATGTAAGTTTTGTAATCCTGAGGAAAATAATATTATATCATTAAAGAAAAAGTCGGATTCATTTTTGAATGTCCCTCGTACAGTACTTAAATACTGTTTGACACATATACATCATTATTCGGTCTCTTTCTAAAATGAAATAAACTTTGCTCTGTGTAGACCTAGACAATGGAATCAAACTGAAATCAAATGAAATCATGTGACTCATTTAATATGTTACAAAATCTGTAACAATTTTAAGTGGGAAATCTATTTTAGTTTAACCTAAGCGCGTAGCCCAAGTTAGGAAATCCCTTTTTTCAGAATATTATTTTAGCATGTTTAAATAGATGTCATAGATATCTTTTTGGCAATACTGGCTCAGTTGGTATTATATGGGCATGAGAATATAGGAAACAAATGTGTTTAGCCAAATTTAAAAGTATGAAAAAGTGGCGCTTGAAACTCCATGAGGATTCCAAAAGTTAAATTTGTGAATGTTCAAAATCTTTTAAACTGTTGAAAGTAAGTTAAATATTTGATTTGCCAAATTTGTTCATATTTGTCATAAATTATATGTAGGACTTATATAGGATAAGAAACTTGTATCTCTCTACTAAATGTTGATAAAATAGTATACAAAGAATTGATAATAAAGCAAATTAATCATTCACATTTCACAGGCAACTGATTTCTTTCAGTGTATGTAATCTTAGGTGTTTTATACTGTTTGAAACACGCAAAATAATTTTGAATTTAAAATATTGCAATTTGAAGTAAAATCTCAAGTACTTTCCTTGATTTCTTAGTTGCAGTATACAAATTTTGTTATCGTAAGTATTTCAACAATTTTAAACACAATTTGCTAATAATGGTCTCGTTTTGTAGAGAATTACAATGTGAAAGGAAAAAAATTTGATTTGCATTTCTGAGATGAATGGTAAGGTACATGTAGGATATTTGAAAATGAGATTTAACGAGATTTTGCGCGAATATGTGAGCACTCGTAACATCTCAATTAGTTGCTTCTTTCTCTATATAAGTCCTTGATTATATTATTCAAGAAGAGATTACAAGATCAAGGTCCCAATTGGTTTCTGCAGTGACTTAATTACATTTTATATGTCACTGATTTCTGTTAGAGGACTATGAATTTTATATAAGAAAAGTACCAGATATATTTATCTTTTTCAAGGACTTCACCACAAAAACCAGTTTCAAAATAATAACCTTTATTCAACTTTACAGATAGTTAAACCATGTGTTGTATGGGTTTCAATTACAAATATATTGGATAAGATTGATGTATGTGAAACACCTGTGTGTTTGTGGAGCACACACATTTGAGGGAGTATTATTGATAAAAGTTTACTTAACAGACTTGACCTGGATTAAAGTTTATACAAGGTTCGCACAGATTTGAAAAGTGCTTGATTTTCAACCTCACAAATGAGAAGATGGATTTTGTTAATACTAGCTACAAATGACCAACATAACATGACGATGTGTAGCGCGTTACACACAGAATTCCACTTCAAAGATCAAGGTCACAATTTAATTTTGGTTGATGACACTTTCAGTCTGGTTGAGATTTCGTGTCCGGTCCGAAACTTTGTCACCTATGGATAAATTACAAAAACACTTGGCTCAATTCATCAGCATGTCATTACAAAGTGTCATGTGTAAGACCCACATGCGTACCTCAAAGGTCAAGGTAACACTTTGAGTTTATTTGACAACACTTTCAGTCTGTGTGAGATTTCTTGTCCGATCTATAACTTTGTCATCTATGGATATATTTTCAAAACACTTGGCTCAGTTGTTAAACATGACATAATTAAGTGTTGCATGTAAGACCCAGAGCCTTTCCTCAAAGGTCAAGGTCACACTTTCAATTTGTTTGATGTTTGATATTGCGTGTCTGGTCCGTGACTTTTGTCTTTAACTTGGCTCAATTTATCAAGATGACATGACAATGTGTCATAAGTAAAACATAGACACAGTCACACTTGGAGTATGTATGACAACACTTTGAATCTGTTTGAGATTTCAAGTCTGTCCTTTAACTTTATCATACATGGATGGATTTAAAAAACACTTGGTTCAATTTATCAATTGATCAACAATTGATCTGTAACTTACATTTAGGGATTTTAAAATAGCTTGGCATAAGTGACCAGCATGTCATGATGATGTTTCACCTGCATTTATTTATGGAAATAACCAGACCATTACATCAGATGATATTAATGGATACATCGCTACCTATTATATCATATATTGTTATTTTTCACAGACCATTTGGGGGGCATGTGACACTTAACAGTGACATTTCTTGTTATTTTTACTTTTAAAATATTGATGTTTTTCTAATAATTTTATTAAAAAAAAATTAAAAAGGGTTGGAGCGGCATGCAAATTAGGGGGCAGGCGGGGATGATAATCCAGCAATTAATTTATTATGGCCTTAAGTTGCTGTTCATATGTTTTCAGTTATCTTTATTGGGAGAGACAGCTGAGCTAGTTACAATGTATATTTATATATTCCATATCCCTATTCATAGTATAATAAAGACTATTATACTATATATAGGGGTATAGAATATATATAATTATATTGTAACTAGCCCCCTGGATGGCTGTGCAGGAACTCTAAGGTACTGTAATAATGTATGACTAGTTCATCTATTTTAGTGCTTGAAAGTGAAAATGTTGACCTTAAAAAGTGGGTGAAATTTGTCAGTCCTTGTCTGTATGAACCCTGTTATGATGTGGTAGCATGTTCCAGATCATGGCCACAGTTTGGATCTAGAATATGACCACAGTTTGGACAAAGTGTATATCACCAGTGTAAAATAAACATAGTACATGAACATGTAATCACTTTACTGTCGTGATATAGAAGTGAATATTTGTTGATATTAACCAGTCTGTACTACAGAAAAGAAAATTGATAAAAAAGAAAAGATAGTTAATAAACTGTCTGAAATATTAAACAATGAAAAGCTGAAGAATGGGGACGTTTAGAACTGCATTAATTGTTGGACTTGTTGCATATATAGGATACTTTTTCTTGCATGAGGAGAAATCCTTAGTGGTTGATAAAGTGAACAATACGTATGACTACATCATTATTGGAGCTGGATCAGCAGGGGCTGTCTTGGCAGCACGACTGTCTGAGGATGCTGATGTTACCGTCTTGCTGCTCGAAGCTGGTGATGAGGAAATCGGTAATATCAATAATTCCGTTCCAATTTTTCACATAGGTCTGCAGAATTCCGAGTCTGACTGGGAATACTTCACAGAACCGCAAAAACATTCATCTAAGGTCTTCAATGACAACAAACATTACTGGCCAAGAGGTAAACTTCTTGGTGGAACCAGTATTTACAACGTCATGCAGTATGTCCGCGGAAGCAGATATGATTACGATGAGTGGGCGGAAAATGGTTGTGAAGGTTGGGGGTATGAGGATGTTTTACCCTACTTTCTAAAATCTGAAGATAACTTGGTCGAGGAACTGAAAAATTCTCAATATCATAGAACAGGTGGACCTCTAGGTGTTACCAAAGAAACACAGCTCCCATTAGGAAAGACATTCGTAAGAGCAGGAAAAGAATTAGGATATCAGGAAGTTGACGTCAATGGAGAAAATCAAATAGGGTTTGGCATCAGCCAAGTGACTATTCGAAAAGGTGAAAGGGCAAGCACTGCTCGTGAATTTTTACGTCCATCAATGATGCGAAATAATTTACATGTGTCGGTAAAGTCACATGTTACTAAAATTGAATTTGTGAACAAAAGAGTAACCGGTGTTTCTTTTGTTAGAAATGGGAGAAAAGAAACTGTAAAAGCTACTAAAGAGATAATTTTGTCAGCTGGGGCTATAGGCTCACCTCAGATATTGTTACTGTCTGGCATAGGACCAAAAGATCACTTAGAAAGTCTGGGTATACCTGTGATAGAGGACTTACCTGTAGGACAGAATCTACAGGACCATCTGATGCTCTATATACCTACCGATATTAACACTACCGACAGTATAACAGAGCCAAAAATAGCATCCATATCATCAATTGCTCAGTATTATCTTCTGAAATCTGGATATTGGTCAACGACAGCCCTTGGAGGTACAGCATTTATAAAGACTGAGGATTGTTCTACCAAGTATCCAGATATTCAGCTGCACATTGCTTCAATTCTTCCAACAGTTGGCATGCTGAAGTTCAATCAGTCAATGTTTAGAGGAAAAGACATGTATCCCGAAAGTACAGCAGAAGGATTCATGGCTTTACCAATTCTACTTCACCCAAAAAGTCGCGGTAGCATAACTCTAGAGAGTTCTGATCCATTTGATTATCCTCGCATTGATCCAAACTATTTGGCGGAAGTAGAGGACATCAAAACATTCATTAAAGGAATAAGAGTTGTCGAGAAGCTTTTTGCAACAGATGCCTTCCAGGCCATTAATGCTTCATTTGACAGACTTAACAGAGATATGTGTAACGAATTTGAATTTCAATCTGACAAATTTTACGAGTGTTTATTACGTTATTTGGCAATTACGGTGTACCATCCGACATCAACCTGTAAGATGGGACCAGTTGAAGATAAGACCACTGTTGTAGACCCAGAACTCAGAGTAAAGGGTGTTAGTGGTTTGAGAGTGGTGGATGCATCCATTATGCCAAATATTGTTTCTGGAAATACAAATGCTCCAACAATCATGATTGCCGAAAAGGCAGCAGATATGATACGCGAAAAAGATACTATTGAGAATATCCGAGCTTCAATACGTGACAAAATGTAACCAATATATCAAATGTTTAAGTTTTCGCTCTGTAACATTACAAATGTAAAATATAATTTTGTGACTTATCATGCTTTTTGTTAGTTTCTTTTAGTCATATGCTGACAGGACCTTTTTAATGGTGTTAACTTTGTTCATTTGGTAGCTACATTATTGTAAAAAAATAAAAAATAATTATTACCACTGCTGCAGGAACTCCCAGCAACTTACCTAAAATAATGTTTTTAGCTGATCTTATTTTGAAAAAGGGGATCTATTGTACTCACCTTGACATCGGCGCAGCGTAACTATTTTAGTTAACGTTTAGGCATTCTCATATCTCAGTTACCACTACCCACACATAAATCAATGAAACTACATGTGAGTGTGTTCACTACCATAACTCAAGAGACTCAAGATGCCAAGTCGAATGACTACATTTTGATTTGAGGCAAAGTTATGGCCCCTTTTATACTTAAAAATTCGGTCAAAGGTTTTAGGCATGTTCATATTTCAGTAACCACTACCTATACATCAATAAAATTATACTCAGTGAATTTGGTTAAAGGTTTTAGGCATGTTTATATTTCAGTAACCACTACCTATACATCAATGAAATTATACTTAGTAAATTCGGTAAAAGGTTTTAGGCATGTTCATATTTCTGTAACCACTACCTATACATCAATAAAATTATACTCAGTGAATTCGATTAAAGGTTTAAGGCATGCTCATATTTCAGTAACCACTACCTATACATCAATGAAATTATACTTAGTAAATTCGGTTAAAGGTTTTAGGCATGTTCATATTTCATTAACTTCAACCTATACGTCAATAAATTATACTCAGTGAATTTGCTAAAAGGTTTTAAGCATGTTCATATTTCAGTAACCACTACCGATACATCAATGAAATTAAACTCAGTAAATTCGGTTAAAGGTTTTAGGCATGTTCATATTTCAGTAATCACTACCTATACGTCAATGAAATTATACTCAGTAAATTTGGTTAACCCATTACTCCATATGCATTTTCTTAGATTCTTCCAAATTGAAAGCACTAATTCACCACTTATCAGCAATGAGTGAATTATGTTTATATTTACTGACAGAGTGGTAAACAATGCAGGAAGTGTCAAGATTGCTCGTTATGGGCAACCTGAGCTCTTCCTGCACTGTTTTCAAAGGCCTTCTGTAATTGGTGCGGGAAAACGTGTATATATGGGGTAAAGGGTTAAAGGTTTTTAGCATGTTCATATTTCAGTAACCACAACCTATACATCAATGAGATTATACTCAGTAAATTTGGTTAAAGGTTTTAGGCATGTTCATATTTCAGTAACCACTACCTATACATCAATGAAATTATACTCAGTAAATTCGGTTAAAGGTTTTAGGCATGTTCATATTTCAGTAACCACTACCTATACATCAATAAAATTATACTCAGTAAATTCGGTGAAAGGTTTTAGGCATGTTCATATTTCAGTAACCACTACCTATACATCAATAAAATTATACTCAGTATATTCGGTTAAAGGTTTTAGGCATGTCCATATTTCAGTAAACACTACCTATACATCAATGAAATTATACTCAGTAAATTTGGTTAAAGGTTTTAGGCATGTTCATATTTCATTTACCACTACCAAAAGATCAATGAAATTATACTCAGTAAATTCGGTTGTAGGTTTTAGGCATGTTCATATTTCAGTAACCACTTCCTATACATCAATAAATTATACTCAGTAAATTCGGTTAAAGGTTTTAGGCATATCAATATTTTAGTAGCCATTACCTATACATCAATGAAAATTCATGTGTGTTTTCACTACCATAAAGGGGGCCCAAAGGGGCCAAATAGGAAATTCAATTTTGTTTTTTGGCAGAATAATGGCCTCTCTCATACTTAACAGATTCGATTGAAGTTTTTTGCCGTGTTCATATCTCAGAAACTACTCCCCATATCACAGTAAAACTTCACATGTGTTCACTACCTTTAAGGAAGTCCAGGGAACATGTGGGATTACTCAGTTTTTATTTTAGAAAGTGTTTTGCCCTTTTATAAGTGGTTTAAGTTTTTTCGCAAACTCATATCTCAGCAACTACATCAATAAACATTCTGATGCGTTTTCATTACTATTAAAGGAACTCATGTTGGATATTTGATTTTAATTTTAGGAAAACTAATGGCCTGTTTTGTTCTTAGAAAATTAAAACTACCAGCCATACATTTATGAAACTTCAAATGTGTGTTCACCACTGTTAAGGGCACTGAAGGAGACGCGTGGGATATCTTGCTCCTTACTTTTAGACAGAATATTATGCAGTGCTCCAGATAAGCACTCTTTCCGGGTATTTAAGCATTGAAATTTCTGAATAAAGCATTGAAATTTAAATTAAGGGGTAAAATTAGCGTTGGTTATTCTCAATTTCAGTGAAGATTAGTTTGTTTTAATGGCAATTTGATAATAATGTTCATTTTTACTGATAACATTTTGAAAACAAGTATTGCATACTAATTTAAGGGGTAAAATAATAATTTGGTTTATCTGGAGCACTGAGAATATTTTATGTAACTATACATTAGTGATCCTTCAGATAGCATTGTCTCTGTTGTATTGTCTAAAATAGCCTAAAACCGCAAAAATTATAAAAGACATCTCTAAAACCCTACTTTGAAATGTTGGACAAATTTCTTATAGATCACTCAGCCACAGAGGAGTATTGTTGTTTTTAAAAAGTCTTTGATAATTTTCTGATTGTAAATAAAAAGGTCTCCCAAAAAGATTCAAGATTCTGCTTCAGCATTATTAGCTTACTGCCAAGGTCACTAAAATTAGAAGACAAAAAAATTGTTTTTTGCTCAAAGATATAAGTTCCATTTAAAATATCAAAATGACATTTTACCTGAAATTAGATACCATGGGTTAAATTGAGAAATGTACATAAATGATGGCCACTCTAAACCTGCATTTAGCATTTCAATAAAAAATAAGACTTCATTGTTGAATGTTCCTTTGGTGATGCTTCTTAAGGCTCTACAGGCTAAAAGTCAGCAGTGCTTATGCAATAGTGAGTTGTTTGTTGTCTTTTGGTAACAGTTTCTCTGAAACCACTATGCCAGTTATACTCTAAACTTCACATGGATGTTTTTCATGTATATGAGACTATACACAAGTTTTTCTTTTTGTTTTTAGCTCTAGTGGCCAAAGGCAAGAAGTGCTTATGCGATGGCGCGTTGTCTGTCATCCGTCATCTGTCTCTGAAACCACTTGGCCCATTAAACTGAAACTTCGCATGGATGTTTCTATTGCATAGGAGACTATACAGAAGATTTTTTTTTTTTTTTAGAAATTCAAGATGGCCGCCATTACTAAAAATAATCCAAAATTTAAAAAATCTTCTTCTCATGAACGGCCCAACAGATTTTCAAAATGTTTATGTAGTAATGGTAACCAACTATAGTTTTGTTAGATTTGTTCAAATGGTGTCCCTAGGGTTAAAAATTACCCCGTCCTGAGGGTTCAATTAGGGGACATGTCTTTATAGTAAAAAAAATTGTTTTTTTTTAAAATGAAAATGTTTTTGCCTATATCTTCACAGAAGAATTGTTTGGTGAAGGAGGTTCAGATTTGTAAAAATGATTGGGTTCCACTGTCTTAAGGGGACAGGAGAGGCCCCAAAAGGGTAAAAATTGGGAATTACAAAAATCTTTTTCTTAAGAACCGGTATGTCAGATTTGATCATATTTAGCATAAATTATCCCTATATGTAGGCGTTTGATTGTAGATAAGAGTTTAGGGGCTAAAATTTATAGGGGCCCTGTAAGGGGACTTAGAATTTTATATAGGAATACTTTTGGAAAACAGATAATTCAAATTTTTTTTCATCTATTCAGGCAAAATTATTATTCAATTTGAGTTCTGAGGTATCATCTTTTCATAGGAAATAAGATTTGGCTCAATAAGGAAAGTTACCTTTCAAGAATGGCCCAGGGTGGTTCAAAAAAGGGGTAAAATAGAAAATGTTCAAAAATCTTCTTCTCAACAATCGGTCAGTCAAAATTGGTCATATTTGATATGGATTATCCCAATGAGTATGGGTTTAAAGTGTGCACACATCAAAAGTCTTGCATTTATAGGGCCCTGTAAGGGGACTTTGAGTTTTATATATAGGAATACTATTGGAAAACAGAAATTTCTCTTTTTTTATCATTCATTTATGACTTTTTTTATTCAGTTAGAGTTTTGAAGCAACTTCTAGTCATAGCAAATATGATTTTGTTCGACACGAAGGATTGACTTTCTAAAAGAGGCCAGGTGGTGGGGTCACAAAATGATTAAAATTGAACATTGTCATCAATCTTATTTTCAACAACTGGTCAGTAAAATTTGTTTATATTTGATAAAAATTATCCCTATGATTTAGAAATCTAAGTTTGTACAAATCAAGGGACACTGGGATGTATAGAGGCCCTGTTAGGGGCTTTGAGTTTTACATAGGAATACTATGGGGAAATGGAAAATTCTCATTTTCTTGTCCATTTGTGTAAATATTTTGTTCAATTTGAGATCTAAAGCATTGTCTAGTAACAATAAATTTGATTTTGATCAATAAAGAATAAAGAGGATTGAATTTCCATAAGCAGCCAGGGGGTCAGATGGGGCAATAAGGTTAAAATTGGGAATTTTCACCAATTTCCCCTCAATAACCTTTCAGTCAAACTAGTTCATATTTGATATAAATTATCCTTATATCAACAAGGATTGAAGGTTCTGCATATTAACAGGCTGGGATATAATGTGATTTTTACATAGGCATATTACAGGGAAAACTGATTTTTTTCATTTTGCATCCATGTGTAGACATCCAGGTTAAACTTTTACGTTTAAGTTTAAGATATCTATGCAACCACTTATTGGATATGAATGAAACTTTTCATGTGTGTTCACCATCATCAATGGAACACACACAGACAAGAACCATAACTCTGGGTTGCATTTTGGCAGAGTTATGGCCCTTTTTGGACTAAGACACCAGGTTAAACTTTTGCATTTAGTTGTGTTTAAGTTTAAAATATCTATGCGATCACTCATTGGATATAAATGAAACTTAGTATGTGTGTTCACCATCATCAGTGGAACACATGGAGACAAGAACTATAACTCTAGATTGTATTTTGGCAGAGTTATGGCCCTTTTTGGAATTAATTTTTCAGGTTAAAGTTTTTTTATCAGTTAAGATATCTATGCGCCATCTCATAATATATGAGTGAAACTTCACATGTGTGTTCACACAGAGACAGGAATCATAACTCGGGGTTGCATTTTGGGAAAGTTATGGACCTTTTGGACTTAATTTTTCGTCTGTAGACACCCAGGTTAAACTTTTATCTTTAGTTGCGTTTAAGTTGGTGTTTGCCTCCAGTCTCAATCATTGCATGGGGCGTGAGTTTTATCCCATCAGCGAGCTTTTTTGTCTTCTGACAACTCTTGTTAAAATTTGAATCATTTCTGCTCACAACAAATCGCTAAGAGTAGATGATTGAAGTGCTGTCAAATTAAGGGGCTGGGTTGTATAAGGATTCTTCTGTACAGGAGACTATATTTTTTTTACAGATGAATGATATGGGAATTTAAAATATTCCCTTTTCATAGCAATTAAGTTTTTGTTCAGTATGGGTGTGGTGGGGGTATTTATCCATAAGTTGTTAAGACAACCCCACAAAGAGTGTAAATATTGTGGAATTTCAAAAAGTGCTATGGCCACTATGAGTCAGTAGAGTGTCCTCAGACCCTCTTGGGCTTCTTGTTTCTATCTCAAATTCAAGATGGCCATTACAAAAATTATTAAAAAAAAATTTCTGTTTCTCATGAATCGCCACACAGATTTTAATTTTTTTTATTTAGAATGATCACTAAATCTACAAACTGCTACTAAAAACTGCCATGGCTCCCCATAAGCAAGAAGAGCATTCTCAGGTCCTCTTGGGCATCTTATTGTTATTGGCACCAACGTCATTATCATTTCTTTAAATCTTCATTGTGACTTTATAAAAACTATAGTTCAAAATTTACTTATTGGGGATTGATAGGAGACGTGTTTTTTTAATTTACCATGTTATACCTACAGGAGTGTTACCTGGAGCTGGTGAAGGATCAGTGCTTCTGTCTATGCCCAAATACAAGGGAGTGTGCCAACTTGATGCAACATCTGGACTATGCAGATATGCTCACTGTTCTGATGACAAAGGTAATGGCTGAGTCAAGGTTTTACTATTGATTACAGACAGCTTTAGCTTGTTGTTTGAAGTGTCATTTCTGCCATCATGAATTGACCTGACGCAGGCTGTTAATCAATCTAGTCGAAATTCCAATAGCGATCAGTTTTGGTTCCAACATTGCCATTTTCCTTAGACAAGCTGCTGATGTCTAGTTAAATATACACCCCATTTATTTGGACAGGTGGATCAGGTTTAGTAATAACGTCACTTGAGCTGTGGGCCGAGCGATAGTTGTTCTAGTGTCGGGTAAATTGCAGACAAGTTCCCGCTTGAAAAATGGTTTCATGGTAGAAAATTCACAATGTACATGAACTGTTAACTTACTGGTTAAATGTCAGTGATACCATATACAAACAATGTAGAACCAGATCAGCCTGCAAGTTACTATGGTCAAACTGCTTAGAAATGATATTTGAATGGTTTAGAAGCAAGGGATATTATTTCACCTGAGCAAAATTCAAGGTAAGCTAGTTTGATTTCAATGTGTCCTGTTAGCTCATGAGCTGAGTTAGTATCACATTTGACTATCAATCCAGGGGTCAAGAGTTTGTATGATTGTTCAAATTAAGGTGTTTGGATCTATAAGAGACCAGCAGTAAATTCTATTCTATTCTATATATATTCTATTCTATGTTTAATCTATTTTAGGAATAATTTTAATCAATTTGAAATCTGTTTAGTCATTACAGTTGAGACTGGGTCATTTTATGAATATTTTAATTCCATAAACAATCAACAAGTGTCCAGAATAGGATACAATTGTGAATTCTCAAAAATCTTCTTCCCATGAACCAACCAGCCATATTTACTCGTATTTGATTTAAATGCTATCTGTGAATATCTTTTTCTCAAAAACATTTGAAGTTTGAAAACCTATGAACCAGATATCATCATATTTGAAACGAATGATTGTCACCCTTACAAATAAGGATTCGCAGTAATTTGCAAAACATCATTGCCACTAAAACAATTATTCCTTTTATACTCGGTCCTACTTGCATGACATTACTATGATGTGTTAGAAACGGTTGTTAGAGTTTGTTTAAATAGTAACCAGTGCTGTGTCTTTTTAAGTTTAAATTAATATATGTATTTTGTGATTTCATATCAGTGCAATCAAAACATTTATTTCCAGGAGTTCAACTTATCAGTGCTAGCAGAATGTCTTTCACTTGGTGCCCTTAGAACTTTACAACGATACAGCAGGGAAACGGAAGTACCTTCTACAGGGAACCGATCTGTGGAGGAGATGCTTGATTCTTTATATAAAGCATCTCAGCTGACTGTGATGAGACATGTAAATAATGTAATAAACATGCTACCAGTCCCACACGAGATATCAGATTTCAGTGACAATTCTGTTGGACATTCCTCCAAATATTTAGACAAATACGAAGATTTCTTCTTGGAAAACTCTTCGGTGGAAATAGTGTTTCAGCTGGCGTCATCTGTGTTACAGTACCTTATATCCATAGCAACATTTCCATGGAAACCCAAAGTGCTGTTAGACTCTCAGAGTGATATTTGTAGATTTTGTACATTTTGTATGGAGGTAAGTTAAGTTAATAAACAATAGATGATATAAATAACTTTAGCCGACAAGTGAATATAATAGCTACCTAGTGTATTAAAATAAATAATGGTCTCATATGGAATTTAATAAAAAGGAGTTCCATTGTTATTTGTTATGATTTGTTTATGAAAATCGTGATTTTTTTTATATTAATTAATTCTCATATGATGAATTTGGTTTCAGTTGTTTAGCATGTGCTTTTTAAACAGTGTATGTGTAGAAGATAAATCATGTATTTAAGGATTGAAAGAATAATTTTGAGTTTTCATCAATTGATGAAAACCATTTGGCTTTTAAATAAATGTAGGTTAAGCCAGAAGGACTCTCAGTAATATTAAATTAGACCAATGTTTTTCATCACCTGATGAAAACTCAAGTTTGTGCTTTTGATACTTATATTGTCATTATATTCTCTTACTGTTTTAGATAAAACTATAACATTATTTTTCCTGATTTTATATTTAAAAAGCAGATTTTACACATTGAACAGCAAAGGCCAATGTAATCATTGGAACATTAGCATTGTCACTACACTGAGTGAGTGTATGGATTTTTATGGCAACTCACAGAAAACATCACATGAAACTCATGACAACATGGCTTCACATTTTCAAAACAATATGGTAACAAAATTGAAAGGCAAACTGGTCCTATTTAACTCTGCTTAGCTGCAAATGTAGTTGGTGTAGTATTTAATCAGTAAAATGATATTGATGTGTATATTTAGGTTGTTTGCTTTGTTGCAGTGTATCAGCTGGTTGATTCACCACAATACCTTACCTACTGCAGAACAACTGCATACCAGTCTACAGTGTGTATGTCTAGTTCTGCAGAATGCACAACTCTCCACTCTGATTGGTCAAAAAGATCATGTGTCCTGGGTGTGCTCAATAACCAAATCTGTTCACCAAATTGTGTTTGCATGTAAGTTTGCTATAGTATATTGTAACTTTATTCCATGCGAGAGAATTTTTGTTTTAAAATACCAAGATTTCCAGTTAAGTAGTGACTATTTGTATATATATTCATGTAGATATCAGCACTATAAACATTTATAAAAAGTGGAAAATCATAGTTATTCAAGACATATTCAAGGCATTCACACAATTGTTGTTGCTGGGCTCAGTCAGTTATGTCGGTAGCATGTCTGACTATTAATCCAGGGGTTGTGAGCCTCAGTTTCCATGATGGTTGATATACAACATTGTGTCTCTTGTGTTACCAGTTATTTGTGTCTATAGGTGTGCTGGTTAACCTCCCAGGATTCTAGAAAAGAGTGGTTAGGTTAACTGATCATCTATTAGTCCTAAATGGCATAAATCTGAAGCTAATTATCTAAAGCATTGTATATAAAATATGTAATCATCAACAATTTATTTAAGCAAATTTTTATCAAAATTGCTGTGTGTCCCTTTTATGTATTTAATCATAATTAGTACAAAGCAAAATGGTCATATAATCATAACTGCTCGCACTGAAATAAAAATGCTTAGCTTTCAAATATTGTTTACCATACAAATAACAAGTAGCAAGGTTTATGAAGAATCTGGATATATAAGAAAATTTATTGATTGAATTTTGGTTTAATTCCATTGTAAATATTCCTTGTAAGATTATTGTAAATTATTCATTTATTCATTATATGACCAACCCTGTGTATTTTATATCATTTGTTTCAGTATCTGTGTTACCAGGACAACATATGTGTAAGTTGTCGCGGCGGGAAGACTCTCCCAGACATAAACAGCCAGATGGTAAGTTCTTACAGTAGCTAATGTATTAGTTCTTTTGTTTCTCATACATTAGTTGAGCATAAATCTTTAAGCGTCAGATGAAAAAAATTATTATTTTAATCAGAGGATTGTTAATCAGATTTTTCTTTATACCCCTACAAACAAAGTTTAAGAGAGAAGTTTGTGTCGCTTGGATGGTCAGTCTGGCAACAGTCTGTTTTCAGGCAATTGACTTGAATTTTACCTACTTGATCAATATGAGTGTACATCAGATGTCATAGTCAAGGGCACAAAAAGGCCAGGGTCATGCTTTAAGGTAAAAAAATGAAATATTGTGTCTAGTCCATAACTCTTGATATTCATTTAAATCCTTATAAAATATATCCTTATTTTTGTTAAGACCACATGTGGGGCATGTGACACTTTCCAGTGACATTTCTTGTTATACTTCAGATTTACATCATCTAACCACCGCCTGTGATCATATATCAGAACTTGTGCAATATGTGCTAAGCCTGGCAAGCCCTCAGGTTGACGATAGCCTGAGATCTCTACCAGCCACACTGTCTAGTCTTATATCTGGTGTTGTTGTAGGTAAGTTAGAAGCTCTCTGTGTGTCTGTCCATCTCTTTTTAATCTTTCTATTTGCTACATATCTTTTATTGTTTCTCAATATTTATAAAGGAAAGGAGAGGGGCACGGTTATTGTCATTGTCTGTCTGTTGATCTGTTCATCCATTTGTCAATTTGTTCTAACAAATATTTGGGGTTTAGAGGTAAAAGAAATGTGTTGGATTAATGCCTTCTGTTTCAACGCAATCCAGTTGAAATTGGTGATACATGTAGTTATCAAATTGAGCTGGGCGTGCATAATTTCTTGTAACATTGTGATTATTTATGTCCCATTTCCATATTTGTAATATTTGCTACATTTGCAATAACTTTTAGTGCATCTTAACTTTGAACCTGTCTTCTATTGTCTGTTTTTAACATTGACTTGTAGTCTGTTATTTCGGCTGTTTGCTCATATTTACCACAAAGAATTGAATTCCATGCATCTTTTATGATAGTAACAGCAACTTTTATGATAGTATTTCCTTTTTTCAATGTATTTGTTTGAAAACTAATGCCAATTTTTAAACAAATAATTTAACCAATTGATATGTTGAAATTCAGGTCTTTCCCGAGTGCCTGTGTTAAATAGTTTTGCCCGTACTCCACCAATAGTGTGGAAGATGGGCTGGATACCAACTCCAAGTGGGGAACCAAAGACAAGGTTACCTCCTTTGCCTATAGATTTGATGCTGGACAAGGAAGTTCTGAGAGAGTTTGTACATCGCATCAACAACATAGGTTAGTAAGGTTTTACTATCTGATATCATTACAACAGTGGTAAAGATAAGAAAGTGTGTGTTAATTTCTTGTGATCATACTCTGCTATTGGGCCAGGTTGATCACTAAATTACATAAGCTGTGGTGTGTTTCAGGCTGTGATCAGTAAATTAAATATAAGTTGTGGTGTGTTTCAGAATGTGATCAGTAAATTACACATAAGCTGTGGTGTGTTTCAGGCTGTGATCAGTAATTTACATAAGCTGTGGTGTGTTTCAGGCTGTGATCTGTAAATAATACATAAGCTGTGTCGTGTTTCAGGCTGTAATCTGTAAAAAACACATAAGCCGTGTTGTGTTTCAAGCTGTTATCAGTAAATTACACAAGCTGTGGTGTGTTTCAAGCTGTGATCAGTAAATTACACAAGCTGTGGTGTGTTTCAGGCTGTGATCAGTAAATAACATATAAGTTGTGGTGTGTTTCAGAATGTGATCAGTAAATAACACATAAGCTGTGGTGTGTTTCAGGCTTTGATCATAATTTACATAAGCTGTGGTGTGTTTCAGGCTGTGATCAGTAAATTACATATAAAATGTGGTGTGTTTCAGAATGTGATCAGTAAATTACACATAAGCTATGGTGTGTTTCAGGCTGTGATCAGTAATTTACATAAGCTGTGGTGTGTTTCAGGCTGTGATCTGTAAATAATACATAAGCTGTGTCGTGTTTCAGGCTGTAATTTGTAAAAAACACATAAGCTGTGTTGTGTTTCAAGCTGTTATCAGTAAATTACACAAGCTGTGGTGTGTTTCAAGCTGTGATCAGTAAATTACACAAGCTGTGGTGTGTTGCAGGCTGTGATCAGTAAATTACATATAAGTTGTGGTGTGTTTCAGAATGTGATCAGTAAATAACACATAAGCTGTGGTGTGTTTCAGGTTGTAATCTGTAAAAAACACATAAGCTGTGTTGTGTTTCAAGCTGTTATCAGTAAATTACACAAGCTGTGGTGTGTTTCAAGATGTGATCAGTAAATTACACAAGCTGTGGTGTGTTTCAGGCTGTGATCAGTAAATTACATATAAACTGTGATGTGTTTCAGAATGTGATCAGTAAATTACATAAGCTGTGGTGTGTTTCAGGCTGTGATCAGTAAATTACATAAGCTGTGGTGTGTTTCAGACTGTGATCAGTTACATTATCCATGGTGTGTTTCAGGTTGGATATCAAGACAGCAGTTTGAGGAGACCTGGATGAGCCTACTGGGCGTACTCAACCCAGCAAGCCTTGGTCCAGAACATGAGGTATCTCCAGAGGTATGGATGACTCCCTTTGTTACATTGCATGTGTAGGATGGTAGATATTAGATATTCACATTCCCTGTGTACCATCTAGTGTTACAGTCATATTTATTAGCTCGTCTTTTTGAAAGAAATGAAGAGCTATTATCATGACCCTGGCGTCATTGTCGTCATCGTTGTCGTCTGCTGGTTAAAAATCTTTGTTTAGCTCAGCTTTTTCTCTTGTTTCTGAACAAACTACTTATGTTATAGTGGCTAAACTTCATTAACACATTCATTAATGGATTTTAATAAAGACGAGTGTCTGAACCTGCTTGCAGTGCTCTGGTTATGTTACATGGTGCTATCAGAGTACCTAAAATACCCATAATGGTACAGTCTGGGTCTAGTTAGCAAAATGTCAATGCTGTTTAGGTTCATGTTGTGTATTCTTGGATTTTTCCGTAAAAAAAATTCGATACTTACATGGGTTTTTTTGCTGGACTGGAATTGCTTCTTCTGTTAGAAAATAAATTTATTTGATGTTATTTTCCCCAGCACTTTTCGAAGACAAACAGGGACATACATGTATTAATGGTCACCATGATGTTGTAATAGGGAGCATATGGTTCAGTGATAGAGCATAAAATCGAAGATTGGAGGGCGGTGGTTTGGTCCTCTGTTACGACTATGTATGGGGTACTTGTCCTAGAGCAAGACACTTTATCCACATTAAGGACTGGTTCTTACTAGGAAGACTTTGAGCACAAGTTTTCTAAGTTAAAGTTGTCCACATCCATTTGCCCATCACTACATACCTTGTCAAGCCTCCTACAGGTTTGATATAATTCATTAATTATGAAGTGGATATGTGTGTTTTCCAGGTTATTTTTCCTGGAGTTATGCCTCATTCATATTTGGTGATTTTTAGCATAGGAACAGAATTCAATGGTTTTTCTTGCTTTGGAGGTGTTGTTTTACTATACACATAATATAATATATAGTAAAAGTAATCATATTGAATGTTGCTTATTTGTTTGTTTGTGTAGGAGGAGGTTGAAAGAACCCACTGTATGGTACTGACTGTACGTGCCATCACCAGTATGTTGGTACACACCATGATTGTCCCCACCCCTGGTAACCCTACCCAGGGTGTGTTTGATGTACAACCGAGGGACAAACCACTGGGCTTCCTACACACAAGGTATGATGGGCAACTGTGTTTCACATATATTTCACTGTTACTCAGATTTCAAATGACAATTTTCAGAAAAAACCTTGATAAATAATTAAGGAAAGAAACATTGCATGTATTGTTTTACTTTTCTTTTTAGCTCACTGGGACAAAGTCCAAGGAGAGATATTGTCATGACCCCGACGGCAGCGGTGTCGTCGTCGTCTGTAGACACCCAGGTTAAACTTTTCAGTACAAGTTTCAGATATCTATGCAACAAATCATTGGATATGAATGAAACTTTGCATGTGTGTTTACCATCGTCAATGAAACACACAGATATTAGAACCATAACTCTGGATTGCATTTTGGCACAGTTATGGCCCTTTTTGGACTTAGACGTCCAGAGGCGAGCTTTGTTGGTCTTCTGACAAGTCTTGTTTGAAAAGGTTTTAATACCATTTTAAACATTTCACTTATATTTCAGGTTATATATGGCATATAGAGTTTCATTGTGAAGGGAGACCTCAAAATAAATCTGAGTAAAACGAGTGTCCTTCTGCCAATAACTGGCAAACTCACACCTATAGCGGGAAGAATAAACTGACCATCCAATGGTGATTAAAAAAACAAAAAAATTATTTTAGCTGATAACAGAGTAAGCTCACAGTTTTTTAGCTCACCGGGACGAAGTCCAAGGAGAGCTATTGTCATGACGTCAGCGTAGTCGGCATTGGCATCGTCGTCAGGTTAAACCTTTGCGTTTAAGTTTAAGATAATCTATGCAACCACTCATTGGATGTGAATGAAACTTTGCATGTGCATTCACCATCATCAGTGGAACACACAAAGACAAGAACCATAACTCTGGATTGCATTTTGGCACAGTTATTTTTTTTGGACTTAGACACCCAGAAGCAAGCTTTGTTGGTCTTCTGACAACTCTTGTTTTAATTACCCTTGCATCTGTTTCCAGGGTTAAATGGGATAACGGGTTGAGCCTGATCAGGAATCGAACCAGTGACCTCTGGCATAAGTGATAAACACTCTGTCTGTCCACTTCTTTAATGCCTGACTTACTTGATGAATGTCAATGAGTAATTGTTAGTAAAAACTGCATGTTTAGATATCTATACATTCTGCACTAGTGATGTCTATAACATTATTTATGTTATGTAAGTACATTTAAACCTTGTTAATTACGCTACATTCAATCGTTTTACCATACTCACTGTTTCAGATGCGGCAAAAAATTGACTGTGATACGCGGTATAGTGGAACATGAGATTCAAAATATGTCATCTTGCAGGTAAGTAGATTTGGTTTCAAAAATATTTATATTTCAAAATTTTAAAATTGGCTATAAACATTTGTTTTCCCCAATATATCGCGCCTGTATATACTCACTGGCCCCGTTTTGCCAAAATATATGTTTAAACATGCCAAATTAATATTTTGAAAAGGTGTTTCCTAGCTTGGGCTACATGCCTAGGTTAGACTAAAATAGATTTCCCGTTTAAAATTACAACATATTTTGTGACATATTAAATGAGTCACTTGGTTTCATTTTGAGTTCAATTTGATCTGCTATGCAGGTTTACACGTAGTAAAAATGGTTTTCATTTTAGAGTCCAAATGACGATGCAATGGTCATCAAGCAGTGTTTAAGTGTTGTCTATTTTTGGAATGGGGATTTCGTTTTGATTTCAATAGAGATTTTATCTCATTTTGGTAGATGTGACATTATTAACTAAGCCATTCAGATTTTATTTGTTAATGGTAATGAGAGGTATTTTAAAAATTTAAAAAAATTTAAATAAATTATTTTTTAAGACATTTATAGCATATTTTCCTGATATACTCCCTTTAATGCACAGTTTGTTTTCATATATAAATACCAGGCACGGCTAGCACAATGTATCTGACTGTCAGTCTGGAGGTTTATTGTGAGTTTGAATCCCAACCTGGCCACAGTCTCTGGGATAATTTGTCATGAATTTTGTTCAGTGCACCTCCCACCTCTGAATATGTGGGGAAGAAGTAAATAACTTAACTAAGGTGTGTCTAGTACTGATTATGAACAATTGAAAACAAGCTTAACAAAAACTTGTGTAAGGTCATATTCACAGACACATAGATATCTGTTATAATTTATTGTATACGTGTTTTCTTTGTAATGTTATATAAAAAAAAGTTAATATTTTTTTTTATGAAATTGCCTCAAAGCTCATAACATTCCTGTCATTTAAATATAATTTAATGCATGTTTACACAGTTTATATGTACAGTGAATGAATGTCATAAATATGATAGGAAGTGGGTATTACTTATGATTGCAGACACAGGACAATGCATTTCCCTGACAATCAGAAGTATATGTTTGACTCGAACCTAGAACGGGATCCTGTAATAGATGACTACACGCTTGGACAGGTACGTCATTCTACTGGTGTACTTGCCAGAACTATACATGTACATCCAGACTTACAATTATGAATTAAAAAGATTTTTTAACCAGGTTTTTCAAAGTTGAAAACCTGGTTATTAGATTGGCAAAGTCGGCGGGCGGATGGGCAGCGCTTCCGTTCAATAACTAGAGTACTTTTCACTGGAACTGAACCAAGCTTACACAAAGTGTGTACCTCTATAATATCTAGGCCAAGTTTGATAACCAGCAATTATGGACCATTATCTTCAAAGTTATGGCCCTTTAATTAGTCAAAAATGCTAAAATTGCCCGTTTCCGCTCAATAACTAAAGTATTCTTTATTAGAACTGAAGTAAACTTACACAAAGTGTGAATCTCTATACAATCTAGGCCAAGTGCAATAACCAGCCAATTCAAACTATTATCTTTAGAGTTATGGCCCTTTAATTAGTCAAAAATGCTAAAATTGCCCGTTTCTGCTGAATAACTAGAGATTTTAATATCAGAACTGAAGCAAACTTACACAAAATGTGGATCTCTATAAAATCTAGGCCAAGTGTGATAACCAGCCAGTTCAGACTATTATCTTTAGAGTTATGGCGCTTTAATTAGTTAAAAATGCTAAAATTTACCGTTTCTGCTCAATAACTAGAGTATTCTTTATCTGAACTGAAGCCAACTTACACAAAGTGTGTATAAAATCTGAGCCAAGTTCGATAACCAGTTAATTCTGACCATTGTCTTTAGAGTTCTTGCTCTTTAATTAGTCAAAAATGCTAAAATTGATTGTTTCCGCAACCAAATTTAAACAATTTTTCTAGCTGTAAAGTAAAAATAATCTTTTTTTGTTATTTTGATGAAGATACTAAAAAAGTTTAAATTGATGTATTTTAAAATGAAACTTTATTAACATGCTCATTTATATCTTGAAAATAGTTTGCGATGCCCTTTGCTTAGTTGATAGCCATGAGGCAAAAAATATTATAAAAAATACAAATGATTTATTAGAGAAATGTACAGGTCCATTTAAAATTTTTACAACACAGCTGAATTTCTCATAATGTTTGATGCATTTTGTAATATATTTGTAAAATCAAACATCTAAATTGTTGCTATCAGTTGAGCATGTGTGACTTACCTCTTATCGGTGGGCACTGGAAACAATACCACCACTTAAGCCTCAATGCAAAATGTGAAAATATTTATGTATTTTTTATGAATATGCATGTTTGTTCCTGAGTATAATCACATTACATTTTTCATAATGTGAATTACGGAAGTAAATATTTTAGCCAAACAACCAGTGAATAGCATAGAAACAAGACAAAACTATTGCATCAGTGTTGTACAAATAAAAAAACAAAATTTGAATTGTATGCTTTTTTATTTTCTGCTTCAATGTACATAAAATTCTGGCATGAAATAGAGTTATGATGTATAGTCAAACCTGTGCTAAAGACCACCTCTGAATAAAGGCCTCACCTATAATACCTGCTTATAAGGGCCACTATTTCCTCTTCTGGTTCAACCATAAATATTGTAAATAAACCTGTATCGCGAGACCACCTGTCAACAAAGACCACATTTTATATTTCCAAAGGGTGGTCTTTACAGACAGATTTGACTGTTTATATTTTATCATTTTGCATTTACGCATCTGTTTATGTATCGCAAAATCTCATTACCCAGATATTCACATTTTATTAATTATATATTTTATTAATCATACTAAGCCTCACAAAACACCAAATTCTCCTGAATAGTTTAGTGCTTATTATGTCTCGCATAGTTTCTATAATATATATAATTGTGATTTGGCTTTCATCTTTGCATGATATTCATACCAAACGTAGTGTGTCAACAATGTTTTTGGCTAAAAGTCATATTTTTATTTTTATTTACAGTTTGCTATACTTTCTAATCCAATCAAATGCTCCCATTTCATTCAAAAAATGAAGATTCATTTTCCAAATTGACTCAATAAAATGTTTAAAAAAACATGGTTTTCGGGGAATTTCCACATCTTTTATTATCAAAATTTATTGAGGTTTGAAGATGTGCTTTAAATCCTGCTATAGTTATAGAAGTTTATAGAAGAGAAAGGTTCATGAACAGAAAGGTCCATGATTCTGTTGCAAAATACCGTACATCTCATTGGTATCTTCAGTCTTAATTAACAGTTAAACATGTGAATTTTTATGGTAAACAGTCATCCTTGTTTTCAGTCTATTCAACTATAATTGAGAAGGGATGTATAAGACTTTGACAAACAAAGCATACTCTGATAAAGCTACTGGTAGTCAGGGGCCCATTGGTAAGAATATCGTACAAATTGAGATACCTAGGAATGTTTCATTTGTGCAAATTTTAAAAAGAATACTTTTTACAAGACTACATTGTTTACTGATGGCTTAAAAAACAGCAAAGAGTTATTTGAGACGTTTTTGTCAGTTTCATGAGGAAGTTCGTGGTACAGTTTTAAGTTTGTAATTGTGCTACTTTGGTTAATTATCAGGTATCGGTAGAGTCCATATGGTCGGTAGTCGGTGTTCTGGAGACCAACAACATGTCCGAATCTGACACCACAGACTCAATGGAGAGCCCCACCCACCAGGATATTCAGCTGCCCAACCTGGCCACCAGTCCTTCAGAAACCACAATCACCAGAGACCCATCATTATCTGAAGCAGGTCTGGATGTGCACTCCTGTCTGCAGTTCTTGTTGGATCTCTATAGACAATGGTTGATCCCTGGGAGTAATGGAAAACCAGCCCTAATGTTGCTGAATGAAGTGATAAAGTCTGTAAGTTATAACATTGATATTTTTTTACTGCGATTGAAAGTCTCTGAATCAAATAAAAAATATTGTAAAAGTACATTCATGATATAGAGAACATTTTTCTTGAATGTAACTTTATTTGAAGGAATCTTAAATTCTTTCCCTTGGTCCTGTAACACTAAAATAAAGTATTTACAGTTAATGAATAATATCTCAAGACAGTCTGTCTGTCATATAGTCTATCTGTCTCAGTACCTGGTATCTCTAGAATTGGTCTTTTAAACCCTATCAAATGTAAAAGTATGAAATTAGCTTCCTGTCCCACAATTCATGGCATTCTAATTAATGTTTTAATAAATATTAAACTGATGTCACTCAAATTCTGTTGAAGCAATTGACAAATAACCATGCTTGTCACTACTATGTTAATTCCCCAGAGGGAAAGCTTGGACTTACTTTAACAACCTGTGTCTGGTTAGGTTATTGGTTTATGTTTAGCTGAATTATTATTATCAGATGGGAAAGCCTTCCGTTTTCTGGGATAGTCACCTGTATATAAACTTGTATTATGTTTTTAATGTTATTATTCCATATTCAGACAACAAATTTTATTTATACGAATGTCCTGTATATGTAGTTGTTATTCTATGTACATTACTGGCAGGTTGTAAGTTTGTCCGACTTGTTTGCTGAGCGTGAACAATTTGAGTGGATGTTGGAGATCATGTTCGAGGTGTACAAGGCCCATCCTGGCGAGGATGAGATAGCTCTGCAGTACCTCAATGTCGGGATTTGTAAGGCTGCTGCCGTTGTAGGAGTGGTGAGTTATTCAGAGTTGGTGGAAGTCATACAGTACCACATGTATGGTAACCATATATTAACTCCCAGTCTAAAGCTAATTGTGGTTTTAAATCAATTCAGCTTACATATTATATTTAATTAATTACTGATGCTAATTAAGCCAACATTAAGATAATGTTTGCTCTCTCCAAATCCTAGTTTTCTAAATTGGATAGATAGGTAGGGAAAGCAATTGTTTATATAAAAAAAAATCATTGTCATTGCTCATCACAAACACAAATAGAAAATGAGTGTATCTTTTGTGATTAACTTTTGCCATTAACTCAAACAAAAACAACTACACTCTTTGTAATCATGTGGCAATACATGTATGTCTTTGTAATATGTAAATATAATCCATATATTTGAATTTTATGTGCTTGAATTAAATGGTTACTTGAAGGCCTATCTGGAGCGCTTATAAATCAATAGTCTTAAAACATTTGTCTTTTAACTTGCTTGTGCTGATCTTTGTTATCTACCGTATGATTAAACTGTTGTATCTTTTCTCCAGCTGATGAATCAACAACTCTCTCTATCTCCCGTATGTATAAACATGAGACTGGGCACATCTTAATTTACATCTTAATTTACATGCATTACTATTTCTGTTGCTGCAGTGAAAACGTGTATTTCTTAATTCTTAACCAGAGACTTATATTTGCTTGAGGCTCTGCATCCTTTTGTGTGTATGAACTTGATCTGTAACTATAATTAAAAACTAAACACTTTGTTTTGCATTCTGGGCATGTCCACCAATTTTTAGCTCACCTGAGCCAAAGCCTCACAGGTGAGCTTTTGTGATCGCCTGGTGTCCGTCGTCCGTCATTAACTTTTAGCTTCTAACAACTTCTCCTCTGAAACCTTTGGACCAATTTTGATATAACTTAACAGAAATGTTTCTTGGGTAACCCTCTACCAAGTTTGTTCAAGCCATCTTGATTCGTCAAAAAACATAGCCGCCAGGTAGCGGGGCTAGTTTAATTAGTAAAACCTTAAAAAATCTTCTTGTCAGAAACTAATGGCTCGATTTTAAAATAATTTCACAGAAATGATCCTTGAAATAATTTCACAGAAATGGTCCTTGGAGGACCCTTCACCAAGTTTGTTCATACCATAGTGATTCGTCAAAAAACATGGCAGCCAGGGGGTGGGGTTAGTTTATTATATAAACTATAGTAAAAACTCAAAAAATCTTCTTGTCAGAAACCACTGGATCGATTTTAAAACAATTTCACAGAAATGTTCCGTGGGTGACCCTTTACCAAGTTTGTTCAGGCTGTTGTGATTTGTTTAAAAACATGACCGCCACAGTGAGGTGCTAGTTTACAATATAGGCAGCTATAGTAAAAACTTCAAAAGCCTTCTTGTCAGAATCTACTGACCTGATTTCGATGTAATTTCACTGACATTCATGGGTGAACCTCTGCCAAGTTTGAACTCTTCTACACATCTGTTACATCTTCAAAACAAATCAAAATTCCAACTACTGGCCCTTCTCGTTTTCCTGGAATTTTGAGTGTACATGTATTATATAATCTACTTAAGTGGGTGACTCAAGGTCAGTCAGGTGAGCGATATAGGGCCATCTTGGCCCTCTTGTTTTTTATTACCAGTTGGATAGACAGATACATGTACACAAATGTTTTATTCTGATGTTAGTATATGAAGCTGTTTCACAGGTTAGAGTTCGTGCATTTTCAGTTTGTATGATTGATATCTAATTTTTGTTTTATTTGGTTTTGCTTTCAATAAATTGTCTAAAGTGATGCATTTAAAAGATGCATTCTCTCATACAGACAAAGTTTGAGTTAGGTTTTCCCAACTGGTCTGTTAGGTTTTAAATAAGAAAGTTAGAATATTACATGGCAATCTTAATGAACTCCCACAGTGCCTTAGACAAGCTAGGTATTGTTGGTGCGAAGTTCTGGTCCGATGGTTTTAAAATAACCCCTTTCAGTGTTTTAAAATAGAAATTTTGTCTGTGCTAAACACCATACAACAATTCTTTTACAGTTTTCTGAACCTTAATGTTTAAGAGAGTTATGCCCCTTTCAATAAAATATTGCTTGCAATTTATCTCCTTAACAGCTTAATGGATTTTAATTAAACTTTGTGGGAAGCATTAGTATGAAATGTTGTGCAAGTTGGCGCCAGGTTCTGGTCAGATGGTTTATAAAACAGTTCTGACCCTTTTCAATGTTTTGAAATAGAAATCTTGTCTGTACTTCTTTTCTTGAACAATTATGAGTGGTTCAATATTTTTTATAGACAGTTATTCCTCTTTGATTTTGAAATTTCCATTTCTGGAAAAGGGTAAATGTTCATGTAAACTAATTACCCAGTGTGCCCAGTCTACTGTCTTTGAGCTAGCATCACCTCTCTGCTGGGTGCCCCCAGCCTCTGTACCAAGTTTGCATAAGCTCTGCCAAGTTTTTCCCAGCCTCTTTCATTTTGCACAGTCTTGTCTGCCCCAGTTGTCCTTCGAGCCAAATAATAAAATGTATCCCTTTTAAAATTGATATCTATTTTTGTTATGATATGGGTACCTCTAAATATACGGTAATGAAACAAAAATTTTGTAATAAATTTATAGATTTAATATCACAATGTGAACATGCATATAAGTTTAGGTTGGTAACATGAATACACACAATGTTATATCTATATGGAAAGGAGTGTTGTTAATAATGCTTAAACTTTCCCTAACTTAATGCCTAAATAAGTTAAAAACCATCATATTTAGTTTGCCCTGTCACTCCCACATGTACCTATCAAACAGCTACTTGCATAATCCAACATGCATTATCCATGCCATTTTTGTCTGGATATTTAATCTTTAGAATATTGCTTATAGATTTTGAGTTATTTATTGCTGTTGCTTTAAAAAAAAATTAAAAAAGAGTCGCACATCAGCCTTTTGTTGTTTAACGGACTGCTGTGGTTTTAGATCACCTACCAGGCACAGATAAGATTTGGTTAGAGTCTCGACTTACAGATAACGTAAACACTGGTTGTACTTACATGTATATATAGACAAGGAATGATTGATTGATTGAATGTTTATCGTCATTTTATGCCATCGAGGGTTAACAGATGATCAGTTAATCTAACCACTGTTTGCTGGGATCCTGAAAGGTTAACCAAGTCTTTAGTGCACCCGATCTCCACAAGTAACTGATAACTTTCACACTTGATTCAGCGGTGAAAGATAAATGATAATGAGACACAATGTCGTATAGCAATCATAATGGCGACTGTTTCTGCACAGTGGTTCGCATTGACGACCCCTGGATTGATAGCCAGATGCCGACTGAGCTAATTGGGCGGGTGAAAAGGATTGAAAATATATATTTATATATAATGTATATGTAAAATATATATATAGAGAGAGAGAGAGATTCTTAACCTGTATATTATATATACCGTACTGTACTATTGTTATGATGTGCTGTGCCGAAATAAAAGAGTTGAATAACAAGATGGCAACACTTAGAGGGATTATATTGGCAAGTAACACAAACATGCTGTTAATGCAGACTTTTCCTGTATGCAGTGTGCACAAAATAATGCTTATGTATTCACGTATAACTTTTATTTACTTGAAAGATATCAAATTAACAGTAATTGAATATTGGCCAAAACTTTAATATTCCCTCAATAAAGTATTTTGCAATGTTTACATTGAACTCCGTAAACTTCACGAACAAAGCCTCGAAAACGAGATCGGGAACGAGTCTTCACGATGTTATCAGATGATTGATCGGGAACCCGAAAGCATTTCATTAAAAATGGCAAATGTAAACAAAAACAAAAATGTGGCTTCAGAAACCCGATGTTTGTAATAAAGAGGTTATGCAATTAGACACTTTAGACGCGTATATCTCTAAGTTATAAGTGTATTTTCATGCTGGGCATGTAAATTTAGGACAAGGAATTGACGGTAATATGCCAATATAATCCTTTTAAATGTGAAGTGTACACTGCTTTGCATAGTTTATCTTCCTTAAAGTCTTCCAGTTAAACCATTTTAACCAGACTGTAAGGCAGTATTGCTATTGACCACCTTTCATATAGTCATACCTTTCCTTCTCACAAATCACAATGCAAGTGTACTCAGATATCATCCTTTATCATGTTAATAATTAATATTTTATGGTTAGTTTCTGATTTTAGACAGAATTCAGCATGGCTCGAAGCCTTTGTTTTTTATGTTTATGGGTTGCAATTTTACTTGTTTCTATTAGGTAATATGAAATATCACTTTTTTAAAAAGGTGAAATCTCCAAATCAAAATGTGTAAGTGATATCCTCAGTTTGAAAAGGTAAAGACACTTTTTCATTTTGAAGTAAGTGGTAACATACATTTGTCACATCAAACCCATGATACTGACAATTTTAGTGTTGATTGGTTTATTTTAAATAGCAATTTGATTAAAATGTTTATTGTCACCCTCCATATTTAGAAAGTTATCAGCATTCGATGAAAATTTTAGGAGTAAAATACCATTTGAAGAAAAGCGTATCAAGAGCACCTTCATTAAGATGTACTGTAATATTAGTTGTTTGGTCAAAAGTAGTACTGGTTTTTCTTTGCATACATTATGGGTAGTCGTGATCACATAGGAAATCCAATCGGTACCTGGCTTGTCTCACATAATTTAAATGTCCCAATAATGATATGATTGCATCGTTATTCATATATTGTATCTCATACAGGGTTAAGTAATTATGTGTTTATTTTTGTTGGGGAGGAAATATTCATGTACTTATAAAAACAATGAGTCACAGATGAGGAAATCTTGCCCCGTGATCTCATGATATGAGAACAGAGCTTTTTATTTAGGGTTACTTTTTTTATGAGATTTCATTATCTACAACACATCGTTATAGACTCACTTTGTCCCACAGTGAGCATATCATGTATCGGCTTTACGTTCATGTGACTCACTCACATGTGCTTGTTTTCCAGGATAACATGACTGTTGATAAACTGATAAAGATCGTTGAAAATGGCTTCAAGTCAACCCATTTGGCAAGTAAAACATCAACCCTGCATGGTGTACTGTATCTTTTGGAGGCGGGTATCCCAGACGTCAACAAACAATTGGTACCTCTCACGTCGGAGTTCTTGTTAAAAAACATTGCACAGGCTTCACAGTAAGTGGTGGACCAACTACTGGGTGTATGTTTTGTTTTCTTTTGCTGGTTCCCCTCACATATGAGTTCTTGTTAAAAATGCAGGAGCAGCTGTATGCCCTGTTTTCTATTGCTTGTACTAACCACATGTGAGTCTTTGTTGAAAAACACATCTCACTGACTTCTTAGTAAGAGGGAAACCAGCCTTATGCACGTTTTCTATATAAGGCAATATTAGGTTTATATCAAACATAATTAGGTAATCTAAAAAAAATATATTTTACAATTTTGGGGCATTTAAAGTGTTGGGGCATTTAAAGTGTTGGGGCATTTACTGTTTTCAAGGTTGCAGAACCCATGAGACTTGTAGGTATAGAAACAGCTTATTTTCTAAAAATAATTCACGCTCAGGGTAGGAATTTGCTCAGTAACTTTCTTGATACACAATGAATTTTGACGAAACAAATTTCAGATACCCCTGGAAAGTAATTGCTATCTGGGATCATCCAGATACATTTATGTACTTTTCCAAATGCTTCGATCAAAAATGAAAAGATATGAAATGTTGTAGTATCTTTGATATACATTCCAAAAGTTCAATTGATATAAGTGTTTGGATAAAATACTGAAAAGATCTAGATGATTGATGATGCCCTTGATGAAAATCCATTGAATACCTAACGAGTTATTAAAGGAAAAAATTACCTGAAGCTATATCTATATTTAGATGCTTAACTCAAAATGCTAACATTTAAGTCTAAAAGTTGAAAGTATTTATGCATACATGAAAGTGAAAGGTTTTTATATTGATATTGTTTTAATGAGTCCATTCATTTTTTAGTTGAGCATGTACTTTTAAGTTGAGTACTGACTGGTATGGAACAAAGTTTAATTTTCGTATTGCCAAGTTCTCTGAGCTTAGCTCAGTTGTAAGAACCATGCAGGTATAACAAAAACTTATTTCTGCCTACGTTAATGATACAGTTTTCCAGACTTGTTTATTGAATCTTCTGATTGTAACCATATTGATACAGTTGTAACCATATTGATACAAGTACATCCTCTCCCTCTCTCTTATGTTATCTATGTTTTATCTTTATTATAATTTTCTTATCCCAACCACACCAATAATTCCAATAGAATTTTTTTTTTATCTTTATTTGAATTTTCTTACCTAGCAACACCAGTATTTCCATAGTAAATATAGTTAATTTCTCTACTCATTCACAGACAAGCTGTATGCAGCCAGAAGTACATGCTATCCATGTGGGCAACAGCATTCTATATACTGGAAAATTGCAGTATAGATGTCAAGGATTCAGACTTTCCCTCACAAATGCTGCAGGTATGTATGTCCATTTCCCATCACCATTAAATTTATTGGCATTTTGTTTTGTAGAAAATTTTAGTCTCCAGTTGAGAGATAATAATGCAATGTCCTTCATCCATCCTCTGTCATTATGAGCAGAATTTTATCTGAAAACAACTTCAGCTGAGTAACTCGTGCAGTTTGTCAGACTTCAGCTGAAAATGCTTAATGTTCATTGTAACATTTCAGGTTCATGTGGGTCCTTTAATGATATTGCTGGTAACATTTCTGATTTATTTGTTGGACAGTAGCTGATAATCTTTAAGAGGCATTTTGTTGGACCTTTAATAATAAAGCCTGTAACATTTCAGTTTCATGTGGGACCTTTAATGATATTGCAGGTAACATTTCTGATTCATTTTTTGGACTGTAGCTGATAATACTTGAGCGGCATTTTGTTGGACCATTAATAATATAGCCTGTAACATTTCAGGTTCATGTGGGACCTTTAATGATATTGCAGGTAACATTTCTGATTCATTTGTTGGACTGTAGCTGATAATACTTGAGCGGCATTTTGTTGGACCTTTAATAATAAAGCCTGTAACATTTCAGGTTCATGTGGGACCTTTAATGATATTACTGGTAACATTTCTGATTCATTTGTTGGACTGTAGCTGATAATACTTGAGTGGCATTTTATTGGACCATTAATAATATAGCCTGTAACATTTCAGGTTCATGTGGGACCTTTAATGATATTGCAGGTAACATTTCTGATTCATTTTTTGGACTGTAGCTGATAATACTTGAGCGGCATTTTGTTGGACCATTAATAATATAGCCTGTAACATTTCAGGTTCATGTGGGACCTTTAATGATATTGCAGGTAACATTTCTGATTCATTTGTTGGACTGTAGCTGATAATACTTGAGCGGCATTTTGTTGGACCTTTAATAATAAAGCCTGTAACATTTCAGGTTCATGTGGGACCTTTAATGATATTACTGGTAACATTTCTGATTCATTTGTTGGACTGTAGCTGATAATACTTGAGTGGCATTTTATTGGACCATTAATAATATAGCCTGTAACATTTCAGGTTCATGTGGGACCTTTTATGATATTGCAGGTAACATTTCTGATTCATTTGTTGGACTGTAGCTGATAATACTTGAGCGGCATTTTGTTGGACCATTAATTATATAGCCTGTAACATTTCAGGTTCATGTGGGACCTTTAATGATATAACTGGTAACATTTCTGATTCATTTGTTGGACTGTAGCTAATAATACTTGAGCGACATTTTGTTGGACCATTAATAATATAGCCTGTAACATTTCAGGTTCATGTGGGACCTTTAATGATATTGCAGGTAACATTTCTGATCCATTTGTTGAACTGTAGCTGATAATACTTGAGAAGCGCTAGATAAATGTGAAACAGGATATGATGATGTCACTCAAATGCATTTATAATATAAATACAAGTACTAAATGTCATTACATGTAAGTTCATGAGATATGAATCTACATGTGTCTTTGCACTTATTACAGTCATATAAGCTCATATCTCATGAACTTTCAACAATTACCATTTATTCCTTGAAAAGCTTTATTACTGAAGGTTTATTTATCAGGCATGAACTTATAAAACTTGGTGTTCCGCCTCATGTGAGTTCAGTGGAGATTGATGTTCTAATGAAGTTAATACTTTACAACTTGCTTGTTAACCACAGTTGGCCATATCGATGGCATCAAGCAGTGAAGATAGCCTGTCTACCACCGTGTATCTAACCATACTGAAGGGTCTCGAGAGACTACTACTTACAGATGTTCTCACAGTCCAGGATGCCGAGGTCATCGTGAAGCTCAGCGTCGACAGGTGAGATTACGTTTTACATGCTCACTTAAGCATTGATCAATCATTTAAGCTCTTAACTTGCTATTCCTTACACAGATTCAACGTACAAATAATGTAGATTCGTGTCAGTGAGTGAATAATTCAGTATAATCAGGGTTTACATCATTTGGCTCTAAGTGTGTAAATTAAATCGCTAACCCTACATCGTCTAAATAGTAATAGAATAGTCCAAAAAGCAGAATGAAAGGGAGCACTGTAAAAATTCAGCAAGTAAAGAAACATAAGTCAAACTTTGGAAGTTTTGATTAGTAATTACTGGTAAATTGCTGTTGAATGTTGTCAATTAAACGTTCCACTATGTACAAGTTCACCCCAAAAAGGCATAGATGGAGACATAATGATTTGGGTAGGAAGAATTTGGAAATTCAATTAAATAAAAAATTGTTATACTTAAACATCATCAGTATTAATGAAATGTTGCCTAGACCCTACAGGTTGGTTTGTCAGTGTCACCTGTAACTTGCTGAATTTCTGTTATAGACTCTGCCATCCCTGTATTTTAATTTTACTCTTTGGAATGGGAATCTTAACTGAGAAGTAAACAGTGTAGACCCTGATTTTGTAAGCAAATTTAAGTCTACAGATTCCAAATGATACCATTAGGTTTAACAACAGTCACTGAGTTAACAGTCAAAATGAACTATTCAACACCGTCACCATTTTGATTGCGCTTTGTTCAGTTTTAGCTTTATTCATTACATTTTATCAGCATACTGAACAAAGTTTTTACCATATTGTATTGCTTTCATTAATAGCTACACAGATAAGCTTCAAAAGCTTCAAAAAGTGACACTTTGTTTGATGTTGGTATTGTTTTGGAAAATACATAATCAATGTATCATAACAAATTGCCTTTTCAGTATTATTGAAGACCTTGAAAATGCAGCAAGCAATGTAGAACCAAATGAGACATTTGAAAAAATATGTTTTATAGTGACTGACAGCTTAAACCAAAAAATATGTCTATAAAATACCATATTCCTCCCATTAAGGGCCTTGGACGCTGTAAAAATTCTGATGAAACAATAACGTATATTTGAAGATAAAATATTGGCCTTCAAAAGTTGCATATTAATTGGAAATCCTATACATAATGAAATGACGATGACATTGTTTATGTAAAACTTTACCTTTTGTAGTTAATCTGACAATAAAGGGAGGAAATTTTTCCATTTTCATTTTTTTAAAAATACCAGTATCATAGTTACTGTGTGTGATATGGGAGGAGACATGGGATGCACTTAAAGGCGTATTGGTTAGTATCAGTTCATAATGAGGTGAATATGGTATTACTCAAATTCCATAAATTTCTGGTTCACTGACATATAAAAATGAACTGACGGACATTTTGTATCATTCTGTCAATGTGTAAAATGTTCATGTACTTGTGTGTTTTTTTACTCTTGTCTTAACTACAAGTTATTAATGATTCCTTGATAACCTATTTGATTATTACAGTTTAAGTGTAGCTAAATCCAGGTAACAGTTTACAGTTTCCTTGTATAAAGGGTTTACACAATTTTCATAGCTCTTATTTATTAGTATTATTATAGTTATAATTGAGAGAAGAAATGCAAAATTTTGTCATAACAAACACGGGATGATGTAAAGTGGTAGGAACAAAAACAAATATTATAATGTTTTTTTTCTGTTATTTGTACTTTAACCCTTTACTCCATAGATACGTGTTTTCCCACACCAATCACAGAAGGCCTTTGAAAACAGTTAATATAAACATAATTCACCCATTGCTGATACGTGGTGAATTAATGCTTTCAATTTAGAAGAGTAAAAAAAAATGCTTATGGAGCAAAGGGTTAAACAACTGAAATGTCATTAGTTCAACTTATTAAGTTGTTACAATTTTAAGCAGTTTTATAACTGATTTTAACTTAAAACAAGTTAATACTTGTCCCTGATGAAGAAAATTCAAACCTTTATTTTTCTTGTTAAGTATAAATTGTTATAGATATGCTGTCAAATTTTAGTAAACCCTTTGTTTTCTGGACTAAATGGTGGTTGAAATGTTTCCTGTTGTTTTTCTTTCTGTTCTGAAACACAAAGCTTGCCAGTTCTAATGGTGGTCTTACTGCAACCATTTTCAGTTCCTGGTGCAAATCATTATCCTTATTTAAGTTAAGTTACTTAATATACATGTAATAATAATCTGGTTGCATTCATAATTAATAATTACCCCAACAGTGCATGAAGCGAATATGAAATGTTTATGTTACTAAATCTTGCACATGTTTTTTTTTCTTGTTAGATATATTTTGTATTATATTTTTTTATGTTTGAAAAATTCTTTTGTTTTAAATATTCAATTACATTCATTTCTAACAATTGACACTTTTGTACCATTTGAAAGTCTTACGTGATTTTGAACAATAAAAAAAAATCAACCATAATTCTGTCCTACTGCATGTGTAGGGGGTAATTCTAATCATGAACGCAACTTTATTGGCTACTTAAGATAGTCCCCCACCAGCTCCCATGGAGGAATATAGGTTAATCTAGGTACTTCATCTCTCCAAGATCTTGTTTGGAGCATATCCCCTATATACTTCAGAGCATATCTCCTATACTTCGGAGCATATCTCCTAAATTGGTTTTATGAATACTTCATGGGGAAAGTGGTCTGCCACGTACCAAAACTAGGCAAGATAACACATGATGCAAGATAGATTCACAAAAAGTTGAGCCTTATTTTGCAAATTAACTATATGAAATATCGTATAAATTGCAATTATCTGGTGCCTTTGAGTGTCTCATCTACATAACAAAATATTGTTATAGGATCAAGTTGGTTGATCAAAGAAAATTATGGATTTCAAGCTTTCAATTTTAGAAGATCTTTAACTGCATTTTTTGTTTGTTTTTAGCTCTACTGGCCAAAGGCCAGAAGTGCTTATGCGATGGTCCATTGTCCGTCGTCTGTCGTCTGTCGTCTACAAAGTGTGTTAGCAGCACTTTCTCTGAAACCACTAAGCCAATTTAACTTCACATGGATGTTTCTATTGCATAGGAGACTGTACAGAAGATTTTTTTTATTTGAAATTTTGAAATTCAAGATGGCCACCATTACTAAAAATAGTCCAAAACTTAAAAAATCTTCTTCTCATGAACAGCTCGACAGATTTTCAAAATGTAGCAACGATAACCAACTATAGTTTTATTAGAATTGTTCAAATGGTGTCCATAGGGTTAAAAATGACCCCACCCCGAGGGTTCAATTAGGGGACACATGTCATAATATTTATTATAATAAATAATTGATATGGATTATCCAAATGAGCATGGGTTTAAAGTTTGTACAAATCAAGGGTCTTGTATTGATAGGGTCCTGTAAGGGGACTTTGAATTTATGAATTTTTAATCAGTTAAAGTTTTGAAGCAACTTCTTGTCATAACAAATATGATTTTGTTAGATACGAAGGATTGACTATAAAAGGGGCCAGGTGGGGTCACAAAATGATTAAAATTGAACATTGTCATAAGTCTTATTTTCAACAACCGGTCAGTCAAATTTGGTCATATTTGATATAAATTATCCCTATGATTAAGAAATCTATGTTTGTACAAATCAGGGGACACTGGGATGTATAGAGGCCCTGTAAGGGTCTTTTAGTTTTACATAGGAATACTATGGGAAAATGGAAAATTCTCATTTTTTTGTCCATTTGGGTAAATATGTTGTTTAGTTTGAGATCTAAACCATTGTCTAGTAACAATAAATTTGATTTTGTTGAATAAAGAGGATTGAATTTTCACGAGCGGCCAAGGGGGCGGATTGGGCAATAAGGTTAAAATTGGGAATTTTCACAAATTTCCTGTCAGTAACCTTTCAGTCAAACTAGTTCATATTTGATATAAATTATCCTTACATCAGCAATGATTGAAGATTCTGGATATGAAGGGACTGGGATATATTGGGGTCCTGTAATGTAACTTTTACATAGCAGTATTATAGGGAAAACTGATTTTTTTCATTTTGCATCCATGTGTACAAAAAACTTTTTAAAATTTGAATCATTTCTTCTTATAACAAATCGTTAAGAGTGGGTGATTGAAGTTCTGACAAAGGGGCTGGTTTGTATAAGGGTTCTGTATTGGGGACTATATTTTTTTTACAGATGATTGGTATGGGAATTTCAAGTATTTCCTTTTCATAACTATTAAGTAATTATTCAGTATGGATGTGGTGGCAGTGACCCCCCCCCCCCCCCCTCTTGACTCTCTTGTTAGAATTGAGTTTAATGCCATTTTCAACACATTTCAGGTTGTATATGGCATATCCAGTTTTACTGGTGGAGGAAAAACTCAGAATGAATCTTGGTAGAACCACCGTCCTGCCACAAGTAACTGGCAAATTTCTCACAAAGTTTATATGAGCGAGTGGGGCTCAAACCTACAACCTTAGTGCTTAGTGGTTAGAAGTGATCTTGAGATGGCACCTTAGATCACTTGGCTACAAATGCCCCCCCCCACCCCCACCCCCCACCCCCGCACCTCAATTGCATATTTATAACTTTATTTTGTAAACATTTTCAAAATAGCTTTGTCTTTTCTTCAGGATTCTGAAGTAAGTAGATTCGTTTCAAGCATCAGTTTGAAAGTATGCAGGTTATTTGATTGTACCCTTTACTTGTCAAGTTTCTGCAACAGACTCTTCTATTTGAATTTCAAATAAAACAATTTTTGTTGCCAAATATACAAGATGGCTTACATAAGGCCATTATAAATTAATTGCTTGATTGTCATACAAACTTTTCTTTAAAATGGGGAGGGAGGGAGCATTTTATTTTTTATTTTCATTTTTAAAATTTTTTATTTTTTTTTTATTTTTTTTTATTTTTTTTTTTTTTTTTTTTAATTATTTTTTTTTTTTACGAAAATAAAAAGGGTCAGGGCGGCATGAAAATTAGGGGACGGGCGGGGATGATACTCAAGCAATTAATTTATTATGTATTATGACCTAACTACTGGAATGCAAAGTTTGCATTAAATAAATAGGGAATTTATCAAATTTGATAACTGCTCAAACAACTTCCACTGTTTAAATTGAAGGGAAGCACTGTTTTATAATGAGCTTCTCTTTCATATAAACATTCTATTGCAAACATCCATGATTCAAAATGGAGACTGTTGCTAAAAATAGACACAAACTATCTAGAGGAGCTTGCTTTACCTCAAATGTGTTTGTCGGGGCAAAGATGGTTCTCTTGTTTGTATTTAAAAGACAAGATAATCCCAGCTGCTGCCTTATCGAAAAAATAATTGTAATGAGTTGTGTTTAACATTGCATTGCATTCATCTTGTGTAAGATTGCCTTTGAAAAACATTTTCCAAGTGAATGACTTGACATGACTGAAGTTCACCTTGCAAACGGCTGGAGTTTTTGTTAAATGGAATGTAAAAATTGACTGCTTCATTTATAGGATAGAATGAAAGGTATAAAGTGTGATAATGAGCATTTAATATTGGTAATTACAAATAAGAAATACTGATTCAGTTTTTAGTTACCCTTGATCCGTACATAAAATATGTACATTTCATTTTTCTTACTAATCCTGTTCTAAAGGCATTATAATTACAAATGTAGTTTTAATGTTTGGGGGTGCATGTTGCAGTCAAAAGTTGTTGTTTTTTTTCTTTTATAAACACAATCTTAGTGGTTTGAATTACATATCAGGCTATCCTTGAAAACAATGTTTGTTTGCTGTGCTCCAGTCCAGTATTTTTCAAAATGTTTCAAAATGTTTTGAAAGATTTTGAATTTTGAGCAAAGAAATGGAAAAAAACAAGGCTTTGAAAGTCAATAAAAAAAAGTTAGGAACTCAGCATCTAGAGGACAAGAGGATAGTTCCAGGTCTGGTCGGCCTGATGTCAGTATAATGTGACATGTGTCTGTGGCATGATACTGTAGTGTGGCAGCTCTATAGAATACTGTCTTAAGTAGACACAGTCGTGATATAACTAAAAAGATTGTTGAATGCAATGTTTAACACCATACAATAATAACTATTTTATATAGGGGAAAATACTAGTAATGCAAATTTATTGTTGCCAAAACAGCAGACATTTAGATATTTTGTAATTACATCTGAAAGAGATGAAACATTGTGATAAATCAATCATTATAGTATGTAGGCATTTAGATAAATTTTACAAATTTTTAAGAAAAAAAACAACATATTTTCTTCAAAATTGATTGATCAAAAGTTTGCTATGAATTTGGAAAATAAAATCATCTTTTTGTGATATTTCAAAAAGTAATTTAACTGAATTTTAAATAAGAAGTATTTTCATTTACTGGTACTGTTAAAAAACAGTTCAACAGATACATTTCTGTTGTTTATTTCTCTGAAAAAATCATGTTCACAAAATCCAAAATACCTTTAACTATATATAACAAGCATCCCAAATACTGGCAATAGTTTAAAAAACAATTAAAGGGATTATGAGATTAACCAGCATCAATATGCTTTTAATTCTTAAATATAAGAAATGTTTTTTTCTCATCTTTCATCTTTGAAATTCTTCACTTAATATCAAGTAACCACTACTAAATTTTTTCACCGTTTCATTCTTCAAATGCATCATGCTGGCTCATTATCTTTAACTATTTTGTAAACACTTTTCACTCTACTGTCAAACTGTCTCTAGATAAGTTCATAACATAACTACAATTCCTCTGAATGTTCACAGATATGATATAAATTAATGACTGATTTCTGGTACTGCCAAACTCAGATTTTCAGATTTCATTGTTGACATATATTATATAAATTAATGGCCGATTTCTCGTACTGCCAAACTCATATTTTCAAATTTCTATGTTGACACAAAATGTCGTATGATATAACTAAATGGTTAACTTCTCGTACTGCCAATCTCAATTTTCATGAGATGAACAAAATATTGTGTCTTAAGTTAGAGGTTACGGGTGTGTAACTGTTTGTTTTTTTCTGAACCAGAGACAAATAAACTAAGCTAAGCTACTGTCTAAACCATGAAATAAATTATATTCATATTATAGTATAACCTCAATGTAATAAGTGTCATTATCAATAAAAGCTAGCTTTTCTGATTGCTCTTCATTTGTCATCCATTTACAGTTACTCATCTGTCAATTAACTGTTAGACTGTGTGCATGCTGTCTATAGCAATTACATTTGGGCATTAACCAAACTTTAACATGTAGTTATATAATTGAAAAAAAAATCACAAAGATCTGGCCAGACTTGGTAATAAATACAGAGTCGTACCCGTGAATCATCAAAAATTGCACTCTTTGGTCTTGTTAGCTAGGTTAAAAAAGCATTCTATTTTTACAGGGAGCAGATGGTAGCTTTATTTTATAATGTTTTTCTTAAAATACCTCTAAAACTATTGCTCATCAATTCCTTGAAATAAAATTAACATTGAATAGTTTTATGCTCAACTCAAAATTTGTACTCAAACACAATATAAAAACACAAACTAAGCACAACCTAAAATTGGAAATCGTTAATGCAGATTTGAGGTAGAAAAATTACAGGTATTTCCATTTAATTTCTTATAATGAGTCCAATTGTTTTCGAGTTGCTTGAAATCTTGAATTGAGCATGGAATAAGTTTTATAACTTCTGCCTCATTCTATGCAGAATTCATTGATAATTAAAGTTCAGATTTATACAACTTTCATTGATGAGAAAATTTGAGATATATATAAAGCTCTCATTAATGGTGAAGTTTATATTTATGTACTAAAGTACCACTTTTCATTAATGGTGAAGTTTATATTTATGCACTTTTCATTAATGGTGAAGTTTATATTTATGTACTAAAGTACCACTTTTCATTAATGGTGAAGTTCAGATATATACAGATTCATTAATGGTGAAGTTTATATTTATGCACTTTTCATTAATGGTGAAGTTTATATTTATGCACTTTTCATTAATGGTGAAGTTCAGATATATACAGATTTCATTAATGGTGAAATTCAGATATATACAGATTTCATTAATGGAGAAGTTTATATTTATGCACTTTTCATTAATGGTGAAACATTTCAATGCACCTTTCAGCTTACAGGAATTCCAATCAGTATCTATTTATAGTGTATTAACCCTTTACTTCATAAAGACGCCTTTGGACACCTCTAATATTGAAAGCATTAATTCACCACATATCAGCAATGGGTGAATTATGTCTATATTAACTGACAGAGAGGAAAACAGTGCAGGAAGTGTTCAGATTGCTCGTTACGAGCAATCTGAACTCTTCCTGCACTGTTTTCAAAGGCCTTCTGTGATTTGTGCTGGAAAACGTGTATCTATGGAGTAAAGGGTTAATGTTTGTTTTTGATATTCATTTTCATAAAAGTTTTGTTGTAGAGATGATGTGTTTATTGTATTTATTTGTTGTATTTATGTAATGTGTTAGATGGTTCAAGTTTTAGCACTTTACTTGTAGAAGCTAATGTAATGTATGTTGATTTACAGGTTGTGTTTACCCAGTCCGCAGAGATCTCTGGCAGCACTTGGGCTGCTCTTCACCTGCATGTATTCAGGTATTTATAATCACCGTTGTAAATCCATGTGGCATTTCATATTATCAAGGCAGATTTTCTTAACCCTTTACTCCAGAGATATGCGTTTTCCCGTACCAATCACAGAAGGTCTTTGAAAACAGTGCAGGAAGAGTTCATATTGCTCGTATTGTTCATGCCTTTCCCCCAGGGTCCTCTGTGGCAGAGTGGTCTAAAGCACCATGTCAGGATCACCTACCTCTCACCGCTAAGGTCATAGGTTCAAGTCCCGCTCACACAAAAATCTTTATGTGAGAAAGTTTGTCAGTTACTTGCAGAAGGACTAATTCATTCTCAGGTCTCCCTCCACCAATAAAACTGCATATGCCATATATAACCTGAAATGTGTTGAAAATGGTATTAAACAGCATTCAAAACAAAAAAGAATTTGGAATTTATGTGAATAATACCATGACATGTCATTTTGAATGATCAAAGTGTCTGGGGAAATTATCAAATCTAACTACTAACAAAATGTTTTGTCTTAATCCTTTTGTATTCACACTGGCATGAATTGTGACCTAATTTTAACATTTATATGGTTAAATTGATGAAAAATGTTATAAATTTGTGTTTTATACATCTTAAACAAAATAAACTAATTAATAAATCAGTTTTTCACCTTGAAGTCATTATTCCTATTATCAATGAAAATAGTTCTGGCATGGAATATAAGTTGTACAAATTTGCTCATTTTATCAGAGGTTTTCATCATGTATATAGGTTATGAGATCACCTGAGACTTTGTCTCAAGGGACCATTTGCAATCTTCTTTTGTCTGCCGTTGTGTGTTGTCCGTCATGTGTCGTGCTTCTCAAAAACCGTAAGCTCAACTGCAATGAAGTGTTGTATGAAAAACTTTACTAAATCTTTATAAGAGAAATTACCAAAAAAACTTTATTTCTTATGACTGAATAGACTTATGTGAATGTTTTTTGGATAATCAGGTAACTGTTAAGATCCATGGATCTCTTATTCATTCATATGAATAACAAAATATGCATTTTGTATGTACACAGGTAAACAGTATGATGGTTACAGTCCACGACCACGAGAACTTGAGGCCTTTAACATGGAAGAGCCCAGTAACCTGTTCCAGGATCCAGAATCTCTTATACTGGCCATGGAGAGAGTTACGGTGCTTTTTGACAGGTAACGTTGCCCATAGTTACCATTCAGTGTATTTAGTCTGGCAAAATCTGCATACCAGACATAGAACTTTGAAACATTGCAATCAATGCTGCTTTACCAATATTATTCAAACACCAGTTACCACTATGACCCAAGGTCAGATTTGGCCACAACCTGGGGAAGGGGGGGGGGTGTCATAGATTTATTTAGAGTTAAGTGCTCTGATTTGTAAAATACTGGTTATAAATGCAAAATACTTTTCTCAAACATTATATTACACATAGGACTTTGGGAACAGTGCTTTTTGTTGGCATAAGCTTACCGGTAGGATGTTTAAAAACGTCGGTAAAAATACTGTCCCTGTAGGTGGGAAGTTTGACCCCTGTATATGGGCTGTATTTTCAAATAAAGTAATATAGGAAAACATGGAGTGTGAACAGATGATTAAAGGAACAATAAGAAGGCTCGTATAACAGAAAATACTTTTAGCTCTGTTGCGACATACATGCATGTAGGGTCCTGACCACATGCATGTAGGGTCCTGACCACATGCATGTAAGGTCCTGATCACATGCATGTAGGGTCCTGACCACTTGCATGTAAGGTCCTGATCACATGCATGTAAGGTCCTGACCACATGCATGTAGGGTCCTGACAACATGCATATAAGGTCCTGATCACATGCATGTAAGGTCCTGATCACATGCATGTAGGGTCCTGACCACATGCATGTAGGGTCCTGACCACATGCATGTAGGGTCCTGATCACATGCATGTAAGGTCCTGATCACATGCATGTAGGGTCCTGACCACATGCATGTAAGGTCCTTATCACATGCATGTAAAGTCCTGACCACATGCATGTAAGGTCCTGATCACATGCATGTTGGGTCCTGATCACATGCATGTAGTATATAGGGTTCTGATCACATGCATGCAGGGTCCTGATCACATGCATGGTGGGTCCTGACCACATGCATGTAGGGTCCTGATCACATGCATTTAAGGTCCTGACCACATGCATGTAAGGTCCTGATCACATGCATGTAAGGTCCTAATCACTTGCAATTAGGGTCCTGACCACATGCATGTAAGGTCCTGATCACATGCATGTAAGGTCCTGATCACATGCATGTAAGATCCTGATCACATGCATGTTGGGTCCTGATCACATGCAGGTTGGGTCCTGGTCACATGCATGTTGGGTCCTGACCACATGCATATAGTGTCCTGATCACATGCATGTAGGGTCCTGATCACAGGCATGTAGGGTCCTGACCACATACACGTAAGGTCCTGATCACATGCATGTAGGGTCCTGATCACATACACGTAAGGTCCTGATCACATGCATGTAGGGTCCTGATCACATGCATGTAGGGTCCTGACCACATGCATATAGGGTCCTGATCACATGCATATAGGGTCCTGGTCACATGCATGTTGGGTCCTTATCAGATGCATGTTGGGTCCTGATCACATGCATGTAAGGTCCTGATCACATGCATGTTGGGTCCTGATCACATGCATGTAAGGTCCTGATCACATGCATGTTGGGTCCTGATCACATGCATGTTGGGTCCTGATCACATGCATGTAAGGTCCTGATCACATGCATGTTGGGTCCTGATCACATGCATGTTGGGTCCTGATCACATGCATGTTGGGTCTGATCACATGCATATAGGGTCCTGATCACATGCATATAGGGTCCTGATCACATGCATGTAAGGTCTTGATCACATGCATGTTGGGTCCTAATCACATGCATGTTGGGTCCTGAGCACATGCATGTAAGGTCCTGATCACATGCATGTTGGGTCCTGATCACATGCATGTAAGGTCCTGATCACATGCATGTTGGGTCCTGAACACATGCATGTTGGGTCCTGATCACATGCATGTTGGGTCTGATCACATGCATGTTGGGTCCTGAACTCATGCAGTATATCGAGATTCGTGTTGAGGTGTCTGAGGTCTGCCTTCATCAGTAAAACTGGATTCCATATATAACCTGCTTTGGGAAAAAGAATTAAACTATTAAATATTATAATAATAATAATGTGACTGTAGATTAAGCCTGTTGTGCTCACCTAAAGAAAAAGATAGTTATGATTACCAATAAAGTAGCATTGGCCTTCTAAAGCATCTGGTTTAGAGTCGTGTCTTTGTAAGTGAACACCAAATAATATTTTGTGATTGTGCATTTTAGAATCAAGAAAGGATATCCATATGAGGCAAGGGTAATAGCTAGGGTGCTACCAGCATTTCTGGCAGATTTCTTCCCAGCACAAGATATAATGAACAAAGTCATCGGAGAGTTCCTGTCCAGTCAGCAACCTTACCCACAACTCATCGCAAAAGTTGTCTTCCAGGTATGCCACATTGTATTGAACAAACGTTTGTATCAAATAATATTTATGTCCCAAACACAGGTAACAAATAATAATAGTGGTCAGAACACCTGCAACAAATGACTGTAGTGCTCCAAATACCTGTAACATATTAGTGTAATGCTCCAAGCAATTCAACAAATGATTGTAGTGCTCCAAATACCTGTAACATATTAGTGTAATGCTCCAGGCAATTCAACAAATGACTGTAGTGCTCCAAATACCTGTAACATATTAGTGTAATGCTCCAAGCAATTCAACAAATGATTGTAGTGCTCCAAATACCTGTAACATATAAGTGTAATGCTCCAAGCAATTCAACAAATGATTGTAGTGCTCCAAATACCTGTAACATATAAGTGTAATGCTCCAAGCAATTCAACAAATGATTGTAGTGCTCCAAATACCTGTAACATATAAGTGTAATGCTCCAAGCAATTCAACAAATGATTGTAGTGCTCCAAATACCTGTAACATATAAGTGTAATGCTCCAAGCAATTCAACATATGACTGTAGTGCTCCAAATACCTGTAACATATTACTGTAATGCTCCAAGCAATTCAACAAATGACTGTAGTGCTATAAATACCTGTAACATATTAGTGTAATGCTCCAAGCAATTCAACAAATGATTGTAGTGCTCCAAATACCTGTAACATATAAGTGTAATGCTCCAAGCAATTCAACAAATGATTGTAGTGCTCCAAATACCTGTAACATACCAAGCAATTCAACAAATGATTGTAGTGCTCCAAAAACCTGTAACATATTAGTGTAATGCTCCAAGCAATTCAACAAATGATTGTAGTGCTCCAAATACCTGTAACATATTAATGTAATGCTCCAAGCAATTCAACAAATGATTGTAGTGCCCCAAATACCTGTAACATATAAGTGTAATGCTCCAAGCAATTCAACACATGATTGTAGTGCTCCAAATACCTGTAACATATAAGTGTAATGCTCCAAGCAATTCAACACATGATTGTAGTGCTCCAAATACCTGTAACATATTAGTGTAATGCTCCAAGCAATTCAACAAATGATTGTAGTGCTCCAAATACCTGTAACATATTAGTGTAATGCTCCAAGCAATTCAACAAATGACTGTAGTGCTCCAAATACCTGTAACATATTAGTGTAATGCTCCAAGCAATTCAACAAATGACTGTAGTGCTCCAAATACCTGTAACATATTAGTGTAATGCTCCAAGCAATTCAACAAATGATTGTAGTGCTCCAAATACCTGTAACATATAAGTGTAATGCTCCAAGCAATTCAACAAATGATTGTAGTGCTCCAAATACCTGTAACATATTAGTGTAATGCTCCAAGCAATTCAACAAATGATTGTAGTGCTCCAAATACCTGTAACATATTAGTGTAATGCTCCAAGCAATTCAACAAATGACTGTAGTGCTCCAAATACCTGTAACATATAAGTGTAATGCTCCAAGCAATTCAACAAATGACAGTAGTGCTCCAAATACCTGTAACATATAAGTGTAATGCTCCAAGCAATTCAACAAATGATTGTAGTGCTCCAAATACCTGTAACATATTAGTGTAATGCTCCAAGCAATTCAACAAATGACAGTAGTGCTCCAAATACCTGTAACATAAGTGTAATGCTCCAAGCAATTCAACAAATGACAGTAGTGCTCCAAATACCTGTAACATATAAGTGTAATGCTCCAAGCAATTCAACAAATGATTGTAGTGCTCCAAATACCTGTAACATATTAGTGTAATGCTCCAAGCAATTCAACAAATGACTGTAATGCTCCAAATACCTGTAACATATAAGTGTAATGCTCCAAGCAATTCAACAAATGACAGTAGTGCTCCAAATACCTGTAACATATAAGTGTAATGCTCCAAGCAATTCAACAAATGATTGTAGTGCTCCAAATACCTGTAACATATTAGTGTAATGCTCCAAGCAATTCAACAAATGACAGTAGTGCTCCAAATACCTGTAACATATAAGTGTAATGCTCCAAGCAATTCAACAAATGACAGTAGTGCTCCAAATACCTGTAACATATAAGTGTAATGCTCCAAGCAATTCAACAAATGATTGTAGTGCTCCAAATACCTGTAACATATTAGTGTAATGCTCCAAGCAATTCAACAAATGACAGTAGTGCTCCAAATACCTGTAACATATAAGTGTAATGCTCCAAGCAATTCAACAAAAGATTGTAGTGCTCCAAATACCTGTAACATATAAGTGTAATGCTCCAAGCAATTTAACAATTGATTGTAGTGCTCCAAATACCTGTTACATATTAGTGTAATGCTCCAAGCAATTCAACAAATGACAGTAGTGCTCCAAATACCTGTAACATATTAGTGTAATGCTCCAAGCAATTCAACAAATGACTGTAGTGCTCCAAATACCTGTAACATATAAGTGTAATGCTCCAAGCAATTCAACAAATGACAGTAGTGCTCCAAATACCTGTAACATATTAGTGTAATGCTCCAAGCAATTCAACAAATGATTGTAGTGCTCCAAGAAGTGTTATTAGTGTTTGTGGACTACACAGATTAGTTAATTGATTAGTTTGTAACAGTAAACTACTTAGTCTTGCACTAGTAAACAACCTAGTCTTATACCAGTAAACTACCTAGTCTTGCACTAGTAAACTACATAGTCTTACACCAGTAAACTACATACTCTTATACCAATAAACTACCATCTTACACCAGTAAGTTACCTAGTCCTACACAAGTAAACTACCTAATCTTGCACTAGTAAAATACATAGTCTTACACCAGTAAACTACATAGTTTTACACCAGTAAACTACATAGTCTTATGCCAGTAAACTACATAGTCATACACCAGTAAACTACCTAGTTTTACACCAGTAAACAACATAGTCTTACACCAGTAAACTACCTAGTCATACACCAGTAAACTACCTAGTATTACACCAGTAAACTACATAGTCATACACCAGTAAACTACAGTATTACACCAGTGAACTACATAGTATAACACCTGTAAACTACCTAGTCATACACCAGTAAACTATCTAGTCTTACACCAGTGAACTACAAAGTTTTTCACCAAGTAAACTATCTAGTCGTAAACTACCTAGCCTTACACCAGTAAACTACCTAGTCTTACACCAGTAAATTACCAAATCTTACACCAGTAGTCTTACACCAGTAAAGTGGGTAGCATTGTGCCCAGAAGCTGAATTAAAATATTAATTATGAATCATATCTGAGGAAATTCTTTTGTTTTATCTTTAATATGAAATAAGTTCAAAGCTTTTGATATTGTTTTGTTTTTTTGCTTCAGGTGTTCAGTAATCTTCATGATCAACGACAGCACAGCTTACTGAAAGACTGGGTGATGCTGTCATTGTCTAACTTCACTCAGAGGACACCTGTTGCCATGGCAATGTGGTCACTTACATGTTTCTTCATCAGTGCATCAACAAACCCTTGGCTGAGGAATTTGTATCCTTTTAGTGACGATACTAATTTAACAACCTTTTTCAATGTTTTCCTTTTATGCATTGATCTATTTTCCAGTTATCAGATTGCTAACTGAATATTGCGGTAAAGGTTATTAATTTCAAAATGAATACTTAAGTTCAAGCTAATTCATTTTAGCTCAATTGCGAGGCAAACTCAAAGCTTATATGAATCCCTCTAAAGTTCCTGGATAGAAGCAGCTGAGTGTTGTTTATTAACCCTTTACTTCAAAGATACTCATTTTTCCCACACCAATCACAGAAGGCCTTTGAAAACAGTGCAGGAAGTGATCAGATTGCTCATAACGAGCAATCTGAACACTTCCTGCACTGTTTTCCACTCTGTCAGTTAATATAAACATAATTCACCCAATAATTCAAAAGCCTTCTATGTAAGGTGTCCAAAGGCGTTTATATTAGAGGTGTCTAAAGGCGTCTATATGAAGTAAAGGGATAAGAGGCATCAGGACAAGCTGAGGATGGAACCTGCAACCTCTGGCATAAATGGTCGACATTCTACCAACTTCCTCATGAGTTTAATAAGTTCAGAGTTTCTTTTGTTTTATCTATTAAAAATTTACTTTAGGAGAAAAACCAATCAATATACTGTCAAGTATCGGCCCATTTTTGTGTAATTTGTTATCTAATTATTGTATTGCATTCCTTAACCTGTCTTAGATTATCGTATGTTCTTAGCCGAATGGGTAAGATTGAAACCGTTGACAAGAAGCTGTTCTGTCTGGCAGCCCTCGAGTTTTATTCCCAGCTCAGTGACGAGACACATCGTCGTACATTCCAATCCACATTCCAGTCAGCGGGGACCCACCTTCCAGACTCTCCATACACTGACCTGTTGAACTACTTGACAAAAAATCAAACTTAATCCAATGTTGGGGTTAAATTATTTATTGATTTGCTCCTGTAAATTTCAGATATTACAAACAGCTCAGCAAGAAATGTGTTTATAAAAAACATGTGACATTTGTACACTGTTAGATGTGGAAGTAAATGCATAGACTTTAATAATTATGTTAAAATTATTGATATGATTGATTGATCATTTGCATAATTTGCTTAATTGGTAAAACAATTATTCATGATTTTTTCTGTTGAAAACATGCCTTACATGTACTGGTATGTATGTTGTTCAAGTTAACAAATAAGCGTAAGTGAGTTACATGTTAGTATTAGCTACTGATCATAAGGTTTGATGACTTCAAACACTGTAGGTATATTGTTTTATGTAATGAACAAAGAGGAATGAAATTTTTTACATTGTAGCAAACATTTTTTAAAATATTGGTATGAGAAAGACTTAATTGAACTCAACCCATCCATTTTTTGGCAGTATTACTTGATATGAAACAGGCCTCAGCCCTGTGTTAGGCAGTTACTTATAATGTTGGTTTAGCAATTAATACTTTTATAAAGTTTTAGGTCATTGTATTCTAAACTGAGGTCGTGAGCTCGAGCCTAAAAACTGAATTTAAGTCCAGGCCGTGTATTCACTTAAGTTTGCACTAAAACTCGAATAAAATTTTCAATTGACATTATTTCTGGACAGGTAGTATCACTATCAATTATTACATTGGCAGGTACAAGCTTTGTATCACTGTCAGTTATTACATTGACAAGTACAAGCTTTGTATCACTGTTAGTTATTACATTGACAAGTACAAGCTTTGTATCGCTGTCAGTTATTACATTGGCAAGTACAGGCTTTGTATCACTGTCAGTTATTACATTGGCAAGTACAAGCTTTGTATCACTGTCAGTTATTACATTGACAAGTACAAGCTTTGTATCACTGTTAGTTATTACATTGACATGTACAAGCTTTGTATCGCTGTCAGTTATTACATTGGCAAGTACAGGCTTTGTATCGCTGTCAGTTATTACATTGGCAAGTACAGGTTTTGTATCACTGTCAGTTATTACATTGGCAGGTACAAGCTTTGTATCACTGTCAGTTATTACATTGACAAGTACAAGCTTTGTATCACTGTTAGTTATTACATTGACATGTACAAGCTTTGTATCGCTGTCAGTTATTACATTGGCAAGTACAGGCTTTGTATCGCTGTCAGTTATTACATTGGCAAGTACAGGTTTTGTATCACTGTCAGTTATTACATTGGCAAGTACAAGCTTTGTATCACTGTCAGTTATTACATTGACAAGTACAAGCTTTGTATCACTGTTAGTTATTACATTGACATGTACAAGCTTTGTATCGCTGTCAGTTATTACATTGGCAAGTACAGGCTTTGTATCGCTGTCAGTTATTACATTGGCAAGTATAGGTTTTGTATCACTGTCAGTTATTACATTGGCAGGTACAAGCTTTGTATCACTGTCAATTATAACATTGACAAGTACAAGCTTTGTATTACTGGCAGTTATTACCTTGGCAGGTACAAGCTTTGTACAACTATCAATTATTACATCAGCAGGTACAAGTTTTGTATCACTGTCAATTATTACATTGGCAGGTACAAGCTTTCTATCACTATCAATTATTACATTGGTAGGTGTAAGCTTTGTATCACTGTCAATTATTACATTGGCAGGTTCAAGCTTTCTATCACTATCAATTATTACATCGGCAGGTACAAGTTTTGTATCACTGTCAATTATTACATTGGCAAGTAGAAGCTTTGTATCCCTGTCAATTATTACATTGGCAAGTATAAGCTTTGTCTTTAGAGCATTTTAATTGCAAACATTATTCAAAGTTTTTAATAAAGTAGTTTTGAAATTTCAGCTGACCCCGAATTTACAATCATATCAACTTGAGAGTTTAAAACATCTTTAGCTTAACATGCTTTATTCAGAAAACTTTTGCATAATATTTCCTTTAACATTATCTAGGAATAAAAGGGGTATCAGCAAGTAGTTGCGACTGATATTAAATTAAATTGAATGTTTAGAAATAACATCTTATTAAACTGTGCCAGAATATTAATTTTTTTCATAGGGTTTTAACTCCCTTTTCAGCACATGGCAGGTTATGTATGTACAAATATTTAATATCCAGTTTTATTGGTGGAGGAAGACCTCGAAATGAATCTGGGTAGAACGACCTTCCTTCCGCAGGTATCTGGCAAATTTTCTCCATAAAGTGTTCAGGTATGAGATTGGCTCAAGCCCACGACCTCAGTGCTGAGATTTGGTGGTGATTAGAACATCATTTGTAATTAACCATTGGAGTGAATGGTTAAGTACTAAGCACTGGAACGTCTAATCATTATTGATGTACATGAAAAGCCAAGTTAACGTGTTTTAACTCTGTTAAGCTTTGTGTTACATGTTTGTTATTGTATACTAGATGTTTGATTTATAAACTGCTTTCTGTTAAAGTAAAATACTTGACAGAACATCATTTCCTCACATATTCAATATGGCTGTTGGTTACTTTGCCAGGATATCACCCTAGTGTCAAAATAAAGATCTGGCGCTGTGCAATAAAACTATTTATGATGTGTTGTGTAAAATATATGATGTAAAGTATATGAAGATATATACCTAAAAAGAGATTGTTGTCAAAAACAAAAATTATTCAATTTGATTTGTATGCAAACAAAACAATGAATCATTCATGGCTTTTACAGTGGATGTGTATCTGACCGTCGAATATCTGGTTTGTTTGTAATATTGCCAAAGCAAATGTGTTTCGGAATGTAATTTGTATTCAAGTCGCTATCCAATAAAAGGTACTTATCCTGTAAACTTTATAAAAGATATAAAGTAGTGGGGTTTTTTTTATTTATAGATTTCAAAAATAGTTTTGTCTGCAAGCGAATGTGCATCTGCTGGATTGTGTGAGAGATTGACTTATATTAAGCAGCCAGGTGAGATGGCTCAATGAGAGACATGTTTTGTAATTTATGTGTTGAATGCATGGCATGACACACAAACGGGATCACATCGTCTTTCAAACATGATGTTGCTGTTCCATTGTCATTTAACATATATGAAGAAAGTGGTCTACTAGTGAAATATTAGACCTGGTATTGAAGGGTAGTAGGTTAGGCCCACATCACCGCTGCCATATGGTGTGTCCTTGAGCAATACATTTGTTTGCATATGCTTTAGGAGAACAAAAAGCATAAGTTATATCTGTGTAAAATATCAAGTACCTGTACTGTAAGATTAACTTCAATTGTTGAGCTCCAGTGGTAGAGCATCCCATCCAGGACTACAGGGTTGTAGGATTGATCCTCCCCCACGGCTGTGTGGTGTCCTTGAGCGAGACATTTTTCCCGCATATGCTGAGTACTGATTCTACCCAGGAAGACTTTACGCATGATTTGCATATAAAGCTGTAATAACTTGTTTCAGAATCAAAATAAAATAAATAAGTTTAAACTAAGTAACTTACAATTTCTATTTTCTGATTTTTTTATGAAATGTAAAGAATATTGAATGTCAGTGCAAACATTGCTGAGGAATACTTTTTTTCAAAATCATCTTATTGCAAATGATATTGAAGTGGTTTATTTGTTTTGTATCTTTGTCTACATCTCAGAGAGTATAATTATATCCTATTCAGGATTAATATATAAAAGGAGTCTCCTGATGTGAATTCAGTGAATAAAAGCCATTTTTTCGTGGGGCAGGAGGTCTTCAAAATATTAAAATTGTCACAAAACTATTTTTCAACTGTATCGTACTTAGATATACTTGCTAATATTTTTCAATAAGGACATTTAGTGAAATGTATTGCAATAGTATAATGAACTTGAATTTCATAACTTTGCCTACATTGCCAGGTTAGACTTGAATAATAATCCCAATTGAAAAAAAATGCAATGCATTATGGATGATATCAAATGAGTTGAATGAATTTTATTGGAAACACTGTACTCATATCAACTTTTTGACATACTACCTTTAAAGTAGGACTGCAAAAGGAATTAAGTTAATTGGTATATCTTTTCTGTTTATACTATGAACATTTTGGAAACAAAATAGCATTTTTTATGCTATGGCTTTGCTTTTGAGCTGATTTAGTTTAATGTACATCAAATATATTTGTTTCTTTTTGAAAACACATTTTCTAGATTTGGTAAATAAAATTGTAGGACCATGTGTATAAGACATTTGTTTCACTTTTAACCAATAAGTTAGGAAACAAGTTGGCTTCTTTTAAAAAGCATCCAATGGTTAGGTCTTGTAAACAATGTGGCAATTAAAGTGAGTGAATGTGTAAGTTTAGTTCCTTGTACAGTGTACTAAATACACGGGTGATACCAAATCCCGGCAAGTGTGCCTGATAATAACTTTGTTGTTTAGATGTGCTCGAGTACTGGTTAATCCCAGGAAACAGTGGTTAGGTTAACTGATCGTCTGTTAGCCCTCGATGGCATAAAAATGACGCTAAATATTCAATCAATCAATCAATCAATCAATCATTATGTATTGCCATTTGCATATTTAAAAAGGAACTTACCTTATATATTGTCTAACGTACTTACTGCTATGTTTTATACAATTTACTACTGTGATAAGAATATATTTTAAAATAATTTGTATCCACATTTTAAATTAATTTGTGGATATGTTATTTTTAAAAACAACAGTTAAAAATTACTGTTTTTCCAAAACTTGTGCATTCGGCGATATATCTGATTCTGACGACGTGCTGAAAATATGCCGCACCGGTAATCTATCTTTATATTTCTGTTGTATCGAATAAAATAAACAACTGTAGCTGTTTAATTTTGTTATTATTTCCATTGTTATGGGTTCAGCATATTATAATAATCTTTATTTGAAAATTATTTACATTAACTTGATAGGAATCTGTCAGAAACGGCGATAAATTGTTAAAAAAGATAAGTTTCAAGACTTCATTTAAGTGAGGAGTTTTAGAAAATTCCTTGATTTAAGGCATTATCATTTTTTCTGATTAAATATGCATAGAACAATTCATAGTGATCTCAATTAGTGCATTAAAACGTCACAATCAATTATAACACGCCGCATTTGAATTTTCCTTTTAGCCGGAAAGTGGTTGGAACATGTCTAGGATTTAATATAAATAGCAGTTTGTACATTCCCATGATGCACTGTTTAGAAAAACAATGATGACCTCCATGTGGCAAATGCCGTGTTTTTAACTAGTGATCGTGACGTTTCAATATGGCAGCGCCCAGAGTCATTTTCTTAAATGGCCCTTTTATAGGGTTCGGTCGCTCATGCGACTTAACCAAAAAGCATAACAGAAACATTCTATTTTATCCCCGACAGTATTTAACTTAGTGGATGCTTAAAAACATGAAGTGTTTATGTGTATGTCTATTTAAGTTTGTTTTACTTAAATCAGTATGCGTAAATGCTTTTTAAGTTTTAAAACACATGTATGTACTTGGATAATAAACTGTTGGTGAAATTTGATTCTGCTATACCAGGGCTGGAAAAAAAAGCGTGCTAGCCGAAACTATGTTGTCTCACCCTTTTAAAAAATTGTTACCCTTAAATACATGAGAAATCTTTTTTTATCACTTTGTTCAATATATGTAAAAAATAGATGTTCTTTGATGACTAAAGTATTTCTGATGATTATGGATGTTAAAATACTCACAGAATAACAATTCTTTACACATGTATATTTAATTAGTATAATAATTTTGATTAAACTAGATTTACTATTTTGTTCTGCGAATTTATTAATTATTTATAGTTTAGAAATCGGTCATTATTGTTTGCTGATTGCTTTAAGAATGTTGAGGAAGATAACTAATAAAAGTAATAACTAAAAAAGATATGTTAACTTGGGTGTTGTTATTGTTTATAATGTTGTTCACACTGTGTATCTCTTTCAATAATTGGACCAAAATAAAAAGTGTCAGCTATTGTGTTCTTGGACTCTCTATTTTCTCCAAAATGATTGATTTAAAACACTTGATTATGGTTATTTAATTTCTGTTAAATGTTGGGGGGGGGGGGGGGGGGTGCAAATAATTTTCTAATACAAATAGTAAAACTTGACCTTGACCTATAGGCATAACACCACCACTGGAAACAGGAAGAACTTCTGTGGTGTAGTGATAAAATCATCCTTGCTTCTTATTTGTAAATGCAGTTTCCTAATTTTGATGCTCACTTTGTGATTTGAATGGCATTATTGATGTTTTTGGAACATTTAGAAAGCATTGTCATATTTGAATTTAGAAAAAAATTGAAGCTTGTTCATAGTTTCTGATGTCTACTTTCACTTTGTCAACACTATATGTATATACACACTGAACAGAATAAAAAAATCTCTTGGATGATATATGACCTCTACTTTTCTAATGATATTTTTCAACTGCAGATGTAACAAACAATGAAATTTCACTTCTTTGATTTTAATTGGGTATTTCTATGAACGACAAACCTTTAAAAAAAAAGTTTCATTCACTATGGAAATGGAAAAACATCAGACGTCCTACCGCAAGTAACTAGAAAATTTCTCGTACAACAGTTTTTGGCCAGAGCTTGTCTCAAATCCACAACCTCAGTGGTGAGTGGCAAGAGGTCTTTAATCAACAGTGCCTTGGGCAGCTTGGCTATGATGCTCCCTGTTATTTCTGTAAACAATAGTAGAAGATGACCAAAATGGCCCTACATTAATTTCTGGACTAGTTGTTTTCAACAATGATGAAATGAGGACAGTTCGATAATTATAGTTGTATTAACATTAGATGGTATCAAAGTTGCGTGGAGGATAAAATATGCTGAACTTCTACAATAGACTCTTCCGTCTTTGTTTTTGGACCATTCCATTATCATTAAGAAGGGGTAATAAAAAAATCTAGTGACAAAAAAGCCAAAACATGTGCTAAGTGAGACTCAGATGACATTTCACATGAACAGAGTTTAGAGTGGTTAACTGATGCCGACGCTGCCTGACTAGACGGCATCTTTCAAACGTGCAATGTTGCATAGCAAGAATTGAAGATTCCATTTCATCAACATTGACTTAGCTAAGTAAATAGCAAGGAGGGTTTATGCCATGGCAAATTGTCCATATCGTCATCATCCGTCTATATATCGTATACGCGATAGTACCTCCATCTTAACCAAACTAGCACTAGAACTAGTTGTATAACTACAAGATATATGACGCATTATTTTACCAGCATGAATTAACCACAAATGACCCTGCGACAGGGCTGATAAGCACATTTTAAAATGAACTTTAAAAAAACATTTTCTCTGAAAGTTCCTGCTATAGACCGTAGATAGTTTACATGATGCACTGTATGGTGGGTCTCTGAAAAGACTGTTGAAGTCCGGTCCCTGGGGTCAGATTTTGGACCGCCACAGGGGTCACTAATTTACGTGGAGTTATATAATGAAAAAGTTATATTTCTGTGTAGACGCGATAGCACTCAGACATTTTTCGTTGAATCTTAACCAAACTTGCACAGCAGTTATATAACCACAAGATCTCGGATGAGTTCTTGAACCAGCATGATTCGAACATAAATGCCCCCGAAGTGAAGTCTGGTTCCCGAGTTGTTATTATCGAAGGGAGATAGACAATTCTAATTAGCTTAGTCTCCCTTCGACCATTACTAAAATTTAATCGAAATCACCCGCCACATAGGTGTCAAAGGGAGTCAACTCAAATGATGTCATATTTGTTTGGGTTGTACGAGTTATCTTTCTTATTGAATTAATTTAGTGGCGAGTATGGCAGAGTTCTTCCCCTTCGGTAGAACTCTCCCCTTGGAAAAAAACTTTAGTTATGGCGAATAAAAATAAGCGCACGAAAAAGTTTTTATTATTTTCTTTTATAACTATATCAACAATAACATTACAGCACAGTAAACCTGATGTATGTATATATTAGATGATAATATTACACGATGGAGAATTCAAACACGGACATTCCTCGTATTTTATATTGTTTTACTTGCAACATATTGTGCGGCCGCTGACCACGGCGTGTGGCTTTCTAACAACAACAGTGTTTCTCCACTTGAGTTCGACCATCCATTGAATATGCATCTGTATTTTGGGACCCATACACACAGAGGAACATCAAGAAGTTGGAACAAGTCGATGGAGAGGCAGATATGTCACTGGCGATTACAGGAGAACAAACAGCTGGGACACATGTTGTAGACTGGGACACATTGCAATCCTGAAGTCAGCATGCCTGGCTTGTAATGATGTCAGTGCTCCAAGAATAGGATAGCCCGATGCCCGGGGCTTGTCAAATCTGGATCCGGGCATGTGCATTTTTCAAAGTTACTTGCCCGTCGGGCTTGTCTTAAAAATCGGACAAGCTAGTTTTCAAAATACCCAGGTCTGCAAATATCTCTATTCGATACGACACAGGTCAAACTGTTGTTTATAGACCGTAACTAATCAGTATAAACAATTGACCCCCGTGGTGATTATCACACCACATGCCCGATAATGCGACTTTGGAAAATCTCTCATGCATATTCATTTATCTATTTTTATTCCTCTAATGTGATTGGTGGATAGCTTTGAATATAAATTAATCTATTTTTAATAACCGCTCTGATTGGTCGGATATCTACGACCAAGGTACACGTTTCTTACCATCTACCCGAGCAAAGACAAAAACAAAAAGACGATGACGTAAATCGCGGGTGTCTCTCAAATTCTCCATTATGAAGAGTATAAAATTACCTCCCTTTGCCAAAATGGTAACGATTTCTAAAATCTGATTTTGTTTTTACAGATAATTTGCGATCGACCGCGTTATGTAAAATGTCAGCGCTAGGTTCTGGTAATTTTATAAATATTTCGTAGATTTACAATGATTGGAACTGTATGTATATAAATTGTCTTCTTGAAAACGTGAAAGTTGATATTTAAATTGAGTTTACGGTAAAGAAAAATGTGGGTGGGGTATTATAGTAATAAACATTGCTTTTTGGTTGTGTAGTTTCAGCGTATAATTTTTATTTGGCATGATTTAAATATAGTATTGAAAACAACAATTAAGATGAATTATGTTTTTGTCTTTTTAATATTTGAAATATAGTTGACTAGATGAACTTTCTAATTATTTGAAGGCTATCATAGACTGCATTTATTTATCATATTGCCAAGTTCTCTTGGATAGATTGAAGAGCTTTGTAGGCTTCACATTGCCATTATTGTATGTTATGACAGCAATAATTAGAAAACAAGAGAAAGATATTTAAAATAAAGTTTTAAATATACTCCTGCTGCCACACTGCCACTTAATCGACAGAACAGAAATGATAGTCAATAAAGAACAAAGATTAAATACAACATAATAAGTCAGGCATACTGATAGAGACGTAGTCAGTTCTCCTGAAATTCTCTCACTTCTGGTCTTATTCAAGCTCTAAAACTTGTGATTTAGACATGCTTAATGTAAAGGGGAGCTAACCCTACATAAAATAAATACATTTAAATCTATGTTTACATATTTCATATTATACCGCAAGGTGTATTGGTAATAAAAATCTGGGCATGTGAACCATTAATCAGGGCAAGTTATTTTTCAGCCAGGGCAAGTAGATTTTTTCAACCTACTTGCCCTGGGCTAGTCCCAAATTTTTTTTTTCTTGGAGCACTGGATGTACAGGGTAGTGTACCAACTTATCGCCATCCCTGCAGACATTTACTTGGTACCTATGACAAAAACCTACTTCGAGATTCACAATCCCATAGTCGAATGTTAAATGTCATCTACATTCCTTCTTCCATCAGAGTACCATCAGACCTGGTTGCAACTCCCAGCCTGGGGTTGCGGGATGCCATGAAGTAATCATCCTAGAACCCAGTTTTTACCTGTATATATGTGATTTTAACTAAGCACACTTGGTCCTCACCGCTTCATGTACATACACTCAATTCAAGAATACTCAGTTTCTGACTTCTAGACATTTCAACATACTACATGCCATGGATTTTAATTATACAAATACTTTCTTTGCCAGTTGTGATGCTGATACCGTCTTTAAAAAGACAACAAGCACACCAGGTAGACAAACTTTGCTACAAACATTTGTAATTCAGCAACCGTCTAAGGTCTCTGGCCATTACTTAAATTCTCAAGTTTCACACATGAAGATGCAAAGAAATTATGTTGCTAGCAAACATTGACCTAATGTCAGAAAGGGCTTTTCATTTGAATCTATTGGACCACCCTTGACTTGATAATATTTTCTCTCTCACAATTTATAAATTAAAAACTACTGTAGTTTTAAATGAAAAGCGCCTTTTCATTAACATATGGTTGGTGTTTGTGAGCAAGAAATTTTATCTGAACATGCATATAGTACTAGTTTCATTTATTCGCCATGATGACTAGGACAATCAACAAAAAAAAAATTGACAACATGTTTTGATATGCACTAGCTTAGTACCTGTTTTGCCCGTACAGTTTTGTAATGTGTTTTATCAAAAGTTGTTAGAACTGGTTTCACAATCGATGTAAAATAACTGTTTAGTGTATTGTAAGAATTTGTTTCACAAACTGTGAATCAATGTAAAATAGGTAAGTATAATCCATTATTTTGTAAATTTAAGGGCAGACCGTAGGTCCAGATTCCATGTCATCCCTTTACATTATTGTAAGTGTTTTATGTGATGAAAATGTCATGTGGGATATAAAGGAGTGAGACTTGATTTTATTTATAAGACAGATTATTGATGGAGAGGTGTAAACAACCACTACCAATTTCTGTTGACCGGGACAAATAGAACCATCTTGTGTAATAGAGTCCATGGCATGATATCATTTTTGCTGACCTGTTTTGATCGTCCATCCACAGTACTGTCACCAAATGAAAATTACAGAATTAGCGAAAACATGAAGTCACAGGTAACGTTAATGACGACAAAACCTATTTATTTCTATGACTATTTTTAGACTGAGATTTTGGGCCAAAGTCAGACATGTGAACTCTCCTGCATTGTGCAGGAGTCTTCCGGAATCAAAGAGAAAACCTGCAACTCCCAGACGGGAGTCAAAATCTCCCGCAATCACAATATCCTGTGTATTATATTTTCACTCCAGTGCAATTTGTTGTAAAAACAAACTAATTGACATTGTGAATGTCAATCATTGTCTTAAACATGACCAGGATACATTGCCTTTATCGGTTGTAAACCAATCAGATTGCAGATGATATCAGAAACTTAACACGTAATTACATGCGAGAGGTGTTACAATCAAATTTGTCACAGCACGACTAATTGGCATATATCTTGTAGTCTTATCAGTTTTTATTTAGTTTACCGCCGAAATAACGATAAAGAAAATCAATATATAAAACTGTATATCAAAGACAATCTTTAACACGTCTGAAACTTTTAGAAAAGTGTGACTTGAAATTCTGTGCCACAATACCAAAAATAAACAATCTGAAAATTGTGAAAATGAAATGACACAAAAATCATTTCAGAAATTGTTACAGTATTTATTCTTTCTACATTTCAACGCAATTATAATTATTAAATAATTTGCAAATTAGACATTGACTGTTCCTCAGCAGTAAGTTATAACAGAAGTTCTTGTTGAATTTCCAAGGAATCTATTCATCGCGAATCATTCGCCATTTTCTTGTATACGGTATCGAGGTGCGCATGCGCGACTTTCTTATCTCGATTTAAACATCGGGCTATTTTCAAGTATTTGTCTGGGTTTTTTTTATTGGACGGGAAAACACCGGGATCAAAGTGGATATTTTTTATACAGCAAATATCTACATAAGCACTTGATAATAAAGTTTAAAAAAAGTTTCTACCCACTGACCCTGTTTTTTTTTGGACAAAATGACACTTACATGGTTGAATTTTTATAATTTTTACTAAACAGAAACACCATAAAACAAAATCAACCAATACAATTGGATGACATATATATAATCTGTAATGTGTGAAAAATTCAAAATTCCATTAAAATAAACAAAAAAAATTTACTCCAGGTATTGATGTTGAGGAATTGACAGAGACTGTAGAGGGAATGAGGCAAAGTTGGTAGAGGAACAGAAAAAGAAGGAAGAGGCCGACAAAAGGAATAAGATCAGGTTTGTAGTGCTGACCCTGAAAATACAACGTTGGTGTATTTCCCCACAAAGTTTATTGGCTGTGGCTAAAAAAATACAATGCCAAATCCTTGTTTTCTTGCCAAATTCAATAAATTGTGTAGGGAAGTCACTAGTATTAAATAGTCTGATTATGATCTTTATTATGTCTACCCCTCTCAGGGTGACATATTGTTTTTGTGCTTTCCATATGTCCACAAAAACTAGACTAGTGTGTACTTTAATGGCTAAATTAGGGTACGGAAACTTGCTAATAAGGATAAACTTGGACAGTTGAAAAAAAATTGTGTTGCTTTTGAAAAAGTCACAAAGATTCTGTTCATTTGTCAATCAGTACTTTCCAGATATCTTTCAACATCTGTAGATGGATTTAGCTGAAACTTGCTGGGAAGGGTCAGTGTGAGGTTAAGCTGTGCAAATCCCTTTTGTATTCAAATTTGATAATTTTGGACAGATATGCTGCTCTGCATTTTCAGATTTAAATATTTTATCTGGAGCAATCCTCTGACATCTGTGGTCAGATTTAACCAAAACTTGCAGAGAAAAGTAAAAGGGAGGTCTTGTTTGGTGTATCTCATTTGAGATCTGGTTTGATCATGGTTTTTAGCTGTACTGTCCCAGTAGAGCTTATGTCTTGCTAAATTGTCAGATGTCCGCCGTCGGGCATCCGTATGTTAATCTTTTTATTGATAGCCCCCACCCCTCCCCCACCTTTTACTTAATAGCGCCCCCATTTGTCAATGAATCTTAACCAAACAGCAACAGTAGTTATATAATTTTATCTTGGACGAGGTCTTGAACCAGCATGATTCAATCACAAATTCCCCCCCTCCCACAGGACTAACAAGCACATTTTAAGGGAATTTTAAAAAAAATTCTCTGAAAGTTCAAACCATAGACCTTAGATATTTTACATATAGCATAACATGGAGGTCCCCTTAAAACATTGTTGAAGTCAAGTCTCTAGGGTCAAATTTGAGGCCCCCACAAGGTCACTGTTTAACATAGTTATATATGGAAAATTAGATGTGATAGCACCCCTAATTTTCATTGACTCTTTATCAAACTTACATAGCAGTTATATAACCCTGAGATCAAACATGATTCAAACACAAATGCCCCTATCACAGGGGTTTTAAAACATTTTAAAGGGAACTGAAAAAACATTTTCTCTGAAAGTTAAATGCATAGATCTTACATATTTTTTCCTAAAGGATTGTTTAAGTAAAGTCCCTGGGATTAAATTTGGGGCCACCACAGGGGTCATGGTTTTACATAGAGTAAGTTATGTAGGGAAAATGTTATATTTTTTATGTAGACGCAACAGAAGCCCCAGAGTTTACAAGCACAAGGGAAACTTTGAAAAAACTTTTTCTTTGAAAGTTCAAGCCATAGACCTTAGATAGTTTCATGTAGCATTGCATGTTGATCCCCTAAATGGTTGTTTTGCCCCTGAGATTAAATTTTGGGCCGTCATATGCAATGGAGCTTGTGAGCACAATTTAAGGGGAACTTATAAAAAAAAAATCTTTGAGTGATCTATTTGTAGTAGGGTGACTCAGGCCTTCTTAGGCCTCTTGTTTGACCGAGCTATGGCCCTTTGTATTTCTGGTAATAAAATCTTGTCAGTAGAACTGAAGTCTGGCTTTCATTCCAGTTCTGTGATTTTTGGCCAAGTTATAGGCTATAATAGCCCTTCAAATTTTTCGAATGAAAAATCTTGCATGTGCTTTTCTTCACAACCTATGACCACATTTTGACCACCAATTTGTTATGTCAAATAATGCCTATTGGGAGGAAAGCTCCTTGTTCTCATTTAAATATCTGTGAAATCACTAATTTTCATTGGGATTAAATTTCTTGGGGACTTAATGTTGTTAGCAGTGCTTAGAATACTGCTGTAGACATCATCGTGATATAACTGAAAATTGTTGAAAGTGGCGTTAACGACCATAAAGCAACATCCATCACCACCTGGATATGTCTGTCGTGTGTTGAAAATCGTGTTAAAACCCATTTAAAACAACAAAAGACGTGTCTTCAATTACCAAGAGGATAGTTCCAGGTCTGATTGGCCCGTGTCAGTATAATGTGACTGGGTGGGGTATCATGCCATGTATCTGCAGCATGTTACTTCAGTGTGGCAGCGTCTAGAATACTGTCTCATGTAGACACTGTCGTGATATGACCGAAAAATGGTTGAAAGTGACACTAAATATAACAACAATTCTTACAAGGACATCTCTAAAAACCTTGTATCAACTTTAATAAATTTAAGAACTTGTTTCACAATAGATGTAAAATAGATATGTTTGAAATTAAAAAAAATAAAGACTTGTGAAAGGGGCAGGGAATTTGTCATTCACCCTGAGGTCTTTCTCCACTTATACTGGACATGCAATATACAACCTGAAATGTGTTAAAAATGCTTTTAAACTCTATGACCGAATTATAACCTAGATAAACTTATTTGTTTACTGGTAATAGAAACTTATTTAATAAGTTTGGAGGACGGTCTGAAATCAACAAACGCCTTCAACTTTGTAAATATGTTATAGCTAAATTATTAATTTAAAGTGTTGCATTGGTAGCCTACATCTGCTAGAAAATATGGGAGGTAGCACATTTGTAACATGTAAATATATTGTAGGTACTTCAGAACCAAATGCCCTAAACCTGACAGTTGATAGTCCTACAGAGATCTTCATACCTTTGGAGACAAATAAAGGAAATTGACAAAAAATTCAGCTGCTTGGTGATACAGTACTGGAGTGTCATTAAGAAGAAACAGATGTTTTGAAGGTTTGTAACACAAATAGTTTTTGTTTACAGTCAAACCTGTCTTAAGCAGCCAGTCAAGGGAAAGAGCAAAGTGGCCTTTTAAGACAGGTTGTTGCTTAATACAGGTTGATTTACTCTGAAAGCATAGAAATGGGAAATAGAAAACATGGTTGCCTAAGACAAGTGGCTGCCTAATAGAGGTGACCGCTTACACAGGTTTTACTGTATTTTGTCAATAAATACATAGGATACTTAGGCCATGAGCTAAGACCCAAAATTTAACAAATTGGTACCAATCAGACTGGCAAATTGCTATATTATTTTTTGAATAGATACATGTCTGTGGTATATGAAAAAGTCAGGGGGCCACCTCTGAGGCACAGCTTAGTGTCTGATTTTAGTGAGTTTCTATGGTAACTGTAATTTCATTAAAATCATTACAAATAATTTCTTATTTTTTGGTATACAAAACAGTTGCATTAGTGCAGTGAATAATTGTTATATGTGTTATCCAATGGTGTTTAAACAAGAGCAGAAGTGTTCTTCTGATATAAAATACCACATTAAGCAATTATTTTGTAATCATTTTGTATTTTTACGTTACAATTACATTTGACGTTACTTTTTAGAAATAATATTGATTTCCGATATTTCTATTGAAATCTCTTCTTAGATTTGTTTTACAAAGTATTAAATTAACATAAACAAAAATACATAATAAAACACAAGTGTATCAGATAAGTAATGTTATATGTAATTTATTATTATTAATTATTTCTTCTAAACAATATTTGCGTTACAATCATCTGATAAAAACAGTTATATAATCGTTCCAAAAATCATCTTAAAATATCAGATCAAATTCCTGCAGGCTTTGATTCATATTAACACCTATACGGTTTCTTCTCGTCCTAATGCTTTTGTATAATGTTCTGTGGACACATGTTAGTACAATACAAACACATTTTTATGACTTTATATAACATAAAATACGTTACAAAAATGTGAAATGTAACGTTTACAAGTAGTATTTATTCACTTCTCTAAAATTTAATTATCAAGTTTAAATTGGATCATATCAAATTCCTGCAGGCTTTGATTAATATTAACACCAATATGGTTTCATCTCGTCCTAATGTTTTTATATAATGTTGTGTTGACACATGTTAGTACAATACAAACACAATTTTATAACTTTATATAACATAAAATACGTTACAAAAATGGGAAATGTAACATTTACAAGAAGTATTTATTCATTTTTTTTTAAATATAATTATCAAGTTTAAATTGGATCAGATCAAATGCCTGCAGGCTTTGATTCATATTAACACCCAAATGGTATCGTCTCGCTCTGATGCTTTTATAAATGTTCTGTGGACACATGTTAGTACAATACAAACAATTTTTTATAACTTTTTTTAACATAAAATATGTTACAAAAATGTGAAACGTAACATTTACAAGTAGTATTTATTCATTTTTTAAAATATAATTATCAAGTTTAAATCATATGATCATATGAACTGTAATTTAAATCATACAAGCCTGCTAATGACTTCCATATAACATAATAAGAATGACGATACATATAGGTACACTCGCAAAATATGGAATGTGTTTTTAGGAAAATTTTACACAACATAAACTACTGTTTCAAGCAATTTTGAATTCTAAAGTAACATAATCTTATACTGTAATTAAACAATATGTGTTTTTAATCCATTCTGTACATTTCCGTTGTTACAAGAAGTAGTAGTATAGTGTACATGTCATCATTACTGCCATTCTCACCATTATCTCTATGTTCCGTATCAAAACTCTTACTCGACTTAATGAGACAGATGAGCATTTTAGTGCATTTAACAGACAATGACATGTTGGTAATTTACATTATCTAGCGTACTTGCAGGACACATGAATTCTATAACAACCTGTGTAGCAGAATATTACTTCATCCATTTAGCTTCCAACTAACCATCTTCCATGAACCATCCTTGATCTTTTGGACTTGAATTTCAGTAAAATTTATTAGGCTTCTACGCAAGATGTCTGATAATTTGCTCGCAATGAGTGGAGATATAATGTGCCTTCACAGGGTGGAAGTTTTCCTGATTCAACACCAAGATATTAAACCCGAAACATCTTGTTGCACAAGCTATTCACTTTAGTATCAGTAGCTTTTGCAGCATATATCCTACATTTGAAGTCTTGGCGAGATGCAATCAGCTCGCAAAGTAGTACAATCCATTCTTCACCTAACTTTAACATAGCTGATTGGAATACACTGGACTTCATAACAAATCTAATTGCAGACACCTTTCCATGACCATTGAAAGCACACACTGGGTCACATCTGGTAAATACTTGAAAAACTTCCATTATCACTAAGAGAGTTTCCATATATCTCTGTATCGCTGTCTATTCTTGGTCCTACATCTGATAAATATATGCTCGATCTCCCTGTAAAGTGCCAGACATAGCATAAACACATCTTCTGATTCAATGGCAATAGAGTTAAAGTGTTGACTGGCATGTAGCAGCATTTAGCAGCGTGCGAGTCTCAGTTTTTCGTGTGAAGATGTTTGCTCTTCCACATGACAAACAGTATCATGCGTTAGTTTATATCATTTGTTTTCTGATGTTGCAAACATCTCTTTGTCACCTGGAACGGCAAGGTAGTACGGGACCTTCCAAGTATCAACAAGAAAATTGATTAATGCTGTCTTGCCTTCTGGAAAACCTTAAAGGCATCTCTATTGCTGATTTGGTTGCCCTCTATTGATATTACAGATCCACAATCGACTACCCGAGCTTCTATTATTCATCTCTGCATTATAGTTTACATCAAATACCACAATAATTCTAAAGCTATTCTTGCATTCCAGTATCAAATGTGTTTTTGTACAGATCTCCAAACGTTAGGTTCTCAACACTTACTTTGTTGACAATCATCATAGCATCACTAACCCATACTGGTCTATTGGACATGTTCCTTGCAAGTGCAGATTTATTTGTTTTCTTGAGGATACCATGACAGTTAGCCAATGTCAAGGTTAATGGTCCTGGTGGATTTTGAAGTACTTCCTTCATAACCAAATGTCAGCTAGATGCTACCAAAACCATGTATCCAAATAACTGGTTATCAACCTCGAGAATGCATTCTTTACAAAATATTTTAATTTGTTTTCTGAACGTTACCGAATATATTTAGGTGTTTCCGTCGCAATATGTCGTAAAACAAATCATATGGATTTTCATTCAAAAGATTGTATTCTTGATAATTATGTAAAAGCATATATAAACCATTCTCTTCCTTTTCCTTATCACTTAAAAAATCATTACAATGGCAGTAGATATTGCTGTAGCTGTTAATAAAAGAGCACAACCATTTATTCTCAAGTATATTTCTTGGTCTAAATTGTCATCCTTTTGAATGAGCTGTGCTTCAAGATCAACATGGATAAGTCTTAAATTAGCTAGTAGGATCTCTTTTCATCCATACATCTGCCTGTCTGTCCGATTTGTCCGTATGGGTATTAAAATGCTTATGGTTTAGGTAGGATAAGTTTTTTTTGACAGTTGAAAAACAGATGAAAAAAATATGCAACTGTTTCTAATTACTTTAAAGATGCTTTTATATGGCTAGTGATCACTTAAATACCTATTAACTTGAATGTCTATCAACAATTTCTATAAATGACTCCTCCGATACTGCTCGATAGGTTTTCACCAAATTTTAAGTGAAGCATTCTTACGCGAAGTTTGTTCAAATCAAGACCCTGGTGCCATGACTGGACCCGTCCAAGAGACTTATCAGTTGTTTTCTTATTCAAAATTTCAACAATATTCTTCTTGGAAAGTGCAATACCTGGCTTTGATTTTTGCAATACGTATCTCTCAGGTTTATTTATGCTATGATCATAGACCCTGGCCACGAGAAATCTTAATTTAATAAAGTCTCAATAACCGATCAGTCAAATTCGTTTTTATTCAGTATAGATATCCCTATAAAAAGGGGTTTCAAGTTTGTTCAAATGAAAGGGTTAGGACCTATTGGGGCCCCAGAAAAGGGAATTATTTTGATCATGTTAAGAGCTGAATCATTGTTTAATCATAACAATTGGGGCGACTGTGTCCTTTAACCCTTATTCTGCTATGGACGTTTGGTTTTATTAGAATATACACACTGAAGTTAAGGGATTGAGTGCATATATCTTCACCCTGCTATAAAAGGTGTATTTCTTTAAATAGCATAATCAATTAAATACAGACCAGGGATTGGCTTGCATTCAGCAAAATATAACCAACGGAAGTGTTGATATTTTGACATGTTAGTTAGATACCCATGGAGCTGAATATTTTTCTGATCTATTTTTGGAATTATATCTTATCCATCTTGAGAACTCTATTGTTTAGTAATAACAGTTGGAATTGGGTTCTTTAACTGTGATCTTATGATCTCCATAAAGTTTCAGCAGGGGTCTAAAAACAGATGGAATTGTGGATTTTCAAAAGTATCATCTACAGATCTTGAGCATTAATAAGTGGTAGAGACTCGGTCCTTTAAAGAGGAATAAATATCAATAAGGGACCAGCAGGGGTAGAAGAGAAGAGGATTAATGTTGTATGGTGTTAAGTGTCCCTTTCAAAATTGTTTCAGTCATATCAAGATGGTGTCTACTTGAATCAGACAATATTCTAAGCATTGTCACACTGAAATATGTCACAGACATATGGCACGATACCCACTCAGTCACATGATACTGACAACAGGTCGACCAGACTTATTCTCTAAGTGATGAGCACCAAGTGAGGAAGATTCTAGTACCATTTTAAATCTTTTGTGTGACCCGACTGGGGATCGATCCCATGACCTACCACATGCGAGGCAGAAGCTCTATCACTAGACTACCACTTTGATTAGAAAAATTGAAAATGTGAATCTTCAAAAAGCTTCAACTCAAAAATGGTTTCCTATTTCCTATAGAATATCACTATGATAGAGTTTTCTTTATTCTAATAAATGGACTGGGGTTTACCGAGGCCTTGTATTAAAAACAATTGGTTTATAGTCCTTTATCAAAATTGTTCAAATTGGGTTGCTGGGGTGAAATTAAGGGCTTCCAGAGGTTAAACTTTTACAAAGTGTTAATAAACACAATGTATGGAGTTTGAATATTTTACATCTAGTATTGTCTGGTAGCCCTGTATAAAACTTGATCAGTCTGGACTCCTTTTGTCAAATTTAGGGCCTCCACAGGGGTCAATTCTTTATTCAGGTGATTGACTTACATGGGCTTCTTGTTTAAAACAAATGTATAAATATTTCAAGTTTGTATTTTCATAAATTTTTAGTGTTCATGAATTAATTTCATTAGAAATAAATGTTCAACATGATTAACCAATATATGTATATAAATTATGACTAATTGTCAAATTATGTAAATGTTGTGCGATTTACCCCACCCACTTTGATTTTGCTGTAATTCGCAAAAAAGAGAGAGTTTAACACCTTATTTTGATAAAATCTATTGTTCTGTTAAATTTATATCATATCTGATTAAAATATTAGGACATATACCATCTAACATTTAAAAAACATAAAATTTATACAATTTTAATGCAAAAATGTGTTCTTGGTGTTGATGTTTTTAGTTTTTATTAACAAAAATCCATTTATTTTTCAACAGAGTGTGTTTTAATGAAGAACATTACAATTTTCATACATTAATGTGATAAGTAACTTAAAACACATACATTTATTCAGTTAAAATTTGAAAATCGGGTGTATATTATAGATAATGACATTTTTTAAGAAATTGGCGGCCATTTTGGAAGCCATTTTGGAATTGCTCATTTTCAGACATTAAGCTGTGCCCGAGATATGGCCCCCCAGATTTTTTTTGTTGTAGAGATATATATCTTTCAAAAAATCATAGGGGGAATTTGCCAGAAAAATGGTACCAATTTTTTGTTTAGCTCACGGCCTAACTGTTTTGTATAATAACTGCAAATGGAACTAGAAACCAGCAATGCATTGGTGAAGCAGATGAACTACTATAAGTTTTGGGATTTGATCCAGTGTTCAACCTGATGGACACTACCTGTTCTGTCTACCGTCAGGAAGCAGAATCCAGAGAAATTTATATTTTTATATAATTTTTATTAGAATTGTGAACAGATATTTCCAACTTAAAGCAGGGCGGTAGTGTAATGGAAAGAGTGTTGGCTGCTCACACCGGAGGTTACGGGTTCAATCACCTGATCAACCTAATGTCTGTCATCAAACAACACTCAGTACTGGTTCTTCCAAGGAAGTGGACTCGAGAACTGTTAATATAAGCTCTGAGCCTTCATCGCAATCAAGCTAAAATAAATAAGTATAAACTAAACTAAATTTCTGACTGAGGTGATTGTGGTGATGATTGACTTATTGTTCCAACTTTTCAAGTTTTTTTATTATCTGTTTTTGTAAAGAAACTGGTGAGATACTAATGGTTCCATATTGTTTCTCGAAAATTTATGCATGTGAATATAATCACCTATGCAATTGCATCATTATAGTGCATGTAACAAAATTTAATTGATTATGTAACTCGGTATAACCATGTGACCGGGTTGTCCCTGAATCATACCATGTGACCTGTCAAAATGGCCAGCATTGTAAAAATAACTCTTCTTATCGATAGGAGAAGGCAACTCACCGGTTGTAGGTTATATGCATAATTTGAATTTCTGTATTTTTTAAGGTTGCGTCATAGTAGACACACGGAACAAACTTGATTGCTTCAAATGAGATTTAATTGCAAAGAAACAGCAAGAAACATGCTCTAGAGAAAACACTGGACATAATGTTTATATTTCAGTAACCACTTGATACTTTGCACACATGATCAACATATAAAAGTAGATGTTTGCGACACAAACTTCATGATGCCGACTTAATTAATACAGGGCATACAGGGGCTTGAACTCCTGACCCCTCACGAGCAGCTAATTTTTGCTATTACATTTACAACTGCACCACATTGGAGGTTTAGTGGCAGAGTATCCATTAGGCATATTAATTCTCCTGCAAGTACCGGTAACTGTAAAAACCCTGAAGATAAAACTGTTGTATACCTTTACATTCACAGACAATTTCTGTAGTCCTGTTTATACCTTTACATTCACAGACAACTTCTGTAGTCCTGTTGTATACCTTTACATTCACAGACAACTTCTGTATTCCTGTTGTATACCTTTACATTCACAGACAACTTCTGTAGTCCTGTTGTATATCTTTACATTCACAGACAACTTCTGTATTCCTGTTGTATACCTTTACATTCACAGACAACTTCTGTAGTCCTGTTGTATACCTTTACATTCACAGACAACTTCTGTGGTCCTGTTGTATACCTTTACATTCACATACAACTTCTGTGGGATTTGTTGTATACCTTTATATTCACAGACAACTTCTGTATTCCTGTTGTATACCTTTACATTCACAGACAACTTCTGTGGTCCTGTTGTATACCTTTACATTCACATAAAACTTCTGTGGGATTTGTTGTATACCTTTACATCCACAGACAACTTCTGTGGTCCTGTTGTATACCTTTACATTCACATACAACTTCTGTGGGATTTGTTGTATACCTTTACATTCACAGACAACTTCTGTAGTCCTGTTGTATACCTTTACATTCACATACAACTTCTGTGGGATTTGTTGTATACCTTTACATTCACAGACAATTTCTGTAGTCCTGTTGTATACCTTTACATTCACAGACATGTTCTGTATTCCTGTTATATACCTTTACATCCACAGACACCTTCTGTAGTCCTGATTTTGGTGTAATTTCACTGACATTTACCATGGGTAAACCTCTACCAAGTTTGAACTCTTCTACGCATCTGTTACATCTTCAAAACAAATCAAAATTCTAACTACTTGCTCATCTCGTCTTTCTGGAATTTTGAGTGTACATGTATGTATAATATAATCTACTTAAGTTGGGTGACTCAAGGTTAGTCAGGTGAGGGATATAGGGCCATCTTGGCCCTCTTGTTGTAAAGTTTAATCCTTTTTGTCTTTTTTTTTTAAAAAATTATTTTCTTCATTTTTATGAAAGGGTATCCAGCTGTGATCAGTTGTGCATGCTGGTACAAGATTATTTCAACTATAGATTCATTTTCATGAATTGGTACCGATATATTTCCCTCTAAGGTGAAATTAGTGCATAGGCCTATATGTCATGCTGAATTAAATGATATTAAGGCAACACGAGCCATCCATTCACTTTGTTGTTTTCAAAAAAACGTAACTGTCGATAATGAAAATGAATAATGTTGGTCAATTATTTTGCTGATTTGGTACTTAATTCCTGAAAAAGCTGTGGTTTTAGAACAGCATTGAAAAAGTTGAGCGTGCTGTTCTTCTGACAGCTTTTGTTATATTTAAACTGTATAACCTGCTCCCAGAACATTATCTGTTTAAATTATGAGTTAATGAATCTTAAACTCATTTTTTAAACAGTTAGTAAGCACTGTTGATTATATGTGATATTAAAGTACATGTATATGATGTCAAAATATCAATATGGAAACCAAATGTAATTTTTTTATTGTTTTGCCTGATCAGCAGGTGTGATTCTCACAAGATCATGGACGTGGCGTACTACGATGAGAAACTGCTTTCTGTTTTGCTTGTCGAGGACACCGATGATCAGACACCTGTGCTACTACAATTGTCCCTGCAAGTGATAATTAGTGCTAATTTTATACCCCTATCAGCTGGCACGGATGTAAACACTAACAATGACATGTCAGTTTAAGTAGTTTGGCTGCAAATTGGTGTAGCCTTGGTCATCTCTCAATGACATGGAAGTTTAAGTAGTGTGGCTGTAAATTGGTGAAGCCTTGGTCATCTCACAATGACATGTAAGTTTAAGTAGTGTGGCTGCAATTTGGTGAAGCCTTGGTCATCTCTCAATGGCATGTAAGTTTAAGTAGTCTTGCTGCAAATTGGTATAGCCTTGGTCATCTCTCAATGACATGTAAGTTTAAGTAGTCTTGCTGCAAATTGGTATAGCCTTGGTCATCTCTCAATGACATGTAAGTTTAAGTAGTGAGGCTGCAAATTGGTATAGCCTTGGTCATCTCTCAATGACATGGAAGTTTAAGTAGTGTGGCTGTAAATTGGTGTACCCTTGGTCATCTCTCAATGGCATGTAAGTTTAAGTAGTGTGGCTGCAAATTGGTGTAGCCTTGGTCATCTCACAATGACATGTAAGTTTAAGTAGTGTGGCTGCAATTTGGTGAAGCCTTGGTCATCTCACAATGACATGTAAGTTTAAGTAGTGTGGCTGCAAATTGGTGTAGCCTTGGTCATCTCACAATGGCATGTAAGTTTAAGTAGTGTGGCTGCAAATTGGTGTAGCCTTGGTCATCTCACAATGGCATGTAAGTTTAAGTAGTGTGGCTGCAAATTGGTGTAGCCTTGGTCATCTCACAATGACATGTAAGTTTAAGTAGTGTGGCTGCAATTTGGTGAAGCCTTGGTAATCTCTCAATGGCATGTAAGTTTAAGTAGTGTGGCTGCAAATTGGTATAGCCTTGGTCATCTCACAATGACATGAAAGTTTAAGTAGTCTTGCTGCAAATTGGTATAGCCTTGGTCATCTCTCAATGACATGTAAGTTTAAGTAGTGAGGCTGCAAATTGGTATAGCCTTGGTCATCTCACAATGAAATGTAAGGTTAAGTAGTGTGCTGCAAATTGGTGTACCCTTGGTCATCTCTCAATGTCATGCAAGTTTAAGCAGTGTGGCTGCAAATTGGTATAGCCTTGGTCATCTCACAATGACATGCAAGTTTAAGTAGTTTGGCTGCAAATTGGTATAGCCTTGGTCATCTCTCAATGACATGCAAGTTTAAGTAGTGTGACTGCAAATTGGTGTACCCTTGGTCATCTCACAATGACATGCAAGTTTAAGTAGTTTGGCTGCAAATTGGTGTAGCCTTGGTCATCTCTCAATGTCATGCAAGTTTAAGCAGTGTGGCTGCAAATTGGTGTAGCCTTGGTCATCTCTCAATGTCATGGAAGTTTAAGTAGTGTGGCTGCAAATTGGTATAGCCTTGGTCATCTCTCAATGACATGTATGTTTAAGTAGTGTGGCTGCATATTGGTGTAGCCTTGGTCATCTCTCAATGACATGTAAGTTTAAGTAGTGTGGCTGCAAATTGGTGAAGCCTTGGTCATCTCACAATGACATGTAAGTTTAAGTAGTGTGGCTGCAAATTGGTGTAGCCTTGGTCATCACAATGGTGTAGTCTTGGTCATCTTAGGTTTACTATTCATTTGTCCGTCAGGCTTCCGTCCAGGAATATTATTTAAAAAGTATCCTAGCTAGGTTTGTGAAATTTTGCATGTGGATAAAAAGTAATAAGGAGATAATGCATGTTATTTTATTTTTTTATTTTGATGAAAAATGTGGTTTCTATGGCAATAAAATTGGTAGAATTTTATAAATTACGCTTATAAAGTCCTACCTGTAAACCAATAGGGGACTTGCAATACTCCAGTGTCTTGTTGATAAGGTTTCATAATAAGTTTAAAAAGTTTCACACATAACCTGTAATATGTTGAAAATGATGATTAACTCTACTACAAAAATGTCTTTATCCATATATATTAATAATTAGATTGTTTGTATACAAGCATGTTCATTATTATTTTAATAAAATTTAATAAAAGATATTGATGGGAATATTATATTGGTGTATATATAAGTTTTATAAATTACTGTTCTCATTTGTATGTTGTTTTTTTTTCTTCAGTCCTGTGGTTGACATTGGGCCTCTGGTTGAGAAGACCCAGTGTAGATGGTTGGACAATATGAGGGCCCAGTCCTTCGCTGTCAGTGGGACTAGACACACGGCAACAGTTGTGAGTATATTATGTCAACTTGTGTATAAATATATATGTGAGTATATTATGTCAACTTGTGTATAATTTTATACATGTGGGTATAGTATGTCATCTTGTGTATAATTATTTTAATTTAATTGAAAATTAATGTGTACAGTATTTTCAGTATTAAAGTAACTCCCAAAAGAACAAGTGCCATAAAATTGACTTGCATTTTGTTAGAATTATATTTCTTTTTATACTTAGAAAATTGGGTTAGATTTTAACAGCATACTTCACATTGTCCACTTCTCTGTCATCAGACCGCTATTATTTTGAGACAAGCTTCCAAAAGTCGAATATGCTCATCCACATGTTATATTCATTTTACGTCATTGATCAAGATAAAATCATTTTTCAGTTTTCTTTCATGCATTTATCACTAAGTTATATTGTACATGTGTGTATACATATACATGTATGTAAATCACTTAAGCTGTTAAACAAATATATAATTTGCTGGCTTCATGTATATGCTGGTCAATAGCCCCAGCTAATGATCCATTCATACTTTAAATAAATTTTGTATCTTATATCTATGCCTCTCTTTAACAAATATTGGTTTTACCCATGAAAAACAAACGAAAGAGCAATTCACACAAGTTGTGAGCTTATTTCACAATTGAGCTAAATTATATCAAAATATACTAAAATGATTGTAAACTGTATACCAGTTCTGTAACCTTTCCTGCTGTTGTATCAGGAATGCCTAATTTCATATTAATTTCCACTTTCTTCGACAGCTATTTTCATCAAAGAGAAGAGTGCGTATTTTCCTCGTGGATGCAGAAGAAGAAGATGAGGAGGAGGATGAAGATGATGATATAGATGGCGCCGATATCAGTAACCAGAGTGAGGCTGACCAGTCTGGCACTACTGCACATGATCTCAGCCAATCAGGAACTAGTAGTCAGGAAAACAACCAATCAATAACTAGTACGCAAATTGACAGTGGTGCAGAGGGTGGAGAAGAGGGACAAGAAGACAAAGAGAATACCAGTCTGATAAGAAGTGGAGACCAGTCAAGCTCTTGATTATTGTTCATTACATTCTTATTTATCATCCAAAATAAAAGTAAATTTGAGGACTCGTTTTCAGTGTTTTAAGCAATACTAATCAAAGTTTAACAGGACTTGTGCCATGACACATTGTTCAGCGTACAACCCTCACATTTTGTATGACATTCAAGATGGCTGCCACAGCTGGAACTATGAGATATCAACATTTGGATAAACTAGACTAAATCCTTAGTTATAATAAAATATTATAAAAGAGTAGTCTTGTCTGTCATTCTTGAAGCTGAAATATAAGGCAATTATGTTGAAAGGGAAATGGGTAAATTTACTTTAAAATTAGATATTTCAACTATACTTGAAATCTATGAATAGTGATTGAATACACCTTATATAACGGTAGCACATATACATGCAAAAGACAAGACATAAGATAGAGAATGAGAGGTGACAGATAGAGAGTTACTTGAATTCACCTCAAGACATTTATTGACATTTTTAAGAGAGAGAGAGAGAGGTACTCCATGACTGAGTGGTCTTAAGGGGCATCTCAAGATTGCTGCTAAGGTCATAGGTTCAAGTCCCACTGCTCCAAAAACTTAATGTAAGGAAATTTGCCTGTTACTTGCTAAAGAATGGTGGTTTTACTGTCTAATTCAGTCTTGACGTCTTCCTCCACCAATAAAACTTGATATGTCATATATAACCTGAAATATGTTGAAAATGGCGTTAAACCTCATTCAAAGAAAAAGAGAGAGAGAGGGGGAGGTAGAGAGAATTGTTTGAATTCACAAGATATTTAATGACCTTTTTAAATGCTTATATCGAAAGGAAGCCTGGAATTGGTTTTAAGGTCATTAGTTCAATGTTACATGACACCAGATACTCTAGAATTCTTATTACACTTATTTAAGAGTGATTTGATTTGATATTCACTCTCAAATTTTACATGTTAAAACATAGTTTTAATCAGTCAGTCACAATATTTCTTCATGACAGAAATGTAGTTGCAAAACATAGTAAGAAAAAACAACATCAGTTAGAAATAAACGTTTTCTTTGGAAAATCAAATTTTGTACCATTTTCTTGGAATATAACCAGACTTGACCAGAAAATTGAATTTTTTAAGTTAAGTTATTTTGACTGATTCAGATCAGTAGTTCACAGCTTTTTATCTCCATCATGCAGGTTTATGGGTATGAGAAAAACCTCCACCCTTGTCTTACTATATTACAAGCCATTTAACTTGAATGGAGTTGGGACAAAACTACATAAAAAGATCACTCGCATCTCATTGGTTTGGTCATAGTTCCTCCCAGTTTAGTCAAAAGATTTTAAGTAAGTTACAAAAGGATGGTAAAAAGCACAGTCCAGGGTTCATATGTGGCAACTGGTTTTATTGATGGAATATGACATCAGAACTTAGACATCCTCCTGGGTAGAACTGGGTCCTCTGTGGCTAAAAGGGTCCTCTGTGACTGAAAGGGTCCTCTGTGGCTGAAAGTGGACCCCACTGCGGTCGAATAACAGGGCATGAAATTCGTTATCACAGCTACTCGTCCTCCTTTTTCATTTTTTAATGCTTAAAATTGAAGAAATATTAAGATCAGTTATAAATCTTACTTTTGCTGGCAAATGTTTACTCGTCATCATGGTGAGCAGATACATATACCAACTATATGTATCTGAATTAGAAATGAAATTATGTTTACAAAAAAATTACAGTTGTTACAATCGCTATAAGACTATGCTATCCAGTTTCATTGATTGGAGCTGGGGCCCCGTTCACTCAGTCGGTAATGCATCTGACCAACAGTCTGGGGGTCGACAGTCTCTGTGATGATTTGTGTCTCTTCATTCATCTCTCATTCGATGCAATGAAAATGATGCTAAATATTACAAAAACTACATCGATGGAGAAATATTACAAAAACTACATTGATGGAGGAGACTAAGAAGAAGAATCAGCAATGTACTAAAGTAACTGTCAAACTTTGAAGTAGTTAAACTGAGCTGTGCTCCAACTTACACAGCAAAATCCCAGGAATTCTATGAAAATAGTTTCCATGATGTCTTACAGTTCCTAAAGGGTTTTCCTTACTATCCTTGTATATTACAACAAATGAGGTTTTGTTGATCAAGTATGCTGCAAATAAAGTCATGGCCGCTCACCATAAGTTGCCTGTTCGGTTCCCAGCTCGACCTGACCCCTCTCAAAATATAACACTGAGTACTGGTTCTACCCAGGAAGCGAACTCAAGAGGGATTCATATGAGCTTTCTTCCCAGTCAAGCCTAAATAAATAGAAACTAAATCAAAATATTTTGAACATAATGTTCAACATTGAAAATATGTTTATGTGCATTGGGTTGTCTGAAATGTTCTTTGTTATGAAACCAAAAATTAGCACAAGGATCCTGTTTATATTTTACTGATAATAAAAATTACCATTGACATAGTTTTTACACAGGTGGCACAGGCAGTCCGGTGGTCTGATTTTTTATGTGTGTGTGTCTTCTCCCATAGCAATCCATGTTGCAGATAGAACAGAACATAGTTCATTTCAACTTGGGCATTACAGCTCATTATTTTATATAAACAAAATACCATTATATCTACATTTGTTGAAAAATGCCAGTTTCAGTCTATATGTATACATATCAAATAATAATATATGAATATGTGGAGGCATGGGACAGGTGTGATTTATAAAATGACTACAAATGACATTTGGACAAGTAACAAAGGTCAAAGTCGCTGGAGACCAAGCAATGCAAATTGTGTTCCTGAAGATTAAAAATGAATTCAATAGTGTATATGGTATATGTACATTTCAACCGTCTTCACTTCTTGGAGATCCATGTGGTTTCCAGGATAGGTCTCCAGGGAACACTAGAATTACTGTGGATATCTGTAGAAGGTTAGGGATCTTCAAAATGGAGATTATGATTGTCATATTTATTCTGATTAGATTTAAATCATATTAACCACTGTGGTTTTTCTGGGCACTATATGGGTGAAGACAAGAATAATATACACGTTGGTTAATACAAAATTTCGTAAGAGATGATACACTGAGTATTATTGTGGCTTTAGAATTTGCTGAACCTTTCTTCTTTGCTTGAAGGTTAATTTTGCGTGTCCATTTGTTGGTGTATGCTTTCTTTTCGATTTCAGTCTGTGTTTTGCTTGTTGGTTTGTTTGAATGTTCCATGTCGTGTTTATGCCACTGAGGGCAAATAGCTGATCAGTTGAACTTACCACTCTTTCCTAGGATCCTGGAAAGTTAAACAGTACACAAGCATACCCATCTCCGCATGTAACTGATATCTTTCTCACTTGAATCAGCGATGTGAGTCGAAAGACAATGATACCTAATGTCATATACCAATCGTAGACTGGCCAGGCGGGCATTCGAACTTGCAACCCCTGGATCAAAAATCAAATGCGCTACAGACTCAAATAAACTTACATAGTAGTTATATAACTATAATATCTCGGACAAGTTCACACTGGCCAAATTGAACAATGAATGTCAGAGTTGTGGCCCTTGAAACATCAAAAATTGCACTATTTGACCTTGTGTTCACCCTAGCACCAGCATTTTTCATTTGATCCTCACGAAACTTGCACAGTAGTTATACTACCATATCTTGGACAAGTTCTTAAACTAGCCAAATTGGTTTGATAATGTCAGAGTTGTGGCCCATTATTAATTAAAAAATGCAATATTTGACTTTGTGTGCACTCCATGACCTACATTTTTCATTTGATTCTCACCAAATTTAAACAGTATTAATATAATCATAATTTCTTGGACAAGTTCTTGAGTTGGCCAAATTGGAATATTATTGTCGGAGTTTAAGACTCTTGGAACATTAAAACATGCCTAATTTGACCTTGTGTGAACTCTAGCACATGCATTTTTAGCTTAAATATTCGTAGAATAGGGGGGCTATTGTACTTGCTCTGGCGTCGGCAATAGTTTTTTTCAGGTTTAAGCTTTTAATTAGCTCATTATCTATGCAACCACTCATTTGATATGAATGAAACTGCACATGTGTGTACAGCATCATCAATGGAACACACAGACAAGAAACATAACCCTGGGTTGCATTTTGGCACAGTAATGATCCTTTTTGGACTCAATTATTCAGGCTAAAGTTTTTAATCGGGTAAGATATTTATGCAACCACTCATTGGATATGAATAAAACTTCACATTTGTGTTCAGCATCATCAATGGAACACACAGAGACAAGAACCATAACTCTAGGTTGCATTTTGGCAGAGTTATGGCCCTTTTTGGACTTAATTTTTCAGGTTAAAGTGTTTTACTAAGTAAGATATCTATGCAAGCACTCATTGGATGTGAATAACACTTCACATGTGTGTTCATCAACATCAATTGAACACACAGAGCCAAGAACCATAATTCTGGGTTGCATTTTGGCACAGTTACGGCCCTATTTGGACTTAATTTTTCAGGTTAAAGTTTTTTATAGGGTAAGATATCTATATGCAACCACTCATCAAATATGAAACAGAATGAAACTTCATATGTGTGTTCAGCATCATCAACATAATGCAGAGATACGAATCATAACTCTTGGTTGCATTTTGGCAGAATTATGACCCATTTAGACTTAGGAAACCTGGTTAAAGTTTTTAAGCAGGTACATATTTCATCAACCTATCATTGGATATGAATGAATCTTCACATGTGTGTTCAGTATCATCAACGAAATCAACAGATGAGAGCCGTAATTCTGGTTTGCATTTTATAGAGTTATGGCCATTTTGGACTTAGAAATTTTGCTTTTAAGTAGGTTAAAGTTTGTAATACAAGGCGTTGAGCTTAGATGTTTAACAAATAGGGTCAGTTTTTCAAGATTGTTTTGTTTTTTTTCATTTTTTTTTATTTTCATGAAAGGTTAATTTTGTGTAATTTTTTTTCTTCATTTTCATGAAAACAGAAAAGTGTTGGTGAATTATTTTGCTAATTTATTTTTAACAGATAGATTACCACCCCTGAATTTTAATTGTCTGCCATTTGGTACTTCTTTCCTGAAAAAGTTGTGTTAGAACAGCGTCGAAATAGTCGAGCGCATATATAACCATAACATCTTGGACAAATTCTTGAACTGGCCAAATTGGGTTATTAATGTCTGAGTTATGACCCTTGAATCGTCAAAAATTGCATTATTTGACCTTGTGTGCACTCTGGTACTCGCAACTTTCACTTGATGTCCATCAAACTTACATAGATATATAACCATAATATCTTGGACAAGTTTTTGAACTGGTCAAATCGAATAACTATTATCAAAGGTATGGCCTTTGAATCATAAAAAATGCGTTATTTGATGCTGTTTACACACTAGCACTTGTAGTTTTTATTTGATCCTCATTAAACTTAACTTACACAGTAGTTATATATAACTATAATATTTAGGACAAGTTTTTGAAATGGCCAAATCTGATAATTAGTGTTTGAGTTACGACCCTTTAATTGTCAAAAATTATGTTATTTGACCTTTTGTGCATTTAGCAATTACCGTTTTCATTTAATCTTCGACATACTTACACAGTTATGTAACTATAATATATTGAATGAGTTCTTGAACTGGCCAATCGGATAAATATTGTCAGAGTTGTGGCACTTGAATTGTTAAAAAATAGTGTGTATTTGATATTGTGTGCATTCTAGTACTTACAATTTATATTTGATCTTCATTAAACTTACACAGTTGTTATGTAACCATAATATCTTCGACAAGTTCTTGAACTGGCCAAATTGAATAATTTATGTCGGGTGTAATGGTCCTTGAGTCAACAAAAATAGTATTATATGAATTTATGTACATTCTAGCACCTGCGCAAATTGCCGGCTTTGGCGAGCGATTAAAGGGCCATTTTGGCTCTCTTGTCCTATTTTGTACACTGAAACACCACGATTCATACATTCATTACTCCTTGGTTCCACAGGGGTATAGCGCCTAGCAAATACCCCTCTCAAAAAAATAAAATATTGAAAAATTATATTCATGAAAAAAAAAATTCTTTTCAATTGTTGGCATATAGAGATTTTTTTTTTATATTTTATTTTATTCATTTTTTTTTTATTTTTGAGAGGGAGTATTTGCTAGGCGCCGTACCCCTGTACTTGGATCCAGGATCTTAATGAGTCTCGATGACATAGATGTGTTATTTCGTTACAGAATGTAAGCACCATTACTCCAGCATTCCTGCCATTCAGCCTGGCAATTATGAAAATATAGTTTAATTAAGACCAGGTCGGTTGTAGATCAATACTGTATTAAATATTATATAGGTTCTCGCTGTCGGACTGATGCTATCTTGTATCCTGGTAATTATAAATACATACAGGATTAGGGTCAGCTACTTTATTCTATTGTATGTTAGACACCGCGAATGCGAATACAGTTTCTATAGCAACATATTCGTCCAGAAGTCATACCTATATAGACTATGTTATAGGAGTTTGTAATTAAAAAGTGGAATCTCTGATGTCTTTTGAAAATCTGGATGGACAATCCTTGTAGAGAGTTAGTTCTCGAGGTGTAGTGGATATGGTGTTCACCAATTACACCAGAGGTATGTGGTTTAATCACAGACTCAACCCGATGGTATGTTGAAACTATAACCAGTACTGGTTTTACCCAAGAAACGAAATCCAGAGTGATTAAAACAACAACAGACATACACATACTTTTAGATCAATGGAAAGGTGTCGAATTAATAAAAGTTTATGTGATATGTGCCATCACAGGAGCTTGGGGAGTGGATAATAACATTTAATGGGGGTTGGGCAGGTCCTCTGGTTTATATAAAGAGACACGGAAAGAAACAAACGTTGACCCCTTCCCCGATCAAAATTAGAATTTCTATGTCAATACGCCATCAATTTTAACAAACCCGGTCTCGTTCTATCGCTGAATGATTTATCTGCAAGATATGCATAAATCGGCCGTTTGAAGAAGATGTCGCACTGGGTTCCCCAAAACGGAGTAACTTTTGTCCACCAACATTTATGGCAACGGATATGACGTCATTGTCGTGTAGGGCAAAACACCACCTCACCCTCATTTTTGTATAGAAGGACAAAACACGTCCCACGAATTTTACAAGGCGGACAAAACATCTCACGCATATATATATATATATATATATATACAGACAATTAAACACATTTTTAACCTTAGTATATTTATACATGAATAGGAAATTTTTAAATAAAAAAAATGCCTCTGAAAATTATGTGCAGTCCCGGTCCTTTGGGCCTATTAGGTGAAATCTGGAATGTTCGTCCCAATACAATATCAAATTCACTCCCATTTGGGAAGATTACTGCACATCAGACTTGCTACTATGCTGTTATGCCATAACATGACCATGCATGGGCGTAGGGCCGTTTCAATTAGGGGGGAGGGAGGGGGGCTCCTACGCCAGTGTATGCATTCTTGCCAGTGTTGAAAAAGTGTTTTTCAGGAAATTCCAGTGTTTGAATAGTGTTATTCAGAATGGGGAAAAAAGAATAATGCCCATAGGTCTAGATCTCGTTTACAACTTTTGCCGGAGTACCGCGCACATGTATGCTAGTTGTTGTAAAGAGAATAAGGCTGTTCAGAATATTCACATGCTGCGTCTTTCAAACAACGTGCATGTCAGTTCCTTTACCTGATTTAATGATGATGTTAATTATATTTTTGCAAACATATGATAATAGTCTATAATTTGATAAAGTAATGAATACACTTTGCCCTGATCTCGAATGCATCTGGATCTATATAATTCTGGAAAAAAATAATGGAAGAAGCAATTCTTTCCTATCAAAACATACACGTCAAAGTAAACGTTACCACTGTAGTTTTCCACGATAATACGGTGTAGCGTGAGATCCTTCGGCCCCATGAAAAATGTCAGTGCGCATGCGCATCATCATTAGCACTTCCGGTGTGATAATCGTCAGACAACAAAAAATATTGTTAAAATAAACTTTTAAAATAGTCTATCTCGCCATTGGCATAGCTGCTCAGGTTGTACAATGTCTACATAATTATGATGTTATAATACTCCATCCGCTTTTTTATGGGTGGATTTTCCGCACCGATTTCAGTGCGGAGACCAAAACACTCGTATTGATTAAAATATGTAATATCATTAGCAAAAACTCTTACCGGTTGTTAAAAAAAACTTTATATATGTCCATACCGTAAAAAAATCCACAAAACCGCACATTTAACACTTAAATAACTCAGTTTTTACATACAATCCTACTTTCAAATCGTGTTTGACAGTTATCACGTGACGCGCACCTTTCAAGTTTAATAGAAACACTGTGGATGGAAGCTCTACGCGGTAAATTGAAAGGCAATACTTATCAGGGTAGGCAAATACGCATTATGTTCCGAGAAAGTGACATTACCTGTCACAGTGTGTATTCAAATTAGACAAACCAACTTGTGTTTTGACAAAAAAATGACAATATTCATCGCTATTAAAGTTTAATAAATATAATGTCTGTAACAGAAATGTTGCTTGTACTTTATAAGTAGAAAACGGATAATAAGATAGTTTACTGTGAACAAAATAGTGTTTAAACTAAATGCTGCCTGTACACTAACATTTCCGTTGGCAAATAATGCAGCCACACACATGACATTGTCTTTCTCCGCATTGCCTCGACTTTGGAATATCTGTTATTTTCATATTTTTTTAATCGTCTGCTACCGTTTTCATTAGTGATCTTTTGTAAGTGTATTATTAGATCGACATAATGTTGTCCTCCTGCCAATATATCCTAAAACACTTTTAGGAGCTCATCAGTTAATGATAATATCTATGTCGGGTTTATATACGTGTGTTCATAAATCTCTGGTAATCTTTTATCATAACCTTTGAACGTATAGTAAAAGATTAAAACTTAATTTTCAAAAGATAACTACATGCGCCAATAGTACACAATGATAATTTTTTTACCATATTAACTTATGTACAACGTTAAGCCGATGTCAAAGAATTGACGCCAGTTCCTTGATGCATACGTGACTATTGAAAATAATCTTGTATAGTTCTAATGAATTATGGGCAACAATACACTTATTAGCTCTAAATTGGTATCAATCCATATTGCAACTGAAACAAATATTGCTATAGCTTCGTCAGGGATCTGTGGGTTGAGTAATGCAATGCTTAAAGCACGGTTCTATGGTTAGACATTGAATGATACATACGTTATTCATTATTTAAAATCATCATTAGGCATTCACAATATAAGAAACTTGTTTTACTGTTAGCTTATGACAATTCCCATTTCAACAACAATTTGATATACTGCCAATAAGTAGTTAGAATCATTAAAAATTGTGTGACCGATACATACGATATCAATTAGTTGAAAACTTAACAATAAGTACCCAAACAGTCGTAGCTTGTCACCCAATGTTGCTCAGACGGACATCATTTAAAATAATGAAAGCTGCTGAATATTATTGTATTTGATCACAACCCACTATAAATGGCAGACAAATCTGGATATTCATGTACAGACTTTAGTATCAACACTAAATGTTGTATGCATTCACATGTCTTTTCCACCAATATACGCGGTGTTGCTAGATTTCTTGAATTTACCCACCAATAAATGAAGATATTCTCAGTGTAGTGTCTAATATTTAACTATAGGCCCTGTCTTACTGATCTCACGGCTAGATTTTCTTGAATCTGCCCACCAGTAAATGAAGATATATTTATTTTTGCAGGCCCTACTATTGCATATTAGACATAGCTGTTTTTTTTATTTAGGCACCCAAAATAAACAACTTTGTCTAAAAGATATATTCTTTAATTCAAGTTTTTGCATTTACCCCTGATAATATACGCTACAAAACTACCAACAGCGCAAATCAATTTTCTAAAATTAGCTTTCTTGGAAAATCCGAGTTTGGCGTTACTTTTCGGCGCCAATAAATAACGTTTTCACAAAAATTGCATTCATTTTTTCATTTTAGCCTACTTTCTCTTTTAAACATGTATAATACATAACGACTGATTACTTAATTATTGTCATATCATGCTGCACACTCAAGGTCTGATTGTTCAAATTGCACATACACGTGTACGTGAAATGTCTATGCTTGGCCTTAATTTCTATCATAATATGAATCACATTGTGGACTTCAGGGGATTTCCCGCTACTGTGTGCGAAAACGCCCCACGGATTATCGATTCTTCAACGTAGTTTAAATATATATAAAAAAAGTAATTGCAGGTAGCAATGTTTAGCTGTTAACAAAGACAGGAAAGTTTTAAAGTATCTGTAATTAGATCGATATTAGACTTATTTATAAAGCAACATGGCAAGGTCGTTGATAACCAAACGGGTTACAGTCGAAGTAAAATAAATAAATTCAAACTAAACTTAAACTTTAAACTTTAAACTTAACCATACGGGTTAAATATACACAACAGCAAAGTCGTGAAAAAATAAACAAGCTATGTAAAAACATTTAAAACATATAGTAATATGACTACAGCTGACGATGGTATAACAATACATTGATATTATCAGACAAGGAACTAGGAAGAAATATGTGTGGAAAGTTTCACCATACAAATAAATACCATATAATAAACAGCGTGTTTTTTTTTATATTCCCACATATATATATGGCTATAATCTAGTTCCAGGAAGACTTCCCGGTATGTGTCAGTGCCAATTATATACGCCACAATACAATCAGAACGATTAACCTATATACCCCAGGTAGTAAACAGTCGGATAGTGTTACGGAGAGTATTTATAGTTCAATAAAGAGCTAGATTCATACAAGCTAATTAGCTTTTTTCTAAATCCCCCAATTTCCAAGCATCATTTTTTTTTTCTAAATTCACAATTCAAACATGACAATGCTATCAAAATGTTCAAAATACATCAATAATGCCATTCATATAAAAAAATGAGCATTAAAATAAGGAAAATGCATTTTTAAAGAAGAAGAATTGAGGACTATTTATAACCGCCATTATGCGACTACCCCACGGAAGCACTTCCTTTTTGCAATGGTGGCACTATGCCTATAAGTAACAAAATATTACACAATAAAATAGCCAAATTGGCAATACATGTACATTTATTGTGAATACAATATAAGCCCATCACATGTGACAATAAAACATCCAATTCAACAACGACAACAAAGGCTTGTTTACTGTTTATATGTCGTGCCGACGTAAAGTAAAATTTATTTTTCATTTAATTTCATTCGTCAACTACAACAATAACAAACAAAAACAACAGCGGTAACATCTACAACAACATCAAATGTTACAACAACAGCAACAACAGTAACAGCAGCAGTAACAGCTACAACAACATCATCAGTTACAACAATAACAACAACAACAACAACAATATCAACATAGAAAATAGCAGCAGCAGCAACAGGTACAAAACGGCAACAGTTAAATATTGAAAAGGACACTGTTGAAACTATACTGGTTGCCGTGAGAGGGTATGGGCTTGACTAGTAGCTATGTATACGTTTTGTATACAACCGAGCGGGACGGGTGATTATTGTACTAGTTTTTTTTTCAATGATCTTAATCTCCATTATTTTTATGTATCTTTCCTGTCAACTTAATGTTTTATCTTAGTAAAATATTAGACACTATACTGAGAATATCTTCATTTATTGGTTGACATATTGAAATCTAGCCATGAGATCTGTATTAGACAGGGCCTATAGTTAAATACTAGACACTATACTGAGAATATCTTCATTTATTGATTGACATATATATAGAAATCTAGCCGTGAGATCTATAAGACAGAGTCTATTGTTACATATTAGACACTATACTGATAATAACTTCATTTATTGGTTGACATATAAAAATTTAGCCATGAGATCTGTAAAACAAGGCCTATAGTTACATATTATACACTATACTGAGAATAACTTCATTTATTGGTTGGCAGATTCAAGAAATCTAGCCGTGACTTAGTCCAGAGGGTCCTCAAAAAGGTAAAAATTGGAAATTACAAAAATGTTTTCCGAAGAATCGGTGTCATATTTGTTCATATTTGGCTTAAAGATAAGTATTAAGTAGTTAATATTTATAGTTAGGGGACTTAGAATTTTACATAAGGATACTATGAGAAAAGAGAACATTCTCATTTCTATTATTATCAGATTCGTTTTATTATCATTATTATCATCGTACTTTAATTTAAATGACTATATATTGTTATTAGTATCATCATCAGCAGTAGTAGTAGTAGAAGTAGTAGTAGTAGTAGTAGTAGTAGTGGTAGTAGTAGTAGTAGTAGTAGTAGTAGTAGTAGTAGTAGTAGTAGTAGTAGTAGTAACTTATACCAATATGTTTGAAATGCACAGCTGTCAAAAAAGGAAAATAAGTGTGTCATTTTCATTATTTTATCTCGATTATCATTTACTTTTATTATTATCATTTTATTATCATTTTCATTATTATTTGAATTAATTTAAATTATCATTTAATTTAATATTGAATGAAGGTCTCTCCAAAGAGTCCTTTTTTATTTTGCGTCTCCCAAGCACATCGGAAATTGATCTGTAACTTACATTTAGGGATTTTAAAATAGCTTGACACAAGTGATCAGCATGTCATGATAATGTTTCACCTGCATTTAACTGTTGAAATACCCAGACCATTACATTAGATGTCAAGATCAAGGTTACACAAAGGTCAAGGTCATGCTTTAATGTAAAAAAAAACGAAATTGCATGTCTAGTCTGAAACAATAGTCCATTGCTCTTGATATTATTCATGGAAACATCGCTACCTATTATATCAAATATTGTTATTTTTCACAGACCATTTAGGGGTGCATGTGACACTTAACAGTGACATTTCTTGTTTAATAGTCTGTATGAACAACTGTATGGCTTTAAACGGAAATTTATGCTACTCTTTAACCAATCATTATATCGACCATTTAATACATGAGGGAACTTATTGTGCAATACAAAGGCACGCGGTACCTTTTTGCAAAAATAACACGATATTAATTATGGAAAGAAAGTGTTGACTGTCACATACGAAGTTATATTGAGAAAGCTAGCGAGTGACAGTTACAAAAATATTATTTAGTATAAATAACCAATATCTGTTTGTGATGACCTCAAAATGACATCTTCCACATACATATTACGACAATAAAGGATATACCTATACATCTATAATCTATATACTATGGCATAAAAATGACGCTAAATATTAAATCAATCAATCAATCAATCTACTAGTATATACTACGTACACAGTTTATGTAAAGTCGCGTGACTCGCGTTATTCGGATATTCTTGTTACTTACAAATGCGATCCAGATCCCGTTTTAAATCCTTTTAAATCAAAGTATGAGTAATGCTACCTGTAAATTATGTGTATTTGTTAAAAGCAGTACTCTACTGCTCTAACATTGTCCCTTTATCTGTAGCAACAAGTCGCCATGTCTGTGGATCAATTGGAAAATATTATATAGGACACCAACATTATAAATATATACCTATTAGTTGCAATATCAGTCTGATGTACTCTACAATGTTTAACTTTCGTACTAATTACAATACATAAGTACCCTATCGATTGACAGGTACATAGTAATTACAATTTTGTCCGACTTAAAAAATAAAATTACGTACATTTTCTCCTTATTTCTCCCTATTTACATGCAAAGTTTTACACACCTTGCTTGGGCAATTTTTGAGTAATTTTCCGGACGAACTGGCGGACAAAGGTTAAACCTTTAATCCCCTCTGATGAAGCCAGTAACGGACTTTAAATGCTTTGTACACATATAACATATTGTAATAAAAAACGTTTTAACTACAGTAAATAAACACCGCACAGGACATTTAACAATTAACAACTTGTTGGCTCATACATACGACATCAATTAAAAATAGCGAAGTAATTGCACAAAATACAAATTGTACCATCTCCTACTATGTTATATATATATTCTAATGTCTGGTCAGAAGACGTTCAAATTATATCAAAACATATCGCCTGTTTAAGGAAAACTTTAAATGTGAGGATTACGTTATGATGAACTTAAATAAGAATGAACGCTCTGTTTTTTGTCAATTCAGAACTGGTATCTTACCACTCGGAATTGAAACCGGAAGGCATGTTGGGGAGCAACCTGATCAGAGACTTTGTAGACTTTGTCAGTCAAATTCAGTAGAAGATGAAAAACTCTTTTTATTTCAGTGTGAACTGTATAATGACCTGCGAGAAAACAATTTCAGACATTTATTTGTAAATAATGCTTACATGCATATAAACCAACGATTTGCACATATCATATCAGCGCATCCAAGACAACTTGCAAAGTTTCTTGTCTGTGCTTCCTTAAAAAGAAGAAATATCTTGTTTTCGTAAACTATTATGTCAGACCTCATGCATTGTTGATGATGATATATTGCCTGTTTTCCTATTATATTTATAACATATCTATCATAACTACACTCCATACTGACAATATTGGATACTCAGGGAATATTTTACTAATATTTTGTCAGGATTTTGTACGTCATAGTTAACCTATGTATATAATAGAGTATTTACGAATTTTGTATATAATTATTTCCTTAATTATCTTGGTGACATATTGGCCAAATGGGCCTGGTGCCAAATAATTTTGTCAATTGTATGTATGTATAACTTAACGAATGTATGCACATGTCACAATAATAAACAATATCTTATCTTATCTTATATATAGTAATAACGGCATAAAAGACATTGTACACTGTGTAGCATAGTAGGCAATACTCAAGTATTATTGTGTGATATTTCTTTTCTATTTGTTTTATAATGTAGACACATATTCGAATAAAACAATATTAATCAAACTATATTTTGGCGGGTCTGGTACCAGTAAAATATGCTATGAAATGATCCACAAACATGGACATACTTAGCATTTGCATTTGGTAAACAGAACGGCTCATATACCACTAAGCCACGGCATGTACTCTGGTATAATATAGTTCGTTATTCACTTTTCGTTTGTCGGCACTCGAGTAATATAAATTGTCGTTACTGAAGGCAGTAGCGTAGCTACCTAATATGCCTAAAAGCCCGGGCCTGCACATCCTTTTTTTAACAACTTTCCATTTTATGTAAATTATCAAAAATTTAAAATATATTAGGTTCAAAATGTGTTTAATTATGTAATATACGTCAAAAGCACCAGAGCCATTACACACACACACACAATTTTCTTCAGGACCCCGCGAGTTTGGGCCTGCACATAACATTTAGGCTAGCTGCGCCCCTGGAAGGTAATTAAGATAAGGGTTAGGGTTAGAATATCGACAGACTAATAAAGAACTAACTCCATATCATTAAAAAACAATTAAAAATTTGAGTCCTGACCTAATTTTTCCTTCATCCGGATAACCAGGTCCCTATGACAAATCGTGGTCATGTCAGCAATGTATACAAGAATTATAGCCAAAGGGTGTCACATATCCGTCACTCTTTGTGCTATTTTATATACATACGTATACGTGAACGGATGGTATATAACCACTTTATTAATTAATACATATAACTAAGCAGCATTAGTTCCATCCTCCATTTTATTCTGACATCCGTGTTCACACGTCGCTAAGCTGCGATTGAAAGTCTTTCTTGCCGCACAAGGACTCATAAATACGTTCTTGTTTCCGAGTGAAAGAGTTTCATTCTCGTGTTTACAACAATATCCACAAGTGATCGCCTTCCACAATTCTTTTCTGAATACTGAACTCATGCAACAGTAGATGAGCAACGTGAGTGAATAAGTCACGTATTGCCATAGCAACATGAAGACCGACGCACAGCCAAATAAGTTTAAAGGAAGCGGTCCCTGTCTTGTTATTAGTGCGTTGGCATATAATACACTTAAAGGTATCTCGTGCGTGGAGATGAGCGTGACGACAATGACGATTAACCAAGATGTTCGTCTGCTTTCTCTATTCAAGCGTTCATAAGCCGAATTGTGATTACATACTTTAGGTTGAGATTTTTCAGATTTTGATTTACAACTCACTTTACTTCGTATCGAATCTTTGTTTGTGTTTGTCGGACGTTCTTCTTTTGTAGTTTTTGTTGTTTTTGGTTTTGATATAGACGACGACGCGATCAACGTCTTTGCACTTTGATATTTGTTATATTTCGTAGCATCCGTGTTTCCTTTAAATGTTTTCGTTCCGTGTTCCAGCTCATATTCTGTGTGACTGTTTGCATTGTTGAACCTTTTGCTATTACACATTGCCATCGTCTCTTTCTTACATAATTCTTCATCTTCGGACACACCTTCATTCGAACAAGTGTCATCCGAACAAGTGTCTACATCACAATTATCATATTTTTTACCGTTCTTTTGACGTCCTTCACTCAATAACATTCCAGTTTGCTTACGTTGTTCATCCACTTTGTCAATAACATTATCACTGTCATTGTCATCCTCATTGCTAGCAGCAGCGGTGTTGCTGTTCTGTGATTTGGACTTGCTTTGAGTTCGCCATTCGCTTCCGCCTCTTCTTAAAGATCCTCGACTTATCTCAGCCTTTCTCAGTTTCCATAACATTGATATATCCAAGAAAATGAGCAGCAAACACGGTAAAAACGAGTTAAATACCATCTCCGCCCACAGTATTGCCCTCCTGTAGATGCAACTGTCTTCATCCGATACGAAAACATTTGTGGGAGATAATTCACAAGCTTCGTACGTTTCGTTTTTATTGTTGGCGAGTTGCGCAGTTACTGCAGTGAAATTAAACACAAACATTGACGGTATGTGTACAACTGCCGCCATGGTGACAATGACGCATACGGCCTTGGTCAGATTATGTCGGCTGTGCATAGCACGTGCGTGGAATGGTGACTTAATGCATCTGTATCGGACATAGGCAAGGAAGACGGTCAACCATAACGATATTAAATTGAACATGTCTTTCAGCACATCCGATAGATAATACGACCATCGACATAGCTTGAAAGGTATAGGATCAACGTAGTAGCCCAACGTGAAATAATATACATACGTTATAGATGGACATAATAAATTCAGGGTGTCCGCGACGGCAATAAGTGTCAAAATAATGCTTGTGTGAGACCGGATATGAGGTTTCATTAACACCACAATAATCAAAGCGTTTGAAAATATAAGAAAAAGTGCTATAGATGGTATCACATAACCATAGATACGCAATAAATGCTCTTTACATTCACTGGGATACAAATCCGCAATTATTAACGCAGTTGATACACGTGACTGCGTTGTCTGACATGATTTGTAATCGGGTTCTGCTGTCACTTCCGGCGTGACAGTCAAAACCGGAAATGTAGTCATGACTGGTGGTTGATATGTCTTACAAAGCGTTCAGTACGTTGGTTGTATGTAAAGTTTAGAGTAGTTGTGTAATTCACACATAGTTGTTTTCTGTGATAATCACGGATGCAAATTTTACTCTTGATGTAAATGTTTTAAGTAGATTTGTAGGCCCATGTAACGCATGTGATAAAACTCACAACTTGTCTTGTAAAGGCTTATATGTAAGATGTACATTTACCGAAAAAGTAATATACTAACATTCTGCGTGCCCTTGTTAATGTTATCTATATTACCTAATACTCATGTATATAGCATACTAGATCTATACCTATATAAAATACTGTTGTAACTAAGACGAATCACAAGAACACGAAAGAGTTTAGTTATAGCTCACGTTGTACAACACGCTATTGTCCGGAAGTATCAATTCTACACATGTATATGTGTATGCCCATTTTCGCATGTGCACTAAAACTTTCATATATAGTTCCATAAGCATGTTCACATTTTTTACGACGTGATTTTCTTCTTATTATTGTCTTAACCACGTACTAGTCCCGTTACTTTAACTAGTATTGTCCCAATTCATTCATCAGTTTTCGTCTCACACAAATATTGTTTATGAAATCTTGTATGTTTTTATTTCTGGCGATAACTGTTAAAAGTCCAATAACACCCCAAAATAGTATACGTATGTAATCCACGAACGAACTCGTCACATTAAAGTCATTCCCATACAAAGTACACGCAGAGACATATCAATGCTTCTGGAGAAAACTGGTCGCCATGACAACTATGCAGATACAATCTGAATACAAACCTTCGTATTAATATCGGATGGCATAACGTTAACTGTTCCGAGCGTTTCTGATTACAACTGCGTTACATTGACCTGTAGAACATATACAATGGTGTCAAAACATCCCATAAAGTGTTTATTATGTTCCATCAATGTGGCCTTGAGATATAAATCATAAGCATATTATTTCTCGTTTGATATCGAACCGATAAACACTGTACAAAATAGTAAATACGCATGTTAATTGATCATTTAATAACAAGCACTGATTTGTTGTTTTGGAGTCCTGCATCATGTCACGTTATTTTTCCAATACGCATGCGCTCACTGGTCAATACCTTTCGTTTTATCAGTGTTTTTCATGAGACATTCGTATTCAAACAGCACTGACTTTTATTTTGGTGTCGACATTTTATCCATTCATCAAGCATTAGGCTCGTAAGTTTTCCCATGTGCATGCGCTGAATACCCGCCAGGCATTTCGTATGCATATTACCGAGTGTCCTTCGTTTTTCATACTTCATTTTTGTTTGCGAAACAAAACATCAAGAACAATACAAAAAAAGCAACACCGTTAACAAGACAGAACACGTAACTGCGCAGTTTAGAAAATGAGATAATAGGGCAGCGTTACCGGTATTTTAATGACCAATTTACCACGCACTTGTCTAGTGAATGGAGTTCCAACTTCATGTCCGGTCGATGTCGCCGATATTGGAACACTAATATTCTAGTAATACTTCCGGAAATATCATCTCATTAAAGTAGGACCTATAACCAATATGACGATTGATCTCTTGGAAGAAGATAATTATCGGCCGAGACGTTGATGGTTATGATACAGTTGCTGAATAAAGTCTTATCCAAGTGTTTGCTGACAACAATAACAATACTAATAACAATTGCAGCAATAGTAACAGCAACAATACTAAGAAGAATAACAGCAACAACAACGGCAATCACAACAACGGCAACAACAACTGCAGCAACAGCAACAATACAAAGAAGAATAACAGCAACAACAACGGCAATCTCAACAACGGCAACAACAACAGCAACAACAACAATAATTATAACAACTGCAGCGACAGCAGCAACAACAACAACACTAATAGTAACAACAATGATAGCAACAAAACAACAACACCAACAACAATAAATTGCAATAACAGCAACAGCGGCATTAATTGCAACAACATCATCAAAAACAACAACAATAATAACAACAGAAGAAGTTGTAGTTTCAGCAGCAAAATCAGTGACAGCAGTGTAACGGCAACAACAATTACAGACCCCTATAAATCAATCCAATATCAAAGAAAGAATATTAAACAATATTTTACCTAAACGTCTCACAACACAGTTGCGCCCCTATTCACCACGGCAACTACGCCCTTATTCACCACGGTAACTGCACAGTTGCGCCTCTATTCACCACGGTAACTACACAGTTGCGCCCCTATTCACCACGATAACTACACAGTTGCGCCCCTATTTACCACGGTTTACCACGGTAACTACACAGTTGCGCCCCTATTTACCACGGTAACTACACAGTTGCGCCCCTATTCACCACGATAACTACACAGTTGCGCCCCTATTCACCACGGTAACTACACAGTTGCGCCTCTATTCACCACGGTAACTACACAGTTGCGCCCCTATTCACTACGGTAACTACACAGTTGCGCCCCTATTTACCACGGTAACTACACAGTTACGCCCCTATTTACCACGGTAACTACACAGTTGCGCCCCTATTCACCACGGTAATGATTCTTACGCTTAAAAAATGTCCTATGTAATTTGCCTTGAAATAGTGGTGGTGATGTCTTGCTGCAGATCAGTACAGCAAAAGCTGACATAGCTTATACTGCTGACATAGCTTATACTGCTGACATAGCTTATACTGCAATAAGACATCACTGGTGTTAAAATGTGACTTTCATAGGAGTTTAACAGATGCTTGTATTTATGAGCATTTGAGGACTTTTCGGGGTGTCACTGCCAAAGTGGTCTCCTACCATTTTATGTGGGAATACATTCTTGCTTTGAATTTAAAACAATTCTACGTGGAATTACTTTTTACCGTTAAAATCATAGACCATATTTTATATAGAACAAAGAACAAAATTCAACTGTGAAGTGAGACCTAAAGTGACGGAAAGTTGCCGAATTTCTGTGTTCCAACCCATTCGGAACACCTCACTCAATTCCCCGAGGAATTCCAAATGATTCCCATCGTGCTCCGGACTTATGGAGGTAGATAGATGTGTATAGTTCTTTCTTTATTCTTTCACATTGCAGTCATTTATTTCTACCATGTGTCAGATACTAGAGTTTAGTATTTTGCAAGATATTAGCCAATTCTGTCTCAGTTTAGACTTGTTGAGCGAAATCACATTATTAATAATAATAATAATGATGATGATGATGATGATGATGATGATATAATAATAATAATGATAATAATAATAATAATAACAATAAAAAGTCATTCTTCCATGAGGCCATCAAACATATATATACATTGTTTACATCAATGTGCTAAATAGCATCACATGAAAATGAAAAACAAAAACAATAACAGCATAAGAAAGTATTCATCGTTGTAAGTTACTAAAATTATATATCTTATATCTTATGTATCTTATTAAAATGTATACATATTTACATATTGTTTTAATGCAAATTGATAGGTATCAGTCAAGTTTTAATGTTAAAAAAAGATGTGTCAATGTGTGCTGCTTTTTTGTTGTTTAAAATTGCAAATTTAGGACAGAGAAATGCGTTAATTTTTATTTTCGTCAAGCCTTAAGCCTCAAGCATGTTAGCAACACAACGGAAACTTATCGTGAATCTAAAAGTGTTGTGAGGCGTGGTGATAGTCCTTCCTCATACATTTGACCTTTAAATGTGACCTTGACCTATGACCCACGGATTTCAGTCTTACGCGCGACACATCCTCACGTCAAGGGCAACATGGAAAGTGTGAAAAAAGAAAATAACAGGCCGGATAAGACTTAGTTTACTGACGTCGGACGGACGGACAGACGGACGGACAAGTATGCCACCCTTACAAATTGCTTGTCGGGGTATAAAAACAAGCAGTTTAATTTTTAAGTTTCACAATTTTGATTATTAGTTATCTACAAACACTGTGTACTACTGGTGTCCCTGTGGGGCCATAGTGGCATATACATATATATGAAATTAAGTAAAGTCAAAACAACACAATACCGAAACTACGATGGTGAAAACTCGAAGCTGCGATAGTGAAAAGTCGAAATGATTTCGCTTGAATTTATGAAAAAAACAACAAACATTTTACGCGTTTAGCGTGTAGAAAAACCATATACAAGGTCTTCATCATTTTCAACTATACTATGTCACATTCCGATGAAATTATTATCCAATAACAAGTAAACATAATGACAGAATGTTTTATTTTGTTTTATATATAGTCTACGTGACGTCGCCCATGTTTTCATTATTCAAATTCGCACTTGTTATTTCAAGTGTGCACACTATTATACGCATCCTTCATGTGTTTATGGTGCAGTTGGAAAATTCCGTCCCGGTGGATAACAGGTTTTGGCGATAACGAGGCAGAGGAGGTTAGGATAAGCTCGGAGAGGGAGTTGAGGATGAAAAATCCCTGTATTATACGCGAAAATCCTTATTTGGTATGCAAGAATCAAATATCCATTGGTTACAATGACATTTGAAATGATGTTCGCACATGATCTGAAACGACGTCTGCTGTTATTTCATAAAGTTTAGAGGCATATTGAAGATGTCTGCTTTCCAAAGCAATTCGTAATTTTTAATGGCATCTTATTTCAAAGTCCCCCGTATTTACAAACTCGCGTTTCTATGGTGACTTTTGCATGAAATAACCGATAACTTGAAGTTGATTTGATGTTTTACGACAATAAAAGAGATGTTGATCTACGCAATGATGTCACTGGTTAACTTGGGACGCCCTCAATACGAAAATGTCATGTGTTCTGTTATTTTTGGTACATACCATGTATGAGACAAACAAGGGTGATAATTCTGTTGAATATCAGGAGGAGGTTATAGAACTGGTGCACGTAAATAAAAACGATTGAAGTTAACAATTGAATGGAAATTGATAATTTTCTCACCATTATAAACTGAGAAACTGACTTAGACATACATTTTGACGGACATACGGACGGACTGATGAACGTATACATGGACGAGTATCATCGCACCATTCAGTTTAGACGGAAATTTAAAAATACATTATTTCACTTCAGTACAACTGATAATGTTTCTTATTATATACAAATTCAAATAATAAATGCAACACATGACAAGTAGACAATAGACAAAAAATCTAACTAATGTTAGATTCAATTGAATTAGAAATATAACGTTATCCAAATACATACATTTTTTTACTATTTTGAGGTTGGACACATATAAATTACAAATTAAACACACTTTATCAGTATATATTTGAATAAAGCGCATCATAGTAACACCAACTGTATTTCAATCAATCCCATCACAGCAACAACCACTGTATTTCAACAAAGCGCATCACAGCAACATCAGCTGTATTTCAACAATGCGCATCACAGTAACATCAGCTGTATTTCAATAAAGCGCATCACAGCAACATCAGCTGTATTTCAACAAAGCACGTCACGGCAACATCAGCTGTATTTCAACAACGTGCATCACCGCAACATCAGCTGTATTTCAACAACGCGCATCACAGCAACATCAGCTGTATTTCAACAAAGCACAGCACAGCAACTATATTTCAACAAAGCACATCACAGCAACATCGGCTGTATTTCAACAAAACACATCACAGTAACATCAACTGTATTACAATCAAACACATCAGAGCAACATCAGCTGTATTTCAACAAAGCGCATCACAGCAACATCAGCTGTATTTCAACAAAGCACATCACAGCAACATCAGCTATATTTCAACAAAGCACATCACAGCAACATCGGCTGTATTTCAACAAAACACATCACATAAACATCAGCTATATTTCAATAAAACACATCACAGTAACATCAGTTGAATTTCAATAAAGCGCATCACAGCAACATCAGCTGTATTTCAACAAAGCATATCACAGTTACATCAGTTGTATTTCAATGAAGTGCATCACAGCAACATCAGCTTATTTCAATAAAGCACATCACATTAACATCAGCTGTATTTCAATAAAGCTCATCACAGTAACATCAGCTGTATTTCAACAAAGCATATCACATTAACATCAGCTGTATTTCAATAAAGCGCATCACAGTAACATCAGTTATATTTCAATAAAGTGCATCACAGTAACATCTGCTGTATTACAATAAAGCGCATCACAGTAACATCAGCTGTATTTCAATAAAGCTCATCACAGTAACATCTGCTGTATTTCAGTAAAGCGCATCACAGCAACATCAGTTTATTTTAATGAAGCACATCACAGTAACATCAGTTGTATTTCAATTAAGCACATCACAGCAACTTCAGCTATATTTCAACAAAGCACATCACAGCAACATCAGCTGTATTTCAGTAAAGCGCATCACAGCAACATCAGCTATATTTCAACAAAGCACATCACCGCAACATCAGCTGTATTTCAACAAAGCGCCTCACAGCAAGATCAGCTGTATTTCAACAACACGCATCACAAAGCAACATCAGCCGTATTTCAACAAAGCACATCACCGCAACATCAGCTGTATTTCAACAACACGCATCACAGCAACATCAGCTGTATTTCAACAACGCGCATCACAGCAACACCAGCTGTATTTCAACAACGCGCATCACAGCATCATCAGCTGTATTTCAACAAAGCACATCACAGTAACATCAGCTTTATTTAAACAAAGCACATCACAGCAACATCGGCTGTATTTCAACAAAACACATCACATTAACATCAGCTATATTATAACAAAGCGCATCACAGCAACATCAGTTGTATTTCAATAAAGCGCATCACAGCAACATCGGCTGTATTTCAATAAAGCGAATCACAGCAACATCGACTGTATTTCAACAAAGCATATTACAGCAACATCGGCTGTATTTCAATAAAGCGAATGACAGCAACATCGGCTGTATTTCAATAAAGCGAATCACAGCAACATCGACTGTATTTCAACAAAGCATATTACAGCAACATCAGCTATATATCAATAAAGCACATCACAGTAACATCAGCTGTATTTCAACAAAACACATCACAGCAACATCAGCTATATATCAATAAAGCGCATCACAGTAGCATCAGCTATATTTCAACAAAGCACATCACAGCAACATCAGCTATATTTCAATAAAGTGCATCACAGCAACATCGGCTGTATTTCAATAAAGTGCATCACAGCAACATCAACTATATTTCTTTAAAGCACATAACAGCAACATCAGCTGTATTTCAATAAAGCGCATTACAGCAACATCAGCTGTATTTCAATAAAGTGCATCACAGCAACATCAACTATATTTCTTTAAAGCACATAACAGCAACATCAGCTGTATTTCAATAAAGCGCATTACAGCAACATCAGCTATATATCAATAAAGCACATCACAGCAACATCAGCTATATTTCAATAAAGCGCATCACAGTAACATCAGCTATATTTCAACAAAGCACATCACAAGCAACATCAGCTATATTTCAATAAAGCGCATCACAGCAACATCGGCTGTATTTCAGTAAAACGCATCACAGCAACATCAGCTGTATTTCAACAACGCGCATCACAGCATCATCAGCTGTATTTCAACAAAGCACATCACAGTAACATCAGCTTTATTTAAACAAAGCACATCACAGCAACATCGGCTGTATTTTAACAAAACACATCACATTAACATCAGCTATATTTCAACAAAGCGCATCACAGCAACATCAGTTGTATTTCAATAAAGCGCATCACAGCAACATCGGCTGTATTTCAATAAAGCGAATCACAGCAACATCGACTGTATTTCAACAAAGCATATTACAGCAACATCAGCTATATATCAATAAAGCGCATCACAGTAACATCAGCTGTATTTCAACAAAACACATCACAGCAACATCAGCTATATATCAATAAAGCGCATCACAGTATCATCAGTTATATTTCAACAAAGCACATCACAGCAACATCAGCTATATTTCAATAAAGTGCATCACAGCAACATCGGCTGTATTTCAATAAAGTGCATCACAGCAACATCAACTATATTTCTTTAAAGCACATAACAGCAACATCAGCTGTATTTCAATAAAGCGCATTACAGCAACATCGGCTGTATTTCAATAAAGTGCATCACAGCAACATCAACTATATTTCTTTAAAGCACATAACAGCAACATCAGCTGTATTTCAATAAAGCGCATTACAGCAACATCAGCTATATATCAATAAAGCACATCACAGCAACATCAGCTATATTTCAATAAAGCGCATCACAGCAACATCAGCTATATTTCAACAAAGCATATCACAGCAACATCAGCTATATTTCAATAAAGCGCATCACAGCAACATCGGCTATATTTCAATAAAACGCATCACAGCAACATCAGCTATATATCAATATAGCGCATCACAGTAACATCAGTTATATTTCAATGAAGCGCATCACAGCAACATCAGCTATATTTCAATAAAGCACATCACAGCGACATCGGCTGTATTTCAATAAAGCGCATCACAGCAACATCAGCTATATTTCATTAAAGCACATCACAGCAACATCAGCTGTATTTCAATAAAGCCCATGACAGTAACATCCGCTGTATTTCAACAAAGCACATCACAGCAACATCAGCTATATTTCAACAAAGCACATCACAGCAACATCAGCTATATTTCAACAAAGCACATCACAGCAACATCGGCTGTATTTCAACAAAACACATCACATTAACATCAGCAGCTATATTTCAACAAAGCACACTACAGTAACATCAGCTGTATTTCAATAAAGCGCATCATAGCAACATCAGCTGTATTTCAATAAAACGCACCCCAGCAACATCGGCTGTATTTCATTTAAGCGCATCACAACAACTTAAGCCGTATTTCAACAACGCGCATCACAGCAACATCAGCTGTATTTCAACAACGCGCATCACAGCAACATCGGCGGCTGTATTTCAATAAAGCACATCACAGCAATATCAGCTATATATCAATAAAGCGCATCACATTAACATCAGCTATATTTCAATAAAGCGCATCACAGCAACATCAGTTATATTTCAATAAAACGCATCACAGCAACATCGGCTGTATTTCAATAAAGCGCATCACAGCAACATCAGCTATATTTCATTAAAGCACATCACATCAACATCAGCTGCATTTCAATAAACCGCATCACAGCAACATCAGCTGTATTTCAACAAAGCACATCACAGCAACATCAGCTTTATTTCATCAAAGCACATCACAGCAACATCGGCTGTATTTCAACAAAACGCATCACATTAACATCAGCTATATTCCAACAAAGCACATCACAGCAACATCAGTTGTATTTCAATAAAGCGCATCACACCAACATCAGCTGTATTTCAATAAAGCACATCACAGTTAAATCAGCTGTATTTCAATAAAGCGCATCACAGCAACATCAGCTGTATTTCAACAAAGCATATCACATTAACATCAGCTGTATTTCAATAAAGCGTATCATAGCAACATAAACCGTATTTCAACAAAGCATATCACAGTTACATCAGCTGTATTTCAATAAAGCGCATCTCAGCAACATCAGCTGTATTTCAACAAAGCATATCACATTAACATCAGCTGTATTTCAATAAAGCGTACCATAGCAACATCAGCTGTATTTCAACAAAGCGCATTACAGTAACATCAGCTGTATTTCAACAAAGCACATCACAGCAACAGCAGATGTATTTCAACAAAGCATATCACAGTAACATCAGCTGTATTTCAATAAAGCGAATCACAGCAACATCAGTTGTATTTAATAAAGCGTATCACAATAACCGTAGCTGTATTTCAACAAAGCACATCACAGCAACAGCAGATGTATTTAAAGCGTTGTGATTATGAATTAACAGAGCATTTTGCAACGTCAGTCAATGCAATGTGCGTAACAAGTTATTATGCTAAAATAGTCAATGCAATGTACGTAACTAGTCATGATAATTAAACAGTCATTGTAATGTACGTAACTAGTAATGATAATAAAACAGTCAATGTCATGTACGTAACTAGTTATGATCATAAAACAGTAATTGTAATGTACGTAACTAGTAATGATAATAAAACAGTCAATGTAATGTACGTAACTAGTTATGATAATAAAACAGTCAATGTCATGAACGTAACTAGTAATGATAATAAAACAGTCAATGTAATGTACGTAACTAGTAATGATAATAAAACAGTCAATTTAATGTACGTAACTAGTTATGATAATAAAACAGTCAATGTCATGAACTTAACTAGTTATGATAATTAAACAGTCAATGTAATGTACGTAACTAGTAATGATAATAAAACAGTCAATATAATGTACGTAACTAGTTATGATAATTAAACAGTCAATGTCATAAACTTAACTAATTATGATAATTAAACAGTCAATGTAATGTACATAACTAGTATTGATAATAAAACAGTCAATGCAATGTACGTAACTAGTTATGGTAATAAAACAGTCAGTGTCATGTACGTAACTAGTTATGATAATTAAACAGTCATTGTAATATAGGTAACTAGTTATGATAATAAAACAGTCAATGCAATGTACGCAAATAGTTATGATAATAAAACAGTTAATGTCATGAACGTAACTAGTTATGATAATTAAACAGTCAATGTAATGTACGTAACTACTAATGATAATAAAACAGTCAATGTAATGTACGTAACTAGTTATGATAATAAAACAGTCAGTGTCATGTTCGTAACTAGTTATGATAATTAAACAGTCATTGTAATAAAGGTAACTAGTTATGATAATAAAACAGTCAATGCAATGTACGTAACGAATTATGATGACAAAAGCAGTCAGTGAACAGAAGCATGATTTTTGAAAACATCTCTTGGAAGGTCCAACTTTCATAGAAAAATATGTAGTTGCTAGACTGCACTCACATTTTCAATTTGATTTATCAGCGTGTGAATGTTTATAAATCGAGATAACTCTTTAGCTATACTTAAAATTAAAAGTTCAACACGAAAAACATTAAATTTGCTTGGGCTCAACAGTGTCCTTTCAAACCATAGCAACAGTTATTGAGAAAGCGTGCCATTTTGACTGAGTGACTGACCATGTAATTGACGGATGAACGTAAAGACGAACGAACTGAACCAGATATCTTGGAATTACATCCCGATCCAGCCTAAAAACAAATATAAATAGACGATAACCATTCTTTAAAGATGACCTGCAGTGCCAGCAAAAAAAAGAAGTAAAGAACATTGTTTACTTAGTTCATATAACACATACCTTTATTATATGAAAACGTAGATAATTGATACTTAAGCAACTCGAATCCTTGATCTGCAGGTGTATATATAACATGTAAAATTGTTAAACTTTAAAATGACTCAGTTCAGTTATTAAATTACAGGAAGTTATATGAAAAGCAAAGCTACCGGTAAACAAGGATTATATAGTTTAGGATTAGGAAGTTGAGTTTTAATATCATTTTCTCGACATTACCGAGTCATATATTTACATAGCTTTTTGAGGAGTTAGTTGTAGTACAAGCAGGATATACAAGATATACAGGTAGGTTATTCTGATGAGTTGGTTGTAGCACAAGTAGGATATACAGGGTATACAGGTAGGTTATTTTGAGGAGTTGGTTGTAGCACAAGCAGGATATATAGGGTATACAGGTAGGTTATTTTGAGGAGTTTGTTGTAGCACAAGCAGGATATACAAGATATACAGGTAGGTTATTTGGGGAGTTGGTTGTAGCACAAGCAGGATATACAGGGTATACAGGTAGGTTATTTGGGGAGTAAGCTGTAGCACAAGCAGGATATACAGGGTATACAGGTAGGTTATTCTGAGGAGTTAGTTGTAGCACAAGCAGGATATACAGGGTATACAGGTAGGTTATTTTGAGGAGTTGGTTGTAGCACAAGCAGGATATACAGGGTATACAGGTAGGTTATTCTGAGGAGTTGGTTGTAGCACAAGCAGGATATACAGGGTATACAGGTAGGCTATTTTGAGGAGCTGGTTGTAGGTTATTTGGGGAGTTGGTTGTAGCACAAACAGGATATACAGGGTATACAGGTAGGCTATTTTGAGGAGCTGGTTGTAGGTTATTTGGGGAGTTGGTTGTAGCACAAACAGGATATACAGGGTATACAGGTAGGCTATTTTGAGGAGTTGGTTGTAGCACAAGCAGGATATACAGGGTATACAGGTAGGCTATTTTGAGGAGTTGGTTGTAGCACAAGCAGGATATACAGGGTATACAGGTAGGTTATTATGGGGAGTTGGTTGTAGCACAAGTAGGATATACAGGCAGGATATACAGGTAGGCTATTTTGAGGAGTTAGTTATAGCACAAGCAGGATATACAAGGTATACAGGTAGGCTATTTTCATATTCAATGAAGCAATATACATAATTTTGTTATACATGTTTGATAACCATTTCTATACCTTGTATTTTAACAAGATAAAAGGCGTAGAATGAATTTATTATTAAACAAGGAAGGCGTTGTCATGGATATGAATGGTCTTTATTTTAATTTTGCCATGTGTTCGTTCATGATTATTTGATGGTTGTTAAAATACAAAATATCAAGGGGGAAACCAAAGATTGTGACCTTTGACCCCAACTCCTGGCCTTCATTTCTTAGATACCAAAGCGTAAAATAAACCATCCGAACAAGGAAATTCAGTGGCACATACAAGTACTCGGACATTCCCATTACCATTCGTATAAGGGATATTGGACAGTTTGTCTGCCTTGCAAACACAATGCCCAATGGTGATGATCGTCACATAGTGAAGAATATATATATACAGTAACATATATATATATAGAGAGAGAGAGATAATTATCTAGTGTTTTGTGGTAACTACAACATGAACTTTCTATGTTATTGTTTAGTAACTAATGTACAAATGCTCTACAACACGATAAATCACTTAAAACTATACTGGAATGATGAAACTTAGACACATAAAACAAGTATGCTAATTTTCAGGTTTGTATCTAAGGAAATGGCCGAGAAAAAGTACTAAAACGAAAATCAGCGGTGTACTGGGGGACTGCATTTATGTGTACTGGGTATTGATCTGTTACACATTTTACTGTACTGGGGATTGCTTCAATTGTAAATATGTTTTCTTGCCAACATTAGCGATGAAAAGCATTGAACTTGCTTTAAAATGTGTAAAACATTTATGTAGCCACAATTTCATGACAGAAAACTTTGTACAATGCAGTACCACAACAGATGAGCAGATGAACGACTGTAAAATAACTAAACTGCCTTTCATATATACATAGTAAATGTTGAAACACTTAAACTGTCCGGAAAGACTAATAATTAGCGAAACGCTCTTGGTAATATTATTTTATAAAGCGATAGACTGACGGACGATTAGACAGACGGTTAATCCCAACGAAGTAAAGAGATAACAAAAATATTTGATCGAAATAAAACAAAAAAAACAACACAAAAACAGTGCACCTCTTTTGTGCTCCCGCAAGCTAGAACGCCAAGCATATTTTCTTCCGTACTTTTCAAACATATATTTTAGGCAAGCATGTTTGCTTTTAATATAATACATAAGCCAGTATTGTATTTTGGCGGAACTACATGTAGTTTTGCATAGTACTCACAAGTAAGTTGTAGCCCTTCATCTATAGCAGGAGTTTCCGACCTATCATGGTTTAATTTGCAGAACCTCGCTTGTCGTTTCAAGGAAGAATGTCCTTGTAAAGACTTGAAACAATACATACATTTCGTGAATGATAAATTCATATGACTTGTGCAATGCAAACGAAATTGTATAATTGGATTATAGTATTTTCAACATATTTCACACGTGTGTTTGAAACTCTGCTCGTGTTTATTCTTTTTATGAAGTAACCATCCAAATCTTGATTTGAAATTTTTTTCGACACTGATCACACATATTGTTATATTTTGAATTATATCTTATCGGTTTACTTGTGAGCGATCCAGGTGAAATAAAGGACTGATTAGATGGAATCGGAGATGAACCACGTGGTCTGGGTGGTCGTTCAGAATGACTTACAGATGGACCAAAGGGACTTGACAGTCCAGGTGGACTTGTTGGCATCCAAGGTGGACTTGGTGACATTCCCTGTGGATTTGCTGATAGTTCATGCGGACTTTCTGACAGTCCTAGCCGACTAACTGACATTCCCGGTGGACTTGTTGACAGAACACGTGCATTTGCAGAATGACCAAGTATTTTTGCGGACTGATCAATTGAGCTGACGGACGAATCATGATGACTAATACATGGATCACGCGGACTGGTCAAAAACGTGTCGTCACGAACCTTCTTCAATGCTAAAATTGTAAATGACGTTTGAAATTGCATTTCATATTACTACTGTAAGGACAGTGTTCTGCTTCACATTATTACTGTTAGGACAGTGTTCTGCTTCACATTGTTACTGTAAGGACAGTGTTATGCTTCACATTATTACCGTAAGGACAGTGTTCTGCTTCACATTATTACTGTTAGGACAGTGTTCTGCTTCACATTATTACTGTTAGGACAGTGTTCTGCTTCACATTATTACCGTAAGGATAGTGTTCTGCTTCACATTATTACCGTAAGGACAGTGTTCTGCTTCACATTATTACTGTTAGGACAGTGTTCTGCTTCACATTGTAACTGTAAGGACCGTGTTCTGCTTCACATTCTTACTGTAAGGACAGTGTTCTGCTTCACATTCTTACTGTTAGGACAGTGTTCTGCTTCACATAATTACTGTTAGGACAGTGTTCTGCTTCACATTATTACTGTTAGGACAGTGTTCTGCTTCACATTATTACCGTAAGGACAGTGTTCTGCTTCACATTATTACCGTAAGGACAGTGTTCTGCTTCACATTATTACCGTAAGGACAGTGTTCTGCTTCACATTATTACTGTAAGGACAGTGTTCTGCTTCACATTATTACTGTTAGGACAGTGTTCTGCTTCACATTATTACTGTAAGGACCGTGTTCTGCTTCACATTACTAATGTTAGGACAGTGTTCTGCTTCACATTCTTACTGTAAGGACAGTGTTCTGCTTCGCATTATTACTGTTAGGACAGTGTTCTGCTTCACATTCTGACTGTAAGGACAGTGTTCTGCTTCACATTATAACTGTAAGGACAGTGTTCTGCTTCACATTATTACTGTAAGGACAGTGTTCTGCTTCACATTGTTACTGTTAGGACAGTGTTCTGCTTCACATTATTACCGTTAGGACAGTGTTCTGCTTCACATTGTTACTGTTAGGACAGTGTTCTGCTTCACATTATTTCTGTAAGGACCGTGTTCTGCTTCACATTGTTACTGTAAGGACCGTGTTCTGCTTCACATTATTACTGTTAGGACAGTGTTCTGCTTCACATTGTTACTGTAAGGACCGTGTTCTGCTTCACATTGTTACTGTAAGGACCGTGTTCTGCTTGACATTATTACTGTTAGGACAGTGTTCTGCTTCACATTATTACCGTAAGGACAGTGTTCTGCTTCACATTATTACCGTAAGGACAGTGTTCTGCTTCACATTATTACTGTTAGGACAGTGTTCTGCTTCACATTATTACCGTAAGGACAGTGTTCTGCTTCACATTGTTACTGTAAGGACCGTGTTCTGCTTCACATTATTACTGTAAGGACAGTGTTCTGCTTCACATTGTTACTGTAAGGACAGTGTTCTGCTTCACATTATTACCGTAAGGACAGTGTTCTGCTTCACATTATTACCGTAAGGACAGTGTTCTGCTTCACATTATTACTGTAAGGACAGTGTTCTGCTTCACATTATTACTGTAAGGACCGTGTTCTGCTTCACATTATTACTGTTAGGACAGTGTTCTGCTTCACATTCTTACTGTAAGGACAGTGTTCTGCTTCACATTATAACTGTAAGGACAGTGTTCTGCTTCACATTATTACTGTAAGGACAGTGTTCTGCTTCACATTGTTACTGTTAGGACTGTGTTCTGCTTCACATTGTTACTGTAAGGACCGTGTTCTGCTTCACATTGTTACTGTAAGGACAGTGTTCTGCTTCACATTGTTACTGTTAGGACAGTGTTCTGCTTCACATTATTACTGTAAGGACAGTGTTCACGTACATGCTTCTGTGTATCCGTTTCTGAGATTCCCGATAAATCTAACGAGCCAGATGTTAAGTCTAAGTCCATCTGTAAGTAAAGAAAAAAATAACAGATGTACGTGTTTGTGATTTGCAACGAATGGAACGATATAGACTTGCAAAGTTTGCAATTAAATAAACAAGAGAAACAATGTCTAAGCTAAGTTTAAAACGGAAAATGTACCGACAACAGTGTCCGGACATTACAATCCTGGGTTAACACAAGAGTTTCTTATCCAATGCGCTCCTCGCTCGGACATATGGTGCTAGGGTCGGTTTAACTATACATTTTTAGACAGGGTGCATTACAAATCAATATGCTTCACAAACTTCCTTGCCGTGTCCGGTTAGCTCAGTCGGTAGCGCGTCTGACTATCAATCTAAGGGTCGTGAGTTCGTATCCCCATCCGGTCATAATCTCTGTAATGATTGTTATAACATATTACGCGTCGTTGCCATTCGTCTCTCACCGCTGATTCAAGAAAATTAATCAGTTACTTGTGGAGATGGGTGTGCTCGAGTACTGGTTAACCTTCAAGGATTCCAGAAAAGAGTGGTTATGTTAACTGATTGTCTGTTAGGCATAGATGACATAAAATGACGCAATATATTTAAACAAACAAACAAAATAAACTTCCATATACAGTGGTAAAATGTATCAAAGAAATCGACCGCGAACAACATTAACTATATACTATTCATAGGTGGAACATGATTGCTACGTAAAATCATATTTATCTACCAAGACTTGATTGCCACTGCCTCTCCCCGTACATCACACAATACCTTATTTAAATGCAGAAAAAAATACCATATCCACGATTGTATAAGTTGCCCTAAATCAATCAGTCAGTCTAATCGATATATTGCGGTTGTAACATCCCAGTATTGGATATATGCACCAGTACTATCGTTAGTTAATCTCGTCAGTACACTGTAGAACCTGTTTCAATACCTTCTATCAATAGTCCGTGCTGTTAACGTCTCACTTCACTGTTCTGCCACTTTTTCCCATGATTCTTGCGCCTAGAAAAAATGTAATTTGGTTTTGAAATATTTTCAAAATGGTTTATAGTGATTGCGATTTCTTGCTACAAATGAGTAGAGCAAATGTTGGCAAAGCATTTACTGCAATAAGACATCGCTGGTATTTAAAAGGTGATTTATATAGGATTTCAACATATGTTTGAGCATTTGAGGACTTCTTCTATTTTAAAAAATTTCAGATGTCACTGTACTCTCTTTAAAAATCCAAGCTGGTCAACCTACCAGTTATTGTGCATTTTTATGTTGGTACACATTCCTGCTATGAAAAACAATACTTCAAAAAATTCTATGTGTAATTCTTTTTTTACCACGGAAATCCTAGACCTTATTTTCATAGAACAAAGAGCAAATTTCAACTGTGTAGCGAAACCTAAAACAAAACAAATAAAGTCCATAATCACTAGGTAAATCAAGAAACAGAATAGCACTAAGCGCGTACGCAACTCAAAATTCTGACGTAATAGCGGCCAAGATCAAAGAGGATTTTGTCATTTTTGTAAAAGACAAACGTCCTAAAATTTCCTTCCCAAAGTTTGAAAAAAAATATTGCAAGGGGATTCTGATAACATTTCTGTAGGGTTGATTAAAACAAATTGACTACTACGACGATTGTCATATTTCGTAACACTGTCGCGTACATTTCAATTTTCTATCTTTTTTTCCTTTTGCTTATTTAATACTATTTGACAAGTAATTTAGACAAGATGCAAGTTTGTTTTTTCTCGGAGCGAGGCCCAGTTAACTCAGTCGGTAGCACGTCAGACTAATAATCAAGAGGACTTGAGTTCAAATCCCCATGCGTCTTTCATCGATGGTTCGAGTAAGAAAGTTAACAGTTACTTGCGGAGATAGAAGTGCTCAAGTATATTGATCCCCGGAAAAGGTGGTTATGTTAACTGATCCTCTGTTAGCCCTCGATAACATAAAACTGACGCTAACTACAATGTATTCAATCAATCAAGCAATCAATCATTCATCGGAATAAAATATGTTTTCATTTTATTGAAATAGCCGTTGTTGAGGTCAGTTTCAGAAAATCAAGCGACGAAGATGATAAAGACTGTCAGGCATGCAATATTCATGTGTCAATCTATTGTTTTATTATAACGCATTATAACTGATTGCCCATTTAGGCCTATGTTAAGCGATTTATCTCACATTATTTAACCATCAATACAGAAATTCGCAAATACGACCGTTTCAGAGAGACGTATTTACATTAATGTTCAATACGTCAAATCAAACGGAAACGTGCGCGGAAGAAAACGCTGTAAATGTAAAATTCTCATAAAAAGCCAGCCATATTAATGAAGATAATAAAACATAAAAATCTACATTTTTAAGTCTACACGTAACGTGTATGCACATGGCACACGGTGATAAAATGATATGGTTGACAGAGAATCGCAAGTTTTATCATTCCAGTGTAGTTTTTAGTGATTGTCCCGTGTTGTAGAGCATTTGTACATTAGTTGCTTTATAACCACATTGAAAGCTCATGTTGTAGTCACCAGAAAATACTAAATAATTATGTTTAACTTTACCTTGTTGACAAAAGTCATGCTGAATTTTTGGTAAAAATCTTATCACTTTAGGGCAATATCCGGTGCACGTTGTACTGCCGTGATGACGTAATACTCGATTAATAACAAAACTGCAAATACTATAAATTTTGACCCCTCTCTTGACCTCCATATTGAAGATACTGTCCTTATTTCGATTAAGATTCATTAATTATAAAAACTTCCGGAATAAACATAAGAACGAAAAGTAACCTGTCAGAAATAATTATGACTTCAGACTGTAAATGCGCATATATATTTGTAGTTTGGTGGGACAAAGTAAATAATTTGAAATAAGGACTGTTGCAAATATCAGAAACCGAATTTTACTTACGGTGTCAGTGTATGTTGAATTGGCATGAGCCTGCTAGTGTCTGAAATTATGTAACTGTCACAATGTTACTGTCACTTTCTTACACATTTCAGGTTATATATGGCATATCCTGTTTTATTGGTGGAGAAAGACCTCAAAATGAATCTGAGTAGAACCACTTCCTCCCGCATATAACTGGCAAACCTATGACTCGAACCTATGACCTTAGCGGGTGTGAGGTTAGTGGTCTTGAGACGATGTCTTAGACCACCCGGTCACGGAAAATCCCAATGTGCTAGTATGAAAAGCTTTTTAAATATAGACCCATTAATTATTTTAATACAGTTATTTGAGGAAGACTTCCTTATTGAAAGTGCGCGTACTGTCGAGCATTCTGAACTGGAAGTAATTTGTCTGTACCGGGTCTTGCCCTTTTTCAACAGTATTGTATTGACATAACGACGGTCAACAGAATACATTCTCTCTGATCACAACCGGATGTATGCAAAGGTAGAAAAGTCATGTACGTAGATATAAGGTCCATAGCCATTTAGCACAGAGGTTATTACCGAGATGGATTAAAACTCATGACCCCTGAATCACAACATCAGACTCATTATCGACTGAGATAGTCGGACCCAGTCAAACGGAGAATAATTATCTAGGAATTGTCTCATTCCGTTTTACTCATTTACATTTTATATACGGTACTTGTTTATCAGTAAACACTGGAAACAAAATATGTTCAAACCAAACGGATATAAATCCATATTGATTATCATTTTCTCATGCACAATTGGTTGTACGGAGAATTCGTAAATATATGCAGTTTTGGGTTTACTTAATTGCAGTCACTACCTGGAAACGTGTAATAATACAGAATATGTATTGTCATTTGCAGGTACACCAAATCCATGTTATGGAACATTAATGTTAAACGGGGATTTTCATTTGCTATTTCACGTTGACAGACGACAATGGGATTAGAATGTCTATGGTTGAGTGCAGTTGGACTTGCATGCATTGTCCCTATAATAATCACTAAAGAACATCACAACAACAGCAGCTGTACCTTAAAGAGGGAAACTCTAACCTGTGACCATGATCTACCAGAAAAGATTGTAGACGCTGTCACTGAAGTTTACGTAGTGGATTATAATTATGGAAGTATACAAGAACGAAAGCATGTTTTTCAAAAGATTGGTTGGAAGTCCGTTAAAACGCTGGACATAATTGTAAACGCAAGATGGATATATTTTAAAGTAATTGACTACGACTTCGAAGGAACTGAAACATTTAACAACACTTGGTGTTCATTCACCTCATCTTAACCTCATTGAAAGATATGGTTTTGCTGGATTGCAAAATCTTGTCAATTTGGATTTATCTGAATGCATGAGTATGGAAAGCGTCAACATTATTCAGCCACTCATGACTAACAATTCAACACCAAAACTGAAGACATTGAATCTACGCGGGCTCAACAGTGTACACAATAGAAACTTTATGCTCAGTGAAAGCTTTATGAACATGATAATGAGAAAGGATATTGAAAATTTGACTTTAAGTGGATGTAATGTATATATTCTAGACTATAACTGTGTTAAAGAGAGCTCTTTCTCTTCAGAAGCTGGATGTTTCGAACTCAACTTTCATAAGATTGATCCGCTCTAAATCAATTAACCGTAATGCTATTTTGAAAGTTTTATTTTCAAATTTAAAAACATTGAATATAAGTAATATTCCTGATAGAGTTTTGTCTGGCAGTCATATTCACGAGAACCGATATCGCATAATTCCCGTTGAAGGGTGTCCCGCATGGTTTGAACATATTGAGGAAATAGATATAAGTAACAGCTTTAATGAACCGATGGTAATAAACAATTTCTCGCTGGATATTTCTGAATGTGAAATTAAACTTAAAAAGTTCCATTTCAAAGGGAACAATATCATAAAGTTAAACGGAACTATATATTGGCCAAAACCATTAACACTAGAATGGATTGACCTATCATTTAACAAATTGATATACATATCTCCAAACTTTTGGAAAGGGCTTTATTCATTGAAAAACGTATACCTATCCAATAACAGCTTATTTGAAATGGAAAACTTTCCCGAATTTCAAGATCTTCTGAAAACATTTAAACACCTTGAACAATTAGACATGTCCTACAACAAGTTAACACACATTCCATACCATATGTTTGACAACAATGCTGAACTCAAGGCTTTATATTTGAAGGGGAATATGTTAGATTCCATTACTTTTCAAATGACTTCTCTCGTAAGCTTAACCATTCTAGACCTGCGGCAAAATAAAATTAAGTTCGTGAATGGATTGGGTCTTCTCGACCTGAATTTCTTATCTCGCATGGTTCACACAAACGATTCCAAAACATTAAAAATTAACTTCCTGGAAAATCCACTGGAATGTTCATGTGACAGTGTGGACTTTGTTAAATGGTTGGAAAGTGAAAGGCATCGCGATAGCCGTGTAGAAAACAAATGTACACTAGAGGGAGACACTGTAGTCATTAACAAAATGGCTGTACATCAAACCGAGTACCTCTGTCACAAATCACTTGTTATGTTGATAAGTTCTGCTGCAGCAGTTGTTTTATTAGTTTCTATAATTTTTATATCTGTTATTGTATTGAAAAAAGTAAAAACAACTAAACGAAAGACGTTGGTCAGACATTTCGTTGCTGATTTTACAAACAAAAAACTTGATGAGAATCATTTGATATTTCTGTCTTACTGTAGTGGTGATGGGGATATGGTATTTGATAAAATCTACGCACCATTAGATCGTACCTTGAAAGAAATGACAGGTTTAACATCAAAACTCATTTGCCATGGTGAGGTTGATTTCCGACCTGGATTTCCTATCACCAATGAAGTGATGAGATGTGTATCGGAATGTTGCGTTATCATATTTGTAGTTTCACGTGCATTCTGTGCGAGTAACTGGTGTTGCATGGAAGTGAGAGAAGCCTACGAACAAAATAAGCCCATCATACTGATATTCAAGGAAAATGTTGCGAGAAAATTGATGCCTAGATATGTACAGCGTATTTTCGAGAGATACGCGCGGGTTAAACTTGTGCAGATAGATGGAAAATACGAACTAGTACCAAGTTTTGAAAGTGTTTGTCAGTCCATTATACATCTGGCAAGCAACAAGTATGAAGAAAAGAGAATAGATTATGAAAACTTTCAAATGGAACAAGAAATAGAGCTAGCGGCTAATAATATACACACTGTCAAACAGATTCGTAAAAAAAATGAAAACAAGGACTAAATAGCAGTTTATGATCGCCACTTTTAAGTTTCATTTGTTATTTCATATACATATGTTTAATGGAGTGTTGGTAGTCCGATCTAGACCGTCTAGACCGTTGTTCGTCATGATCTAAAGTATAAATCTGTCGTTCGGTAGAATTAAACCGGCTATGGTTTTGTTTTCATTGGTCTGTTTAAGTGTATAAACATTTCTCCAAATTATTAAACAGGATAGTGTTCATTTAAAATATTGCAAAAATGAAACTAGATTGAACCTGTTTTTTGTTATGATTCCTAACGTGCTTTCGGTTATAAGAACCTGAAATTTGACATATTTTGAGAATCTTCAATTTCTACAGTTTGATTTGAACGCTTTTTGCCACTTAAGAACTATGGAATCCTATGAATCCTATAAAACTATGTCACAAAAATATCTTAGCAAAAAAGGTGGTAGGTTTTGTTGTATTTTCTTTGATTTTTCGAAGGCATTTGATACCTTAAACCACTTTGAAATTATGCAATGTTTGATACGAAAAGGGGTTGGAGGAAAATTTCTAAAACTTCTTGTTGCTATGTATAAAAATATATAAACATGTGTCAGGGTCGATGATTTTAAGTATACTAAAAAAGTTTATTGTAATATAGGTACAAGGCAAGGATGTAAACTCAGCACAATTGTATTCTCATTATTTATTAATGACCTTATTGATTAATTAAAAGGAGCCGATATCAGAGGAATACAAATATCAGAGACTGAAGATGTCATTGCAGTGATGTACGCAGATGATTTGGCAAACGTTAGTGATACTGTTATAGGCTGACAGTCACAGATTGATATTATTTCTTCATTTTGCATTATAACTGGAATGAAAATTAATGTAAAAAATACAAAATAGTTGTTTTTAAAATGGTGGTACACTTGGTCAAAATAAAAAATGGTTTTATAATGATATGTTACTAGAAACAGTTTCTATGTATAAATATATGGGTTTATATATAACTCCAAAATTGATTTGGACATATGTAAAAACATGTTTGGCATCACAAGCTAGGAAAGCAATTATATCAATGATTAAATTACAAAATAAAAGCTGGTTATTTTGAGAGGAAAGACTTATTTAAACTGTTCGATACGATGATTAAACCCATTTTACTTTATGCATCTGAAATATGGGGATATGAATATTCAAAACCAGTTGAAAATGTACATGATCATTTTTATAGAAATTTTTTAAAACTTCCAACTAATGTATTTAATAATGTTTGTTAGAGGAAAATGTGGTAGATACCCACTGTGTATCGATTATCACTGCAATTGTGTCATGAATAGAACAAGATATCCATACCAATTTTATAAAATGTTAAAACAGTTGGATGAAGTTGGACGTATCACTTGGGCAACCAAAATTAAAAATCTACTATTCAAATATGGGTTTGGGTATGTCTGGTTAAATAATGGCGTTGGTGATGATAAATTGTTTATTTATATATTCAAGCAAAGATTGATTGATTGTTCTAAACAGGAATGGTGTGGTAATGTCGCTGGGTCTGGAAAAGATCGATTTTATAGATATATTATGCCTGAACTGAAAACTGCAAATTACCTGTATTATAATTTGCCATTGAAATTCAGAATTTCACTTTCAAGATTTAGATGTTCAGCTCATAATTTGATGATAGAACTGGCAGACATAGCAATATTCCATATGAGTACAGAATATGTCCATTTTGCAAGGAACAAACTATAGAAGACGAGTATCATTTTATTATGATCTGCCCGTTATATAGCAACTTAAGACAACAGCACATTTCTATGCTTAATACACCTACATATCAATTATGTTATCATTTATTTAATAGTGATGACGTAACAGTCTTAAACTTGTCAAAGTTTATATACTTTGCTCTCAAACTCAGAATAGACAGCATCAAAATGTTAAATGAACAACACGTATACGGATAATAAGTCTACAGTCTGAATTATGTAAAATATATATGTAAATTTCAAAACAATTTAATAATTATTAAATATATATATGCTTCAAAATGGTTAAAATGTTCATTACTTGATGAATGTAAACATGTTTGTTATTACCTAAATCATATTGACTTGTTGGTATTATTGTATGTTTTGTTATATAACAGATTTTGAATGACGCATTTGTTGAACATTTTGTATTATGGGCTGGAGGCCTACATTGCTTAATGATAATTGTCATTGTCATTGTCACTGAATCCTGGGACTCATTAATTATTGCATGGTAACAGAATACAGCTTAGGCCAGTGCTGGCGAACAAGAGGAGGTTGAATATTTTTGCTACTACTAAATTAAGCCAAGTCTGCTATTTACTTTTTATCTGTATTTTGTTCGCATTCTGTGTCTGTCTGTCTGTCTGTCTGTCTGTCTGTCTGTCTGTCTGTCTGTCTGTCTGTCTGTCTGTATCCATCCATCCATCCATCCATCCATCCATCCATCCATCCATCCATCCATCCATCCATCCATCCATCCATCCATCCATCCATCCATCCATCCATCCATCCATCCATCCATCCATCCATCCATCCATCCATCCATCCATCCATCCATCCATCCATCCATCCATCCACCTACTACCTACCAACCTACCCATCTACCTACCTACAAACCCACCTACCCATCTACCTACCTACAAATCCACCCACCCATCCACCTACCCACCTCTGTCTGTAAGCACATGTCACGTATCCTCTTAGAGAGCGAGTAAGGAATATGGTTTACTTGTGTCATAAATTATACATTTATATATTAGAACTGCATGTTGTATCTAACTCTTACTATATCGCAGTCACAATCTCACCGCCACTATCTCTTCATCACTATTTAATCGTCACTAGTCTCACTGTCATTATCTTGCCGCCACTATCTCACTGTTACAATATATCTACATCTATCTCACTGTCACTATCTCACTGTAACAATATAACTACAACTATCTCACTGTCACTATATCACTTTCACTCTCACTTTCACCAGTTCACTGTCACTGTTACTATCTCAGTCACTATCGCACCGTCACTGTCTAACTGACACTGTCTCAATATCACCACATCACTGTCACTATCTCATCTCCTATCTTACTGTCTCAATATCATTCTCACTGTCACTTTCTCAGTATCACTGTCTCGTCGTCACTATCTCACTTCTAGTTTCTTACTGTCACTACCTCATTATCATTATCTTGGTGTCTCTATCTTATTGGCATTACCTTTATCTTCACTATCTCACCATCACTATATCGTTGCCATATCTCACCGTCACTGTATCACTGTCACTATATCATTGTCACTATTTCACTGCCACTTTCTCAATGTTACTATCTAATTGTCATTATTTCACAGTCAGTATATCGTTGTCACTATCTCATCGTCACTATCTTACTGTCATTACAGCATTGTCACCAAATAACCGTCACTATCTCATTGTTACTATATTGCTGTCATTATATAACCGTCACTATCTCATTGTCAATATCAATATTTTACTACATTTTTATCACTGTCACTAACTCATATCGCACAGTCATTATAACACAGTCACTATTGCACAGTCACTATCTCATTGTCACTATCTCACAGTCACTATATAACTATCACTACATCATTGTCACTAGTATTGTCCTTATTTCTACTACTCTCACTATCATTGTTTTACTGGTACTATATTACATTAATTATCTCACAGTCACTTTCTCAATGTCACTTACTAACTATTTCTATATCACAGTTACTATCTCGTTTTTCACTGTCTGGCTGTCGCTATCTCATCGTCACTATCTAACTATTACTATAATATAGTTACAATCTCAATGTGACTATCTCAATGTCACTACCTCAATGTTCCTATCTAACTCTTACTATAACAAAGTTACCATCTCACAGTCACTATCTCACCATCACTATCTCACTGTTACTATATAACTACCACTATCTCACTGTCACTATATCACCATCACTATATCATTGTTACTATATAACTACCACTATCTCACTGTCACTATATCACCATCATTATCTCATTGTTACATATAACTACCACTATCTCACTGTCACTATATCACTTTTACTCTCTCACTTTCACTATCTCACTGCCACCATATCATTCTCATTGTCATTATCTCAGTATCGCTGGCTCATCGTCACTATCTCACTTCTACTATTTTACTGTCTTTATATAACTGTCACTATCTCATTGTCATTATCTTAGTGTCTCTATTTCATTGTCGTTATCTTATCGTCACTATATCACCGTCACTATATCATTGTCATATCTCACCATCACTATCTCACTGTCACTATCGCAGTGTTAATGTCTAACTGTCAATATCTCACAGTCAATAGATCATTGTTACTATCTCATCGTCACTATCTTACTGCCATTATATCATTGTCACTATCTCACTGTTACTATATCACTGTTACTTTATTACTGTAAATATCTCACTATCGTTATCTAACTTTTACTATATCACTGTCACTGTCTTACTGTCACTATCTCATAGTCAATAAATCATTGTTACTATCTCATCGTCACTATTTTACTGCCATTATATCATTGTCACTATCTCACTGTCACTCTATTACTGTTACTATATTACTGTCAATATCTTACTATTATTATCTCACTATCTCACTGTCACTATCTTACTGTCACTATCTTACCGTCATTATCTCACTCTTACTATACCACAGTCACTATCTCACTGTCACTATCCTACTGTCACTATCTTACCGTCATTATCTCACTCTTACTTTACCACAGTCACTATATCACTGTCACTATCTTACTGTCACTATCTTACCGTCACTATCTCACTCTTACTTTACCACAGTCACTATCTCACTGTCACTATCTTACCGTCACTATCTCACTCTTACTATATCAGTCATTGTAAATTTAACTAAGTGTATAACTTTGTTAATAACTAAGGTTGCATGTGTTGCTTGCATCATATCATATATTCGTTAATAAATACATGAAGGTCCTTTTTAATCACAAAAAAACGGTAGTGTGATGAAATACTGACTAAAAGCACATTGTCGATAGAGTGACGACTAACTCACTGACTGATTGGCGGACTGGGAATCAGACGGCGACATTAAAAATCTTAAAAATGTCACTTCCTCAAACAGTTTAAAAGGACACAAATATAAAATATGCCTTTTTTAAAGATGACGTAAAACCCAACCAAGAAGGAAGTAAACATCCCACATAAAACATTCTAATATGAAGACACGATAACATTGCAGATGTTTTATATATTTAATATGTGATTGAGCCTTGTGTGCACCTGTTAATGCCTCGCTGTATAATGTACCACAGCGATGAAAAATTATATGCATGTTTAATGAGTTTCATATACATCGGATGTCATATAAGGAAGGTTATCATTTTAACCTTGGTTGTTGCATCATGTACTCTGCCAACATTACGTTTACCACATATCATACATAATTCAATGACCATATAACTATACTTTTATTAACGATAGCATTGATATAAAAGCTGAGGGTAAAGTTCGTTGTCCAGTGGAGCATCGGAGGAGGGGGTCGTCGGATCGATCCTTCGACTCGGCTAATTGTGGTAGGTGTCCTTGAGCAAGACATGTTACCCGCATATGTCTAGTACTTGGTTTACAGAGGAAGGCATCTAAGGTGTACGAACTTTATAATTGGTGTAAAAAAGATCCATGGTTTGATTAAGCTGAAAGTGCCTGAGCAAAAAGGACAAGAATGTTGATACTTGAGGGCATATACATCAAGATTCCATGCTAAGTGTTCATAGTTTACATTCCATTTATCCATTCATATATTAGCGTTAATTTAGTAACTACTTCATATGAAATTATTTATTCGTTTTTATTCGTATTATTGTAACATATAATGTTACCATAGCTTTAAATGTTTATCGCATACATAGATGTTATCAAGTACAATTGAGAGAGAGAGAGAGAGAGAGAGAGAGAGAGAGAGAGAGAGAGAGAGAGAGAGAGAGAGATTTAGTATTACTACAGCTCTTTTCTACCCCCACATACACGTCTTCGAACCAAGTGCACTTAACAATGACTTGTTTCCAAAAAAACATGATTGATTCCCTTCTTTGTATATGTGGTGAAATTGAAGACGCAACTTCCATTTCTATTCTAATATATCTTTACAATTGATCTTTATTATAAAATCAATGTTGTTATCTTGTATACTTAACTAGAAATCAGCATTTGTCATCATAGTTTGTGTAATTGTATTGTGTTGAGGAGAGGTATTCTATAAGTTGTCTTTCATTCCAATCCTTCTGACAAAAGTGTTTGTAAATATGTAATATTGTAAGATATTCGAAATAATTAAGCTAATATTTGACGGTCATTTTGGCAACCATCTTAGATTTGTGACTAAAACGTCCCAACAACCGTTAGTAAGAAATATATTTTCGGACTCACCATACATTTGACCTCCAGAAACAAGCATTTATAATTAATAATAAGGCCACAGCATTCAACAAAATGCGTATCAGTCAAAACTCGTTATTTCGAATTCCGTGGGACCTTGAAAATAATTCGAAATATCCGAAGTTCGATTTATCAGGAGTCTATGTTTGTTCAACTTTTTACCGTTACCCCACCCACTTCATAAATCGTTGAAAATATACATGTTATACCTATAAATACCTCTATTTGTTTTTGTTTGTTTTTTAACTATAACACGTTGTGGTTATATTTACACATGCTATAAACTTTGTTTATATTGATGTATACTGTGGATTTATCTTAAATCGTGGTAAATTCTAGTGTTTACATGCGTTACTTCTTTCTACGCAAACGTATGTTGTGTGTTGTTATCCGTGTGTAAGCTAAATGCCTATTTGCACAGTGCGTGAACATTTTATATTTTTGAGTGTGATATAATAGATAACAAAATATACTTTTAATTTTTATACTTTTTAATAACATGAATATCAAATAAATAGAATATGCAACTGAAATATAAACACAGATTATATACAAGCAATGGTTACAACAATTTTACAAATAAGATAGCACATGTCAAAAACTTCTTCTAACACTTCGGCATTGTTTGTATAATTAGCGTGTGTATCGCTCGTGTTTATATCATAACAATTTGATGACACAATTAACTTACCTGCCAGTACCGACACATGAAGCGATAAATTACAGCAATTATCACCTTCGACGGTTTGCCTTTCATCTTCACGCGGTGATAAAAATTCGAAATAACGAGTGAGAAATCAATAGATTTTAGGATGAAGGAACCCAAAAACAGATTCGAAATAGTGAATAATTCGAAATACTGGAATTTGATATATCAGGAGTTAATTAATATAGAAATAGAAGGGGAAAAAACGGGACCGAACTTCAAATTTGAGATAACCGGAAATTCGAAATATCAGAGTTCGAGTTGGTGAGTATCAACTGTATTTGCAAAAAAAGGTATAATTTTTTTCATATTTTGGCGGCCATTTTGACTCTTATTTAGACTATTTGTACATGAATCAAACCATGTTTTCACTCTTTTTTTTACCCTTAACCATGTCATATAACTTTTCACACTACAATAAATCTCAATCTAAACTTTTTGCAGTGTTTTCTATCAGATTGTATATTATACACGAATTTCAATAATTGGCGGCCATCTTGGATTTGTTTTCGCTCAAATGAAAACCTTTTATTTTAAGTTTTCTTCTAAGAGACTAGTGATAGAAACATTATTTCTGAGAGTATGGCTTACTTGAACCCATGAGATTTTAGCCTGGTTACGACAATACGTGTTGGAAACAATTTATTTCGATCTTGAAACTTGAATAACACTTTTTCATGAGATAAATAATATTTATAAAGCATATAATGCACCCAGTCATGGATTTTGTTCTTAAACCATTATATGGAGATATATATGTACTATAACAGTGAAAAATAACATTTCAATTGCATTTTTTTAAAGCTTATGTAACAATGAGACAAAAACCGTGCTATTATGATTGTCGAAGAACAACATTCACATCAACTTACATATTTTACTGCAGTCTGTCATACATGCTATGAATTTTATATCAAAATAATCAAGATAAAATTGTCATTTTTTCATTGCATTTAAATCCCAGCATTTTAGTTGATTTCATAAATAAATTACTCTTTATAGTGGAGCCATTTCGTGAAAAAATTGTGCCATTCTTGAGAAAAGCACCAAACTTGGCACACACATAGAACAAGGTTAACTGATTATTTTTACACCAAGACCCACTTTCAAAATGGCAGAAAATCAAAGATGGCCGCCACAATGGCCGCCTTATATTGACAAAATCCATATTTGTCTTTATATTAATGATATTTGATTGCTCTTTATGACTAATGTTATCAAAACATGTTTATATTTGTTGATTGTAATGCTTTTTTTGCGAAGAAATATTTTAAAATATATGAATATGCAAAATATAGACTTAAAATCTTAAAAAATAGCAACAATTTCTATAATTTGAATATTCTATTATAATTTTGCCGATTGTTTTCATAGATATTTTA